>JAOXJM010000001.1:137659751-137695080 GCA_026413425.1 Tringa solitaria
TCTGGGCAGCCTCTTCCAGTGCTCTGCCACCCTCAAACTAAAGAAGTTCCTCCTCGTGTTTAAAGGAACTTCTTATGTTCAAGTCTGTGCCCATTTCCTCTTGTCCTGTCACAGGGCACCACTGAAAAAATACTGGCCCCATTCTCTTGACACCCACCCTTTAATTGTTTAGAGACATTGATCAGGTTCCCCCTCAGTCTTCTCCAGACTGAAAAGATCCAAGTCCCTCCTAAACCTCCCCTGGTGCATCTTGAGGCCATTTCTTCTTGTCCTATCGCCTGTTAACTTGGGAGAAGAGATTCAACCTCCACCTCTCTACAACCTCCTTTCAGGAATTTCTAGAGAGTGATAAGGTCTCACCCTGCCAAAAGCCACCTCACAGCCTGGGGAGCAGAGCCTCTGTGTTCACCAGCTACCCAGGAAGATAGCCTCCAACTTGGTGCTTGCCACACATTTCCAACATTTTGTGCTTTTTTTTTGAAACAAACCCAAACTCTGTATTTGTGAAAGAATGGCACAAATCAATAAGGCATAGTTTTATTTGCATAAACATGAGTGACTAGTGCTATGCAAGATAACATAAGATATCCCAGCTATATACATGGCTCTGGAAGATATGGCACATGACCTACAGGACACCTGGCTACACTCTCAGCTTGTGGTCACATGGGTGGGTAAGTCCTTGGATGGATGGATGAGTGTGTCCGTGGAGGGACGAGTACGTGGGAGGATGGATGTATGTGGGGTCACAGAACAATTAACCGTAATAGAAAACAGACAGTATTTAACTACAAAATTAGAAGGTAGGCAGAGCGTTTAACTACAAAATTAGGAAATAAACAGAACAATCAATTATAAGAATAGAAGATAGATTGGAGGGGAGCAAGTGCCAACTTTACCTGTTTCCGGCAACCTAAAGTAAGCTGAGCCTTATTAGCATGGTAAAAATCACACTCCTGGGAATAGATCTTATATACCATCGTGGTTTGGACTGGAATGGCCACTGAACGGAAGACAGATGCTCTCTTTGACCTCTCTCCCTTCAGAGAAGGAAGAGCACCTTGCTTTAAAGGAGAGGAGAGATAAAGAGAAGAAGAGAGAACTTAAGGGTTGAAAAAGAAAATGAACTACTTTAAGGAAATATTAATAATAACACAATAAAAAGAAAACACAATAATAAGAAGAAAATAATGAAATACATATGAGATATACAAAACCCATATTGAGCTCCCAGGATGATGATCATGACACTGACAGGCACTGAGAAAGTCCCAGACTGGACTCAATGTTTGGGAACTGGATTCTAGATTGAGATTCAGGAACACACACACACCAGGATCAAAGGCAGACAGATGCTCAGAGTCCTCCTTGGATGCTGAAGAAAGAGGCTGGCCCCTTTGATCCCTTAGCTTTTATACTGATCATGATGCAGGTGGGATGGAATGCCCCGTTGGTCGCTTTTGGGTCACCCGTCCTGTCCCCTACTCCCCACAGGTGCGGCCCCTTTACCTTCTTCTGCTTCCACCTCTCCATCCTGGCACATAGCAAAGGTAGCTGACCTTGGTTGTTGTAGCAACAAGTATAAGCAAGAACTCCTCTGCATACCATTCCTTGGCATCAACTATAAACATCAGGCCTTATCACTCTGGTAGCAGACAGTGTCTGAAGAATATGCCATTAATTTCACAGTTAGTTAGTTAGAAGGGGCTTAGCTGGAAAGTAAAGTTACTGAAAAGAAGATTGGTTCTCTTTTACCTCAAACCAGGACATGCTAATGTTAGATTGCCTTTGTATAATGACCTGGAATGAATTAGCATATGTGCTGTAGTTTGTAATTATGTAATGTTTTGAACAATAACTAATTTATCAATGAACTTTTTTCTCAATAAACTAAATGTATACAAGTCAGCTGTGCCTTGTCTGAGTGTGCTAACTTTGCAAATGATTGCCTAACACTCTCTTCTGCGCAGAAATAAAAATAAAGTCTCAAATGTAGGTGATAATTTGTTGGTGTGTGCCAGGCTCAAACCCTGTTGAGGGACAACAAGCTGCATATTATGATGGATACCCTACAGCATCCTATCTCGTGAGTTTGACAACTGAATTGTGCCTTTAGTGTCATCTTAGGGGCTGTGGGGTCTGGGTGCTCCTTCGTTTTTGGCTGGGTGTGAGTCTTCTCAAATCCTGGTTTGCTGCACCTGCTGTACCTTCCCTGATATCTTCAGTACTGTAGAGCATCTTGGTACACGCTAAGCCGCTATACCAGGAAGCAGAATCCAGTGTCTAGTTTACAAAAAGCAGGCAGACACTTCAATTCAGGGTTCCAAATCTGTAACAGGATGATATTCAAGTGTTCTCAATATCCAGGAATTATTTAATCAACTGGCATGTGAATGGGAAAAGATTTCCCTTTCTACTTGGGTTTCCTGTAAGTGAAGGATGCAGAAATTACCACATACACACAGGAGAAGGCCTGCCTCCATTCCCTGTGCCACCACCCTGCAGATATGTGCTCCCACAGTCTCAGAGGACCCCAGTTTCAACACTGGGACTGTAGTTTCCTGCCCCTGCCTACCTCTCTCAACTTCCTGCTGCTCATCCTTAGCCCACAAGCTGTTCCTGCTGCTGCTGCCAACCTCTTGCCTGCATCCAGAGACTCAACCACTACAGCACCTTCCTGCCTCTGTTCCAGCATTTTAAAAGAGGCACGAGGTCCCACCTTGGGTAAGCTCCCACCAGTTGAGAAACCGGGACTGCAGTAAGCTTCAGTGGCAGGCTGGTGCTAACTGCCGTGTAGAAATAATGACTTTGAAGCAGCAATAAAAACAGCGCAGGAGGTCACCATCAGTCCAGCAGCTGGAGCAGGACCGTAGCTGTTGTGCAGAGTTGCTGCTTCCCACCACAGATGCTGGTAACTGCTGGCCCTACTCTGTTTCTTTTATGGTTTAATTAAGCACTAGTATAAAGGCAGAATTGGGAGCTGCTGCTACCACACAACGGTTTGAAATAGTTAGTATAGTCTGAGAGCCCCTGCATATTATGTCACACCTTCTCCTCAGGAGCGCATAAAGCACTAGATCTAGTTACGTTCCAGAGAGTTTCGGTAGCAGCGCAGTGAGACCCTGTGTATGGCAAAGATTTTGAATCCCATATATAATGATAGCCCACCCCCCCAGGACTGTGCCAGAAATACTCTGTATTTTTAAACTAAAAGCTTAAATCAATGCTCTGAAAAGTTACAAATGGCCAGAATTGAGGTTACCCATGCTGTGGCATCAGCCGTAACCATGACGGCTTTCATAAACTGTTGTTCTGATATACTCGAAAGAACTGTTACAAGCAAGTATTTAATACTATTGTAAAACATATGGGCAAGAACAAGTAGTGATAATGTGCGTAACTTTTAAAAGATGTAATCAAGCATCAATCACAATCATCAATCAGTCGTCCTGGTATCACGCTTACCAGGAAGAGAATGGATAAACAGGCAAAGTAAGTATCAGTAAGGGACAGCATTCAGGTGCAAGAGCGTATGTAAATCTGGTTTTTACTTTAAGACATTGTCTGTCCCCAACTCTGACAAATACATTGCGCTACTGACCTTAAAAACCGTCTAGCATATCTAAAAACTTATACCTTTTTTTCTGACTTCAACAGATAGTCTAACAGAAGATAGCACTTCTGCCTATAAACTTTCTTGACCGTACCTTCAGTAGTTATAACGCTGAATCCGACATAAGTCACTAGAGGGAGCACTTGTTACTTGCATATGTATAATAGAGCTTTTCATAAACACGATTAAAATAGGCTACAAACAGCAGATACTAGGTTTTATGTTCATGCCAGAATGCAGACCTTCTTCCTTTCTTGGAAGAGGATATAATTCTCCCAACTATGCAAGGTCTTATATGTGTACTTTTTCTGCTTTTCCTGAAATGCACCATTTTCTTGACCTTAATGGTCATTTGTGGTAATGCACGCAAGATGTTATGTGGGTGCTTACATAAAATAAAACGACAACTCAGTATAATTCCATTTCCTTTCCTTCCATCTTCCTTCCTCTCCAAGACACACCAAAGAAGAACAAAACCTCTTTTTAGTTCAAAACTTAGATGTATCTGTTGGAGAATGATTTATCTGCCGTGCTTATTTAAATCTTTTCTACTATATAGTATCCAGAAATACTCCTAGTACATATATTTTTAGAAACAGAGTATGTTGCACCCTGTGGTTACTTTCAATGTGATTTCTGTTTTCTGTTGTCACTGAACAGGGGACATCTCTTTGTTCTCTCTCACACGGAGGAAAACCAAAATGATTCACTGTGCAATCAAACAGCTTATGAATGGTATTTGAAGGTGAAGAAGACTCTCTCGGATGAAGAGATTGCATAACTGTTGAAGAGCCATTACAATTTTGTTTTCAGACTCTAAATAGCCTCTCCTGTCAAAGCAAAATTAATCCCTGAAAAGAGTAGCAAGAGAGGAATGAACCTGGAATATATTGATTTATTTCCCATGGTAAGAAAGGGCTCCACAAATCATTCAATTTCCTTTAATTGGCTGTACTCAATTTTATTTTTTTTTTAATCTAACTGAATGCTGTGTGTCAGCGAAGTGTGTGGGTGTGACGGATTGTCTACCTTGGAAAGAATACGTGACATTAGAAGTAATACATGCACTGATGCAGGGCAATTTCAATTCACTGGAATTAATCATCACTTTCTGTGGCTGGTTCTCCACATGCCCCAATTGCTATATTCTGTTTAAAGTGGTAGAATAGAACAACATACAGAGACAATTTCACTCTCCCTAACTCATCCTAATGGCAGAGAATGGTTCTTGTTAGCACAGATTAGGAGCACACAACGCAGAGCAGGCCCTTTCTACTAATTTATCTCAGTGCACTGTGCCCACTCCCATCTCTCTTATAAAAAACAAATGGCAACATTTCTGCTTTTGCTTTCACTGAGGAGGAATTAGCATCTGTAGTGGTACTGGGTTATGACTTTCTGGTCAAACCATAGTGTGCTGTAGCCTCTACAACATAAAAATTAGATTTAAGTTGCAAAGACACATTGTACTATGCTCTCTAGCAAGGTGTATGTTTTAAATCGTTGTAGTACCGTACTGTCAGATGCATTACTGATTATTTCAGTTTTTGTGTAGGCACCCATGAGATGTTTTCATATGCTGACAGATTTCAATAGCTATCACTTAAAATAATTCCAAACCTAAAAGATTGTGAGTTTTTTCTTCTGTTTTTTTTTTTTTTCTGTACGCTGCTTAGGGGGAAATAATTGAATGTGATTCAAATTTACACTTGAAAATTAAGTATTTTCTCTACAATATTACACGTTACAGATTGATACCAATCTTCAAATCATCTCATGTTTTTATTTACACTTTTTAAATCCATTTTTTTTCTTAGCAATTTATGGAGTGAAGCGCAAGAGCTGTTGGCCTATCTCTTCGTCTGCTTCTAAAGCAGAGAAGAGCAATGGCTTAATAGCAGTACCCTTTCTTAGTAGTACATGACTTTTGACAAAGGAAAGAATTCCACAGGATTCAGTACTAGTGCATCTGTTGACACCCCAAAGACTTTTTCAAAGAGGTTAAAATGCATTATTAGAGTTGTAGAGCTATGAATTTCTGAAGAGTTTTTGAGCAGACAAGATCCCCTCTCTAGGTTCAGCCTACCCTCCCCACTTATTTTTCACCAAATCCAGAAGGACCAGAGACATTTTGGTAGATCTGAGCCAAGTGACTCCGGCATCAATTCCATGTTTCAGCAGCAATGACTGTCACCAAGCCTTGCTTCCCAACACACACATCGGGGAGGTCAGCGGAATCGGTGGCAGAATGCTGTGCTGATTTTTCATTATTATTGCTTTTTGCTCCTGGCAATCCGCCTTCCTCATTTTCCAGGGTCTGTCTGTGAAATCTGAACAGAGGAAGGATGACCAAGCCAGATCATATTTGATTTGCTTGTAACATTGCTCTTTTCATACCGGCAAACAATATGTCTCAGAATATGCTGACAGGGCTCATTCATTTTAAGCTTTACATCTCAAGAAAATGACCTATAGTAATTTCTGTTGACCAGACAGCAGGTTTATACTAAGATGCATATTAAGACAGCTGAAATTATCATCAGGTGGCCCAAACCACTAACAAAGTTTTATCAAAGTTTGTTTCTGGCACATAGTAAGTATATACTTATATATCTATCTTTATACATCTATCCGTATATACACACACATAACATGTACGTATACAAACTATGGACTATGGAAACTCATTGTCCCCTAAGCTCCCTCTGCAGCATGCGGAGACATGCAAATTTGTGTAGGGAAAGACCTCAGGTGTTCTGGGGATTCTGTGCTAGGGAATGACAAGCCATCCTAAGACGAATTTATAAATACTCTCCACCCTTTTCTCCCCAGTAGGTAGAGAGACCGCTTCTGAAGACTTTAGATATGAAAAAACCTTGACACTCAGAATGAAACTCTTAAGTTATGTAGGTGCCACATATAGCCAATATTGAACAGCGATCAACTTTCAGCCAGAGACTGAAAGCTCCCAAAAACATTATGTGGTTGAACTTGCCGCACATGAGCAGATATTCAGGTATTGTTGCTTGAAAACATCTCAGTGGATATCAGGCAGCCTAAATTGCCCTTACCTGAAAAACAGCCATCAGGCTCTGGGATGGAGTTCAGACTGCATGTTCCAGCAGCAGGCTTCTAATTGTGGGTTAGTTTGGAAATTCATCCCATGACAGCTGCCTGATACAGTTTCCTATCTCCACTTCCTTGGATTTTAGCAACTGCCAAGTCAGGCTGGTAAATGTGATGCTGAAAGTGCGGATCTACACTGGACCATGCTCAAAGTCCCGTGAAAGTTCAATTTGCCACCAGGATATGATAACTTGCAAAGATCCTCATTCACTTTCCTGTTCCAGATCTTCTCATTAAATCATGGGAAGAAATAAGTGATAACTGAGGCTACATACACTGAGAGTGGACAGTTTTGGCAAAGGCAGATTTTGCAGGAGGAGGATCAGGATTTGTGACTGAAAACATATACAGGTGACAATCTCTGTGTGTGACTTGTCTCTTTGTAAGCAATTTACAGGGGTTAGGATAAATTCAGTCAAGGGTTATAGGGGAACTAGGAGGTTCAATTTAGGGAAAAGCTTCTTGCACATTTTTTTGTCTGTGTAATAGTTGTATTTTCTCATGAGAAGCCGTCAGCAATGTTGTCTATATGAAAGACTGCTGTGGAGACTAAAGAAATGTGATGCAGCTTTGGCCATCAAGCAAAAAACCTTACATGGGAATTTATGAAATTCAGATGGTCTTTTTCAAGGGCATGGAGTGTGCCAGCAGGCCTTAACTGCTCTGACCACCAGCACCCAGATCCCCCAGAGATGGATCCTCTGCCCATCTGAGCCATGGTGTAGGTAGTCCTGACTTGCTGTCTGGATTCCTGGATTAACCTTGGACTGAACTTAGCACCTTATCCTGTCTGATGATCGCCAGGCAGTCAGAGGAGCCTGTCCCTGTCACCAGCCTGGCCCTGCTTGGGTGCTGTGGGACAGTGCCCTGGCTGGTAAAGGTGCTGCCCTGTCTGCACTGCAGGCACCTGTGGTTCCTCTTGCCTCATGGAGAAACCCCAATCTTGCTGTTCCCTGGCATCTCACTCAAGCCTTGTGTTTGAGATAAAGATTCTAGTAAGTGTTCTCAGAATAAGCTGTGACAGAAAAGGTGGGCATTTGCCGAATTTCACGGCTGCTGGTATTCTACTTAAGCTTTACAGAGAACTAGATTAAATTGTGAGCAGAATGTCTTCTGAGCTTTCAGTCTCTTGAGAACAGCATGAAGCAATGCCTCTGCTAAATGCTCATTTGTGATAACAAATTCATAGACTACTATCTCTTCAGCTCTTCTTAGGATCTTTGACATATTTCCCACATAGAGGTGATTCCATAGAAGAGATAAGTTAAAAAACAGGATTCAGCAGTTTTCTAAAGTACCAGTGTAATTATCTGGTGGTCAAAGCTGATGATGAGGAGTGATGACATCTTCTCAAAGAAGAATGATCCACAGTGGTGCTGACCATCTACCAGAACCTGGAGTGCTAGAAAAGGGTGAAGTGCCTCTCCTCAACTTCACCTTGCCTTCTAGGACTTTTCTTTTTTTGTAGTTCCCCTTCAGTTTCACGTACAGAAAAGCAAGGTAAATGCCTTGCCATGAAAGAAGACTTGGATTCAGAGGCACACCTCTTATATGGAACCTGTCTCCCTTTTCTGGGATGATTGACTGCATTCACAGCAGAAGATGAGCTCACTGTAGAAGTTCACCAGGCTGCTATGTAACCTGCACATTGCATAGCATTGTGCTGACACAGCCTCTGTCAGCCTGGAAGAATGTTCCCATTGGACCACTGCAAGCATTGATACTGTGGTCAGCCTGCAACTGGACGTGGAAGCTGCTGGAAGACACAGCACCTAATTAGCCAGACCTGCTGGTGGCCCATATTATGGATAGGTGTGACCAAGTTCATCTGGGCCTGTGACTCCAGTGCTTGTATCAAACAGCCCCCTTGAACACCACAATGTTCCTTGCAGCCCCTCATCTAATCCCAACTGTCCTTGGTAGCTTGTGTGTCAATGGATTCCATAGCAAATCTGCACCTCTTGCAGGGAGTCATCCTGTTTCACCAAGCTGGGTCACTTCACCTCCCACCCCCCCAAGAAGTTGCTCTAAACTGTCTGATTCTTCCTACAACACTTTTATTTGTGGCCTCTCAAACAACATCTGATGTGTGTGATTCTTCCTACAACACTTTTATCTTGTGGCCTTTCAAACAACATCTTATAGAGCAGTTCACAGCCACATTTTAGAAGGAGGTTAGGGGCTTCCTCCTAGTGCAAAACCACTTTGCGATACCCAGAGATGAATGGATGGATGGAGAAAGTGCTTTCTGGATTTATCTCAGATTTGGTTTGTCACTTTGTTTTGTCTGATGATCGCTCAACAGTTGAAGGAGCCTGGTCCCAGCCTGGCCCTGCTCAAGTGCTACAGGACAGTGGGGGCTGTGCCTGCCTGTGGGGCCTGAGTTAACATTGGCCACCTCAACTTCAAAAGGAAAGAACTGCAGGCTCTTCATTCTAAGTTTGTGATGGTTTTTGAAGATTTCAGAGTTCACTGGCAGCATGCATCATGTATCATGGAAGGACATTTATAGAAAATGGCAAATGATTCTGCAAACTTTAGGTACTACACTACCAAACCTCTGTACATAAAATAGTTCTTATCCATGCTACTAAATCCCGATGACTAGAATGTAGTTAGTAGCTATCATCTGGTTTTGGGGTAGTTTTAAATTTTTTTTTATTTGATTTTCAACAGCAGTATTATTCCTTTTGCAACATCAGGCAACTTAATTTTCTGCAAGAAGAAAAGCTTATCTTCCATTTCCTTTATATCTTTTCAGAGTGTTTTCCTTCTTTCTGTGGCCCATGTTCAAGAAATACTGTGGAATAAACAGCTCATATTCCAAATCTTGTATAAAAACTATACTGATGTGCTTAGAAAGCATATTGTAGGATGTGTTGCATGTGAGTACAGTAGTCCTTGGTACCCATAGTGTGAGCTGTCTCTTTGTTGAGATCTTTTAAAGGCTCTTCTTTTCAATTTCTTCTGCAGTACCGTTGCCGATTCAAATCTCTCCAGTTTCACTTTCCGTAACAAGTCCAAAGAACACAGAAACTGTACTCTGGATTTTCCTAAATTGATCATTCCTCTTGTTAGAGCAGCACCTTTGATTCTGTTCCTTCTTTTGCAATTGATTCTCATGTGAATTTGGGGGGCACAATACTTGCCTGTCTTTATCGACCTGAGAGATGCAAGGCAAAGGCATGTATTTTCATTTTGCAACTTACTGGAAAAAAAAAAAAGGTAACTAACATTTTAAAAAAATTCTGATCTCTGTGACAGATAAATGCATTTCTACAAGATTTCTATGATAGAGCAGGAGAAATCAGTCTTTGTATGTCCAAGCAACAATTCCTGCAGCAGTCAGAACTACGTTGAAGCCTATCAGTCATTAATTGCTAGCCATCTTTATCATGGAACAGAACTATGAAGAAAGATACAAGTGCTGTAAAAACTAGTCTGAGTAAGAAACGTTATCAGGAAGAGGCAGAAAATGTAAAAGTAAGGAGAAATAAGGCTAATAGCTCTGTTCTGGTGACATCAGCTTCAGGTGTAATGTGGTTTGTCGTGACTTGCAACACAGGAAAATCTGACACACCATCTCTGGGTAGGATTTACTTTTTCTGCCTATGTCTAGATGTTCATATAAAATCCTGGGAGTTCCCAGTATTCTGGCTGCAATATTCCCAGCATCACTGCATGTGAGCTATTTTTCCTAGCTGGTAATTCTTCCAACAACTGAATGGAATAAAACTTTTTTTATTAGTTTTCTAATTATCCATCACTTTCCTATTCTGTTTGCAGTAATATTATAGGCATGATAGGAAGAGCAGCCAAAAGGAGCAGGAAATTGTTATAGGTTGTCTTATATTTCATATCTTTGGGCTATAACAATCTCTGATATAACGACAGTCCCATTTGAAGGATAAAGTGACAGTTTTCTCCAAGTGGGGAGAAAATAGAAGGATTCTTATCAAGTAATTTTAATTATAAAGAGTAATGAAATCTAACTTAACACTGTATTTTCATCCACATACACTACAGTCTAATTGCTGTTTCTCTTTTTATTTGCTATGAAATAACCACAAAAAGCAATCTTCCCAACAAAGCAAGAGAAAAGTTATTTAGGTTAGTGCAAGGGGACCTAATTATGAGTCATGGGGCATGATTCAGAAAGGGAAAATTTCACGACTGCAAGATCCTTTGACCTATAAAAAGGGGAACTCATCATAACAGCCAAATTGTTTTGCTTAAAAGCCTTTGTAGGAAATAAATCTGTCTGGGCAAAGCTGCAAGCCTAAGAACTTTTTGTATGTAGCTTCAGTTGCCCACTTTACTTTTTGCTGGTAAATATAGCTGGTATAACAAGTTGGTATATCCACTGGATGTCAGTGATATCTCTCTGGCTTCACAAGCTTGCTAGCATTCCTGAGTGCTTGCTACCTCTTTTAGAAAGCCTTTGCTTATGGAGCTAACAGCTGGATTTTTTCATGTTTCTTTCTTTCTATTTATGTGTTTTAATATTTTTCATATATATAGCTCATTGTATATTGAGGGCTATAGTATTATAAGAGGAGCTGAAGAATTTAAATTCTACATCAGTGGTTATCTACAACTTTATCATCTTTCCCTACAGAGCTGGGCTACCCAAATTTTCTTTAAAAAGATGGATATTTTTCTTGTAATCTCAACCAGTTTGTCAGGGACCATGACTCTTTTTAAGCAAGTTCTGCTGATCGCAAGTTTGCAGGGAAGTATAAAATTTTAGGCAAATGTTTGCAGTTGTCCTGACTGAGCTCAGTTCATCACTCCTTTTTGTGCTCTGCTTGTCTTTCACTGATGTTCTTGCATGCTCCTACTAAAACAGTGCTTTTAGAGGTAGGACACATCAGTTTGAGAGTATAGTAGCATCCCTGAAGAATAAATTCGCTAGGCTTGGCAAGTCCAAGTGCATGACAGCTGATAGTAACTCTCTGCAGTACACAGAAGATTGATAGTTGAAATGGTTGTCCAAGAGACTGAAACTGAATTTTCCTCCCTTTCAAAACTTCTGTATAAAGCCATGCTGGCTAAAGGAATTAAGCATTGCGATGCTTAAATTTTAAGTGTGAAGCAATTGCAGGTTTGGGTCTTCATCTCGGCTTTCTGCAGGAAGCCGAAGTAGTGAAGTGCTTTCTCCCAACAATCAAGCAGTTGCCTTGTTCCTTGGGATCCTTCTGGTGGGAAGATCACAGGACCTGCACGATTCATGGGCTGCCTCTGGTGAAGTGGGAAACCTAAGCTCATTTCCCATCTCAGCATGAAGGGAATCAAGCCCACAACCAAATTTGTCAGGGTGCACTTTTACAACATAGTTAAAACAAAATATTCTTAACACAGAAGCAACTGACACTGTTATGAACCTGAGGTGTTTGGTTTCTGGCAAGCTCTACCTTTCCGTCCAGGCTCTAGGCACCAGAAATATGATGGTGTTTACTGCTGTTAAAACTGATGTGCTTAAAAGATAAAGAAAATTTGGTTTAGCACCTAAATTGCCCAGTACAAAAAATCTGTTGTGAATGCTTTTCTCAAAGGTCTGCTGCCTCAAGGCATGAATCAGTGGGTGAAATTCTACAGCCTGTGTGATGCTGCGGTCTAAATGTGTGTGATGCTGCTTGTAAGAAGTACCTGGGGAAATTTTCATTTGCATACATGGTGTTTTTCAATTGTTTTCACATAGGCTTCATCTCTTATTCAGGTATTTTGTTTTAGACCAAGTCCAGATGTCCTCTGCCGAATTCGTGGTCAAAGACAATCATGTCCACTTACCTGTTAGGTGAAAGAGTTCCTTTGAGCGCTCTCCTGTGCAGGAGGCAAACACCAGTCAGCCACCTCCAACCTAGCTGACCCAATTAATGGGGACTGTTGCCCCATGCCTTCTACTGGCAGTGGGCAGATGGTAATTCCCCAGCCAGAGTCAGACAGAAGTTGCAACATCAATTTAAGATGTTATTGGCTGCACCTATCTGTTTGTCTCCTCTGCCAGAGATTAAATACCACAGGCAGAGGCAGGAAAAATTGACATTTGTTTACACCTCTGCTGCCCTCATGCACAGCCCAATAAATTTATCTGTACAGGAGCTGGGGGAAAATGCTACATTCTAGACTGCTGCAGCAAATGCAGCAAGAGAGGTCGTTTCTAACTCTTGACACAAAAAGCTCACTAAACTGTATATGGAACAACTGAGGTCAATGCTTCTGTATGTGACTTTGGGTTCTGCACTGCTGCCACATTCAGAATCACTTTAATTAAATTGCACACTGGTTTAAAGTAGATCTGGGAAACAGCAGAACGACAAAACTTATCTGGTTTTGTCTCCATCTCCTTCTCACCACTTATCTGAGCAGGAAACTGACTGCAATTTTTAATGTTGCACTAAGTAAAGACAATTGCCTGTACAGATCATCGTCTTTTAGGAAGGCTCCAGTACATAGAGTGTGTTGCTTTTTTTGTTGACCTTCATTTGCAATCTAAAAACCACAAGAGTTCAAGCAGCATGCCCCAGAGTAACTAGGGTCTCACAAGAAAAGGTGAAAAGAGCTGACACGATAAAACAAGGTGAAGATTAATGAAATACAGGCAATACACAAAGAATTTATAGATAATGATAGCATAAAATTTACCCTATATAGATAAAGACCAAGCAAGAAAACAAATATTAGTATTCAAAACTGAAGTTGCACCTTGAAGATCCCTAACAGGAGGATCCCTAACAGGAGAACAGAGTAATAGAGGAAAAATCGAATGTAACTTAAACTGAGAGACTAAACTTCAAAGAGGGTCTTGAGGAGTGATGGGCGTGGACTCTCTAGCATAGACACTAGCCCCTTGAAAGAGAGGGGCATATCTCCAAGCAAAGAACTTTTTTTACTACATTAGAAATTAATTAATTAGGGCAAATTATTATTATTACCAATATTTTTATGAAATATTCCTAATAGTTATTATGAGTAATACACCTAAAACTAATATGGAGTTTTCTATACTATATAAAGAACTCTGAATAACTACTGGTTTTAATCATCACACTTTCTGACTTCTACTTCTTGGAAAACCCCAGCTTACTTCTCACTTCTGAATCTCCTCACCTCCTATGCTTTCAGGTTGTTGTGTTTCCTATTAGCATGAACCAAGCCAAGGTGGACGTATGTAATTCTTTTCATTTTTGCTAATACTGTGAAAGCTGCTATGTATATCAGTGCTCCTATCTATTTGGCTGCTATCTTCTACTGCTTAATAGATGAAGGTCTCTTAGAGGAGCTCATGTTAAGCGATCGATCCGCTAAGGAGCGAATGAATGAGGTAATAATTTCTTTCAGCATCCCAGCTAGACCTTGAAGAAGACATCCTTGGTCCAACCTCAGACGTTTGCACCAGTCAGGAGTGATTCTGACCTGATGTGATTAGCATGGGTCACTACTGCTGATGCAGACAAGTTCTCTGGCTTAATGAAAGAGGAAAACAAATGCAAAAACTATCTTTTAGGGAGAAGCCTTAGCATAGGAATGGATTTTACAGGGAAAACAGAGGTCTGCTAAGGATTTTGTAGCCACTGTCAGCATTGTCTTATGTGATATCTATGTCAGTTTTCTGCAAAGCAGGGTGCACACACCCCAAGGAGTGTACAAGACAATACACTCGAATGCATGAATAAAATATTTTTGTACCATTAATAAATGAAATAAAAATAAAAGTTTTAAAAATAGTGTTTATTTCATCTTTATCTCGTCCTTTTTAATTTCTATTTTTGTAGGTTTTACAGTGTACATAATATATTAGTACAGTAGTAAATGTATATAACTTAGTTATAAATAAATATGCATATGTTGGGGTTGTGTGCTCAAGATTTTTTACTGATAGAGGTGAATGATCAAAGAAGTTTGGAGACCACTGCTCTGTGCCGTGTTTGAGCCACCTCACACTGGACGTCTGTCTGAACAGCTGCAGAGCATGAGTCTCAGTACAGTTTAGGACGTCCTCATGTGGCTAATCTCAAATAAGTAGCACTATAGAAACAGGTTACCTATTTTTTCCAGTATGGAAAATTAATCTTATGGGTGAATGACAGACAGATGAGGCTAAGAACATGGAGACAACCATATTGCTTCCCTGATACTTGTGTTCTTCTTCTACTTGGACTGCACTTAATATTGTAGGAAGTTCTTTGTAGCTTTCCTCTTTCCTTGATTTAAAGAGAAGATGGGTATACATTGGAATGTCAGCACTGCAAAACCATATGTCTATTCTGGAAAATACCTCTGGCGGTGACTCCAGCATTTGTGATGTAAGGTAAGTGAAGTAGCTGTACAGTGCTCCATGAGTAATGGATTTGTCTTCCAAAAATAGATTTTTGGATTAGGGAAAAAATATGTGTGCTTTTAGCAAATATTCTAAAATAGCTTTGTCAGTGATTAAAAGCAATGAAAAGGGGAAGTAGGTGTTACAGTTTAACACATGTTGTTATTGGCATCCTACAGCAGAAATGCATTCAGTGAGAAAAGACTGAAGAAATGCAGTGTGTGTTAAAAAATCAGGTAAGAAAATAATTTATTTCTAAAGAATGCATAAAGTCATTAGAAGCAGAAGTAACTCTTTTCACAGTCTGTTTGACTGACAGAGGTGTTTGATTTGTGGTAGTATTTGTTAAGTCTTTGTAGGTTAAAGAGATTAAGTTTGTCTAGCCTGGAGAAGAGGAGTATTCAGAGGGTTTATGCAGGAAGGAGCTCATTCTCTGTATTCAGGGTGGGTAAGACAGGAGTCCCAAGCTCCAGACTGAGTAAAGGAAAATCATATCTGGAAGTTTTTTCCATTTATCTAATTTAAAAGTGGCACTGGAACAAATTGCATGAGGACATTATACTCCCTATCATTCTATCTAAGAAGATGTTAGATCAACATTTTATATCAGAAATTGAACAGATTCTGCCATAGGGAAAGGATGTGAAGAAGTAAAACCCCATCCAGCCCTATTTGTTTGTGAAACTGTGATTGCTATTTCTTATATTGTATTTTGAGTTATACCAGGCTAAATCCAGGTTGTGGTCTACCTTTACTTTGTCAGTGAGACAAATTCCAAAAGACTAAACCCCCTCAGATAAATATTTGATTTATAAATTTCTCAAAATCCCATGGATTATAAGTGATGTACTTTTATTTTGCTACATTAACTGCATAATTATGTAAAACTGTGTTGAACTGAGTACTATAACAAGCCACACTTTATTGACAATGTCTGTACAGAATTCAGGCCTGATCATGGTTAAATAAAGATATGAAAAACTTTCCTGTTTAAGGTGATAGCTCTTTTCTGAAAACAGGATTTCAGTTATGTAACTACTGATCTAGTTAATTTATTTGCCTAACTATGTATTTAACTCTTGCTCAGTTGTATATTTCCACTGGTATTTTACGATGCCAAGTACTTTACATACATATATCCATCTCAGGAAAAGGCTGACGTTTTCAGAACTGCTGATGTAATTTAAGGGCCCAAGTCAGATTTTGCCTTCTGAAGTCACGTAGGCTTCATAAAGAAATGTTTTACTCAGCATCCCTTTCCAAAGACCTGCCAGTGTGAAATGTGAGCGAGGTGCCCTGTCAACAGCAGAACTGAGTAGGATGGGGACCGCGTAACAACAAAAAACAGAAGTCAGATGGCTGCTGGGTTTATTTTACTTGTGCTTCATGGATTTGCTGCAGGGAGAGGGACTCTTCTTATCCATCTACATGCACATGTGCTCAATGAGCCGCAGAGAGGGGAAGTGAAACTGGCGTGGTGAGTGAGGGAAAATGGGTGAGATGTGGGCGCTGGAGGGAAGGGAAATGGAGGAAGGTGACCTGGACTTCTGTTGACGCACCGTGGTCTGCTGGTAAATGTGGGGAGAAAATGGATTTTTCCATGGAAAGCTTTCACTGTCCTGGACAGACATTTGTGACTTTAGACTCTGTGAAGAGGCATCTGCACATTTTTGCAAAGGTGGTGAAGATGTTATTGAATTAATACTCTCTTACCACCTTCAGAGCTTATGATACTCAGGTTGGCAATATACAGAGCTTTTCAAGTATTTCAGATAAAGCCAATGAATTACAATTAGGCAAAAGGTTTTTTTTTTCCACAGAGAAAGGCTATTTCAGAAGTGGGGGTTTTGGTGTTTGGGTTTTTTTTCCTGTGAAATGGTTAATGTGAAAAGGTCTGGTTTCTGTCTTCCCTCCACTGTTTTCCTGTTTACTTGACATTTTAGGATAAACCCCAGAGAGCCACTGGAAAAGTGCAGTGGGTTTTACCAGTTTCTATGATTTTTTTTTGGGAAGGATGACATGTTATGTAAGGGAATTGATATCTTCTGTAAAAAGTCCCATTGAAGTATTAAAGCAGAACTTGAAGTCTTAAAGCTTTTCCTCTCCACTTTGATATAATGCCATAGCCAGGGACTTCAACGTCATAGCCTGCTACCTGTACCTCTCTACTGAAAGGATACCTCCTAAAATATTTCAAACAGAAAGTTTGGTTATGCTCTTTTGATCAAGTGTTTGCATCTTCACAAACACACACACAGAGTAGCTGTATTCTGGGTTCTTTTCTCAGATTTATGCCCTGATTTTCATTTAGGAAATTACTGGAGCCTGTAAAACCAAGTATGTACACAAATTAGAGTAGCTTAGAAGTGAGCAGAAGAGTGCCCTTTTTGTTGTCACTGTCCCATAAGGTTGTCACAGGAGCTGTGAGGGTGGGCTGTCCCACAGGAGAGAGCCAGGAGCTGAGGGTGGCTGTGAGGCCAGCAGGGCCATGCCCTCCCTGACCAGGGTCCATCCAGCAGCACCCAGTTAGGGATCAGGGATGGGATGAGGATGGTGACCAGGGCCAGCCCAGAGCCCTGCAACCATCCAGCAAGACCACAGTGATGGGGCTGGTGCAAGGTCCATCAGGGTGCAGTAGGTGATGGTCAGCAGGTGCAAGGTTGGGCACAGACTGTGGCGTAAATCAGGCAAGGACCAAGGCTGAGGATCTGGTCACAAATGCAGTTCCCAAAAAAATGGGAGATGCAAAGCTACCCCATTGAAACCCCAGCTTTCTCTGCCCCGGCTCTTTCCCAATGGTGTGATCCCAGATTACCCAGACGGACCACAGAGTGGGGATGGGCAGCAGAACTGGAGGCTGCACTTGAGGCCTTGGAGAATGGAGGCTAAACAGCAGAGGTGGTCTGATTTTTTCCTGTAAGTATCACTGAGAAATGCTGTTGTTTTGCTTAAAGTGCTTTCTTGGAAATATGTTGCATTATCAACAGTCACTGCGTCCCATCCAGGGCTCTCAGGGTCCTGGAGCATGGAGCCAGCAGTGTGAAAAAGCTTTAGGGTCTGGCAGTGGCCAGTGGGGCTGTGGCCTGAGGAGCTCATGGTGGGAGCAGAGGCTTCAAGGTATTTGCCTGTGCAGCAGGCAATGGGCATACTTAGTAACTCAATAAATTTTTTGAGGGTTTGCTGAAGCAAATGAACATGAAAATTCCAGAAACATCAACTTCCTGGAACAGGGGCAGCACCCAAAGTGTGTTTCATCTGAGGAAACATCATAATTTCTTGGAATCTTTGTTTTGTGAGAAATTGAAGAAGGAAAAAAAAAGAAAAGTCTGTCTGTGTATAGTTTTGTTCTGACTCAGACAAAACCCAAATCTCAGAAGTGCCTGAACTTCCCAGAAACCTCAGAACTCTTTCTGATCAGGTCTGGAAGGAGGCTCACTCTGCCGCTCACCATTTCGTTCCTTAGAACATAAAAAAGTTGACTTTTGCACAAGTCTTTTTCAGGAAGCACATTGTTCTCTTGTGGCTGTGGTTGAACTTTTCAGAGCAGAAGGTAAAAAAAAAAAGACTTTCACAGTAGAAAAGACTTTCACAGTAGAGGAGAGCAGTCTACAAATGTAATGAGTAGGATAAATTGGAGCAGCTAAAAGCCTTGTACACTGAGAACATCACCTTTATTTGCCTTTACTTCATACAGCCACAAAGATAATGACAATTTTGAAATCTCTCTCTGTAGGTAGTGATTAGAGCATAACAGAAATACAAATTTGTAACAATGGGGTTTATTTGTATTTCAGTACAAAGTTTCAACATGCTGCTTGATACTCTACTGCACTAAAAATATTGCTAAGGATATTACTGACATGAGCATGCAAATGAGCTTCATATTACTTGTTTCAGATATTGAAGTGTCTTTCCAGGCAGTGATGTAGCTGAAGTTACACAGAGGTAAAAGGTCTAATCTGAACAACGTAGAGCTTTTCTGCTTCTCATCAGAGGAGCTTTTTTCTTTTTTATTTATTTATCACTACCTCACCATTCACAGTCAAGTGTAGGAATGTGATTTGGACTAAATTTTCTATGCAATATTAGCTGCCTTGACAAAACCATCTCAATGTAGAAGTCTTAATGCAGTTGTGCAACTGGTCTGTATAATCTGGGTGACTCCCCTTAAATGGCTTTTGCTTTGGGCAGTTCTGCACCGGGAGATGGGTTTAGCTACAGCTGGGCACAACAAAATAAAAATTTACAGTGCCTGGTTTCTGGGGAGATCCTATGGAGAGAAAACAGAGCTTTGGTGGTGGTGTAAGTGCAATTTCATTCATGGATTGAGAATGTGACCCAGCCAAACCATAAAATGAAAGCAAATAGACTTACTTTCTATTGCCTCATATATGTATGTGTGGTGCAAACTACTACATTCTGTGTACATGGTAGGAAATAAGTCCCACCTTAAATAAATTGATGGAACTTTGAGCTTGTCAAATTCTTATGTGTCCTTGCTTGAAACACCTTGAAACTGGATCTGCTCCAGTGAAGCTGCTCAGAGATAAGGATAACTTGAAGTTTTTAACTGTTGGATGTTGAACTGACTTGGTAGTAAATCAAGACCCTGGCTGTAACTTATAGACAAGTGGTGAGCTAGCTGTAAAGGTCAAGGACCCCATTGCTAGAACACAAGGAAGGGAAAAGGAAAGCGATGAATAATTTACAATTCAGTGCTTCCTTTTTTTCTGCCTTCTCATGCAGGTGATGCAAAGTCCATTTTTCAAAATCTGCTTGTGAAAAACCTGAAAAATCACTCATGGTCTTTACTAGTGAGGGACACCTAGAAAAAGGAAATACAAACACTATTTTTTGCCTTGTATTGTATTTATGAGATTAAAGTTCAGCATAAAATCAGCATGAAGCCATGGCATTAAGATGAAAAATCTTATGGCACCTGGTCTGAGTCAGAGCAAAAAAGTCCCTTTCTTCAGAGGTGTTTCAGGTGCTTTATTACTGTCACAAGTACAGTAATGTGGGAATGTTCTTTCAGTTACAACCCTTCATTTGGGGGTCAGAGACTTGCCATTTCAGTCAAACGTCAAAGCCATGGCATTAAACATGTTCTTCCTGCCATGTCTCAGCAGCAATTCCCTGACAATGAACAACAGGGGGTTTCAGCAGGTGCTTCCACCTCAGCCTCGGGAATCCAAAACTGACTCAGCACTATCTCTTTTGCTATGACCCCACTCAACCTGAGGCAGCTCTCATCTAGCTGAGACAAGGGCACTTACTCCTCTGTCCTCAAGTCTCAGGCACCTTCACCCAAGAATCTCCTCTGAGGTGAAGCCTGGGACAGAGGATGTCCCGGGAGCTCTGAGGCAGGTACAGATGTTTCATTTCCAACATCTGGAAACTCTGTTGCCCCTCAGCTAGGCATTTTAGGAACCTACTTTGAAATGGCTATATTCGTGTTATCCCAATGCCTTGCATGAGGACTGACTCCTTGTAGCATTTGCGAACAGAATTGGCTCACTTGGAAGTTGTTCATTGGACAATCCTGAACTTTGATAACTGTATTGTGGGCCATTGCTTCTTGGGCTTTCAGATTTTTCATATAATTTTTTTAAGCTTTTTGAAAACTTTGGGTCTACCTAAGTGAAGTTATGAGGACTCAGCAATTTTTTCCCAACTGTCTTCCTCTCACTTGCATCAAAGCACCAAGCAGTCCAAAGAAGCACCCCAAAAGTGGGATGTATGGAGAATCCCTTCTCACCTTCTGTCTATACTGCATTATTTAATTCCTGCCTCCAGAAATGCCTGACTTTCCTGCTGCTTGTGGCTCCTCAGCCCTGAGGATGAGCTCTATCCAGAAGGGGAGGTCAGACACAGTAGATACCTTGGCAGGAATGAGTCAAATGGAAAGGGACAAAAGGAAGTTAAATGCTTGGTAGAGATGAGTCAAATGTCCTCCTTAAGGAGTTCAGGAAGGAGAGGGAAGGCCAAGGGATGAAGATAACCTGCTTTTCAGTTTCTTACTGTCTAAAGAAGATTTTTAAGACCTGTGAGGAAAAAGGCATGCTAGCAAAAGTAATTCGGAGGACAAGTGGAAGAAAGAGAGAGTATAACTGGATGCCAGAGCTCACCTCCCACTCTAGGACAGCAGACATGCATATTTCCCTCTCAAGCTGTGTGCTCTCAGTTTTGATATCTGCTGACTAAAACCCAAAACTTTTTCATTTTTATAAGAACAGTTTTCCTGCTCATTGCTGATAAGCACAATCTTCTCAACACTGAAACATCAACTGAAACTTTTATCTCAGGACTGAATACATGCTCTTCAGCACTGAGGGAAAAAATTCAATGGAGAGAGTGTCAAAAAATGTATGAATTATATCAATAATTTATTTCTTGTTCTTTCCTTCATGTTTACTTTACATTGTGTCCTGAAAAATAGAATACAGCTCCAAACAACAGGGAAGCAACAGAGTTGGAAGAATTATCTCCTGGGCTTGATTTCTACTACAAAAAAAAATGAAAACAAAAAGAGTGCTTATATGTGGAATAACTCAGATTCCTAGAGAGTTTGGAGGAGCACAAAGTCTTTGCTGGACCTTGTAAGCCAGTGATGATAACTCTTGTGCTTGCACGGCACCACCTGGTGGGTAGCTAAACATCATTACAGCTTCCAAATCCTACATGCATGATGGCAATTGCTGGACAAGTTTTTTGCATTTTGTCTATAGTTGAACTTGCGCTTCAGTCCAGATGCACCCACACCCCAGCCCACGGTCAGGCACAGACATAGCCAAGCCCCCAAATCTTTATCCCAGTCTCCCTCCCTTCTCTGGGTTTCAGAAGGACGGGGCACAGGTAAGGTCAAGCGTACTCCAGGCTCACCTCCTTGCAGATGTTTGAGTCTGATTATCCATAAACACTGAGCCAGAACTGTGGCTGCGCTAACGAGCAGATACAAAAGTTTCTTTCGGGGTTGTGGGGCTGGGACTGCATAAACCCAGCTCCTGCTTTGATGAGCAGTATCAACAAAACCTGATTTTATGGCGTGTGTGATTGGCATTAGTAGTCCTTTACATCCATACAGGCAAGTAAAGCCAAGGTAGGCTAGCAGAAGCCACTCTCCGACTGAGGCGGATGCACAAGGGAAAAGGGGGAATATGATTACGTAGTTAAAGTGCAAACTTTCTCACAATGTTTGTGCAGAAGGAAAGTGATTTTCATGCTGTTATCTCCTAGTTTCCACAAGTCTGACATTCCAAACTACTTTTTAAAATGTCGTTTTACATTTAATAAGTCATTGCCTTCCTTTTGGCTTTTCCTGTTGATCTGGAAACATTTAGCTAGCAGCCTATATCTGCATGCTGCAGCTGCAACAATATCCTTCAGAGAAGGATTCACCTGCACCTTGCACCAGCAGCATGACTCCTCCTGTGTCAGTGCAGCTGCCTATGATTCTTCCACAAGATCATATTTGAAATGGCTGATGATGCTGGATTTTTCTCTTTTCCCTGGAGCGAATTTTTTTGTGAATAAATGGAACTGGTTTGGGTTCAACACGAGATTACCTCAGATCTTTTTTTAAAATTGCATTAATTGGTTCCTTTTAATCAAAATTTGAACTTTCTTCTTCCCCTTCTTTTGCTCTTAAGAGAAAGTTTTTCATCCCCATAGCTGCAAAAAAAGGTTTGAAGGTATAAATCTCAGTGAATGACAGCCCATAAAGCAAGTATTTAGGAAAAAAATCTGATGTTTAAAACAATCTCTTAGTATTTCTCACATTTAGGCTTTCTAGATCTAGAGACTGGTAGTAGAACCTCCATGTAAAAGTGCTAAAGAAAAAAAATTACAGTGTTACTTTCTGGACTCATTCTCTAATTCTTCCACGTCCATAGTTTGAAAGATCTATATGCACAGCTAGCAATACACTAGACTTAATCTGCTAAAGCATCAGTTGCACCAATTGGCACTAACTTGGATTCATGTTTTCAATTGTTCTAACCTGTACACCCACAGAAATGAAATAGTTATTTCTCTTTATGAGAAATGGCAGGGGAGAAAATCACTTTTATCCTCGTCTGCTATCAGGTTTCATCTGAGCTTCACTGTACAATAATTTAGTTTCATATACTGAGTATACCAAGGCCAGTTTTGGGAAGCTACGTGCTGAATATATGCTCAGCAGTAACAGTAATGAGTTTAACTCATTAAAATATCCTTGAGTTTGCTTCAGCTCATGTAAATTTAAAAGTCTAAAATGTAGGTGTCTGGGCTAATCTTGTCAGCTGGGGAGAGATGGGCATTTCTAGAAAGAGATTTCATTTTATTTCAGGACAGCTATTTCAGGTATAGACTGCTCTCCAGGCCATGCTTTTCTCTTCAAGGGTAGAAATCTAGCCAACAAGGGTTGGCAGCTTTTACACAGCTAATGCGATTCTTATCCACAAAACTGTTGCAGCGTCAGTTGATTAGCACTGGAGCTTTCGACTCACGCTTATCTGGCCTGACAGGGTAGGGGAAGATGAAAAGGAAACGGTATTTTAGCTAACAAGAAGGTAACAGCAAGCTGTAGCTGAGCCTAAGAGAAATTGTTCATTGCTAATCCAACCATTTTGTATAACTGGCCAGGTCTAAGTCAAGCACAGTGACAGTGACAGTGAAGAGGAGGGTGAGGGAAGTGTTTGGGTTGCAACTCCTCCTGCACACCTGCAGTGTGGTGCGAGCCTGTGTCCGGGCTTTGGCCAACACGTGGCAGGTCCCGGCTGGTGGTCAAAGCTCCCTAGTTTCTGTTGGCATCTCACAGCCAAAGCAGAGGCTGGACAGGTCCCTGAAGATCTCTCAGAGTCCCCCCGTCACAGTCTCAGCTGTCCCAGGAGCAGCACACTTCAGTTTTGCATTGGGTCACTGGGGCATGTGTGCCCTGCAGCTGTTTGAAAATGTGTTTCCCAGGACAGAGCCCCACGTTCCAGCCAGCCAGAGCCTGCTGAAGGCAAAGAAGCCAGAGAGAGGGGGGATAAGGAGCAAAACCTTTGAAATCAGCAAATTTAATTTTCCTGAAGTTGACCCAGCATAAGTTACGCCACCAGAGGAGCATCACAGGCACTTGGAATAGGGGCTGGGTTAGCCGTCCCTCCTGCTGCCCCTCTTCCTGTCCCTGGGACAGCAATTGTTTGATCCTGCCTTGTTCTGAGAGGAGCAGGAGGATGTTTGTGGTGCCAGCTGTTGCTGTTGTTGTCGTCCCCTTAGGGAAGGGACAGCACGGTTTATCTGGAAAGGGGGAGCCTAGGACTTTTGCAGGGAAGGAGGACCTTGCTGCATGTGGAGCAAGGTTTCAGGGTTTCATGCTCGTGACAGTGCACACCTTCGTATAGGGGAGGAAGGTGGTGTCAAGCAAGGCTTCTACCTGTCTGAGGAAGAAAACCAGCCTAGCAAAGAATTGAATGTTAATGCACTCAGTGTAGCTCAATGAGCTGCAATTACTGACGTAGTAGCCTTAATTTCTATCCTGTTTGCTCAAATTCTTTCTCCTTTATAAGTTTTGCTGTTCCCTAATGCTTCCTCATTAGGGAATGCAAACTAGCCGTGTCGTAAAATTGCTGATTTGGAAAACACATTTCATTTTCCCCCATTGTTACGAAAAACAATAGATGGAGCTGAAACCCACAGGAAGTATCCCTTATCGTTCTCAGCCACGGGCTCGTTAAAGAGTCAGCCACTCATATTTGCAGCTATGTTTCTAGAATCAGAAATTATAAACAGGTCACTGCATATTAATAAAAGCTGAGGCTACCCCTCATCTATGTGTGTGAGAGTTGACAAGGAAGGTGAATAATATCCCCCATATTTGAGGTGAATCAGGAGGAATCTGCAGGATAGGAAATACAGTACAAATTAGTTCATGCTGTGGGAACCAGGAAAACACAAAATATTTTGATCTTCTGGAGGCTTACATGGGCTCAGAGACTTGAAAATGTACCTGCCGTCTAGCTGCCGTTGTTAAGTTCAAAATCAAAACCCTTAGATTTCCCCCCAAAGCCTTCAAGTTAAGGTTAAAGGTACTTCAACATTAGATGGGGAAAAAGAAGTTGAACACAGAGAAAGATTTGCTTCAGGTCCTACCAGGAGCCTTTCCTCTTCACAAAGCCAAAGTTCTAGATTACACAGGAAACACAGAATTCCTGAAATTTTTTTATTTTTTTTTTAATTTTCCCTTTTCTCATTTGGCTCCTTGCTGCTTTTCAGGAGTTTGTTCAGCGCTGAATCGGTCAGTAAAGACCAAGGAAAATGCTGCTGTGGATGCTTTTGGACTGAACTTCTACCCTCAGTCTGCCAAACATGCTTGTTTCTGTGCCACTGGATCCAGCTTCCCCAAAGGAGTCCAGGTCACGTAGGAGAAAAAGCTGCATATAGCAGTCCAGCAGTGTCTCAGTTAGAGCTCCAAAAATATGCCGGGGCCTTCCTCCAAACGTCTTCAGATTCGTTTGCTCACACATGGGTGTATTTTACTACAGTTGTAGTAAATGGTCCCACACTTGCCTCCAGACCTGCTCCCTTGCCGAAGCTGGTTCGAGCTGGCATTTGGCTGCTGCCATCAGGCCTGTAATATTTGTGCGTGACAGCGTACAGCCTGCAGGAGGATTTCAGTGCCGTCAAGTAATTGAGGACACCTGCGTTCATTTGCTTTCAGGAGCTTGGCATCGTGGCAGAAGTCACCAGGAGGCACTCTTACCTGTCTCTTCTCACGCCGACCTGAAACTCGCTTCACGCCTCACTAACTTTGCAACAGCAGGAGTCGTGGGAGGTGCAACATCAGGTTTTCTGAGGTGGCAAGTGGGTCCTCTTGGACGGAGGGACAAAAAAAAAGAGAAACCCCACAGAACGCACAGGGAAGAAAGCCAGGGGGTGGGGAGGCTTCAGGACCTTCACGGTCTTCATGGAGGGAAGGTGCATTTCAGCCTCTAAATTCCTCCCACCCCTCTCCTCTGGCTGCTGCTGTGTCAGGCTGTGGGGTGGGAAGCAACCAGCAGTGACTCCCTTCACGGGGGTGACAGTAATGAGCGAGGCTGAGCCGCTTGCTGAAAATGAGTGGATGAGAGGGCTAAAGTAGAGGTTGTCTTTGGGCTGATTGCCCACCTCTAGCATTAAAGCAAGGTAGGTGCTGCAAAGGTATTCCAAGCAGCTGGGTTGGCAAGTGCTTCCCCACCAAGATATTAAGCTGGCAAGACCTCCCAGTAGGCTGGTGATGGGGCTCTGTGCTTACCCCTGCCACCACTCCATCTTTCAAGCTGCAAAGCTGAAAATACTCTGGTCACAGGTGGGAGAGGGGGAGAAAAAGGCACCTTGCAGTGCTGCCTGCAGCACCGGTGCCTGGTTATGCAAACCAGGACCAACAAAGTGCATCCCTTCCTGTGTAAAAAAACAAGTTTTCACACCCATTTGGGACAATATGCCTTATCCAAAAAAAACCTCCAAACCCCATATGTTTAAATCCCACTAAATTTAAAAAATCTAAACATGCAGAGCACCTTGTAACCAGAATCCATTGGCAAGAACCGGACTGGATCCAGGGTGACAAGAGAAGGTGGGACTTGCAGAAGAGAGAGGAATAATAATTGAGTGGGGGTAAAAACATACATTAATGGAAATAGATATTTGGTGGAACAGCTATTCAAAGGACCTAAGATAACATAATTTTCTGATGCATTATATACAAATACCTAAATTGCTATCACAGCTGTGACACATACATGCAGAAAATAAATTTTTTAAAAAGTTATTTATGGGTGAAAAAATGTAGTATTTACTAAGACAAAAATGAAGAAGTTAAAAGGTTTCTGATATGTAAGGGAACTTGCTGCTTTAATTGATACAATAAACAAGTTTTTAAAAGAAATAAAATGGGTTTATTCTTCACCCATTTGGACTTCTTCCATAAATAAAGGTCTTCTATTCTTATCTAGAAGAGTAATTTCAGAAGAGATCACCAAATCCACCCTATCACCGTGGCAGCATTAGCTAACGAACCAGGGGAGATGCCCACGAGCGAACGCTGCTTGCTGCCCTGCCAGCCCTCTGCTTGCTCGCTGCCCTGCCAGGACACCCAGCCTCCCGGGAGGTCCCCTGTAGCTGCTGGGTGCCTCGGGCTCCCTCTGCGAAATTCTCCCTTAACCTGACCAGCAGCACAAGAACCCACATTGTCGGATGTCTCCAGGAAAAAAAGCCCCGGGCTCTTTGGCCCCGCTCTCCATCACCCTGCGGCTGGTGCCCTCTGTGGGAACAGGCGATGCTCCGGTTCGGGCCGTGGGCTGCAGCCTCCGGTGCTGCCCGGGAACTGCTCACTCAACACTGCAAACGCTTGAGATGTTCAGGACTGTTCCTCTGGTGCATGTCTTCTTCAGCTCTTTACTTCCACTTAGGAAGATACCCCGCGCTTTTCAGTGCAGGGATGGCAGACAGCGTCCGGCTTTGATGTGTTTGTTGCCCTGAACGATGTTTTCCTTAAGAAGCACTGCTTACCTTAGAGACACTGCTTTGGCTCATGGGGCTTTTTGTGCTTTCTCCCCCTTCACTAGCAATGGCATCGCAATTATTCAAAAACTTCCTAGTGAAAACTTCTTACTTCCCCTCATACATGATTTGGGGAAACAAAAAAAGCATGCTAGTGCTTTCAAGTTCGTTTTGGGTAAGATTTTTATGATGTGCTATATGCTGGATACGGCTATAAGAGTAATCCAGTTAGCCTATATAGCCAAACCAAAGAGTTTGTTTGGGGTCATAGAAGCTTTCGTTGGCATTAAGCAGTCTCTGCTTTGATCCTGTTGTTTGTTATTGTGCTGTAAAGAGTTTCAACAAAAGGCACAAATGAAGGTCTGCAGATGCATTCCTGAGACGTGCAATGGAAATGAAGATATGCCAAGAACTTCCTGAGAGAAGAACTGCAGAACTGAAAATATATTTAATCTGGAATAGATACACATTGCAGTTTTATTTGGGACCCAAAAAGACTGCTATTTTAGATCTCAGATTGCAAAAACCACAGAAGAATACATGCAGCTCTCTGCCAGAACATGATTGCAGCTTCTTTGGGAGACAATTATTGGCACTAAGTACAGCTCAGTGTGAACAGCAAGAAAGGAACTGATCTTCCTTGGCATCAGAATACTCCAGCATATGAATGCCTCTGAATTAGAAATGCAAGGTATATTTTAGTGCAGGGGCCCTGCACCCTGCTGGGCTACATTTCTTGGGCTTAAAAAAAAATATCTTCTAAAGCTTCTTTCCCGTTCACATTGTTAAAGGAAATGACTGAAGACAATACAATAAACATTCAGTCATGCAGCAAAGAAATATCTGGACTGAGAGCGAAATTCATTGTTGCCTGGGTCAAGGGTAAGCACAGATGAGTTAACAGAGCCTGCAGTTAAAAACTGAATGGCAAAAAGAGGCATAGTTTAGCTTTAATCTGTCTACGTAAATTTGGTTTCCTCTTTGCAATCGGTACTTGCGCTGTTGATACATTCAGCGTGAACACATCGTACGTGTGTTTTCTAACTGTGTTGGTGCTTTCTCTAATGGTGTCGGTGCTGTCTACGGGCACAGCCCATCATGTTATGTAGCCCTTAGTGTCTGAGGCATACGGCATGGCATAGCACAGCAGAAGACCAACCTGGTGCTTTGCACCTCTCCTCCCGCCAGGCAATGGAGTGCGGATCCTCTCCACATTCCACGCTTCCCTTGCAGCCTCACCTGATGCCCAGAGTTTGGCCCTGGGTCCGTGACTGCTTCCCAGGAGCAGCAGCCGCAAAAGCGGCTCCGTGGGCCCCGGCTGTGCCCCGTGGGAGCCCGAGTGGAGCTGCAGCTGGAGCGCCGAGACGGCAGGTTTGCGTGTGAGGCTGCTGCTCCTCTGGAAAGCTGCAGCTGAGAAGACATCTGCCCTGGCGAGCACCCCTGACGTCTCTCCTCCCCCAGCTGCCTGGGCACTCCTGTCGAGTCTTCCCAAGCTCTCCTCCTTCCTTCCTCGCTTCTTCCCACTCCCCACTGCCCTTGGTGCTCACTGCACCCCTCACACTCCCTCCCTGCATCCCCTGAGCATCCCCAGAGCCACGTGTGGACTGGGTTCTTCCCCGAGGCACCCTGAAGTACCTTCCCCGCCTTGAGCAGGAGCATTTTGCCTGGACGGCTTTGCAAGCAAAAGCAACAAGGGTGTAAGGAGCAAAGGTGTAGCTCCATGGGGATGTCAGTACACGTGAAATTGTTCCAGGAGCTGCAGTGGTGTTACTCCCACCTGGGCACTACTGGGAACACAATCCGAACCTCGCTTTTTCTTATCTGATGATGTAATTATTCTGCAGGAATAATTATAAGATCAAAAGTACTGACTGACTCTTGTATCATAGGAGTAGGATCCAGGTTTCTGATTTCAGTTGCAATACAGACCCCTTTGGAAATACGTACCACCTAACTTCTCTTTCCCTCTCATACACCATTTCCTTTCTGCAAAAAATAACACTAAATCTTTTTGCATCTTTCTGAAAGGATTTCTTAGCAAATGTGCGGCTGGAAAAATCAAAAGCTTTTCTGGCTGTAACTGCCATACAATTAATAAGTAATGAGCAGTAAGATCATCTGCTGTTTTGCTTTTTTTACTATTTTTTTACCTGTTCTTTTTCTTAAAAAGAAGGGGGGAAAACAGATTTCTGTTAAGACACGGATGACACCTTTAAGCAATGGTGCATGATAAATTAAGAAACTGGGTGGAGTGCTTCCTTCCTGTAATCCGTTTGTAATCAGTGAGAAGTTAAGAGACAAATAGGATGCCTTACATAACGTCTGAAAAACAACCTTTTTACAGTTAAAAAAAAAAAAAAGAAAGAAAGAAGGTCTCTCCTCTCCCAGGTGGGCCTAATCCTGAGTCCTCTTAAAGGCCTGGATGAGGATCTCCCTGTCTTGGCAGGTAGAATCGCTGGTGCTGGCCAGCTTTCACCTTTTATTTTCCCTCTTGTTCAGTAGGCAGGCTTGTTTCTTGCACATCTACTGTTGAGGGTAGAAGTAAATGTGTCTTTGAGGGATTTTTGGTGGCAGTCAAGACTTGACAGCCTCTTGCATTGGTGAATATATTTTGCCAGTAGTTGTGTGATGCAAGAAGGACAGAGGGAAAAATAAACAACAAAAAATTACAAAAACCTACAGGGATCCCACCATCCTGTATGAGGGAGCCATAGCTTCATTTTTCAGCACCCGCTTCTCTAGAGCTGATGGCTGCTCTGAAGCACCTACTCGGTGTATTCCAATTTGTCACATCCTACACCTGGGCAACAAAACCAAAAAAATCCACTTTGCAGATAGGTGCAAAACAAAACTGAAATATTTTAGTTGTTAAAAAGCAAAAACAAATCCAATCATTAAAAAGTTATTATTTTTAGCTACAGATAAATGCTTTGCTTCTGTTAGACAAATGTATTGCTCTTTGCAGGAGCTGGCCATTTTCCTGCCTGTTTTGTCCAAGGGGTAGAAAGCATGGTTACAAGGAACTAGGAAGCTGGGCAGCCTGAAGAAAGGCTTCCCCACTTGCTCATCATTCAGTTGGGGTTGGGCCAGATGATCTTTAAACGTCCCTTCTAACCCAAACTATTCTGTGATTTATCCATGATCTTGGTTAATAAGGGAACAGGCAGACAGGAAGCATTGGTTTCCTGCCAGTCTACCCACCAGTCACTCAAGTGTCTGGGTTGGCCAAGTTCTGGCAGGAAACAAGCCCTGCTTGTGGCTAAGGTAAGAAAACAACCTTGATGACCACCAGCAGAAGTTTTGCTGGAACCTATATGACCCTAGTAACACAGTTTTTGAACAAAGCCTTGCCCCTACTGACTTCAGTTCCCAGGTGTTTCAAGGCATGCTCCCAGAAATTGAAACCCAAGAATATGCATACTTTGGGAAAACTTTGGTTGAAGTAGTCTTACTTGCTCCTCCTAAGAACTATGGGGCAGAGCACCAAGACAGAGTTCAGTTCTGGGGTAACACTCAATTGCTTCAGCCATAAGAATGTAGAGGGACTGCCTCCTGCAGAACCATAGAGATTTCTGTCTTGAGCTGACCTGCTCTTTGGGAGGGCTTCAGAGAAGGGGATGTGCGGCCATGTCAGCAGAGAGCATCATGTCTGTCTAAACCTGGGGGCCAAGCTCAAGCAGGTGCTTCAAGAATGGCAACAAGTGAGTACGTTTTCCTCTAAACCAAGTCACCTGAGCTTCTGATCACTCTGCTTGTCTATGTTTAGGAAAAAGTTCCCTCTGCAAATGCAGTAACCTGATGGACTACAGTCTGGATCCTGCCTCCTTCCAACCCTTCTCCCACTGAAATAACACTTAAAGTACTCAGTCCTGAGGCCAGTCCTTAGGCTGAAATTTAAATATATCTTTAACAAAGACAAATGACAAACAGAATTGGACTTTATATAACTGATGGAAAAATACCTCCAGTAATTAAATACAAAGCAAGAAATTCTGATCCCTGCTTTATTTCTTTTCTGCCTATTAAATGGCCCATTTACACTGCCTCAGAAAATAAAGGGAGGCCCACTTCTGTGGGGATCATACCCTTAAACAGAAATACTGGTAAGGGGAAGTCACTTTTAAAGTTTGACTGAGTATCGGGATTATCAAACTGAAATCTGCCTAGTAGGGGTTAGTCAGACCAGCAGTTCAGAAAACAGGCAGTATTCTAAATGATTTCAAAAGCAGTTATTAGTTTTCTCGAAGCTGAGTCAATTCAAGCTAAAGCTCTAGCCACTTTGCGCTCTGCAGGTGGTTTTTTTCAGAGTGAGCTTGTGTACTGCTGCACCTCACTGCAGTCTGCAATGGAGGCAGCGATCAAAACTGCAATGGCAGGGCAGTCAAAACTTTAAAACACCTGGCATACTGCAGGTCGGGGATAAAAAGCATTTTCAGTGAATCAAGAAATGAGTATTTTATTTTGAGCTGAAGAAAATTCTATTTTCTGCCCAAATACATCTTTTTATTTGGGAATTCTTTTCTGAAAAAGTCAGTGCTAGATTCACAGGGGCTCTGTGAGGTGGCAGCCATGGACCTGAAGCAGAGCTCTGGTGCTTCACAAAGAAGTGGGCTTTAGTTTCAGCTGCAGGAAACTGAGGCATCTCTTGGTTCTTGATCCAAGCATCACTTCCCTCCCAGGAAGCCTCACCAGGCTTCAGATTTGTTCTACACAAAGAATAGTTCAATATTTTACACAACATAAAACAGGAAAGACAATTTTTGCATCTGGTCTTGCACTTTGATGTGTGCCACAGTCCATCTGATGAGCCTGGTTATTCCTGATATGCAAGCTGTGCCCCCTCCCAACTCCTATTTAAGGGCTCTTTCCCCTTTTCCCTGCTTCCCTGAACATCACAGAGTATTTGCTTCACCTTCTGCCATCTGTCCTCACTCTCCCTCTCTTTTTTCCAGACTTTTTCTCACCCCTTGCTTGCAATAAAGTCTCACTCGCTTATTCCCACTCTCTCTCCACACAGAACAGGAACCCTTACGCGGACTGCAAGAAAAGCACATGCCAGGAGCCTCATTTGGAGAATGCCTCCTGTTTTGCAAAGAAGGCAAGGGACGCGCATGAGTGTGTTTGGAGGGGGAAGAGATGTTGAGAGTCTCAAAGCCTTCAGACAGTTCGGTTCTGAGGTATAACCAGGATACTCACCTCAATGTAAAAAGTAGAAAGTTTCTCTGAATGTGATAGAACAGATCTAGTTGGAGAGATCCGGACCCCAAACTACGCTGCAGTCCAGTAACTGAAATGCTTCTCTGGGAAATGGAAGGCCTGTCTCAAGAAGAGCAAAGACCCATATCATTGCCACCAAATTAGGCAGCACTCATTTCCTGTGATGGAAATTTCCTATGCTGAAACGAAAATATGTCAGTTTGAAAACACTGAAAATAATCCTTTTGGCTTTGAGTTTTTTCCCTTCTTTTTCTCTGGGACAGAATTACATGAACTTGCAGTTTTGGGGACGAATAAATACCAGTTGAAAAGTTTTGACCCTATGAAGCTTGTGCTGTTGGACAAGGAAGCAGGTCACATCTCCTTGGGCAAGGAAAAACTGTTTGGGAGGTTTTCTTTCTCACCACACCACCCCTTCATGGGCCTAGGACATCTAGATACTGAATCTAACTTTAGAAGTAATTGACCAAGATTGTCCGCTTATTCCCTGGAGAGCTAACAGGAGTGTCTTCTTCCTGGAGGGCTCCACAGGTCGTGGCATGTTAGCACTGAAATGGACAATCAGTCATAGCTGGGGTCTGTAGTTTCATCAGATGTGTAATGGCATCATAGCACTGTGTAATGGCATCATAGCACAGCCATCTCAGTGGCATGGGAAAAAATGAGTTTTGCTATCTGGATGATGACTGCCGAAGTAATGTATTCTGTTTGTTCTGTTGACATCACCACTCAGTTCTGAGGTCTGGACATGGGTGGGTGTTAGGGAGTTGGAAATATCAGGTTGACTGTGAGGCAGCAGTCTCTTCTTTCTTTTCACTGGTTGCTTGCCTTCCCTCCATCCCTCTGCAAAGCTCACCTTGCTGTGGATACTTCATATCATGGTGATCTTGCCTGCCTAGAATGGACCAAGTGCCTGAGCCCTGGAGACCAGGCAGAAGTCTTCCAGAACACTATTCTCCTTTCCTTCCCATTTGCTATGATACAGGATGGACAGCACCAGATCTTCTTTCCTCCCCTTTGTTCTCCTTGCCCTCCTTTCACAATCCTGGGACTCATTCTCTCAGCTTCCCCTACTACTACCACATTCCCTTACTTCTCCAGCTCTCTCATCTCCTCCTTCTTTCCGTACAAATTTACCTTTCCGTTGTCTCACTCCCAAAGCACAGGACTTCTTTCTTGAGGTTGCCCACTCTCCATGACCTTGTTCACACTCCCATATCACTGTGCTTACAGACCCCTCCACCACCACCAGCTGTGCAAGGTCTCTTTGCCTCCCAATGCACCTCAAGCTGAGACGAAGAACCCTTTAGGAAGAATGCAATGACAGCTTGCACTCTTGCTTGTTTTCATGTCACAGCTAACATTGTGCCATGCCCTCCAGTGGTTAGGCCTTCCTCTGTTCATTGCCAGACCTGAGCCCATCAGAGGGGACCCAAAGCAGTCCTGCAATTGTGCATTACCCCAGCTCCTTCTCAGCTGCAGAAAAGCTAGTGTTTGCTTCTCTGGAAATAACATTGCTGTTAATAACTAACCACATTTAGCCTTAGTGCAGCTCCCAAAGACCATTTACTTTTTCTCTGGTTTTGTGCAAAGGGTTGATATGTCTTGAGTCTGGGGCACCCTCAGGGTGCAAATCAGATCCCTGTCTGCATCTGTTTCCTCCAGGCACCAGGACCCAGAGCCATATTCAGGTCACCCCGAAGGTTGGTGCAGATTCACCCTAAAGGAAGATCTCTGCACTGAAGGTATACTGAGGAGCTTTCTAACATCAGTTTAAAAAAAAAAAAAAGTCTAAAATATTGCCAGTGTAGTTTATAATGTCTTTCACAAAAGTCATGTCCCTGTTCCCCAGAAAAATAAATTCAAAGTGCAGATTCTTACCCACAGAGGCAGGAACCCAAATACTAATAAACTGCTTGAGAGGGCTCCAGGGAGGACTCACGAGATAAACTCCTGACCCTACTGAGCTCAGTAAGAAGCTAACTATGGACTTAGAAAGGGCTAGAACTTCAACCAAAGGAAACTGATGTACTAAAATTCACAGCATTGCTTATAATCATTCTGAAAGACACGATCCATCTTCAGAATGATGCTCTCTTAGCACCTAATTGCTTTCTGAGGAAATTTTAACATAACCAAATGAGTCCCATCAAATTAATTACCTTGTAGTAGTAGTAGTAGTAGTAATAAAAACAATAATAATAAATTAAATAACTTTTTTTCATTATATTATGTTATGATACACCATCATATATTGTACAGCAGCACTAATTACTGCTTATACTCATTATATAATATACTCCAGGAGTGTCAAATTCCATATTTTTTTACCAAAAGTGAATGCTGATTTTTTTTTTTTGTTCTGAAAGTTCCTTATCCAGTTTTAGAGGGGAAACGTTCTTTTAAAATGATAGTCAATAAAAGTTGTAAAATTTTAAGTATTTGTAGCACGAAGGACCAAAAAGTGGAAAAGAGTTTTATTTCTAACCTACTGTATTCACAGAATCACAGAATCTTCTAGGTTGGAAGGGACCTTAAAGATCATCTTG
>JAOXJM010000001.1:137707453-137724695 GCA_026413425.1 Tringa solitaria
GTTTTATGTACTTTTGATCTAATAGATCTCAAATGAAATAACTCGGTAGAAAAAAATGGTGCTACTCTACAATGGAAGGGTTTGGAAACCAACCTCTCTTATTATTAGAAACGGTCCCTTCAATTCATGTTTTAACCTGGGTGAGTGAGAAACCTGTGCTTGTTCTTTGGCTAAAAGTGCAGACTTCCATTTCTGAATTTCCCATTACAGCTTCTATCAGTTCTGAATGTCCCCACCCCCCAGGAAAAAACACCTAGTTTGGGGCTCTTCTGTGTTGTTTATACACTCTGTTTAAAATGCTATCAAGTCTTGTTTAACTTTTTGTATGCTTAAAAGCAGATTGTTTCAACCGCTACTTCCTTATTTCTCCTCCCTTCCTCTTAACTCTTTAATATACAGTCTCTTAGATATTCGTGCTTTTCTTCTTCATTTACAGTCTATGAATAAGTTGATCTATCCATCTTCCCAATCAACTGGGAGTATGAAGACCAAGCAAACCTTCACATAGCTTCTCATCAGAAAAGCAAGACAGGGTTAAAGAGGTGACAACAGTTTGTTAGGAGTGGTATTTTGTCAGGCTTTTACCACTGAGGTCTTCTCATTCATCCTTCTAACAGTGTTTTATTTTGAGAAGCCTACATCGCATATTGCATCAGAAGTATCAAGATTGCTTGCTATCTGACACCACACAACACTAAAAGTGACCCAATCATCTGCCACTTTCCTCAAACCCTGTCCTTCACAGTGGTGCATCCATATACCCACTGATACAATTCAGTCATACCAGCAATGACAGGATGTCACAAGAGATAGCTGAGGTCTCATGACGGGGGGAGGACGTATGGGTAAACTACTCCATGCCTAATTCTGTTGAAAAAGCATTCAGTTGGTCTCTGTTCTGAGGCCAACCTACCCCACATTGTAACTCCATGAGCCAAGAGTTTGCATGGTGCAACTGGGATGCAAATCCATGGGTAAGAAAACAAGAGTGTAGTGCTTTGTTCAGTATCTGAGAGAAGACATCCAAACTGCAGATCCTTTTTCAATGTAATTTATGTTTTATATGAAGCAACTAATAGAAAAACTTAGTGCTTAGTGGGAAGTGTAGATTCAAATCTCATGACTCCAAAGACAGAAATACATTAATATGTCCCACATACCCATAGAGTGATATTTGTGGAGAATGTGAACAGTACTGCTGTTGCTGGTTTGGATCCTTCAATTTTTTGTGAGCTAAGACTGATGCAAGCACATCGCTCCAGGAGAAATTTCAGTCATAATACATGGTTGTAGCTAGAGGTCTCCTTGAAACCCTCAGCAAAGTGCTGAAAGCTGCAGCTTTCTCAGGGACCAAGGTGTTTCCTGTTGTCTAGCGTGCTGGCTGCTTGGTGTCCTGGTTTCCTGGATCACATTCTAAAATACCTAATTGTGAGCCAACGGGACATCTCATCTGGGGCTATGTAGACTCCTGGGCAGGCAGGTGCCTCTGTCTACTTATGTTTCTACAGCCCAGAGTAGAGGAGGTGTGGAGGGTGGGTGGACTTGCATTCTGCATTATCTGCCTCTAGGTACTGGTTGCTTTCCTGTGTCTCTGTCTATTATTTTTTTTTTTTTTGTGATTGAGCAAAACTTACCACACTGTCTTTTTACACCCAGTTTCTAAAGAAACTCTTTTAACTGGTTTTCAGCTGAACTGTGACTTCCTTGAGCTTGGCTAGTGACAAGAACAAGACATCAGATATCCAGTTTGTAATATGAGTTATTTAGACATTTGAGAACCAGAAAATCCTATTGTACCTTGCAGTTTGTGGAGATTTTTCCCTTTAGGATATTATTGCATTATTGTAATTTGGGCAGAAAAAAACCCACTTCCTGTAAAGTATTTTCTGTTTTGATAACGAATTTGAGAAGTCTCATTATTTGGGTATCCCAGTTTAAGGTACAAGGAAGTGCTCAATTTAGAAAGAAAAATATCTGAGCACAGTTTTGAAAAATGCAGTCCCTTGAAAATGTCTTGAACTGGACACAAAAACCTCACTCATTCAGGAGCTTTCTGTCATATTTTTTGAATGATTTAATCAAGCTTCCTTCATTGTTTTAAGGAGTCATTGAAAGGTTTGCAGAGGTTATAGCATAAGAGATCTTGATGCTTTGTCTCAGAAAAATGTAGTTAATGAACCTTAAGAACAAGTCTACTGATTCCAGTAAATTAATGCTAATTAATTGGATTGATACTTTCTGTAAAACTGGATACAGAACATATCTAACTTCTGGAAGCATTCTAGAAAAGAAGGGAAAATCTTCTAAATAAATGAGTAATGTAGTACCGCAACAGTTTTCATCTTAGAGTAAGCATAATCTTAGAGTTTATTGAACTGCTTCTTCAGTTCAATAAAAGCAGGTGCTATGCCGGCAATTTCAAAAGCTGCTTGTTCTCCTTTTAAAACTTGGAGCATTTACAAAGCAAGACACTAATATTTCTTAACCCATCATCAGCGAGATAGCTGAGCAGTGCAAAAAAAAAAAAAAAAAAAGAAAATTAAACCAGACTAGGAAAATGACTTTTTAAAAAGCACTGAGCAAGTGCAAGAGAGAGCACTGGAATTGAAGACGATCTGATTATCATCCTCAAGACACATCTACAGTCTTGTCAACTCTCAGAAAAGTCCTGCTTCTTAATCATCTCTCTCTTGTTATTGCAAGGAGGCTTCTTCACGAAACGATACAGAGAAGTCAACAGCATTTTCATCTCCTTATTGATATGGCTTTCTTCAGGAGTGATAATGAGGAAGCTCGTTGTGGGTGTTGTCCTCAGTCCACTTCATCCCAGTACTTCGGAAGTGCTCTTGGAGTGCCAAAGCCATCATTTTACACAAGCACATTCAATTAGGTGGATCCTTAGGATCCGTACTCTAATCTAGAAAGTCAGAGTGTTACAGCTATCATGCCATTGCAGAAAGGTCACTGAATACTGATCTCATGGTCAAAGTATCATTGCTATTTTTTCATTGACAGTTTTGACAGCAGTAGATAAGCTTGCTTTTGGTTTTGCAGAAAGGAGCACGGAAACATGTCAGGAATGCTACTGGTAAGGACTGATTCCTCAAAAATATCGGGTGCCTAATTCCTTTTGAGGACTTAAACCAAAATTAGCATATTTTCCAAATACTGTTTTGCTTCAGGTGCTTAAAGAAACAAAAAAAAATAGACAATAACTACAAGGCAAAAAAAAAGGCAGAAATTTAATTGAATGTAAACTAGCTAGTTCTCACTCTTTGCTTCTGTCAGATTATGAATTTGAGTAGGTAAGAACAAAGCAGGTAAGGACAAAGCAAGAATGAATTACTCTTGAAGGCTGCAAAAGTTATTATTACATCAACAATTTAAATACAAATGGCAATGGCAAGGAGTTGGCATGCGATGTGACCTAAAAATAGGACACTAATATAAACACATGTTCAGCCTAAAAAGTAGTCTGTCTTATGATTAGTGTGACTATTTCAAAATATTTCCTGTTGTGATTGTATAACCTTTAAAAAGAAAGGATAGGTTTTAGCTGAATTGCGAAGTCTCTTCTCTTTCTGCTAGTCTTGGTAAAAAAGTAGAGATTTCTTTAACATTAAATAAACAAGTAAACAAAACAAAATAACAGTCCTTGGTTTTTGTGTAGGGTAGTTTATAACATGATGTAACAGAATGCTCTAAAAACTATCAGTCTGTGCGTGCAAGCACAAGTAACTTTTATGTGTAGTTTATGGTATGTCTTAGAGGTAACATCTATAGAGATGGTGTGGGAGTGGTGGGAGGTTTGAACTGAGGAAACCGCTTTTGAAATTTGTTTTGTGTGTATGTAAATTTTTTTTAAAGAGTTTCAGAGAATTGAAAGAGGAACCTGCACTGAGTAGCTAGTCCTAACTTGTACAAAACTTTCCCCACATCATGTGATGAAATGTCTTTTATCAGTGCACGCTTATCTTTGCTATATGAGATGTTAGAGCATTATGCCTTTGCTTACCCGCATGGCTGGCTGGCTGGAGGTAGAAGGGGTTGTGAGAATTTATTTTGCCTTTCCAGGCTTTTTTATGAAAATGCAATGCAGAACCTTTACCAAACCCCCAACCCTCAAGAAAACAGATTTATTTCAAACTCTGCTTTTCTTCCTCTCTCTGTATATGTGTATGACAATCGAGCAAAGCAAGACAGAGAAGCACACACAGAAAAAGAAAGGAAACTAGAGCTCATCTCCTGGAATTTACATTGCCTTATGTTTTTATAAAAGACTTGCTGAGATGTTAAAATAAAAAGGACTTGGGCCTGTTTCCTTCAGTTCCCTGAATGAGTTGCGAAACGCTGGCTTCTTCCATCATTTGCTTGCCAAACATTTTTAATGCCCCCCTGGGCTGTAATGCTAAGTGACTACCACGCGTATTGGTGACTCCATTGGGCATCAATGGGCTGAGTCAGAATTGATGACTCCATTGGTCACCACTGGGCTGAGCACTGGGGAAAGCAGAGGCTTGGCAGTTCTGTGGGAAAACCCTGAGATAGCCCTGAGCCCCTGAACTTCCCATGAGCAAGCATGAGGCATGGGTCCCGAAACAGAGCTGGGAGCGAAGTAGTATCGAACATTAAATGACCTCTGCTATTCTTAAAAGGAGAAGCGAGAATGTAGTTGGTGCTGATCTTCCTTCACAGTGGGCAGAGGGGTGGGTTTTGTTTTCAAAAGCAACGTCCCATCTCTTCTCCCAGGAAGCTGAGGGCATCCTTTAGGTTTCAAAAGAGAAGGTGGCTGCTGTGGGGGCTGTGACCACATTCCAGCCTCTGCCAAAGCAACAAGTGCATGCCGGTGAAGGAGCTCCCAGTGGCAATTCTCCTTCGAGATCTATGGCACTACAAGAGAGTGAAAAGGGGAACCAAAACCTTTCGATAGGGAAGCCCTCACGGGAGCCCAGGTTTCAAGCTTGCCAGTTTCTCATCAGATATTTCCATCTATTACGCATTTCTGTGGAGCCAACAAGTTTTATTTTTAATTTACATCAATGCTAATAGATTAATGAGCTCCAGGGAGCTCACAAGAAGGCTCCCTGGTGCAGATTTGGTTTGTGATAGCTCACTTCTCCCGACCGAATCCCAAGCATGGTTCAGCAGCCAGGACCATTGTGAACAGGCAGGCTGCATGCCGTTACCCTGCTGAAGAAGCCTGATGGCGTGGGCAGAGGCTGTCCCTGGCCAGCCGACCTCCACAGCAAAGAACGGCCCCAAGTGCACGTGGTTTATTAGTACCAGGCAACACTCGGACCTTTGGTCAGAGCAGCTGCTCTTCTGGGGTCAGGAGAAGATGTTTTCAAGAAGAAAAGGGATTCTTCAGTGATATCGGAATTTTCTTTGGTATTTCTCCAAGACCTAATTCTGTACCCATGTAGCAAAGGGCCAGGCTCACCAGCAGGCTCCCCTGTCTGCTGTGCTGTGGTGTTATCTGGTGCTGCTTGTGCCAAAGGCCCAAAGCAACAGCTGGGATAACCTGGTGTTTATCTTCCAGCTTTAAGGATCACTTTAAGGATCCAGAAAAAAAAAAGCAAAGGAGAAGCTCTGTCTCCTTAGACATACACACTAAATACAGGTAGGGCCAAACCTCAGCAGCTGAAGTTGTAGAAATTTATTTGCAATAGGCTACAGGCTTAAGCCCTTGGGTGTCCTGATGGGGAGCAGGAGACCCCAGGTCCGTGCTCCTGCCGCTGCGGAGGTTCAGGATGTCAGAGACCTGAGTCAAGAGCTGCTTCTCCTAATCTTGCGAGGAGCTGCCCTGTGGATCTTGAACAGGCAGTTTCCACGAGGAGTCACACTTGTGGTGCCTGACCACAGGCATCACACCTCTGCACATTTGCCCAGTTTGTTTAGGTGCACTTGAAGGGTTTTGTTATTTCCGTACTGTTTGCACTCACAGTTGTTTTTCCATCCCAGGCACATCGCTGCCACGTTTGCTGTCCTCGTTACGTGATTGATGATACAGTCCTGCAGTTACAGCCTTTGGCCCATGGAAATTCTCTCTCATTTGTTGATGCAGCTGAATTGTTTACTGGATGTGACACAAAGCTTCCTGTAATACAATAGTGCCGATCCTTCAGCGACACGGGCTATTTCGGCAGGGCTATACCAGTGTGCACCCTGGCCGTACCATTTCCAACACTTACTTTCTTTTGTCAGACTTCTCAGATGCCCAAATTAGGTCAGATTCCCGGCTGAAAACCAGGGCAATCAGCCTCAGCATTTTTACACTTTTCAGGTATCAGTAGAGACACAAATGTCTGGTTTGTTGTTGTTTTTTTTTTCTGGCTGGCTGTCTTACGTGATCTGCTTCATACACTTCACATGTAGAAACTGTTTGTCTGGTTCCTTCCTGGATTTATTAATACCTTTTCCTGTCCTTTTTTCTAAGAATTCAGAGGATTTAATAGCATTCCCACCCCTAAGTATGTGTCACCCTGAATGATAGGCTTTTCTGTGCTTGTTGGCATTCTCTAGTCATTAGTTTGAAAACTGCAGCCTTACATTTTAGTAACAGAAGCCTTGCCCTCTTTCTGGTTTGGTTTAAGTCAAACCATATTTCCCTGAATAGGGCACCAAACATTTCTTTTATTCATACTACATTTACACCATTTTCCAATGCATCTATTTTCAAGTTATACACTGAACTGCAGAAATGTAGTAATATTTCAGAGTGCATCACTTAGAGGTCTCTAGGGATCCTAACAACGCAAATTTTGCCTCCAAAGAAGTGTCTCCTAATGATTTATTGTTACTAGTATCTTATCGGAGAAATTCTACCAGTCTTCAAAACTACCTTAGAGTTTGTCTTTATGTATCCCATGAGTTTCACAGTCTTCGTCTCCAATAGGCAGTTTTCACACAAACTGAAATATCTATAAAGCCCATAATCAGCTCCCCAAGGGCTAGGATTTCTCTCTTTTTAATCAGGTGATATTTTAATCTGTGCCACTGAAGGACTTCCCATCTGTAGGAGCTCTTTCTCCAGCTTGCCGTTCCTCTGTCACTAAATGTCCCTGCTCCTCAGTAAGGCAGTGACTGTTCATCCGTGGTGGGACTGCTCCTTTATGGTTTCTTCAGCGTATTTCTTTTCTGCCAGATTACTCCATGGGCTTTTTCTGTTAGTAGGTTTTAGCGGAACAGTGGGAGTTCAATTTCCTTTTCCTTTTAAACTATTTGTGTGAAGAGTGTTTGTTTTGTCATTTTCAAGTGCCAGAGGGTACAAATACTGTGTTTTCTTCTCCCACACCTGAATTCATACCACAGCCAAGTTCCTCTCTGTCCTCTAGACTCATTTTGAGAGCTCATGCCAACCCAGCGGCACCCTTCGTGCTTTGACAAAGCCATATATTTCACTTGAGGTTAGATCCCAGCCCCAGCTAGACCTCAGCTAAACCTCAATAGTGTGATCCACAGCCAGGAGATGATTAATTAAGGGCAATTAATTACCTGTCACAGTGTCTGGCACCTCACTGAAGACTGAGTCACACCAGACCTTATGTATATAGCGACGTCTCAATCGGCTAAAGTTTGCATTTAAATTTGTGGATTTGTTTTATGAGAAAACATTAAAGTTCTAAGTTCCCCAGTCTAGGGGTCAAGCTAAGCAAATTTTAAAAAATGAATGCAGTTTTGTGCATTTTTCCTCGTCCCTGCATTTCACAGACTTAGTGTACTTTTCCTGGTGGTTGAGTTTTAAGTGTCACCTTATAAGGAAATTCTCTTTAAGACTGGCTGAGCTCTGGAACCCATGTTTTTCTCTATAATGTTTTGGACCTAGTGAAACTTAAACTTTAAATGTTGTCTGAGCACTTTTTACATTAGGACTTGGAGCTCCTTTACTGTAGGGTTGCTTTCTTGTCATGTAGAGGTTTATCCTACTAACAGTAATGTCCAAATAGCTGNNNNTGAAATCTCCCTTGTACTCACACAAAAAAGTTTTAAACAGAAGAACGTTATCAACTGTAGCTATGTTATGAAACAAGAAAATAATAGTGATTATTATTCTATATGATCATACAAGATAAGATACATAATATAGTGTACATATATATTTACGTGCACACACATATATATGATGAATCAGTAACACAGGTTAAAACATCATCCCATGAAAAAAGCAAGAAATTCTAGCACTTTCGGTGTTGGTTATGCATTTCATATGCATTTCAGTTTGTGGTACCAGTGAAAGATATTTATAGCATACATATATAAATGATGTTTAATATATAATATTACATTATTATATTACCATACTAATATCTCATACATAATAATAGTTTTACAAGTTGGATATATAAGAATGCTTATGTGTCCTTATGATGGCTTCCCACCTCTCCTTTACTTTGCTGATGTACCCTGTCCTGAGGCGCTGCCCGCATCACAATCACGCTAAGGATGCTCTCGCCTCATACCAGCCTGTGCTGCTTTCTTGTGGTCACCACTTAAAATTTCTCAGCTATGTTTATTTACCTTTAGCATGTGGGCAAGCAGACGACTCATGGCAAAGACAAAGTCAGGCATAAGGTGAGAGTATATTGGCTGTAGCATAGTATGACCTGTGGTATAGCAGCTTTTTCACGTGGTAATCTGAAGCTGTTTTACAAAACTTTATCCAGAGGGGTAAGCAACCTCCTTTGCTTTTATGAGCGAGATCACAAACATAGAGTGGCTGATGAGATATGGATTCACACCTTTGCTTACATTGCAAGAATGTTTTTGCTTGCCCACATGTTTAAAAATAGCAGACGACAGATATATGTAGTAGAAGAGATTGTGAGATACAGACTTTTTGCAAATGGAATACCTAGAATTAGCTCTGTTAAGTTGGAGATAAATACCAAGGTCTTAAAAATTGTAGTTAAGACACTAATTTTGAGTGCACAGGTCAATAAATAACACTCTTTAAAGCACGACATCTTCACTTTCATTACTTTTTGTCAAGCTGGTAAGATTCCAGTAATGCAGAGCAGCAGTGTTCCAGATATCTCAGGGCATTTTGCTAGCAATAAAGAGGAACTCAGGTAAAGCCAGTAACGAGCTGTTGCAATGTATTTTTTGGTGAAAAGAGCAGAGACTAGCTCCCCCAACAAAACCAGCTGCAGAACGCGTTCACCTAGCAATATATCTTCACTATAATTAGAGCACTTACATAATTCTCAATGCAGAAAGAGTATGTCAGACAAGGATAGAATCCAATTTTTGTCCCATTTATGCATCCAAGTTGCCAAGGTGCAATGAGGCCTTGAGAGGAAGACCAAAGCCTGAATACAAGGCACTTGCTGTTTGGTTGAGCTGAAGAGCTGAACTTTGGCCTACTGTCTCACCTGCTCTCGAGGACTTTCAGAAGAATGAAACAATAGCAGATGTGGTTTCAGGGTGCTATTCCTGTTTTATCTCTTTGTATTAGTATGATAGCTCAAGTAGTCACAAAGAAACTGAGCAAGAAGCTTTCGTTGGAAATCTTTTTCTTTTCTTTTTTTTTTTACATTTTATAATCTCCACTTCTAGTATGTTACCCATCATACCTCTAACTGCTGCCAAATTGTCAAACTGAAGACAACTCAGGAAAAAAGCGTTAAGTCCAGGAAAAAATAGTAATTATGTTGGCGCTTTCTTTTTCCTTTGTGTGCATCTATAACGCTGCTTTTAAAACTAGGTCAGACAGTATATCTGCTCCTGTAGTCAGCTGTTTCTGAGGTTCCTGTTACCTGTGCTCTGCGCCTTTGGGTACATCTGCTCAGCACTGTTCAGGCACACGTGAATTTATCCTGTGCCCGCCACAAGCAGCACAGCTGCAGTTATCAATGCCGTGAGCTTCTGCAGAGAAGCCAACTTTCAGTTCTTCCAGCGTGTGAACGAAGTGAGTTTGCACGAGCTGGGACAGGGTGAGCTGGGGCTTCTCCCTCCCCAGCAAAGAGCTCTGAGGTGCCATGCACACAGCACACGGGGCTGCCCCACACTTCACTGGCTGGGACTTGCTTGAACACCAGACCCGCAAGACTGGTCCCAAGATAAAAGAACCCTGAGCTCCATAGCGGTACTACGTGTTGCTCCTCTTAAGAGAGATGCGGGTGACACATGGCTGTCCCAGTGAAACATGCCCTGATCGTGATGCGGCTTATAACTGAAAGGCAGAATCAGCCCAGGGTACCCCATGATTGTAGCTTGAATGCCATTGACTGCTGATGGCAGCATTGAAAAAATGAAGACACGTTCTACAGCATAGAATCACAACCACTTGTAAGACACGGGCAACTTAACATCACTCAGGAAAAAATATAGTTATACTTAGCTCAGGAGTACAGAAGAGTTGTGGCTGTGCAAGATTCCTCATGCAATCACCCGAGGTGAGCCCCAACCACTCATCTCTTCAGGCAAGGCTGGAAATCATTGTCCAAAGTGCTAGGGAATGAGGAGATAACCAGAGAGCTGACACGCTTCCCCTGCCTTGGGTTGCATACACCGCTGCCTACTGGCCCTTCATCAGCCTGGGCACTCTTCTCCTGCTGAAATACATGTGGTCACCTGTTTTCACTGGGTGTTGACAGGGAATCCAGGGGAATGAGTGGACACAATATCAATTCCATCCACACAAAAGAGCTTCCATCAGCCTATTTTTTTTTGTATCAGAGCCTTCCAGTAAGAGGTGTGGTTTGACAGGAAGCAAGGCTGATCTGTAAGAAAGCCGCCAAGTGCATGTCAATTTAGCTCCTATAGAGCCCCCAACCTCAGGTATTTTTCAGCCAAGCCTGTTTTCACTAGTGCTGATGTGCGAATCACTTCTAACTGATGTGTGAGCCATGACAATGCCCAATCTGCTAGGAGTTCATCGCCAGTACATTGCAGAAGGCATCTGAGGAGAAAGCAGAGCAGTCAGTCCTGTAGGTGGGCTGTCAATGAAGGCTAAATGAGATGTGCTGAGTCAGTCCAGCAGCACGGCCAACCAAAGACAAGGTATTTTTTATTCTGAGTCCCAGGTGTGGCATTTTTGCTACACAGTTTTACAATCACATAAAACTGACTGTAGGTTTTGACACACAGTTGGACGGAGATAGATACAGGTCAAATCATGCATTTGGTCCAAGTCTATGCCAATTCATTTTCACATGGAAGCTGCCCTGGTCATTTTAAAGTGGCAGCTGAGGGGTGTAAGTGTAAAAGGAGACAATTACGTTTTAGCGGACTAGTTGAGATTTTGAAAGAATCCAGGCAATTACGAGCCTCCAGGAAACCAGGACCTGAATCAACGGGATGTTTAAAATGGGCTGGATTCAGCTTCGAATGCCTGCATTTATAATGGAAGTGACTATATATGAGCCTGTTACAGTCTCTGGAGATTCACCCAGTACAGTCAGTGGCATCCATACTTTCCAACTCACCCTAAAATAGACAGTTTTCTACGGATGCTAAATCCATGGCTGTAGCAAAGACCAGGCAAGAAAGGTGCCGGCTATACCCAAATCCTGCTGCTTAATGTTACTGCTCTGGAAAAAGAGTTGCATATTCATATAGATCTTACTTAACAAGAGGAATAATAATTCAGCCTGTCACAGGCTTTCAAACAACAAGTCACCAGTTGTTATGAATCCAGCATGAACTTTTTCGGAATGTATCTATTTATCTAGGCAGTAGTAAGAGGTTTTGTACATACTGAGACCAACTAGTGGATGTCATGGAAGAAGGCCTATCTGAAGACAGCCAAAATGCACATCCAAATTCTTTGATTCACCCCTAACAATACTGTTTCCAATTTCTGGCCCCAGTACCTTACATGAATGTTAAAATTACCCTACATTCTTTGCTCAAAACATTTCCCAAATACCATATCAAATTATCCTTTCAGATAGACCTGAAAATCTTGCTTGACTGTCCTTTTTATGGACTCCATCATATGTTAAATCAATCAACATATACAGACACTCATATCCCTAGTGCAAATGTAAGAAAAAGCAATGTGTGCACTTTCTGGCTTTTTTTTTTTTTTTAATCTCTAAAGATAATCTTAAAAAACACGCAAGCAGCTTTACCTCAATTCCTTTCTGGACTGCACAGGAGAGGAAACATTCAAAAAGAGTTTCACAGAAAAGAAAGATGATAAGATCAAAAGTACAGATTTCAAATAGAATATAAATACCTCGGCTCAAAAATGCCAATCAGACCATACAGATTCAATATAAGCCCATTAAGTTTTCTGAAGACTGAGGGATATTCTGCTGGGAATCTGTCATATTGTCTACCACAAACACTTTGTGCCAACAAACTGTTACTTCTTCTCCTGGCATTTTAGGTCAGAAGGGAAATGATTGACTACACTTTTTCCTCTGAGTTTCACAACAGCTATGTGAGGCAATTACTTGTAGTAGGAAATAATTGCAGACCAGAACTCATTGTCTGTCAATCCTGAACATAGACAATATTTGAAAGATTTAAAGGAGATCAGTTCATGTGCTATTTAAATTTAGACTTGATTGCGCACTTTCTGTGGTCAAAGTACAAAAAGTTTACAAAGTATATAAAGTTGTGTATAAAAACACAAATCTTCAGCATCTTGCCATAACTCAAACGCAAGCTACCTGCAGGAGGGCTCTCTGGCACAGGATAACTCCACACTACCCATGATGTCTGCCAGAATGGTTAAAAGGAGCTTTGCAAGCTGGTTCTCCATGGCCAAGCACCATCTGACAAAAACTGTGGTCTAATGAAGTCAAGGTTCCCCACCAGGCATCAGCAATATTTCAGTAACTGCTTGCATGCACATTCTTCCTCCATGATACGTGCACGACAGCATTATTTCACCAAGAGGCAAGTTACTTTCTGCTGTTGGGAAATAAGAGCATGCACACGGGCAGTGACTGCAGAGGAGTATAAGCCCTGTAGAATGAATTCCAGAGCTTCTATGTTGAATTCTTAAAAGGGGTTGCCTTAGTTTTTCTAATCCTGTGAAAAATATCAGACTTGAAAAAATTCAGCTTACAAAGTCTGTGTATGTAGGAAGGACCAACATATATATAATAATCTAGCTATTAGCCCATAAACGGGAACCTCTTTAAATCCAGTTGAGGATGCTGACTCTGACTGAAATTTAAAGCAGCCTAGAAAATCTACCAGTGGAGTTACACAAGTGGGGTTTCAGTTGACCCAAGGTTTTCCTCATAGAATTTTTAGAAGCTGACTGCCTTGCACACCAATAAAGAAAAGTGCAAACTGCTTCATTCTGTAGTGTAACTAGCACATAAATTCATAGAATCACAATTCAGATGCAGGGAGGATTTTGTGAATATTGACCCATGGCCTTACTATTTCCATAAACCTGACTACTGCAGAAATGAACTTTTTAAAGACCACATTGACTAGTTTCACTCTGAACGGAGTTATTGACGCAGATGATAGCGGCTGTGTTTATGCAAACCTTATCTAAATCAGGATGAACATTGCTAACACCAGCACAGAATTCTGACTTTACTAATTTGTGGCTAGCAAAGGTGAGGGTTCAAGTGAACTAAAATTCAACTACAAGCAAAAATGCATAGTCCAGGACAGACACAGGAAATGTAAATGTAGCTATGTACAGTTAATTTTACTACTTAGCAAGTTCTGAAGAGTCGGGACATTTCTTTTTGATGTTTCTTTGTCTCTTACCTGTATATGTAGATTTCACACTCAGTAAGACTTCTTTCTTTGAATGTGGATGAAGTCGCCCACTTGCACTCTCTCAGGCTGGAGAAGAGAAGCAGTCTCTAACAGGCAGGGATGATAGGATTCTTTTTCTTCACTTTTGAATAAAGCTGTTTTTGTCTAGATTGATATAGCTAACAAGCCCAACAGACATGCACCCCTCCACCACGCTAAAGCTGGTAATGCTTCTACATTTTCTAACTGAAAAAATAGCGTGTTGTTTTAACCTCTCAATGTGAAATCCTTGCGGAGAGAAGACACTCTTGTTTTACCTTGCCCTAACTATTTGAGGTCAGAGATATAACCACCATAGGGTTGACTTTGAGTAGGTGTACTGAGATAAAGACTTAAGTTTGTCTCCGCAAGGGTTTTTTATTAATATACTGATTATAATATAACTGTTTCGTTGTAAAATGGTTGAAATCTTTTGCAGTGAGGGCATACATATGGTTTTCTCATGTCCTTTATCTGAATAATCTTTGGTGAAAAATAAGACATAAAGAACACTTTTATTTTTCTAAAGCTTCATGACATAGGTCAGGAGTATTGCAGATAGTTAGATGTCTTCAGAGTTGTTTCTTTTTGCTCAGAAACACTTGTACACACAAGTGCACAGAGGGTAGAAGTCTCATTTCCCAAATCCATTTATTCTTAAAAGAAGATAAGATAAAGCCTAGTGTGAAATAATGCCTTTGTGATAGGTACAGGCTCAACAACAGTTTCTGACCTTGCAATAATGATACTCAGAACAACTCAACAGGAAAAAAAAAAAGAAATTGGCAAAAAGAACAGGCAAGGCCCAATACAAAGAAGTTTCTTAGAAGACTTACGTTCAGGTCTTGACTAAGTGAACCAAACCCTTGGCTTTTAGAGATGTAGAGATGTAACCCTGCAAGCTAAAATTTGCATGAAAGTTTATTGCAAGGGTGAGAAAGAACCATCCAGAGAAAACCTGCAGCCTCTTTCGGTAAAGCCTGTGATCAGTTTAAGGAACACGTAATCAGAGAGGCACTCATTTACATTCCTCAGTTTGGTGAACCAGAACATTTGCAGAAGTGCTTCTCTGAATCACATCAATGATGTTTTAGCAAAAATAATGGAGATGTGTTACAAAAGAGTATTTTTTCTTCTTATTCCTCTGCTAAAACCCCTTACTCGATCTAAATATCAAAGTTTGTCACTTTTTCCCTCAACTGAAGATAACCGGGTCCTGGCTCCTTGCCTTTCTGGCTCCCTCTTTGCCTCACACTCAGCCTACAACAGAAATTAAATGTCTGTTTTCTGTGCTTCTCTAACATTCTTTCATCTCACTAGCAATTCCGACAGTCTCCAGCAGGAACACTGTCCACTGGGGATCCTTAAGTTTTCAGTAACTTTAGCTACATTTATGTAAACATAAACTATCCTAACCCTTTGGCTCTTGTTACTGCTTTGCAATAGTACCAAATTGAGCTAGTAAAAAATAATTTTAAATTATTTTTAAAAAATGTAGTCTTTTGAGAAAAAAAAAAGACATTATTCAGCCATATTTACATTGATTTAAAACTGTTAATATGACTTCTCTAAGTGCTTACAATAAAACCTGTGCCTTCATTTTGCTTCATTCTGAATCTGTTTGCAATTGAGTTGAAATTACAATTCAGTTTAGTTTTCCTGTAATCTGGAATATGCCATCCTATATTTTTCAGCTGGAAGGGTGTCTTTCCAAAAGTGTAACAATACCAAAGAATTTACGAAGTAAGACTTTTTTTTTTTTTACACGATAGTGCTTTGACAGGCAGTAAACCAAAAAATATGAAACAGAATATGTTTTGGAAGGCTTTCTGCTGCCTGATATGTTGAATTGCAAAACTTTTTCTAAAATGGTCATTCTGGTCTTCATTTGGCTCACAGGCTTTTCAGTCTTTTTCACAGGTGCACTTGACACCAATAACAGGAAGAGAATAAGTGTAAGAGGGGAAACACATCGGTTTTATATAGTAATCCCCTAAAAAGAAAGTAGAGACATCTCTGTTGTTACTCTTCCATTGCCAAGAAATAACATAGTCCTCTTCCGATTTTTTACTGTTTGATTTTTAGTATACCCTTTAATGTTTTATTTGTCATCTTTTGTCAATTGAAGGGAAAGGAATCACCATTCCTGTCAAAAAGACACTAAGCAGCTTTCGCCTTTGCTTATGGTTACAGCTCGGATGAAAACCTGGTGTTACTGAATTTCCAAATGAGCTTTGTGTGCAGAGGGCCATGAGCCAGGGAGTACGAAGAGAAGCAAAAATATCTTACCTGGATTTAGTCAGGGTTAGTCCAGAGGCTCTAGGTGCTGTTAGTACCTAATACAAAACTAAAATACATCCATCCACTAAATATTTCAGAAATGAGGCAAGCAGAAAAGGTTAACTTTTCTCTTTCTGTGTCAGATGCTTGAGGACTGATGTAAATGACAATAAGGCCAGATCCTCTCACTTAAAGAATCCTTAATGAGTTTTTGTTTCTGTCTACCTGTGTGTGCATCTGTCTGTTGTAGTTTAAATATAGCTGGCCTCAAAATAAAGGCAAAATCATGAATCATGTCTTTCTAAGAGGCATATTTATGTAACAGAACTATATTTTTACAGATTATGCATACGAAACCTTACCTGAGTGTTGATGTTTTAAAATTATCCCACAGTAAAGTTTCTCTTGCAGAGAATCCATGCAAGCTCTACTGATTTGAATTGTGCTGGAAACCTGAAATTGAAAGGAAGCAACTCATAAAATGTAAGGGGAATCTAATTCTAATCCTCATAAAGACTACTTTCTCACTTGGTTTATGACATTTTCAAGTTAAACCACAAGAGACAGACAGAGGCTTTGGTTGCAGTGGGGGAAGGACATAAAATTACCCTGAACAAGATGAAAATATAAATATAGCATTAACTAAACCCAAGTAGATGCAATAATGCAAGAGGTAAAGTATGTTGAAATTCTACATTGTAGTTCCAGCAGCTTAACCTGGGCATCTAAAAAGCAATGCATCACAAGTAAGGGTGACTCAGAGCAGGAATTTCTGCTGGCCCAGGTTTTCCTGAGCAAGAAGTTCAGGATTAGAGCCCCAGAAGGATTTGGCAAAACAGAAGGCAAAATTGCAGGGAAGATTTTCTGTACTCTAAATTTCCCCAAGAGGATATTTGCCCTTGAGAATGACTTGCAACAGTCTTGTGTGCTTTTCATGGCCCCTCCTCCCCTGCAGAAGACACTAGGGAACCATTGCGCTGTTCTTCTTTTGCTCCTTGTGATAGACACCTTCTTTTTTGAAAAACATGCCAAGGGGACCTACCCTTTTTGGAGAGCTCTTGTAGGCACCCAACCACAAAGCCTGGTGCCTTTCAACCCCTATTCATGAGGTGCCTCCATTTGGGAGGCACTTGTGTTTTACTGATGGTAATGTTCCACAAGTGCACAAAATTTGCCCACAGTCAGGCCATGAATCATAGAATCATAGAATCGTCTAGGTTGGAAGGGACCTTCAAGATCATCTAGT
>JAOXJM010000001.1:137724795-137735322 GCA_026413425.1 Tringa solitaria
TGCTGGCTCATGTTCAGCCGACAGTCGACCAACACCCCCAGGTCCTTTTCTGCCACGCAGCTCCTGACACTGTTTTGCATCCTGCAGCATCTGTGTGTGCATTTTTTTTATCACCTTATTATCGGGATGCACTCTCAGAAAAAGCAATTTTAGAATTAGCCCTAGAGGTCAGTGATTAGCCCTTACACAAAACCAAATGCAGGAGTTATTCAATAGCTTTATGACCACTGAGACAGATTCAATGGAAATTTTCACTTATACTCCTACCTCCCAAATATATACAATTTCTATAGGAATAGTATCTAGGGGTGAGGTCCCTTAGCCTCTGAGAGCAAATACCTTTCACTTGCAAAGGCTTTTTATTAGAAGTATGTAAATACTGCAATATAGATAAAAATTTTCTATTTGTTTTGGGAAGTTTAGGGTGGTTAAGCACAAAGGGGTACCACTTGGGAAGGATTTTTGAGGCAACAGTTCATGAATAGGTATTTAATACAGAAAGACATAGATAGAAGAGTTGAAATAGGTAGCGTTGAGGTTTTTTTCTGAGAGTGTTGTGTCAGTGAGTGCTTTTTCAAGTTCCTCTGAAAACTATAGAGTTAGTTTCGTTCTTGATATAGCTCCACTGACAAGAAGAGAATTTCATCCACAATGGATTTGGCTCAATGGGATTTTTGCAGTTGTGATTGTGTGATGTGCTCATTGCTTGGAACATGTTTGCTCTGTGTTGTGTGCGTGATATATTAGGAACACATCTCTGACTTCTTTGCAAGTCCTATTTTCTTCTGCCTTTTTGGGGGCTTCCAACAGCTCAGCTAGAAGCTCCTGAAAGACTGGTAATGTTAGTTAACATCACTCGTTTGATATTGACTCACTACTTCTGAATATTTTCAGCGGACATTTGAAGCACTACATCAAATTGATCAGATCAAGAAACAACAAAAATAAGCCCTCGCTGAGCTTCTGGCTGCTGTAGTTGTGCTTCTTCTGCATTTGCACTCAGTTTATTTTGAGGGTTGAGTACCTCTACTGCACTACAGCCTTCAGCAGATACTTCACCTTTGCCAGGTCTCAGAAACCATCACAGTTATTTTGTGAAAGGTCTAGCAAGTTATTCAGTAAGAGTCTCTGTCAGAAATCACTGTTTTTATCAGAGTGGCTATTGCCAGCTAGAGTTAGCTAGCACTGAGAGCTGACGTGTCAAGAACTGAAGTTACACTGCTCATGGGCTATGGCCACACAATTAAAGCTCTTATTTAACTAGATCTGAGGTTAAGTGACAGCAACTGACTGGCACCTACGTGGTTTTTTAATCTAACCACTTATCAGACGTGCGTCTTGCAAAGAGGTGCTTGGGTTAAACAGTGCAGGTGATCAGAGTCTACAAGTAGAAGCGTGTGCTTGAACCCACTCCCTGCACCTTTTCTATTAGGCAGCACAGAAGTGCCCAGAGTTACCAGCTGGCTTGGCCTGGCAGCCTTTTCAGGCCCCTGTTGCCACTCTTCACAGAACTTACTGATGCTTTGTCCTCTGTCTTTCCAGTCATTCATTGCCATTTCTTCACTTTTTCGACCCTGTTCTTTTGTAAGTTTGCATCCTTGTACTGGCAGCTTAATGAAAGTTAACACGCGTGCCTGTAGCACACTGAGGCATAAGTTCTTGCTTGCAGCTGCTAAATGCTGCTACACTGCATAAAATAAATAAGCTAAACCATAAGTTATTGCATCTGCTAAGAAAGATCTATACAGACCAGACAGTGAAAGCATGGTTTTGCTTTGCAGACTGTAAAACTGAAACTCATTTTGCAGAATTACAGGTGATGCCAGTAAGACAGCTGCAAACAGAGCATTTTTTAACAACTTACATCTTGCAGAAATTGAAACTCAACAGCTTTTCTTTTTGTTAGAAGAGGGCTTGTTACTTCTTTTGGCTGGTCCCTTCAGCCTGTAAACCAGTGCAAGCAACTGCAATCTGTCCCTGGTTCTTGATTATGCATGGTGTTTTCCTTATATTCTTTTTATATCGTGAATATGCCAAGCACGATTCATTCATGTTCTCCTTTCCCCAACGGAAAAAACAAAACCCAAAAAACTATCCAGCACTTACTTGCAATGAATCACTGTTTAGTTGAGGGGTACAAAAATAGTAAGAAAATAATGTACGTTACAAGAAGCAAGGTCATGACATCTAGAATACATAGGATGTGTTTAGCTCATGGAGATCCTATGGTATAGTGTTCTCACGCGGCCATCAATTTAATTTCTATTTGTGACATGCCATTTTCTTTACGTTACAATAACAAAAGAGGTGTGGTAACATACAGACAGCAAAAAGTATCAGAAAGCCATTCAGCAAGGAAAAAGTAGCAGTTCAAAGCTAGGAAGAAGTGAGACTGGTAAAACATTACCATCATTTGGAGGGAGGAGAGAGTTTTCAGGAGCTAATGTAAATGTATTCCATTCATTCAGAGATAATCTGTCAAACTACTATTCTTAGCTTGATTAATAGAAGAAGTATGTTCCTAATTTCTGTTTTGACATATTTATTTTCTCTCTTGACTTTGTCCTCTAGGTTTTTAAGCCAAGTGTTCATGATCCAACTGGTGTATAGGGATCAACAACCCCCTTGTGAATAATGGCTAAGAACGGATCCCACCTGGATGCTGAAACACTGGCAATGCTCCAGAATAAAGCTATCTCCATCACCCTCCCAGTTGTGTATTCACTGGTGGCTATGATCAGTATCCCTGGCAACTTGTTCTCCCTTTGGGTGCTCTGCTGGCACATCAAACCCAAAACGCCTTCTGTTATCTTCATGATCAACCTGAGCATCACAGATCTCATGCTGGCCTGCTGCTTTCCCTTCCAGATTACTTATCACATCCAAAGGAATCACTGGACCTTTGGCAAGACTCTTTGCAGCCTTGTGACCGTGATGTTCTACTCCAATATGTATTCTTCCATACTGACCATGACCTGTATCAGCATCGAGCGGTACATGGGTGTGGTACATCCCATGAAGTTGATCAAGTGGAGAAGAAAAAGATATGCCCTGGCTGCATGCCTAGGTATGTGGATTTTCTTGCTCCTAGCCTTCTACCCACTAGAAAGCACAGATTTGACTTATGAAGTGAAAGAATTGGAGATTGTAACCTGTTTTGACGTCCTCAAATGGGATATGCTGCCCAGCTTCGCAGCCTGGGTAGCCTTTCTCCTCACACTGTTCTTCATGCTTTTCCTGATCCCTTTTGTCGTAACGGTTGGATGCTATATTGGCACCATTCGGAAGCTTATTCAGACATCAAGCAGATATGGTAACAAGCAGAAGACAAGATCCATATACCTAGCGCTGATAGTCCTTCTGGTATTCATCACTTGCTTCGCTCCAAATAACTTTATCCTACTTGCGCATATGATTGTCCGCTTATTTTATGACAGGAGTTTGTACCCTGCCTACAAGCTCACCTTGTGCCTCAGTTGCCTCAACAACTGCATAGATCCCTTCATTTATTATTTTGCATCCAAAGAATTTTACCAGAAATTCATGCAACTGTTTCGCCCAAACGTACTGCTCAGTGACAGTTTGGAAACCAGAAGGGAAAGTTTATTCTCTGGCAGGACCACATCAGTCAGATCAATGTCAAGCGGACCTATGGATGGGTTAGAGGGAGTAAAGGTCTATTTGCAAAGGCAGGAAAGTGTTTTTTAGCCTTAAACATCCCCAGAAGAAAGGCACCTTTGAGATCCATGAGTAGACGCAGAAAACGTTTCTTTTTGAGTGGCTGCCCTCAAAATACCATTCTCCAGTGACAGAACTCAAGCCATACTTACATTGTGCATCCTACTTCAGTATCTTCTGGTAAGAAATGGAAGCGTTAAAGGAATTGAGTTTATTCAAGAAGGCACTGAAGCAAACCCAGCATTGATAGTCAGGGGTTGGCCTGGAATTAGTCCTGCTGTATGAAACCAAGGGATAAATTTTGAACAAAAATTACTTTCAGGTTGTATGATCTCAGTTGTTCAACCAAAAGTTTGTGATTCTCAGTGAATGTGAAATATTACTGTATATGGACTAGAGCATACACTGAAGTTGGAATTGGGGTAGGGGAGCTATTTTTCTACGCAATGAGCTGCATTTTTGTTTGTTCATTTTTTTGTTTTTGTGTTGCTTTTTTTGGTTTTTTTTGTTTTTAATGTATTTCTTTCTCTCTTGTATTTCTATAAAAGAATCAATAAATATAGCTTGTCATTTTACCATTAATGCATAATGCATAGCCACTGTGAATTCACCACAACACTCACCCAAGTGTTTATCAGAACCAAACCACACTAACCTTTGAAAAGGTTAGGTTGACTCATATTATTTATTTCAATTTTATATAGCAAAATATCTCATGCAATAAAAGGGAAGCTAGAACTTACAATGTTTGAGACTACTTCAGCTGCTGAGTGGATTATATTTTCATTTCTTGAAGTTATTAATTTCTCAGGACAGTGGAGACCAGGTGATTTAAGAAAAGAGATTTTCTCATGTCAACCTTCTACAGTCATAATGCTGCTGCTTGTATGTGATTGGTATCTGCAAGTCATTTTCACCAATTGACTATAGGCTATACACAGAAGCACCATCCACCTCAGAAGGGAATTTAGTTTTAATAGTGCACAGACAGTGGTTTTATCTTACTTATGGCAATGGCAATGGTGTAGATTATTAACCAGATTTTCAGATGGATATATGAGAATTCAGCCACAGACTGGAGTGATTCCATGCCAGCAAAAAGCAGATGAAAACCTGTCCCTATGGCCAGATGTCAGAAATACACTTCTTTCAAGTGGGCAAACAAAAAAAAAAGAAGAAAAAAATGAAAGCAAGGCTTGATAATGGAAGATGTACCAAATGCCCTGGAAATAGGTTACAGCAGGTTGATTGTGCAGTGCTGTGTTTGGGACTCCTCTCTGAAGTGTCCTTCTCCAGTGTGTTTGCATATAATGTGCCATGTTTTAATTGTTCTCACATCCCAACAACTGCCTGTGTGCTTGGAAAGATGACTGCTACAGAATATGTAGTGGGAAAAGACAAAAGCAAAGTTTTTCCTGTAGTATTGACAGCTTTTTACCTACTTTTGGCCCTCATTGACAGTGAAGAGCCAAAAAACACCCAACAGAACCAGACAAGTTTCCCCTCACAAGCCAGACAAAGCTATATGGTATCCTTTTGCTGCGCTGTGACTCTATCTTACGCTGAGTAGCAGGCTGTCTTCAACATCGTGGATAGCTGGTTCAGACACCACAATGCTATCTTGATTTTTGAGCTTTTGTGCCTAAGTAAAAGACAACACCTTAAAATCTGCCTTTTTTCCACCACTAATCACGACAAATTTCTTTCTGATAGAGGCTGGATAACCACAACATCAACGGTGGCATTTGTATGTCTTATCTTCTGCTAAAGCACTGTCAGCTATTGGAGCAGGACAAACGTGAGTGAACCCAGTAAAACCTTTCAAAAGCCATCTGAGGTGTTTTGTGGCATTTCACAGTGTTAGTTTTAATTGAGCTGCACGTTTTCAGCCCACAAGGCCAACCTTAATGATATGTAAACTGTCCAAACCTTCCCATCAAATTGCCTGGAAGCTACCCTGCAGTACCAGCCTGTGTGCTGGGTGGGTATGTGCCGTGAGGTGGGCTTGCTACTTGAAATCACCTCACATGTTCTGATAGAGAGGAGCCCACCAAATATGTTGCCATGTGAGTCTTGAGGCTCTGAGCTCCTGTGTCAGCTCCAGCACATGCTCAAAATGCCTGCTTGCACCAGTACCTCCAAAGAAAGAAGGATGGCTCTTCCTAAGCCGTCCCACATCTGTCAGGCACAAATTCAGTTAACTTATGTTTTGCAAATCTGTGCATTAATTTAGCAGTGCATGGTTTCACCTTGCTGTTCAAGTCCCTTCACTATCCACTGTCACAGAACTCTCTCTTTCTCTCCACCAAAACTGTTTTCAGCATTTTACTATGGCAGAAACTTTTTGGAGGCTATACTGAAAATGCTCTCCTTTTTTTTCCTTTTTTTTTTTAAACATCCCAGTATTTTTACAATGCAAACCATTACATCTCCTAGCTCTAACGCAGATTCTCACTGTGTTTTATCTCCTACCTTATCCTCAAGCACTGCAATGTGACTGAACTGTAACTGACACCAAATAGAGCCAAAAGGGCAGAAATTTTGCACTTTGGACATCAACTGAAAAATACTGAATTGCTCTTTTTGCAAGAGGGAAAAGATGGTCACAACTGACTGAAAATGTTCCTCTCTCTAGCCTCATGCAGCTCTTCATAGCCCTTCATTCCTCTTCCGACATTGTCTAAAAAGGAATAGGAAGGATGCGCCTTTCAGGTACCTCTTCATGACATTTTATTAAGTAATCTCTAGTTAGCTCAGATTAGGCAAAATTCCCATTTGGGAATCCCAGCGGGATTGTTCCTTGAGAAAGGAATACAGAAAAGAATCCCATGAGTGAAATCTTTTGAGTCCAACAACATATACTGTGAAGTTTTGGAGGCATTTTTTAGAGAGGAAGAAATCATTAAAGTGACCCAACATACTGTTCTTTGACACTGGAAACACGTCCTTCTGGGGCACCATAACGTAGCAAGACTTCTACCCTCCTTGGTCAGTGGGTGTGAGTTGCCACACATACATATATGTAAAAAATATATACACATATATATCTAGATTTCCATTTGAGACATTATTGAGAAGCACATGTTTATATTGCCTTTGGTTTGGGGAACATGAATCTATGGATGTGCTTGGATTTTTTGTATATATAACAATAAAAAAACCCACTATACAAAAATACATGATTTAAGATTCTCTCCTTTGTTTGCATCTGCCACGTGTGAGAAACTTTCAAGCTTACAAGAGGGCAGGGAAACCAATTTATTAAATAATTTTAATCCATTTCCCATTGCTATTGAGCCTTTTTTAGATTCCTGTATCGGTTTAAGTCTCTTGTTTTTTCCAAGCATTTTGAAGACTGATTTTATTTTTTTTTTTGCATACCTGTTCATATTTTTCTTTTTGTATGTGTATCTCAGAAACTGGCTCTGGCATACCCCCTTCACACAAATTTTAAAAGTAGCAATACCTGAATGACATGTTGGCTACTTTGGGATCCTTCTTCTTGCCCAATAGGTGTACCAAATACATATATTTTTAAATTTTAATGCATTTCTGAAGGCACCTGGCAGCCAGGGCCCATCCCACCCCCAGCCAGGCATAGGGCAGCTGGGGACATGGGAGCAGCCCCAGCTCTGGTCATTGGGCATCTCCCTGGAGACAGGCCAAAGGCGGATGTGGGTCCACGGGTGGGCCTGGCTCAGGGGTTCCATGGCAGGGCAGGGCAGGGCTGTGAGGAACTGGAGACCAGCCCTGCTGGGACATCACTGGGGCAAGGGTTTATGGCCCTGGGGGTGGACCTGGGGTCCTGGGCCCTGGGCAGGGTGGGGGGAGCCCTGGAGGACTGGGCAGAGACAGTCAGGTCTGGTGGCACCTTGATAAACATCCCCTAGAATGACTATGCTCCATTTTGAGTTCACAATCTGTTTGGCTACATCTATGATGATACATGAGAGGGCCAGAGCTCATCCTAAAGTCATTCAATCATTTTTTGTGATTTTTTCCATTTCAGAGTGTATAAATAACATCAGGTCTACCTTGACTGGTGTTTCTCCAAGGAGATGCTTACATACCCAAAGGTGTGCATGATAGCACAAATGTTTGAGGGTGAAATTCAGCATTGGCAAGTGTGAAGTAATGCCCATGGGGAAATCCAGTCATAGCTTTGTGTACAAAATGATGTTGCTCAGTGGTGACCACAATGAATCATAATACATAATTCTATGCATCAGCTTGGCATTGTAGACATCCATGGTTCACCCATACCTTGTTTACTTTGTATACTTCTGGTCTCTTCATCACATACAGGATCTACAAGAAGTGGAAAAGGTCAAGAGATGCACGTGCGGGATGATCTAAGGTATGAATCTAAAACCTTGTGAGTTAAATAGTTTAGGACTCTTCAGCTCAGAAAAGAGACAAAGTAAGGTAGGTAAGAAAGAGGTCTACAAAATCCTCAATGGAATTCAGAAGCTGATAGGGATGAGTTTCACTGTATTTGCTCAAGTAAGAACTAGGGAATAACATTAAGCGATGGTGGGTTGATCTTGGCTGAACACCAGGTGCCCCACCAAAGAAGTTCTATCACTCCCCTCCTCAGCTGGACAGGGGAGAGAAAAATATAATGAAAAGCTCGTGGGTCAAGATAAGGATAGGCAGAGATCATCCACCAACTGTCATCACGGGTAAAAATAGGCTCACCTTGGAGAAATTAGTTTGTTACCAATCAAAACAGAGTAAGATAATGAGAAATAAAAACTAAACCTTAAAACTCCTCATACTCTTCCCCTGCTCCAGCGTGGGCTCCTCTCTCCACAGGTCCTGCCAGGAGCCTGCTCCAGCATGGGCTACCCACAGGGTCACAGCCTCCTTTGGGGCATCCACCTGCCCTGACACGATCCTCCATGCGCGGCAGGTGGGTATCTGCTCAACCATTAACCTCCATGGGTTGCAGAGGGACAGCCTGCCTCACCATGGTCTTCACCATGGGCTGCAGGGGAATCTCTGCTCTGGCACCTGGAGCACCTTCTCCCCCTCCTTCCTCATTGACCTTGGCATCTGCAGAGTTGTTTCTCTCACATATTCTCACTTCTCTCTTCTGACTGCTGATGGTGTTGTGCAGGCTTTTTCCCCTCCTTAAATATGTTATCCCAGAGGCGCTACCACTGTTGCTGATGGGCTCGGCACTGGCCAGCAGTGAGTCTGTCTTGGAGCCAGCTGACATTGGCTCTATCAGACATGGAGGAAGCTTCAAGCAGCTTCTCACAGAAGCCACCTCTGTAGTCCCCCTGCTACCAAAATCTTGCCAGGCAAACCCCATACGTAAGCTAATGAGATCCAATCTCAAAACCAGGAAAAGTTAGTATCTCTTCTCATGACTTATAGTATAATTGGGGAATCCACTGTAGGTTACTAAATAGGCAAACAACAGACTCAGGAAACCCCCTCAGGTTAAAATGGTCAGAGGTTGGAGGAGTACTAAGGGAAGGTGACATTATGCGATTGCCCTGTTCTTCCTTTTCTTGAAATGTCAGTCCATGAGGAAGGACACCATAAGCTGGATAGGCCTTTGGCCCCACTCTTATCAGCCTCATGTTCCAACGTAAGGCCTGCCAGAACTGCCCTGGAGCCTGCCCTCTGCCACCCTGCCTGCTGGGGTGATGCCAGGGGGGAGTCACGGGGAGCATTGCGCATCGCTGTCTCGGAAGCGGCTGTTCCAGAGCCAGGGAGGGAGCTGAGGGCACCCCAGGCTCCCCCGGGGCACAAGCTGGGCCCTCCATCACTTAGCCCTGTTGACAAGCCACAGAATCACAGGACGGTTGAGGTTGGAAGAGCCCCCTGAAGGTCAATTCGTCCAAACCCCTGATCAAGCAGTCCCTCACGTTCAGGTAAAAAGGAACCTGCGTATTGCCCTTCAGCAAACCCCTCTGGATGCTGGTAACAGTTAACCCATTCTGTTTCAAAGCATATAATTATTAAATCCATTTCTCACATCTTTTCTCACCTTTGTTCTCATTTTTCCACCACCTGACTCCCTTGAAGGCTGCTGCTGTGAGAGCTGACTAGCAGCAGACCTCATTGTCCTCATGGGGCAGGGCCATTGGCAGTTGCTGGCTCTCTTTCAACTTCTCACAGAGCAGCCCAATCTACTCTTCAGAGCTGCAGCTGCATTAGTCAAGAGTATGATTCCTTGCCCTGAATTGTCACAAACACACCGGCAAGACCTCTTGTGTCCCTTTGCTGAAAGAGCATTTAACACTAGTCTTTTTCAATGACCTGACAGGTTCCTCCAGAGAAGCTGATTTAAGATATTTTGACCGTATCTTGTCCTGGAAAAGTCCATTAGGAGAATCAGTCTTATTGGCAAATTTTTCAGATTTATCTAAAGCCGCAGTTCTTTTTAAGTGCCCAAAATGAAATTTGTAATATAAAATGACTCTCACAGGAATGATTAGGATATAAGCCTTGGTTATTGTACTTCATAATTAATTCCATCCTGAAAAAAAAGAGGAACTCTCTATTGGAATAAATCTTGTACTGTCTTTCCTCATTTATGCTGCAGTTCATAGTCTTAAAAGGATTTACTGAGAGCAAAATTTCAATCCTACTATTAATCTTGATATATTTGGATTACATTCTTTCTGGATTAATTTTTTGCAAGTAAGTGTTCTCTTGTCAGACCTATAAAGTATAATTATGGAGCACATAATAGAGTATAATGCTTAGCTGAAATATCTTTTTTAAAGCTTGCTTTTTTATTTAACAAAAAAAGGTCTGCCTGTTCATAGAATCATAGAATCATAGAATCATAGAATCATAGAATGGTTAGAATTGGAAGGGACCTTAAAGATC
>JAOXJM010000001.1:137744490-137759070 GCA_026413425.1 Tringa solitaria
AACCTGGTCTGGTGGGAGGTGTCCCTGCCCGTGGCAGGGGGGTTGGAACTAGATGGCCCTTAACGGATGGGGCATCCTCAGCTTCTTTGGCAACCTCATTGGATATATCTTAACGCTAGAGTAGGTATTTCACTTACCACCTAACCAGCTGAGAGAACACACAGCACCACGCCATTTACAAGTTACTGCGAATAAATCCAAGCTTTTGTGTTAAACTCTACTTGCTTAAACGGGAGGAGAGGGAGAAGGCTGAAATGTGGCCCCTGCGACTCTACACCTGCCTGGGATGGCCACTCCCCGCCGCCTCAGCCCGCCCTCGGGCGGCGCGCAGCTAATGGCAGACACCTCCCTCACACGCCACCGCCATTACCGGCGCAGACTCGCTCCCTCCGAGCCGCAGCCGGCCGAACCCCCCTCCCCGGGCACCAGCGGCTCGCTGGGACGGGCCCGGCCCGGCTCCGCCCCGCCGCCGTATAAGGCCGGCACCGCCGCGCCGACTCCTTCCACTCCTAGGCCCGATCTACGCGGAGCGGGAGGCTGAGGCGCGGCGGGGGGCCGCCGCCATGGTGTTGAACCCGGTGCTGGGGAAGCTGGTCAGCAAGAGGGTGGTGCTGGCCAGCGCCTCGCCGCGCCGGCAGGAGATCCTCACCAACGTGGTGAGTGAGGGCGCGGTGGCGGGCGGGCCGCTGGCCTCCCCCCGGGGCAGGGGAGCGGGCCGGTGGCGTCGCCTCTCCGTCCCTCCAGAGCCCTGCGCTGTTGCGTGGGCAGCCGCCGTCCCGGGCCTCCCGGGGGCTGGTGGCACAGGGTGGGCTTCAGCCCGAGCCCGGCCTCCCCCCGCAGCTGGGTGCGTGAATGTCGGGGGCGATGGCGGCTGCCCCGCCGCCCTGCCCGCCCTCCGGGGCAGCGGCCTGCGGGGCTCGGGGTGGCGGAGGGGCCAAGATGCACGCCGGAATACGGATGAATATAGCTTATTTATTTATTTAATTTTTACCAATCCCAATTTTTCTTGGTCAGTTTTTCTCTCTAAGCGAGGACGCGTGTTACCAGTTTTGTGCAGGAGCAAATCAAACCTGAGAGTGGGTTAAAGCGTTCTGCTGCCAGGGAGGTGGGGTGATCACACAAATAAAAGACCTGCTCAGGCTGAAAAATGCCGGCGGGATTGCTTCTGGTGTAAAAGTGAAAAGTTTGGAAAGGCTTACAGTGGACTGAAGTAATTAAAAATGTACTTCCATTGCCCTAACTTTAGATACTCGGTACTGAAACTTGTGAAAATTTGATTTACCCTTCTGAAACATATGAAAACTCGGTGGGATTATAAGGTAGATGCCTCTTCTTCTTTCTGTAAAGCCCTTGTGGAGCACGAGGGAAGCCCTATCCCGTCATTCAGACCCTCCAGCCCCTGTGGAGGAACATGTCCACCTCAGTGGGCAGGCTGCAGGCGGCTTTTGAACCGTGCTCGGGTATTACAAGGCGTCTAATTTGGATTGCTTAGTGTTATTATTCTCCATGGGAGAAGTTGAACTTAAATGGGATAAAGTATATTCTTTGCAAAAGACGGAGATGAGGAGAAGCATCAAGGTTCAAGCATGCGCTAAGTTACTAGAAATATAATGTGCCTGCTGGGTGTAGTAAATTTGCAGGTACAACCTGAAGGCAAGAAGTAGGAAGAACAGGGGTTTTTTGACAAAACCGTACGGAAACCAGCCGTTCTTGATTTCTGTTTATCACACGTACGATGACACGTAAAGTGTGCATGATAAAGCTCCTGTAAGAATGTGTACTACTCGTGCACAAGTAAAGTGCTATGGATGGATTCAGTAAAAAAAAAAAACAACCCACTAGTAGAGGGGCCTGTTTATGAAGTGCATAAGTTTTACACTATTAGATTATTATAGAAGAATGGTGAAGTTACTAATGCCATTATGTTCTAATAAATAATAAGGGTAAAATTGAGTAAGCACACCAGTTTAAAAGTTTTTTCTGATTGGGTTGTTTGTTTTGGACTGCTTGCAAATGATACGTATACACCAAGCACTGTAATAGAAGCACTTTTTTTCCCTCTGTGTGTTTGGAGGGGAGGGATGTTAAAGTAGAAAGTGCAAAAATCAAATTTGTCACTTGCTTAATATGTCTTGGGAGCAACCTTTAATACCAAGACGAGATTGACTGCATTGCTTTCCTTTGTTACAGGGCCTGCGTTTTGAGGTGGTTCCATCCTGGTTTAAGGAGACACTTGAAAAGTCAGCTTTTGCAGCCCCTTACGAGTATGCCGTGGAAACAGCAAAACAGAAAGCTCTTGAAGTAGCAAACAGAATGCATGTAGTAAGTTACCAGGTGTTTTCGGCAATGACATTTTTAACTGGTGCGTGTTACTGTAACTTAATTTGCATGTACTTCTTAGGTGGTGTCTGAGTGCATTTTACCCACTACAGGGAAAGGGAAGTTTTCTGTTATTTTTGAAAGAGAGCTTCCTGAAATTAACTCAGCTAATCCAAAGAAGGTCTCATGCCTGCAGTTTGGGCTTTCCACAAGCAGAAGTGGCCTGCATCTCTTGTCAGCAGCGCACCTACTCTCACTTGGGATGTGTACTTGGTAGCTCCTTCCAGCAGCCAGGTGTGTGGCTGGATCTTACCCTCACTCGGGATCGTACCTCTTCGCTCCACTTGTTGACTGGGGAGGCAGATGCTATGGAAAAACACTGATGTGAATGCAGTGCTTTGCTGTAGCTTTTATTGAACAGTAGTGCAATTGAACAGTTGTGACAAGAGAATACTCAGAATTTGTGAGTATAGGGGTACTGGAGGAAAGCAGATAAAGAAAACGAATGCAGTGCTAAAGCATTCTGGACAAAGAAATTTCATTTTAAGAAGGGAGAAGCTGATTTCATTTCAGGTGCTGTATTCAAGGCATCCATTTTGTATCCTAAGTATTATCAAAACCAGTGATACAACTTACATTATTAGTGGCATATCACAGCCCTTGGCTGTGATCACTGTGCGCGAGCACATAAAGCTGCTCTCTACCAGAACCTATTTTGAAGTCCAGCTGATTAGATCCAGCAAAATGTACCATAACAATTTCTTAATAATGCAGCTCTGAAAGAGAGGAGTATGTTTGTTAAACCTATACTGATGGCAGAAAAGGAATGTCGAACACTTTAAACCAACAGTGTTGCCAGATGTCACCATTCTTCAAAGCAAATATTGCGTGATCTCCAGTGTAAATCGTTATCTAGGCTTCCATCAACTTCTTTTCAGAGAATGGTACGGCATGAGGAGAGTGGATTTTAAACTCGACCTCAGTAACTGACTTACATTGGGCTTTCATTGCAAAACACTATGCTGGAGATAATGCTAGTTCAGTGGATTTCAAAATGCTCCTTCATACAGGAATTTTCTTAATGATGTCTGGAATTAGTTCTGCTATTTAAAGCATATCAACAGCCCTTCTATAGAAGAATGACCTCCCTACAAACTTTTTAATATAATGATCACAGTTACAGACAAGTTTCCTGTCTTGCTGTGTTAAATAATAACTATGTACCTCATAACATGCAAGTAAATCAAAACTCGGTTATCAGGACAGATTGCAGTTTAATGCCAAAAAAGGCTGACTTTTGAGAAGGCAGATAGTTCTTTCCTGGATGCGTTTATTCATCAGTAACGTATTTGGTCAAAATCGTGACCTGTGAATGGTTTGCTTAAGCTTCCCATTTTCCTCACTTTTATGGTGATATAAATGATAACTATTCTGCAAACAGTGCAAAAGGAGAAACAGTGTCTCATTTCAGGACCCTACCGGTAAACCAGCAAATGTGTTTTCTTACCTTAAGTTTTAAAAGGTTTTGTTCTTTCTACCTCTTTTGAGAAATACCTTCCTCCTTTATGCCTCTGCAGAAACACCTGAGAACACCTGATGTTGTCATAGGAGCAGACACGATTGTGGTAAGAAGTCTTCTGTGGTTTAGCATTGTTTTAACTTGACAGGTGTACAAAATATTTATATCCTTAGGTTTAAAGTTTGAAAGCTGTCTTCACTGAGAAGTTATACTTGCAATATGATGTGTCTTCAGGGTTTTGTGGGTATAGGTTTTAGGGTTTTTTTTCCCGATGAGGCAGCTTCTGGTATCTTGAGTGCTAAATGCCTTACTTGCTTAAGTATCGCCTTGGATCCTCTAGTATGTAATGGAAATTCTGTTCTCAGGCATCTGTTGACTGTCAAGAAGTGCAGATCATGTGAACTGTTCGATGCTGTGCCTTGTAGCGGGCATCACTTTATAGATGGCGTCTCCACAGAGACAGTGAATGGTTAAGGACAGAAGAACTTCAGTTACCCTCCTGTTTGAGAGCTGCAGCCACTCAAATGCTGGGTGTTGCGCTCATTATGTGCTTGACACTAAATTACCTGTTTTACCAAAGTGCTTCTTGCTCAGCTCGGTTGACTTGTGTTTGAAGCTCTGGCTGAAATGACAGTTTGAATGTCATTTCTGACTTCAGTTTCTGAAAAGTCAGAAAAGCAGCACGCTCACTCTGTCTTTCTGTTTTAGACTGTGGATGAGCAGATCCTGGAGAAACCAGTTGATAAGCAAGATGCGTATAGGATGCTGTCAAGGTCTGTAATTTTAAGTAAGATTCCATATGTGTATCTTAGTTCTTTTAAAAGGAGCTGTACAGATGCCTTGATCTGTATGAAGAACTCAGTGGACACAAATTTTTCAGTAATTTTTAAATAGTGTAAGCCTGTTTTGCTACTGAAAGAGTTAGACCAGCTTTTGTGTGCCCCACACCTGCTTGCTCTTGCCCCTTCACCTTAGGAAGCTGATGAAGGACACGCTGAACCATTTTGTTTTCAACTGAATTAGTTTTTAGAGTCACTTATCACAATACTGTATACATGCTTCAGTTGGTACAGGAAGGGGAGATGGAGAGAAATAATAATGGGAAAGAGGACAACCATCATAGAAGTGGCTTGGGGCTTGATGGTTAATGGAAAAATACTGCATGTACAATAAAGTACATGGTGATGTGTGTTCATGGACAATTGCTTTAAATACTGTCGTCTAACTGAAGCAGAAAAATCTTCCATTAGTGTTCTCCATGGAGGTTGGGCTGGTGTTTTTTGAGGCTTCTGCATTTTTCCTACAGGATACTTTTCCCTCCAAGGTTAATGCTATTTTTGTAGCACACACTTTTTTTAAGAAACACCAGCTAAATACCTTTAGCCACCTCCTTTCTGAAGGATGAGATGTGGTGAATCTGCTAGTCACACTGTTCTGTTTTACGGGGGGAATATAGAAAAGGTGCACCGTACACTACCAGTGTACATTCCAACTGCGAAGAGAACACAAGTGGCTTGGTAGTTTATGCAGGTTTGTTCTGTAAGTCTATTTTAGACTTATTTTTTTTTCATTCATGACTTAGGCTGAATTTTTGATTCTTTGTGGCATTTTAGTAACTTAAAAATAATTAAAAAAAGAGGTGTCAGCAGCATATGTTATTAGTAGGAGATTCCCAAAGGAGTCTGGCAAGAGATTTCTCACCACTGTTTTACTGGTTTTGCTTGAAATTATGCCAAGTTTGGTTAGGTCAAAAACTGTTTGTTTGTGGGGTTATTTTTGCAGAGCTAAGTCTGCTTCTAATACATGCAAATATTTTGGGTTTGGGTTTTTTTAAGTTCAGTAGGTGAGTCACTTAATCATGGATATGAAATGAACTTAAAATTTAGGGTTTTTATAACTCCTTAATTTTGTTCTATATGAACAGGAGAAAATGCAGATAAGATAAATATATTCAAGGTATCAGATTAAAATTCTCTCTCACTGATTCATTTTACAGTTAATCATGTGCAATCTTGTGGGGGATATTAAGAGTGCAAGATGCTTCTAATCAAATCAGATTATAGCCTGGCTAATCTCTAGGAGACTATTCCTTAATTAGTCTCTTCAAGGATTCAAGTTCTCTTGCTATTTATTATACTTCCATTTGCTTAGACGTTAGATTAGTAAAGCCCTCAAAATCAATTAGCCACAGTGTGGCGCTCTGGAGCCACTACAAGAGTGAGCACATGGGTCTGGTAGGAGTGTCTATGGGCTCTCCTCCTCTACACTGCAAAATGTGACTCCCTGGGGACCACGCTGCATGAAATGAGTACATAAATTCTAGTTGCCTATCACTTCTTTAGTCTAAGTTGCATCACGTAGCTATTTATTGCCAGCTTTCAGTGAAGATGTCTGTAATAGCAATCTTTATGCCAGTTGGCTTTTTCTTATGCATTTGAAATAGTCACTTCTCCCTGCGTACAGTAAACAAGCTGCTACCAGGGACTACTTTTCCAAATTGTGGACATTGGTACAAGTGACGTGTTGGACACTTGAAATTACTGACTCTCTTGATAGTATGTTTTTGTTTTGCCAATATTCACCTATATTGGAATTAAAAAAAAAAATAAAATATATTTATTTAGGATACACGTCAGAGCCATGAAGTCATGCAATAATATAATGGTCTGGTTCCCAGGCTTTAGTAACATAATCTCGCTGAACACTTTTGCACATGACAGATTGCATAAAACTGTTGCTTAATGCATACTTTTTTCCCTGACAGGCTGAGCGGCAAAGAGCACAGTGTGTTTACGGGAGTGGCTATTATACATTGCCGCAGTAAAGGTACATGTGACATTTTATTAAAACTCAGTATTTTCATTAAAAATTATTCTCATAAAGACTCGTAGGAGTGAAGAAGCAGGGTGGTAAGTTTTCATATACAGTCTGAACTGGCTTCCTACTCAAAATAATATGAGAATTACCTTATCAATATATAAATTAAAAACTCCCCACAAAAGCCAACCTTCTTACTGTATTCAGTTTTCACACAGGAAGGAGGATGAAAAAATACAATAGACTTTAGAAATACTGTCTCTTAAAGCTATGGGACCAATTAAAAGACCAGTGTAAATTGTGGGAATACTCTAAATGAAATTCAAGTAAGGCAGTACAAACTGTGGGACTGAGCAGAATCTGATCCATATTAACTTCATTCCTGTGTTTTATTTATACAAGCTGATGAATACAAGTGGTTGCTGTATGAGTAGTTACTTAGTTTTTCAGTAAATAAGCTTTAGAGCCCATTTTTAGGGGATGAGTAAAGTAATGGCTTAATGCCTCAGACTGTTAATGAACTGTAGGGAGCAATACATCAATGTCCTTTATCAAATAATTTATATAGTAAGAAAGTGGGTTTTATAAGAACTGTACCATTAATATAATTCAAGGAGTGTTTGGTTTGAGGAACTTCCTCAGATAATTATGCCAATATTCTTTTAGTGGAACTTCTGCAAGAAAAATTTCTCTGAAATTTCACTGGACATAGCCTGTCTGCAGACAAATTATTTACAGCTTTTAATATTTACTGGAATGATTACTCTTAACTCTTGTAATAGAAATAAAGTCAGTCATCCAGTACCCTTACGCAGCTGCTGCAAATAAATAAAACATGCTATCAAGGGGTTCCTGTGAGGAGTCAAGCAAGAACAATAATGCCTTTCATTGCTTGCTCTAGGAAGAAAGTAAAAGTGCACACAACTGCTGTACTGATACTATGATAGCATGTCTCATCTGAAGTTTACAAATTGTAGCCACATCGTATTCAGATGACTAAAAATACCATAAGTCTGCATATCACCAAGTGATGCAATCAATGAAAGAGTTTTCTAGAATACATTTTTAGTTTTAGTTCATAATTACAGTGCCATTGTTAAGTATACCTCATTTATGTTACAGATGGGGTTTTCATCTTGAGATGATATATTTTTTTTATCAATACTGAAAGATGTAGTAATCTGTCTTCATATGCAACAACTTTTTTATTTCAGCTGAGTATTTAAATGTTTTTTTCAACATTAACACCATGAGCAGTTGGTTAGTATTCTTGCCTTGGTCTGTACCGTGGATTCTTCTTACTTCTCATGAAGAATTTCCACTGCTGTCAGACCAGCAGCAACAGGAGATGCTGACCTTGATTTTTAGAGGAAAGAGTAGAGAGAACTAATAATCTGCACTAATTTGTGCAAGGCTGTTTCCTTTTGAACATGTTTTGGGAAAGCCTCCATCTGCAATGATACCAGATTGACAGTGTACCATGTGCAACAGGGTCTGCACCCAGCTGTGCAGTGCTTTATTGCACCTCTGACTTTCTCTCAACTACTTCTAGATACTAAGACTGAAATAATCTTGTTATTTTTTGAAAGCTGATATGAAAATGACACTGATGGTTACTGATGGGACTGCTGGATGCCTGAGTCTGCAGCACATCTGTAGTTGCACGTTCACATTCAAGCATTTGTAACAGCTACGTGTTTAACTATGGGTTGCATTAGGAGTTATTTGACAACAGTCATAAAGCCAGATGGATGTTCCTAGCCTTCTTTGTCCTCAGTGCTGGATGTGTATGTTAGCAGGCCATAATTAGCTCTGCATGAGCATTGTTAATGTAACAGAGCATCCCACACAGGGAGAACAACCTGTTGGCCCCAAAACAGGACTGAAGAGGTTGAAAATGCAAGCTTTTACTTTTTTAGGAAAGTTATGAGTCCACCATCCCTGAACAGCATTATTAGTCATTTCATACATCTGTGTAGTAGCTTTAATTTTTTCCAAGCAAAAACTGTCAAAAGAATATGAACTGAAATTAAACTGGGATGTTATGCTCTTTAAACTATAGGTTTTGTTTCTAATAAGACCTCTTTCTTTCTGTAGATAATCATCTAGAGACGGAAATCACTGATTTCTATGAAGAGACTAAAGTAAAATTTTCTGACCTGTCTGAAGAGCTCTTATGGGAGTACATTCATAGTGGGGAGCCAATGTAAGTAAGACCCTGAAGCTATCACACAGTACTTGAGAATAGGCCTTGGGGTATCTTATTAGCCACCAATATAAAACATTTTGTCCTGTGTTTTATGCAATTTTGTGATAAATGATAGCATGGGTGATGCAAGGTGTGTATTCTCTTCTTGTCTAGAACTACCATTCTTCCAGGGAAAGTGAACTACCTTTTTAGTACCCTAACAAATTTGAAAATTGAAGACTGTTGAAATATTCTCAATTGGAACAAGTAGTCATGCAGTATACAATTACCTCTCTGTTAACAGAGGCTTCCAGGGAGCTTGGATACCTGAGACAGTGGATTTTTTTCATTATAAAACAGGTGAATAGAGTGAGTGCTGGATAATTAGGATATAGGAGAACTTTACTGAAAGAAGCTATAACTTTGTTTATTTAGTTTATCAAAATCACACTGCTCTGATGCAAGAAACGCCAACCCAATTTTCACTTATTCTTGTGGCCAACTTATATGTGTTCTTATGCCATAATTGTTACTTAGCTCATGTTTCCTTCACCCTTGCAATATACTAGTTACAGACAACATTGATTCCACAGAACAAATAGGGTGAGAACAGAATGCCTAACTACTCCTAAGATAAAGTTGAGTAGACTGTTTAACAAAAAAAAAAAGTACTTATTTGGAGACAACAAGGGATTGGATTGTTTGTGACTTTACAGAATTTGCCTTTCCTTTGTATTTGATAAAGCTTAGTGAAGGCAAATCAGGCCGTAGTTAGCACTACGGACTGCATATCTGCTGATCTGAGGTAAACTTTTGACTCTGACTTCCATTCTGTGTAAGAATACCAGTCGTGGTGTCTTCTACACTCATTTGTGCTATAAAGCAATAGTCATGTTTTACTGGGGAAAGAGGAACCAATGTAGACTTTGGACTTATTTGAGTGCTTATAGGTAAATAAGGCATACTTTCTGAACATCTGAAGTTCCCATCTTATTAAAGAGACTGAAGTTAAATTGGATTATGCAGAGAAGAATCTTTTAGCAAGAATATAGTCTGTAACAAATTCCTTGTTAGGTTTTTAGAAGGTGATCTTTAGTATGCAGCTGATCAAAAAGTTGCAGTTTGAAAGAGAAATTACTCTGGATTTTTAGGAGGAATGTCTTGTTGAATAATACTGTGGAATATTCGCATTATTTCCTCTGGAATAAAATATGCTTTAGCAGTGCTGTGCTGCAGCAAAATGGCTCATGAGCAGCACTGGGTAATTCTGTTCATTCTGCTAAACAAGGTGTGTGACAGCAAGGGTTTCTCAGGGACCAGAGGTTCAGAGAATATATTTCATTAGTTCCTGGAGCAGAAGACAATTAATCCTCATTCGTATAATCAAGAGCATAGGAAGCATTTGCTCTGGCCTTGGGAAGAAACTACTAAATATAGTGTCATATAAGTTTTGCAAAACAATAAGAAGTTTCTTACAGGGGTCTTCTGGTTGTTTGGTTTTGATTATTTTTTTTGTCCCCTCCTCCATGGACACCCATACTGATTACATGCTTATGTGCATACAGTTTTTTTTAAACACTATTGCAGTTAAGTGACCATTTGTTTGTTTTCTTTTTTAATGGCTACTTAATTTTGTGAAATCATAAAAGATTTAAATCATCATATGAAAAATTAAAAGAAAATTGACTCTTTTCTGTTGTTTAGAATTGGCTTGAGTTCTTTTTATAGCAAGGACAAAATTGGCATATATTATTTTAAAAGTCAGTCACTGGTGACACAGGGACTAATTCTAAAAGTATATAGTATATTCATACATAAAGTATGAATAAGGGAGGAGGGAAAAGCGCTATGTCAAGGTAGACTGTGATAAAGCTATAAAAACCCCTCAAAAATTTTGGCTGCAGAAAGGTGGCCTTTATTTTATTCCTGTTAAAATGTAATATTAAAGGGAAAGCTCCATTCCCTAGTGTATAGCAATTCAAAAATCCCATTTGCTGTGATACTGATTTCTCTGTTTCTCATAGAAGACTACTGGAAGGGGAATCCAGAAAAAAGTTCTAAAGGGCTGGTTCTGATCAAATCTAAGATGAAAAATCTAAAATCTTCTCTGTGTAGCAACCTTCTTTCACAAGTAGTTTGTGTAATTTTGTACTATCTAAAGTTAATAGATCTGAGACTGACCTTTGGTTTCAAACTTTGCTGACTTGGACTTTCAGATTTGGTGTTATCATGTAGTAAGCATACTTGTAACTATCTTGTTCCTTAAATGTGAACAGTAAAATGTCATGGTAACACTAGTAATTTGGCACAGGAATGTACTTTCACAGAAAGTAACCTTGGAAATTTAATTTGTCTTTAGATGTAATTATGCAAATGCACTGTGTGGAATGGAAATGCATACAGGCAGATAAGCTGAGGTAGACCAGCTGTGCTGGTGGATTATTTGTGTTCTGTGCTACCTTTACTCTTAATATGTTGGTTTGCTTTCTCTCTCCCAGGGACAAGGCTGGTGGATATGGAATCCAGGCCCTTGGTGGAATGTTAGTTGAGTATGTCCACGGAGACTTCTTGAATGTGGTGGGATTTCCTCTGAATCACTTCTGCAAAAAGCTAGCAGAATTGTACTATCCGCCCCCTAAACATAATGTACAACATAAAAAGTATGACTCTATCCCTTCTGTGGACACTTTTGAGAACCTAAGTGACGGAGAAAGCGAATCTTCAAATTTCACAGAGCACAAAGGTGCTAGCAAGTTGGACAGCAGTGGGATGTGTTCCTCGGGAGCTATTTACAAATCTGAAAACAGTTCTAGTGTCAGAACTGGTTTTATGGTACCTTTGGAAAATCAGAATGGAGTGTTGAAAAGTGCAGCAAAAGTTCCATCTAAAATTCTAGACCTGATGGATGGTTTTAGAGCTTCAAAGGTAAGGGGAGAAATAAAACTATTCATAACATTGCTAACGGATATGATTGTTTCATTGAACCTCAATATATAGCAGGTAATGTGAAATACTTGAGATGGAGTAAGAATGTATTAATAATTAGAATAAAAGGACCTCTGAAGTACCAGAGAATCTAAGATAGCTGAAACTTCTATTGCAGTGAAAACACTGGGTTTTTTTGGTATTTGCTTTTAGCTGTTCTATGAAATTTCAGTTACTCATTGGATAAAAATTTTTGCCTCTTGAGAGGAAAAAGTCCTCAGAAATTTTTTGTCCTTGCATGATTGACCTCAGGTATGAACAGTGCAATTGCGCTTCTAGTATGTCTGGAAAGAGTACCCTCTTGCCTCCCATATGTCCCTTCTGTCATCTTGTCTAACTAAATGCAGTTTATGCAAGATCATGATTTCCACTGGCTACATCAATGATTCAGGCTCTAGTGTAATTAGGCAGCTTCAGAATAACAGTAACTTCACAAGCAGAACATTTACTCCACAAGTAAAGTCTAATGTTGTACGGAAACTTCAAAATGCTTTTAAGAAATTTCTTACTAATTAATGATTTTTAAAATATTTTTCTTTACTGATCACAAGAGCACAATCAAGCAGGAAGTTAGAATTATATACTCTGTAAAGGAAGCATTTAATATGGTTAACTTGTCTGACAACACTGTGACAAGAATTGTATATATTATATTTCCTTTCTGACTTTTAATGCTTAGCATGAGAATTCTGTGGAAGATCTTAATTTTTTATTCCCTATTAAGGAGATTATTTTTTTATACCGTTTCATGTTCCAGGTATGTTTAGCTCATAACCTCCATGCAATATCTGATGGAGACATAACAGCTTACGAACAGAAGGTCACGTGCTCTGTGCAGCAGCCAAGTGTGGTAACAAGTAACTGGACATTTTAAGGGCTGCCAAATTTTTTACTCAAAACTGCAGTGTAGAGAAGAAGGTGAAGGAGAAATGAACACCAGTAATTCTAATAGATCACTGATCTCCATCAAGTCATTCATGTTTTAGGAAGAGGTGAAACAACTGCTAAAGCAGCAGTGAAATCTGGAGCTAAAGATAGAACAGATTTGAGGGGAAACATGCATGGAGGGAAACACGCAAGACAATGGACAATGGTTTTGCTGAAACAGCAGAAAGTTGTACTCGAATCTGAAGGAAAACCGCAGTGTGGTCACTGTAGATGTGTGGGCGTGCTGCTTGCAGGCATGCAAAGCAGTAAGGAGAGATTTGGCATAAAGCAGAATTGAGACTGCTGCATTTGTGAACTTCCATGTGTATCCATAGGGAGCGAGTTTTGATGTATTTGAGTGGGTGAGATGATGCTTAGAAGTTCTTCAATTTAAGTAAAAAAAATAAAATAAAGAGAATCATCAGGATTTTGTTGCATATTATGTACACTGTTTACAGTAATGTGATGCCAAATTCATTTTTGTGCTGTGAAAAACAGTGGAGGCTGTAAATAGGAGCAGAAGCTTTACTTTGCCACTAAACCAGTGTAAAGTCATAGTATGAAGTGCTGACTTTCATGTTAAACTAGTGGGAATTTTTTTTCTCAGGGCTTGGCTCTTTGTAAAATTAATTACCAGTTGCAATGAACACTTCCTGTGATCTGACAAAACTCATCATCTCTCCTCTTACAGAACAGGGATAAAAGCACCAAAGCATTTAGTTTCACAAAAGCTTATTTCATTTTGATCCTTGAGTGTTGTTTCAAGAACTTCATAAAGCAGAGTGAAATCTCCTGCAAGCAAAGATGTTGCTGCATATTTAACTCTGAACAGCTGCTGTTACAGAACAGGAGGCGATAAGGGTTAATTAAATCATACTTTCTCAAACTTAGTATGTTCTTAATTTGCATACTCTGATCCATACTCAGAGTATTTTCTTTGATATTTCCCCTTCCTTCCCTCCCTGCCCTGAACTGGGAATTACAAAATACCAGAAAGAGTGATTTGGATCAGCCAAGCTGTTGACCCTGTCTTCTCACTTTCTCTTTCCTGTTCTTATAGTTTCCAGGTGGTATCAGTTCAAAGGTTGTGCAAGTAGCAATTTATCAGGAGTTTTGTTAAACTGTATTGCGCTTGTTAAAGAACAGTAGTTGTGTAGAGTAATTCTAGGCAAAACTTATAGTTCTTACTTTTCTTGATTGCAGTCTTTTAAGCACAGCAAGCTAACATTTTTTTTCCTACGTGTAGGCTCTGTTTGTAGCCTCTAAGCTCAAGATGTTTGATCATCTGAAAGCTAAAGGTCCATTGAAGGCTGTGGATATTGCAAATGAGGTTGGAACCTCTGTGTGTGGAACAGAAAGACTCCTTGATGCATGTGCTGCTCTTGGATTACTGGAGAAAACACCACAAGGTGACTAATTTCTCCTCATTCCCAGCTTCTTGAAAGTCATGCTGGACTCGAAGAGATGCTTTGAAGGTCACAGGGTCTCTGACTTGATCTTGTGGGTAACTTGGATTTGAGGAAAGGGTAATAGATTGTTGCTTCTTTGCTTTCATTATTAGTAGCTGGCATTGTTTTATTTTGACTTTACCTAATGAAAACACCCAGGTTTTCCTTGAGGAATCCTTAGATTGCTTTTGCTCTCTGGACATGGTACTGACTGAATTTCTAAGAAAAAGTTACATGGGCAGTCCCAGGGAACAGTATAATAGCTCAGATGTATCATTTGCACTTGGGTCACGACAACCCCATGCAGTGCTACAAGCTTGGAGTAGAGTGGCTGGAGAGCTGCCTGGCAGAAAAGGACCTGGGGGTGTTGGTCGACT
>JAOXJM010000001.1:137759120-137774564 GCA_026413425.1 Tringa solitaria
TACACTGAAAGGGTTATCAAGCATTGGAACAGGCTGCCCAGGGAAGTGGTTGAGTTGCTGTCCCTGGAGGTATTTAAACGACCTGTAGATGTGGTGCTGAGGGACACGGTTTAGTGGTGGACTGGGTAGTGTTAGGTTAATGGTTGAACTCAATGACCTTAAAGGTCTTTTCCAACCCAAATGTTTCTATGATTCTATCTAAAATAAGGACGATATTCCATTTCCTGCTGCATCAGAGTCACAATCTTCAGCAGAGTTGCAGATTTTAACCTGCAGAGGAGAGCTCTGAAATGTGTCCTTCTTCATGGACAACAGCTTAAGTTCTAGTGCCCCTACCTGGAACAGTGCTTGAATTTGTATGTAGGTGAGGGAGTCAGTATTGGGATGAACTTTTTCAGTCTGCGCGACATAGTTATAAGTTTCCATATAAGTTATAAGCATCATTTATACAGTAAGACTTGAAATGGTCGAGTGCCAAGAAAAGGAAACAAAGGAGGCTTTCAACTCTGTTAGAGGACAAGACCAAGGAGAAAGACCTAAAGACAAAACATACTGGATAAAGCTTGAGTTTAAGAGAAGGAGAAGCCATAATCTAAACTAAAATGCAGTGAAGAATGAAGAACATATAATACTCTCCCCCGAATATCAGGTGTATAACTAAAGTACTCTGGTTTAAAAAAAAAAAAAAGAAAAAAATATTAAAAAATCGGTGCCTAAAAAATCAGTGCATATCTGTATCCTCCAACATCTAAATTCTTTTTATAAACAAAGTACCTGCTCCTTTAAGAATGAAAAGACCTTTAGAATGATTTCATAGAAATCTTTGCACAAAAACTAATATGATCCCAGGATCAGTATTTGCTAGCTATTTATAGCTATAATATATATATATTTCCTGTGTATAAGGGCTACACAGGAAAACATGCCTTCAGATTTTAAGTGACAGTTGGAAAGTACTGAAACAAAGCTGCTTACAATTGTTTTCTTCCCACAAGGTTACAGTAATACGGATTCAGCAAATACCTACCTGACCTCAGATGGTGAATACTCACTTCATGGCTACATTATCCACTCTAACGACCACCTTTGGCCTCTCTTTACAAACTTGGAGTCTGCTGTCAAAGAAGGCAGCAGGCAGAACCATCAAGCCTTTGGAAAGAAAGAAGAGGATTTATTTAAGGTAATGTAAAGTCTTACTAGCATCTAGATTAAAATCCAGAAGCGATCTAGGGTCAAATGGAGACTGAGCTGTCTAAGAAAGTTGGTCAGTCTCAGAAATTGTAGAAACACACTGCAACTCGCTAGTCTCGGGCTTCTGTTCCCTTCAAATTTAGAGTGGAAGGTGCTGGAGCAATCACAGAATATACTGGGAAGTACGCGTACTGACAAAAATTCTCTTGCTTAAGTGTTGGCCATACAGCTAATGCACTCTCAGAACAACCTCTGGGCATGTTTAATTTGCATTTATGTGGCCTTTTTATAATACCAGGTAGTACCTTATCTCACATACTCCTTCCATATTGGATGCCAACCACTTGGTTGCATCCGGTTCAATCTGTGCTGACTGTGTAATCAAAGCTGTTTTCAAAGTTGCTTTTTGCTGATGCAGTGGTTATGGGATCCAGTGTCTTATGAAGGTTTGTAGTTTTGTATATGCTTCAAACTGGTATATATCCCTGATAAGAACTGTAATCCTTTACTTCCATCTGTTCCCATCTCTGTGGCATTCCTTTTCCAGTGCTAGCTCAGGTGGATGTGTTCAGACTGGAGAATCACCTAGGGTCATAAGTAGCCTCACGCATCAATTATGCACCTGGTGAAGCAGGTTGAGGGGCCATAAATATTTGTGCCTGCTTAAGGAAAGGGGTAATAGAGTGAGCAGGAGAATATGTCAGGATTTCATCTCTGACAGTAGTACTGGCTTGAAGTGTACATCAGACTACATCCTGCAGTTCTTAATTTGTACTTAACTTCTAGATGCTGGTAGAGCCGGTCTCCTTGAGGGATGCAGACATCGCCTTTTATACAGTCAATGGAAGGAAATAAGAGGTTTTTGAGACTTCAGAAGGTCCTGTTAGCCTAATGTACCTAGATTACTGGTGGACAGAAACTCCTTTAAAAATCTTTCAAAAGCTATTTTAAAGGGAGTTTGGATACTTTTTGTTAGGATAGCTGCTGCAGTAGATGCTTAAATTTGTGTGCATATTAAGTGTTTTAATGTGGGTGACCTGGATCTCATCCTTTGTTAAACATCTGGATTACCAACTTGAGTTTGCTTGGGTGATGCTTGTGGCAAGAGACTACCAGTTCAGGCCTGAACTCCATACCTGTACAGGATAGTATGTCCAAGCAGAATAGATGGGCTGCCCATGGCATTGTGCATACCACCACCTGGAGATACTTCCACTTCATGGTAGCTGTAAAGCTAGACATAACTGATGAAATCTGTATGAAAGTGTGACATAAAGGGATTCATGCTTATGTATCATTTCAAAGGCATGAGTGTTGTGGTACTGAGTGCTTGCCTCTCATCTAATCATAAAACCCAGTATGAGCTTTAATGTTTCTGGTTTAAGTTATGGTTCAATCATCTAGTTATTTTCCCATCAGAAATTCCCGTCAGAATTAAATGAAAGCAATTTGTGAGTATATCAAGAAGAAAGGGGTACACATCAGGAGACAAAGAGAAAACTTAATCTGCCCTTTCAGACCGTTTAAAGCCTGGAGATGTTTCGCTGTGGAGCAAATAATGTTAGTAAATGTATATCAAAGGCACAGTACTTCTTTAAAAAACTCTTTTCAGATTATCCCTTCTTGCTGCTGTGCTGTCCCAGCTTCAGTAGGCAGAAGTGTTGAATTTAACAGCCCTTGGAACATCACCAAGAGTGAGCTCAAACCAGTCATGTGTATGTCCTTTGAGACACACTGCAGAAGGTGTCTGATCAGAATTTTCGAGAGGATGCAAAAACCTACTTATCACTACAGTGAAACAGAAAAGGATTTGGATGAGCAATTAATCAATGGCACTTTTAACTGATCTTTTAATTTTAGAATGCTAATATTAATGGTGTATACGTACTAACTTGGTTGTACATAGTTTTAGTTAAGTTACAAAGAAAAAACTTCAGTTACTATGATTTTTTCCCTTCTTAGGACTATTATCAGAGCCAGGAGGTGAAGCAACGTTTTATGGCTGCCATGCACAGCATTGCCCACCTGACAGCAAGAGACGTGGCTACAGCATTTGATCTTTCACAGTTTAAGTCTGCTTGTGATTTAGGAGGTATTGCCTGTAATTGAACTGGTATACCTATTAAAAGAAAAAGCTTGATTTCAGTATCATATTTTATTACTTAAAATTTTTGTGGTTTTTTTTCCTTTTTTACTGGAACTGAAGTAATATTGTTTGCTGGTGTTTTTCTGGTATTGTCAGAATAAAAGGACTGGGTGCAGTTAACTGACACCAGTGTTACTTAAATGGTTTTCGAGTAGTATCAAGTAAATGAATCTTTGTCACAATCAGTTACATACTGACACATAGCTTAACATAGAAAACAAGTGGTTTGTGGCTCAGCTGATAGAATATTGGGCTGAGAGCTGTATTTTCAACTGTGCTGTTGCTGTCCTTCAGCATGTTCAAGACTTTCTAAAGTAATGAAGGATTTATTTCTGAATCCTTCGATATTGGGCTGTCAAACTTGAAACACTGCACTGCTAGAACAAAAAGTTTTTGGATTCTTCTAGAATGGATTTAAGTGTTTTGTGTGTTGTTTTAATTACTATCTAAGATGAACACCAAAATGGTGAAGACCAATGATACAACTGAAGAAGCTCTTCTTAGTGTCCCTTTTTTACCCTGTGCTCGGAGTTGCACAGAGGGAGTGTTATTACTCCCTCTGTAAGTTCTGAGGAATTTACACAGTACTGGTGCAATTACACCAGTACAGTTACAGTACTTGCCATTTGTGCAGAGACTGCAAGACTTGACCATCTCTAGCCTTCACCAGGCTGGAGAGTGTTTGTCAAATTTCAGATATCAGTGCTTTGTAAATGGTAAACAGTTCTAGTGCTCTTCATCCACAAATTACAAGTCCTTGTCCTTAATGTCCTTCTGCCCCTCAAAAAACCTGAAGTACTGGTATCAAAGGTCACATTAGCAATGCTGTGGCAGTAAGGAGTAATGCCTGCATTCCCCAAGCTTTAAAGCATTGCTCAATCCACCAGGAACTGCTATTGCCCATGTTAATTGTAGAACTGACTGTCTACTTCTAATTCTGATTTGAGATCTCTATCTTAATGTTACGTACGGTCCTGTCTTTAAAAGTGTCTGCAACTGCTGGGAGAAGACTTGATTTGACTTTTTAAAAAATTTTCAACAGGTTGCACGGGAGCTTTGGCTCACGAATTAGTACAAATATACCCAAATCTCAAGGTCACAGTATTTGACCTTCCAGAAGTCATTGAAAATACCTCTTACTTTCAGCCTTCAGGACAACACACAGCTCCAGTGACATTTGTATCAGGTAAATACAACATACAATCTTGTGTCTTATTGCTTTTATCCTGGAGTACAGAGCAGGCTCTTTCGCTGCAGAAAATGCTGTGCTATGCTGCTCTGACCCCAAACATGCGTCTTAGTACAAGGCAATGTAGGCTTAGCCATGCTAAATGGGGACACTGTACACCTTAAGCCTGTGGAGATAAAAACAAACTGACTATTATTGGAAAATGTGCATAAATAAGTATGAATTAGTAATTTTTGGGTACCACGTGGGAGTAGAGGCTGCATGTCCTTTTCTCAGGCTTTTCATGTGTAGGCATTATATGTTACAGAACTTTTACCTGTGATCTGCTCTTCTCTTTAACTACGTTTTACTGATCTGCAAATCAGTGCATCCCTGTACCTGTTCATTCTTGTTTCTTTCTGCTGAAGCTCCTAGTTCCTCCACAATATTTTCATTTCACTTTGTAGGAATGTTCTCTGTGGTTTCTGTAGGAATGTACTAATTCTGCTTTCCAACAGGTGACTTCTTCAAGGATAATCTTCCAGAAGCAGATCTTTATATCCTTTCACGTGTTCTTCATGACTGGCCTGATGAAAAAGTACATGTGCTGTTAAGCAAGATATCAGCTGTTTGCCAACCAGGTAAGTTTTTTTCATCTTGTGGGTTTAAAGGTGCATGTTAATGAATAAATATAATGGATAATCATAAGTAGCTCATATTAAAAAAAGCATATGTTTCTGTGTGGTGCTAGTAGCCTTTGCTTGAATGTCTCTGCTTGCATTATGGTAACACCTACCATAAAGAAATAAAGGAAACAAAGCTGCTAATAAAACTATATAAAATAAGCCCTTACTACAGTTGCAGATTTAACATACAACTATGTCATCTCCTCCATCTCTGCCACGCCCAGTCTTTCTTCCTAAGCCCCATACCATCAAATACCTAAGCATGTGCTTATTCCTGGACATAGAAGTAGTCTAACTAAAGTTCCTTCAGGTTAATCAAGAAGCAGCAGTTTGTTTTGCTGTCTCAGTAGTGCCCAGAATATGATAAACTGGAGTTCAGCACTACTTTATGCACAGGTTTCTTGAGAAAGCTCTTCTGCTTTCTCCTACATTTGGACAGTATAAAAGATCAAAGGGAAAGGCAAAGAGGAGAAAAGCCTGACTACTAAAATCAACTGATTCCTTAATCCAACAGGATTAACTGCTGCTGTGGAGTCTGTTTCATAGGAGAGCATTCAAAATTACATCTAGACCATAAAGCATAATCCTGTTTATAAATTATGAAAGAAAATTGTGGGCGACTGTCTTAATCTTCTTATGTGAAGGTTGAGGTATGGCAGATGCTTACAAGAGTTGCTCGGTTCAAATGGAAATAAGACTGAGTTTAAGAGCATAGTCAGGAAGTGATCTGAAGTGGAGACAGTGCTCTAAACTCCCCCTTCCTTTTAACGGTTAATGGTTGCTTCCAGGAAGAGATTACTGAAGGTAAATTTCCATCTCCAATTTCTGATGAAGACCATTAAAACACTAGCCTGAGGCACCTCCCTAACTATCTGAACAAAACACTATAAACTTGAAGCTAGAAATACTTTACTGAACCACTTTTGGTTGTTTTGCAAATGCAGGAAGTGCCTTGCTAGTGGCAGAAATTGTGCTTGACGAACAGAAGACGCACCCTCCTAGAGCTGTACTACAGTCCCTCAGTATGACTGAAGGCAAGCAGAGAAGTGGCTCAGAGTATAAACAGCTACTGGAGAAATACGGATTCACAAATGTACAAATTAAGATCACAGGAAACCTGTTAGATGCTGCTTTGGGCTTCAAGGAGAATCTGTCACCATAACGTGCCCAGAAGCAAACTGGGATGCTGAGTTTTTACAACACTAGTGCAATATACCCATCACCAACCAGGGCATACTGTCAGCTTAGGATCACTTTGACCCTTTATCTGAAGCGTAGTTGTTACAGGCCTTATATAAAAGTTGGACTGCAGCTTCTGCAGGACTGAGTTCTATCCATTTAAAAAGTGTCTGGGGGAGGCTGAAACTCCTATGTATTAAATACCTTTATGTCGAGTTATTTTGGCTAGTTCGCAGACTGCATTAAGCTTAGACTTGACATAGCTGTCAAGTCTATGCCATGTTAAAACTAGGCAAGTTAAAACTACAAGCTTTTATGAACCACATTAATACCTTCATTTTCTAGGACATTAAAATTAAAGAGAATTCTCTCTCTGCAGTGTATCCAGTGGCTACTGTTCATTTTTATCAGAAATGAAAAAATAAAAATGAGTACTGTACCACCTGTATGAATTTGGGGATGTTAGTGTTCCTTTTTACTTTTCTGTGCAGCTTTACTCAAACATCTCAAGGATACCCTTTTTTAAGCACTTTTTCCACAGGCAAAAGTGAAAATAGGACGAAGCTCAAATATGTCCTACAGCAGCTATAATGTCACAGAGAAACTTCAGCAGCCTCTCACCTCCAGCCACAGTATGTACCCACACAGGCTGCAGCTGAGAGCTATTCCTATCAGTTCCAGGTTTTTCTGAGTATGATTGAATGACCATATATGCTTTCTGTCCCATTACTTGAGATGAGTTTTAGCACTTATGTATAAATTCTCTTATGAAAACTAAAAGTAGAAGTTTCTTCGTGGTCCATTCTTTTGTTGGAGAAGTACATACTGTATCCCATCTCTTCAAGTAATTTGTGACTGATGTCACCTCTCCTAATGTTCATTGATACTTATTTTTTCTATTTAAAGTGTACTTTGTAGTGGAAGCCTTCCTGGAGATTAAGGTTGGCTTTCAAACTGGCTTTCTTCTCTATCAGTTGTGAGTTCCTTGCCTGTCACACTTCTACACCAATAATCCAAATAAGGCAGTGCAAAAGAGACTGTGCCTATGCTGAATCACCAACCTCAGCAAATTAAAGAGAGTTGATAAGCAAGGTCATGAGTTGTATCTGCCTGGTAGACTCTGTCTTACGTTACTTAATCAGAAGTTACTTTGCTCTTTGAGCACTGATTCAATTAATCATGAGAAACGTGCTTACTACAGAGCATTTCAGCTGTACAAAAACAGGGAATGTCAGACTTTTACCATACTGGTAAAACCATATTGGGGTTTTAAATTTTTAGCAGAAGGTTTTTATGAATGGAAATATGACTGATCTCATCTACACATTGAAAGAGATAAGAATATTAACCATTTAATAAATTTAAAATAATTTTATTTTCCATATTGACATGATGCTTGCCATTATGCTTAACATGTTTGTATTTTGAGAGAGACCCATTCCAGCAATTAGATGTTTCTCATCTCAGAGTTATTCATGAAGTCCATAATGCTGTTCTTTAAGCTGCTATAAGCTGTTTGAGCCAGAAAGTTTCAGTCCTAAAGCTGGCCCACCTGTAACTGTCACAGACTTTAAAACTGTGCCTCCAAGTACTATGTATCTGACTGTAAAATTTGAATAGAATTTGCTCGGCTACAACACAACCTCAATGTGATTAAAGCACAATACTCTGTACGCACTAAGCATTAGTCCCTTGGGCATGGGGTCTGTGGTATTGCACCGTAGCTTTGCACTCTCTAGATAATTAAGCGTCGGAGCAGGTTGCCCAGAGAGGTTGTAGAATCACTGTCATTGAGGTTTCAAGATTTCAGAACAATGCCCTGAACAAGCTGAGCTGACTGTAGAACTGCCCTGCTTAGAGCAGGAGGTTGGACTGCAGATCTCCTGTGGTCTGTTTCAGCTTAACCTGTTCTATAATCATTTGACACAGCCCGGTCACTTGAGAAATGATAAAGTCGTCGTCTTTCATTAATGTCCAAATTAAATTTTTTAGTTGCTCTTGAGAAACCTGGTATCTTTTGCTGACTGGTAAAAGAGGTGGGTTTCATGGTGATACGCTGAAAAGACTTCGTAAACAATAGGCATAACTGAGGAAAATCTGGGCCTGTTCACTAATCAGGACATGAAGAGTGAGGAGGCCACATTTTAAAAGTTCCAAATTCTGCCAGTAAAAGCCTGCAGGTTTTGTGCTTCTTGGGAAGTGGCGTTTGGCTATACCTTCTTGAGGATGCTGTCTTTTAACCACATTTGCCTTAACAACAGTTTAGAGGAAATGTGACGCACGGAAAACAATTTTTTGAGGTGGAGAATTGTAAGGGTGTGCAGAACGACAGATGAATAATAGAAACAAGAACTTCAGCCCTTGCTCACTGAAAGCTGAGGCAAGAATCCTTGAGGAAGATGGAGAAGTTTGTAAGAAAGAAGAGACACAACTTGGTTGGCTGTCCTAGGTCAATCGTTTTTATATCGATTTTTGACCTTGTTACAGCTATTAGCTAGGACTTGTGCCTGGAAAAGTAATGGTAGATGGAGGCGAAGGGTAGTATGTCATCTGAGCCACCAGTGCAAAAGCTTAGGAAGGGCATTTGATGGCTGAGCCCCTTTGTGTGAGCTCTCAGTTCAGTTTTGGATGTGTTAGCTGATTCCTGGATAGTGGAAGTATTTCATGTGGCTTTTTGCTTTGTTTTTAAAAACAGGTTTTGGAGGGCTAGCACTTCACTTCCCTGCTCACCTCACCCCCCCACCCCTCTCTGCCCTCTGCTGGGTTTTGGCTGGAAATTATGTCCTTGCTAAACAGGGGTAATTTGGATTAAATTACTTCCTAATTCAGAAAAGACTGTTATGACCATTAGTTTTTATCTCCTATAAAACCATAGCCAAAATTTCTTCATCAGTCAACCCTTTCAGAAAGCATAAAGTTAGCTCTGTTCCAGTCCCGCACATGAAGAAATTTCAATTACATTAGTAAATCTTCATTAACTGTTGAGATTTTTTTCTTTTTCCCTGTACTAGCTTAATTTACTGTGTCTAATTTTTGAAGGTGTTCTTCCCACATTGGTTGTGCTTTCTGGATATATTTTTCCAGATTGCCCTGACGTTATCCAGATGTCCCAAATAATTTTCCATGGGAAATTATAGTGACGGTTCTATTTGTGTCCTCTTTTCAGAATGTAGGAAATTTGGACACTTTGTCTTCTAAAGCTGTAATATAATGGTGACTTAGAAATGATAGTTCTGCATTACTCCAACTAGCAATGTCTGCTGTGTAATGAGGAACAGTGATTCCCAGGTCCCTCTCTTGAAGGCAAAGGAGAATCACATGGGAAAGGGCAGGGGAGGAGAGCAGGAATAGAGACCCCTGAATCCTGACAAATGGGCTTCATCACCCTAACTTTTGATTCCTAAATATTGGGTGTTCAAATTATCTAGTCACCTTGAGTTCTCCAATCAGTAGAAAAACAGGCGTTTTCAGAGAATGATTTGTCTCACTTATCTGTGAAAGGAAAGTTCCTGTTTTTCCTAATAGCAGTGATTATACATTTAATAGTGGATAGGGTGTATTTAAGAGGGCTAGATGAAATACAGCTATCTCATCTGTGGATGACTGAATTAGGGCAGAAGAATCCCACTGGAGAGATAATGTAGGTTGAGGCACACCTCAGATCTGCTTGGCTAATCCTTTTTCTTTCTGAAGCAAACTTGTGTCATTGGTTCATCACAGGGTAAGTGGCTTGATCTTGCAATTTAGTAAGGTAGCTGATGATATGGGGAAGAAACAGAGAATTTATTAATAAGCTGTGAGAAGGACTTCCAGAACTCGATACATGCCAAAGTCCCAGCCAGCAATTTTATCCGTAGATCTCAGTTTCCTCTCTAAAAAACTGCAATGTTATGTTTAATTTACTTTTTATCAATTGTTAATTGGCAGAGGTGTATGAGTAGGAATGACTCAGAAGATTGGCTTAAGAGTCAGAAAGATAGGAACGTTATGCAGCACTTAATAGTACTAAAACCACTGTAAAATGCTGCTATTTTGATCTGAGCTGATGGCCTCCCACCCCCACTGTGCCAAGAGAAACTTCCACATAAGATGCAAGGCCAAAAGACAATGAGTAGAAGAGTGCTGGTTTTGTCAGCAGCCCACTCTTGTCTTCCCTTTCCCCTCACGGGTCCGAAGATGGAGAAAGAGGCTGTGTGTAAGCAGGGTCAGTTAAGTTCTGCTCACATCCCTAGGTCAGTGCCACCACAAAGGCCTCAGTTCCTATGGAAATAATGTACAACATTGACTTCTCTGCTTCTGTAATGCTCGCCATCCACCGTTTTGTCTGTTTGGCACCATTTCGGTATAAGTGTGAAGCAGCAATATATCCCAAAGAACTACTCTTCCCATCTTACTGTTTTGCATAAACCTCATGCCAGGTCTACAGAAGTCATCTCCCCCTGAAAACAAAGACATGACTTGACTTGGGAGTGTTTGATCCCTCCGTAGCATGGAAGGGGGCTTCCTGGGTTTTGCGAGAGCGGTGGGTTATACATTTAATAGTGGATTAGTCATTCAAAGCAGAGCAAATCCATAAATGATAAATCAGCCATGTCTTGTAGTTTGCACCCTTCTATATGGTAGCAGAAATTCTCTTGCCGAATAATGGATTAGTACTGTTGCATGTATTTGTTTTTAAATTAGGCTGTGGGATTTTGCTGGCTGAAATGGTGTTGGATGATGAGAAGAAGATCAGGAGCACAGCTCTGCTGCAGTCTTTGAACATGCTTGTGCAGACAGAGGGAAAGGAGAGAAGTGGCTCTGATTATCAACACTTACTGGAACAACACGGATTCACAAATGTCAAAATCAGATTGACAGGAAATTTGCTAGATGTTGTTCTCTGCGTTAAGACCTAGAAAAAATGGGTTTAGTAGTAAAATATGTGTCTCTAGACATGTTTGATCTTTTGTAATTATGCAAATACGTTCTCAGTTTCCCATCAATATCATAAACAAGAAGTGTTATGTCAGTTTTCTGAAGTTACTTTTAAAAGGGGAGCAATGGATTGCATTTATTTTGAACTTGAGTAAAATGGTGCCAGATGATTCTGGCATCATTTGATGGCAGTGAACTGTGGCTTCACACCTGTACTACCCTCAGAAACAAGTCTCCAACCACAAATTGTGTCAGCAGCCCTACAGCGGTATTCACCTTGCTGACAAATCACAGTTTCTTCATACTTGCTGCAATTAGAATACACCAGATTTTAGACCAGCACACATTGCTTTCCCTGTTTTTCAGGAGGTTAAAGCAGGTATCATTTCAATACTCCATCACCATCCATTTTAATAACATTTTATGTTACACTCTCTACTGTAAATAAATAAACATTGTCTAATGAAGTCTGGAAACCGCTACTGCACTTGGTGTAGTCAAGATTGGAAACAGAAGAACTGGAGCAGCAGCTTCTCAGGATCCCGAGACAAGAGAGACTCCTCTGCCTTCTCTGAGGCTTCTGTAAAAAGGCAATTGTATAAAAGCACAAGTTTCACCTGTGGTTATAACTGGAGAGGAAATGTGGGGGCACCACATTTGGTTCAAGAACATCCTTCTCCTCCTTTTTAGCCCTGCTTAATTTGAGAGCTCTTGCAAAAGTGAATAACAGACTATGAGATAGATAAAGAACAGAAAAGAAAAAAAAAAGTGCAGAAACAGAAAGAAAAGCATAGTGCTAAAGAGAAAAGGATTTTCTCCAGTCAGATGCATCCGAGATCTGAAGGTGAATGGGACAGGACAACTATTGACTAAACAGTTTCCTGTCACAAAAGTTACATACGTTTTACATTTTTACCTTCCTTTTTCAAACTGACAACTCACAGTCCCAGAGTATAAAGTTCTTTTTTAATTGATAGAAAGTGTTATGGGGAAAAAAATCCCAGCCTTGCCCACATCGTTTGTGCTGTGAGATTATTTACACTCAGTTATGAGCTTTTTTCAAAAGAAAAATACCACACCTAGGCTCTGTGTTCCTGCCTGAGAATATGCATTACAGCCTTTAATTAATTACATCCAAAATACAGTCCTGTAACACTGTATGTACATAACTCTGTGTGGGCACAGGAGTCACCTCATAGAATCATAGAACAGTTTGGGTTGGAAGGGAACTTTAAAGGTCATTTAGTCCACCATCCCTGCAATGATCAGGGACACCTTCAACTAGATCAGGTTGCTCAGAGCCCCATCCAACCTGAGCCTGAATGTTTCCAGGGATGAGGCATCTACCACCTCTCTGGGCAACCTGTTCCAGTGTTTCACCACCCATTTTTTTTTTTAAAATTCTTTAGCCTCTTTTAGTTTAAAGCCATTACCCCTTATCCTATGGCAACAGGCCCTGCTAAAAAGTCTCTCTCCCTCTTTCTTACCAGCCCCCTTTAAGTACTGAAGGGCCTCAGTAAGGTCTCCCTGGAGCCTTCTCTTCTCCAGGCAGAACAACCCCAACTTTCTCAGCCTGTCCTCATAGGAGAGATGCTCCAGCCCTCTGATTGTCTTCATGGCCCTCCTCTGGACTCTCTCTAACAGGTCTATGTCTTTCCTGTGTTGAGGGCTCCAGAGCTGGAGGCAGTACTCTGATGGAGTCTCACCAGAGCGGGGTAGAATCACCTCCCTCGACCTGCTGGCCACACTTCTTTTGATTCAACCCGGGATATGGTTGGCCTTCTGGGCTGCAGGTGCACATTGTTGGCTCGTATCCAGCTTTTCATCCACCAATACCCCCAAGTCCTTCTTGGCAGGGCTGCTCTCAATGACTTAATCTCCCAGCCTTTATTGATACCAGGGTTTCCCCCAACCCAGGTGCAAGACTCTGCACTTGGCCTGGTTGAACCTCATGAGGTTCACGTGGGCCCACTTTTTGAGCTTGTCCAGGTTCCTCTAAATGGTATCCTGTACCTCAGGTGTATCGACCACATCACTCAGGTGGTGTTGTCTGCAAATTTGCTGAGGGAGCACTTGATCCTACTGTGTCATTGCTGAAGATATTAAATAGTACCACTCCCAGCATGGACTCGAGGGACATCACTTCTCACCAATCTTCATCTGAACATTGAGCCATTAACCATTACCCTCTGGATGTGACCATCCAACTTCACTATATCTGTATGATGATTTAGAACATAAAATAGCACACAATTTATTTTGTATATTTTTATGTGCAAAAAAAAAAGGTATAGTGACGTATAGTACATAGTCTGTCATGCTACAGCAGATGCAGGCTATGCCTGACACATCCTGTTCTCACAACATCCTCTCTGAGACAGACGCTCTCATTTTGAAATCCTGCAAAGTATATACATGTGTAAGCAGTGGTTTTGGACAGCTCAGCTACTGCAACTTTGTGGTTCGCCAGTCAACTATTTAAAAAAAAAAATGGGGCTTTATTTATTTTTGTAGGAAACATCCATTAAAAATGAAAGCAATGACAAAAGGTGCACGTGAACTAATGCCCTCCAGCTAGAACCATTTCAAGACTTCCTTTTAGAAAGAATAGGTATAATTTCAAACAGAAGTTTGGCCATTAGGTGTAAAATTTCACTTTCAGCATATAATAAAATTGGCAAAAATTACTGGTGGAGACCAGGCCTGTCTTTGCAACGGCAGAGCCCCTGCCCTGACTACCTGCTTGGGCAACCTCACAACATGGAACTTTGAGCGCTCAAACAAGAAGCTGGGACCACACTTCCCATTGTCCCTCTAGGAAACCAATGCAAGGTTCTTTAGCATTTCATTGTCTCGGATCAGTTCAGTGACTGATGGAAAAGCCCGGATCTGTGACACTTGGCACTGCTATGGTGAGGAGGAGCAGGTGGAAACAGAACATGGAAACAAGGAGATGCCTTCGATCAGCATTATCCTGAGGTTGGTGAGCATGGAGCAAAACCTGCTGACACCCAGTGCCCCAAATCCACTCTACCTAATGGCTGCTGCTGCCACCCAGGGCCCCACGCAGAAAGCAGTGCCTCCATCCTACACTGGCTTCCAACAGCCACCACCAAACGAGCATCCCAGTTTCCTTGGTTAGAATCATAGAATTGTTTAGGGTGGAAAAGACCTTTAGGGTCACTGAGTCCAACCGTTTGTAACACTACCAAGTCCACCACTAAAGCATCTCCCTCAGTGCCACGTCTACAAGTCATTTAAATACCTCCAAGGATGCTGACTCAACCACTTCCCCGGGCAGCCTGTTCTGATCCTTGACAACCCTTTCAGTCAAGAAATTTTTCCTAATATTCAATCTAAGTTTTCCATGGTACAACTTGAGGCCGTTTCCTCTTGTCCTATCACTTCTTACTTGGCAGAAGAAACCAACCCTCACCTTGCTACACAGTCCTTTCAGGTAATTGTAGAGAGCAATAAGGTCTCCCCTCAGCCTCCTTTTCTCCAGGCTAATCAACCCCAGGTCCCTCAGCTGCTCCTCTTAAGACTTTTTCTTTAGACCCTGCACCAGCTTTATTGCCCTTCTTCACACATACTCCAACACCTCAACGTCTTTCTTGTAGTGACAGGTCCAAAACTGAACACAGTATTCCAGGGGCAGCCTCATCAGCACTGAGTACAGTGGGACAATCACTTCCCTAGACCTGCTGGCCACACTGATAAAAGCCAGGATGCTCTTGGCCTTCTTGCCCACCTGGCCACACCGCTGGCTTACATTCATGTGGCTGGGGACCAACATCCCCAGGTCCCTTTCCACCAGGCAGCTCTCCAGCCACTCTTCCCCAAGCCTGTATCACTGCATTGGATTGTTGTGACTCAAGTGCGGGACCCAATTCTTGGCCTCGCTGAACCTCATAGCATTAAGGCCTCGGCCCATTGATCCAGCCTGTGTAGATCCTTCTGTAGAGCCTTCAAGAAGATCAACACTGTCACCCAACCTGGTGTTGTCTGCAAACTTACTGAGGGTGCCCTTGATCCCCTCATCCAGATCATTCATAAAGATGTTAAACAGAACTGGGCCCAATGGGGAACACCACTTGTGAACCATAGAATCATCTAGGTTGGAAGGGACCTTCAAGATCATCTAGTCCAACCATCAA
>JAOXJM010000001.1:137797889-137816421 GCA_026413425.1 Tringa solitaria
CGGGGGAGTTGGACTAGATGATCTCTATGGTCCCTTCCAACTCCAAAAATTCATTGAAATTCAGTTAAATTGTTTCTGTTGAATGCAGAGGATAGCATCTATCAGGCTTAAGATGACAATTGCAGATTAATTGCAAATATCTCCGATAAATGAAGTATTAAACTCTGTTTCTCAGATTATATCTACAAAAACATACTTACACCCCGTACACTGGAAGTCAGCATGCAAGGGATTACATAGCATCATATACCACCAAATCATGCAAATGAGTCCAAGAGTATTAAACATCTTTTCTTCTCTGCAAAGAGATGATGAAACCTTCAGGGGGGAAGAAAAAAAAAGGGAAAAAAAAAAAGAAAAGTAATGCCAAAGTGTACTTTGGTTTCTGCAAATCTTCAGTTCTTTTTTCATGGGAGGAGTCAAAGATACTGTCTAATTCACCCCTAGAAAATAGCCAAGCACAGGGTGTACTTCAGGGCATCTGACCTCTTCTTTCAAAGAACTGAGTAGGCTCTACTATTGTCCATTACAACAGAGTTGTTTGAGATAGAGGCCACAGACTCTCATTATGATACATACACTCACCGTATTCAATGCAGACTTAGAATTACTGTTGTCCCACATATCTATCCTAACCATACAACCAGAAAGCCAGGTTTTCTTGCTTTCTGATCCCGTATGCATTATCGCAGATTTTCCTGTGCAGTGCTCCAGTTTCTGCTGCAAAGTAAACATTTAGACTGGCTTTGAACCATTTGTTGAAGGCACCTTTTTGGAAGTGGACAGTTTGGCTTTTGGTTGTGTCAGGGTGTGGATGACTCACTTCTCTGTAAGTGCTCTATTAAAGACAGTGTCACCACCAGGCATCTTCAGAGCCTGTACCTGCTTCTGCCAGCACGTCTTAGGGTCCATCTGGGATGGAGTTAACTTTCCCCAGAGCAGCTCACGTAGTGTTGTGCTTTGTAGCTGTAGCTAGAAGAGTGTGGATGACACACCAATGTTTTGGCTGTTGCTAAGCAGAGACTGAGCATCAAGGCTGCCTCTCCCACCCCACCCCACCCCATCCATTGCTTAAAGGCCAGTAAACTAGGGGTGGGCAAGAGGCTGAGAGGGGACACAGCTGGGACAGCTAACTCAGGATCACCACAGGGATATTCCACAGTGTATGATGCTGTGATCAACAATAAAAACTGGGAGAAAAGAGGAGGGGGTGGGAGGAGACATTTATTAGTAAGGTATTTGTCTTCCAAAGCAACTGTTGTTGCATACTGAGGCCCTCCTTCCCAGAGAGTGGCTGGATATCACCTGCTGATGGGAAGTAGAGAACAAGGAAGAGGGGGAGTGATAGAGTGGCTTGGTGGGCAACTGGTGACCAGACAGGGTCAAACTACTGCAGTATTTTTTTTCCTGTTTGTTATCACAAATGACTCTCTGCTTTTCAAACTAGACTGACTCCCTCTGCTTTTAGAGATTCACATCCGTCACCCAAGAACAGTCTACTTCAAAGTTTAGCTTCTTGCAGCGTCAGAAACCAAGGAGTCAGATGTTACAGATCACTGTAGGAAATTTAAATTACCAAGGAAGTGTGAGTACCTGCAAATGGTGATTCCACATTCATTCATTTGTTGTGGAGGTTGGAGCAGAGCTAGTCCAACACCGGCATCAGCTCTTGTCAAGCATATCTGTATCATTATCATATCTGTACCATTTTCCTTTTCTCAGAGGAAGTTAAAACTCTTCGGAAGAGACTTCTGTATTCCCAGCATTTGTTTTTCTGTTGGTTTGGGTTTTTTTTGTTTGTTTGGTTTTGGTTTTATTTTTTTTTTCTACATGAAAAAGCAACCCAGGTTAATGTGGGGGTGTGGTGTTTGGTTTTTTGGTTTTGTTGTTGTTGTTTTGTTTGTTTGCTTTAGTATTTCCTAGTAGTGTAACTTCCTACTAGCCATTTTCTTGATTCTAGGTATTTCTAAGGTTAATTCTAAGACTGTGAGGTAAATTCTTAAAAACTCAGGAAAAGTAGAAATATGGTAACATCTTGTTACTTGTCTGTCCTTCTATAGTAATTTTTATGGTCATTTCAGAGTGCAGATTCCAGACTGACTCCATTTGTGGTGAAAGCAAAAACCCAGCCAGACACTCCAAGCAAAGTAGTATGTTGAATATTTCCAGGGGACACCTCACATATCATGGTAATTGTCTTGAGTTGACCCATCCATCATGGTGTCGAGGAATCAAGCCAGGACAAGACATCATGTCAGGGTTGCAACAGAGACAGACTTCATTGTAGCTTTGTTCTTCTCTGCTTATCTGTTGCAATATCAGTCTCTTTTGTGTGTGTGTAAATCGTCATTCCACAATAAGGATGTGGCCACAGCAAGGATGTGGCCACAGCTGCTGCAAAGTGATACTGAAGAATCTTAAGTGGAGTATGGAGGACTGACCATGAAATGTTATGTGAGATATTGGTCTCAACGGTTATGTTAACTTTCCGATGTTCTCAGTGATGTCTTCAGTGATGCATGTAAGAACCTCAGGTCTTCTTGTCCTTATAGATTTCCATTTTACATATAACCATATTTTTCTCTATTTTGTGCTGTCTGTTCAGTCAATCTTAACCATTTCTCCTTCCCTTCCTCATCCTACATTCCTTTTTAGGCATTTATTTTCTTATTATCTGGCAACCGTCTGCTCACCATTCCTTTATAGTCTTTGCTTTACTATTCTCCTTGTCGTCTCCTTGTCTATTCTCATGACTCCTCTGATTTCAAAATCTCCCTCAGGTTTCCTACACATGACAGCAGCCCCATGCTGCAAGCACTCTCCATGTCTTCTCATGGAAATGCTTGTCTGGAGCACTGCCAAAGGAGTCATCTGCAGCCCTGCCTGCTTCAAGGAGGGCTTGCTTGGCATTGCTGTCTCTAGGCTCTGGACATGTCATTGGACTTGCAGTGGGAATAGCAGGGTCTGTAAGTGTTCATTTTCCTGCTAAGAAATGACCGTTTCCAATGACCACAACACTAAGGGGGTTTGCTTCTCAAAGGATTTGTGTTTCACGCTTGACTGACTTTTAAAACAAATTACACAAGAAAGGATTAGCATTGGGTTGGGTCTGTGTTCTCTTTATTGCCGCAGAAGGTGCCTACACATAGCCAGGTCCCCTGGCTTTTCTCTGACCTGCAGGCAGGATAAGAGACATAGGAGCTGCGGTGAGCCCTAAACCATTTGCCTGACCCATGCCTGCATTCTGCCCAGTGGCCAAGCAAATGGCTCCAGCACCACATCTGTAAGAGCTTTGGGCCTCCAGGACCTCCACCCTTCTCCCAGACTGCTCTTTTGCAGACAGATGTGGTAAAACCCCCTCTGCTCTGAACACACTTTAGTATTGAAGGTGTCAGAAGGAACACATGCTTATGTCAAAATGGTTGGGAGTGTTATTTGGAAGATCAGCCCAGAAGAAACATAGATATTCTTCTATAAGTGTAATGTAAATTCATATTTCATGAATTTAAGAGATAATATAGAATCTGTTAGGCATAAAACCCCCATCCTTAATTCTATCCTTGTTTCAGTTTTGCTTCTTTCCTTTTTCTCTTCTGTCCAGTCACACAGGTGGCTTCACCTCTCAGCATGTGTCTACCCTGCTATGTAGGGAAGGGCCCCAGAGAAGACTCAAGCACCTGGTTTCCACAATCCACAATTCTTAGCTCTCTCCCTAGCTCTCTTCAAGACAGGCTTGCTATGAGCCTAATCTGTCCACCTAAGCTATGTGAATATGAGCCAGCCAGTGATACTTGGCCTTGGAGCTTGCTTTTTTTTTAGAGATATGTGCATAGCCTGTATGTTTAATTTTTTCAGTAGCAAAATCTTATCATGGAAAACATTGCTAAACTGGTTATCTAATGTTACCAGATGTATGATGTAAGTAAGATGTATGATGATGAGTAAGAACTCAGCAGTAGTGACCGTATCCCTGGCAAGTTGGGTGCTAGCAAACACGAGTCCATTTTGTCTTTTGTAGCAAGGCGTGGTCAAACTCAATCTGCTCTATACTGATCTCAGTATCAATGTGTCAGAAGGAAAATACAGTCATATTTAAAAGCTATGGTTATGCCTATAGCAGATTTTACAGAAAGCATCCATTAAATACTAACTTAAGAACTTTCAATTCTTACTATCATAGTCTGTACAGTCTATTGTATTCTTTCTTAGGTTGTGAGTGCAGGATGCTACCAGAAAATGTCACCTGAGACCAAGATTCCTTGGTTCTAATTGACAACTTTGCCAGGGATTTTGTTTTCTTGAGTGGCTCTGGGAAAGTTATTCCTGCCCATCACACACTTCCAGAAATGAAAATTTGAATTTTACTCATAGGGTGATGTGAGTATAAACCGGTGCTTATACATTGCAGACAAACTGATGTATATACATTGTGGACATATGAAGAGTACCATACGCTTGCTAAGCATACCAGGAGGCATAGAAAGAGGAATTAAAACCTTACAATTCATACCAGGCAATGAAATATTCCTCTCAAATTGCTATAATATTCCTCTCGAGTTGCCTAAATGCAAATTTCACAGAATCAGTTCAGTCTTCAGATCATTATTTTGATTTCTGTAGATGATACAAAACTGAAAGCAGTTGTTGATACACAACTATTTTGCTTCAGAGGGACCTCAACAGGCTGGATAAGTGGGCTGACAAGAATCTCATGAAACTCAGCAAATGGAAGTGCAGAGTCCCGCATATGGGGAGGAACTACTCTGGCACCAGCACACACTGTTCAAAAGCAGCTTTGCAGAAAAGGTAATGTGCAAAACTTGAAATAATGGAAATTCAATTTAAACACAAGAAAACACTTTTTACTGTGAGGGTAGTCAACCACTGGAATCGGTTTTCCAAAGCGGTTGTGCAATCTCGATGCTGAAGATGCTCAAACCTTACTGGAGAAAGCCTGGAGCAACCTGCTGTAGCTGACCTTGCTCTGAGCAAGGGATGGGACAGACAATTTCCAGATATGCCTTCCAGCGTCAAACATCCCAAGATTCTGTGATTTACTTGTTTGCGATAAATAGAAATCCACGTATCTCTATTTCAGATTAATTTATAGAAAGGGTACAGAAAATAGCATTTCTTTCAGTTATTGCAAAATAAATGTCAGATAAGAAATGTCAAATAACACAACAGGCATTATAGACAATTCAGAGTCTTCCTTGAATCTTGCAGAAAGATTTAGAAATTTTGTATTTACACAGATTTATATTTTTAATCAAATAGGCTAAAGCATCACATAATTTTTGTGTAGACTTTCCTAAGCAGGAAGTTAATCCATATTTTGTATGTGCACTAGTATAACTATACCTTACTTAATCCTTGGCAAACATTTGTGTTCTGCACAAAATCTTCTGTGGCACAAGAAAAAACAGTACACAACATAGAGAGACATACCTCCTGTTGAAAAAACCCTCCTTCTTTATCTTGTTTGATTTTGGATCACAGCAGCAGGGACACTTGATCCTGTAGCTATGGTCATGCAGGCATCAGTAAGTGTTTTGCTCTGCCAGTTGCCTTTTTTCATCGCATGCCAGTTTTAAATAGCAAATGCTGCAAGTCAGAAAGTGACTCAGCTTATCGTTTGCCTTACTGCTTTCAAACTTCCTTAAATTTCTTAATTTGCAGATGTAAATGATTTCACACAAACTGGTCGTGCAACTACCTCTTCCTTCCTGTTACAGTAGATGAACCAAACTTTAATAGTCACAATATATAAACTCATTATACAAAAATACATAAATTCTCAGTAGTCACAGTACACGACTATGCTCATAGAAATACCTCTCCTACAAATAAACACATTTTCATAAATAAAAATGTTCTGCAAATAACAGCAGCATTGTGTGATCAATCCACGTTTAAAGCACTTACAAAATGGCCATGTAATTCTGTCAGGACCTGACTGGCTGTATACATCATTTATGACCTCTGCACCAGCCCAGGTTCTCCTTTGAGGAAGATCAATCCTCAACATGCATTTGCAAACAGCCAAGAAAATTCTGTCTTGTGTATTTTTGGTCAAAGTGGCAAGGAAAATACCAGATGCAAATTTCTGAACTTTCTCACTGCCCAATTTTGGATTGGTTTGGTTTCATTCATCTTAGGCTACAATATCATGGGTTAGGTGCAAAATCATCTGAATTTTCAAATTAAAAAAGAATATCCAAAACATTTGCTGAATTCAATAAAATCAAGTTCACAAAAGACTTTGCAGACTCTAAGCCACAATGTTCAACTTCCACCAACTTTAGATGTGGCTCTTGGCCATGCTGTTAGCCACTTCCCAGTTTGTTTCATGTGATATCTGGCATACAGATATGTAATCTTCATGTAATATAATGTTTTTATTTCTTGCTGTTCTCCAACACTTGTAGCAAGAGTGATTTGAATTATGCCTTACCTTCCAGTCCAACACAGGCAGAATAGCAGGAAAGTGAAGAATTTGCCAGATTTCTTAGGAGTGAGACAGGATCCCTAGTAGCTAGTCTGTTAGAGGAAGAACTATTTTTAACTCTGCCTTCCTTGAGCCAAAATACTTTTATTTCCTTGTGTATGTGCTCAGATCCACCAATAGCACATTGCTTCACAGACATTCAAATTTTAAATGTTTTTGCTTTTCAGTCAACACTGCTCAGCCTTGCCTACCTTTACCCAGTGATTACCACCAGAAGAGGATGTTAATAATATTTTTCATTTTAAAACCTTGAGGTTATGGATGAAAAAACCTATAGATAAATGAGTAATATTGAAGGCAGAGCGCATGTGAGGCAGTGGCTCACCTGCAGAATTGGATCTCTAGGACCACATACCTAGCATTGACTCAGTCCTTGCCGTCTTTTTTGGTACCTTGGGAACAGGATTGGCATGTTTCACATCTTCTACTAACTAAAGGATTTAATTTTCTTATTTTAGGTAGGCTAATAAGTACACAGTTAGTACATTTGTCAGTGTGGTCTGAAATTGCTTGTTCATCAAATATGCTCTACTTGGGTACCACCAGGCACCTCAGTGACAACTACCACCTTGTGTAACTTTCCTATTGTACCATCCTTTGCGCCACACATATTTGTGATGCAAAGTGTGTACCTACGCCTGATTAGCTTTGATGAAGGGATTTGCATCCTCTTGTGGTGGCATGTTTGGTCAGGTTCTGGGTAACCTGATGGTGGTCTTCTGACCAGTACCTTCAGGCTGCTCAAACAGTAGCTGCGTTAGTTTTAATGATCCATTTTAAACTCTAGTCTGGACTAACTCATCAGATATCTCTGGGCACCAACTGGTACAGCCACCCTTCTCCTCTTCCCCAGGTCTGGCTGCCTGTTCTCCCTTGCTGGATGATGTGGGATGGTCCTTGATTGGGGAGGGCACAGCCCTACTGGCACCGTGCCTGCCCTCAAGTCCTGGACAAGACCAGAACTGACTCTACTGGGGACCAGCTTCCTTCAGGACATATGAAATCTTCTGTGTCCCCCTTCAACAGGCCCCACCTTCTCCTGGGAACAGTCTTCTCAACAGCTTGTGATCTACCACAGTCTACAGCCTTGTGTTTATGAGAAGTCAGCAATGATTTTGTTTTTTTTTATGTGCTTTTCTGTGATTCATTCTAGTTCAGTATTGGCAATGTGAGTGGCTGAGACTCTCCCAAGAATACTCAGGAGTGGGCAGAGACCTCTCCAGTTCTCCCAAGATAGATAGACCCTTCCAGCAGGAGAGCTGTTGGTTCACAGGTGTGGGGTGGTCTGCTGAGATGTCTTGCAGGTGGTGTTCTACACTGTTGATGTAGATGTTGCTAGTGAATTAATGAATAGCTTGTCATAAATAAAAGACAGAAAATCCACTCTACATGGTCTGAAAAATCTGTTAATAATAACTTCTCAGTTAGCATTAATATTTGAAGCATTAGGAAGAGCTCCAGGCTAATAAAAACCTCAGAAATGTTACCAACCTTTCATAAGAAAGGAATAGATGGAACAATTGTGTTCATAACCTTGAAGAAGTTGCCAAATATTGTTTGAAGCTCTTTTGTAACAGACTAAGAAGAGTGGCTGTAAATCACAGAGTTCTAGGACATGCACAGGACAATTTTTCAAAACGCTGTTTTCAAAAAAGTTGTTTTAAAATAACGTCATATTTTTCTACATTTTCCTCTTCTGGACAATGTAAACTCAAGTGAGTAATAGATGATTTCAAGGTTCCTTTTGGACTACTTCAGTCTGTCTGTGTCCAGACAGGACCAGCAGATGGCAGCCCTCATCATGAGCAAATCAGCTAGTCACCTCAATTTGGTTTCATCTGCAAATGTGAGGACACCCCTCTATGAGCACACCATGAGTTTCCCAGGCTGATAGTTCTCTGGGTTGAACTTTGGCCTTTTTTTGAACGTGAGTGCAATACCTTTCCTGAACAAGTTGAAGTATGTTATGTCTTCCCAGGAGAAAATAGGAAACAAATAAGGAGTTTGTCTAGCATCTATTTAACATCTCTTGAGTGTCTTAATATTGTCTTTATTATATATTCCTATTCCCTTCCCTGCAGGGAGAAAATGAACCGTTAATAGCTCATGGGTATGTTTTGATGGATTAGACCCAAATTATGCTTCACTCTGGCCGTTTTGCCCAAGGGGAAAGATATCATGAAAGGTTGTATAAACCAGCATAGTCTAGTAGAACCCCATCACTGTTTTAGGAGGTGATTGTGAGCATTTCAGCTCTGGCCACTGCTGCGTACTAAAAGAAATACAGAGATGGTTTGCATGTGTGTCCAGCATGAATTTACCTTCATTAAGAAATTGGCCTTCTTGTTCTGATCTGCTGCAAAAAGCTTCCCGGGCAAGTCTTTGACCAAAAGGCAATCATTAACTTTGTCAAAGGCAGTAGGTGTGCCAAGAGCTGTTTGCACACAGCTACAGTAGAAGTTGGACAGTGTGGTAGATTGCCCCTGGCTGCACTGGTAACTGGAAGGCTCCCCAGCACTGGAACTTGTCCAGGAACAACCTTTCCCAGCACTGATTTGGCCAGAATTTGCAAGCAATGTCCTGAACAACTCCTGGAAATAGTCCAGAGGTTAGCTCAGGTCAAGGCTAATTTCTAAAGGCAGTTTGCAGGTGTCCATCTTCTTTAGGGGTTTAATAAAATGTATCTGGTCTCTAACATGCCAGTTGGCCTCAGTGTAAGAAAGTAGTCCTGGGAGTATTCAGTCTAATAATCAAATGTCCGGTATCATTATAAAACTAGCCTAATAGTTCTGTTCAGATTTCTAGTATAGAAATCTAAGCCTTTGAGCCTCAAAGTGAAAAGCAATTTTACATTAAAGCATAATATTTCAGTGATTCCTCACCCAATTAAGGAAAACATTGGGAGACCTCCAAAATCTGAATCTTGGAGACCAAAAGGAGCAGCAAGATCAAGGAGTTATCACAATTAGTGGAGCTACTCAGAGGACAAACTTCCTGTCCTTGTGAATGAAAGTGTGCTCAAAGGCTAATTCCGTTAAAGGGGGAAATTGCTGAGCATTTTCTTTTTGAGCATTAAGACCACCTTAGAAATCATGGTGATCTTCCAGCATTACATCTTCAGATGGGAACAAGGGGATGGTTCACTGACCGAACATGCAAACTCGGGAGTCAGGTGATAAGACTGTTTTGGTATAACTCCCAGATCAAGGCTGAGCCTTGTATGGAATTAAATATTAACCAAAGGTGGAAGTTTTGCCTGTGCTCTCCTGTTACCTGCTCAAATTCTGACTTCCTTTCTGGAATATGCTTCGTTCCCAAAGGAGTCCAGAAATCAAATTATACCAGTAAAATATAGTTTGTTGCTGTGGTCCTGATCTCTGTCAAGGGTGTCAGGAGATACCCCACGAGGTGAGGTGGTCTTTGCTTCTTGTCTTCTGTGCTGACCTCATGATCTCTACTGACTACTTAGCTCTTACAAGGGCTTAAGTTGTCAAAGGGATGCAGAAATTAGATTTTTGCTAAGTACCGATAATACTGTTATTCTTTAGAAATGTTACCTGATATTCTTTGATTCTACAAAGCCTTCACATGTGGTGCCACTATGGCTGTATGGGATAAAGACATGGCTATGCCCCCTCTGGTATGTTCCCACACACTAAAATCAAACATTGAAATGTATTCTTTGGGTCCCGTTCATAATAGGAACACATCAAATAGTAGGTTTATTTGCCTCTTTAAAAGAAAAACCTCTTTGCTCATGGTTTAGCATAGTAAAAGCATGAGGGAGCCTGTAAAAAATAGGAAGATATTTGTCAACAAGTTGGAGCCCTCTCCATAGACAGAATACAGGAAAGTGTGTGAATTCTGACAAGACAAATACAAGAGCAACATAAGTCACATAAGCATTTTTTATGGAACAATCTGTAAAAAGAATAAAAATAATTTTCCCCCAAAATGAATCTTATCAGAAATTATTGAACAAATAGATGATTAAATTATATTAAAAGATTTTTAAAAGAGGCAAGGTGACAGCAGAAAGTATCAGTGAGTATTTGGTGCTACAGATGCCCTCAAGGATGTTGTCATGCTGGACTTTTGTTCAAGATCACGTTCAAAATGAAGTGCCTGTCAAAGGGCACTGAAAAAACTCAGTATCACATTGTTAAACTAGGAGAAAAGTTTAAGCTGCCTTGAGATAAGAGGATTTGTGATAATAGAAACCAAAGATGACTGTGAGGAAGTTCAATAATCTAATAATAGTGAGTTCCTGAATGGTAAACTGGCAGATGAAATGCCAATTTCATGTACAATGTAGAAAAATATAAATTTGCACATATGATGAAAAAAAATATCAATAATCCTAACATGCTGAGGTGCTGAATTGGCTGGCTGGACATTTTACTCTGATACCTTTATGCCCCTGTGTATTGCTGTTGCTATATGATAAATTTCCAAACATTTTTCTGTCTGGTCTAAAAATGCTTGACTTGGGAGGCTGCATCATCTGGGCATGACAAAACTCCACCTGTCCTCTGGAACAGTGAGGACACCACCAGCAGGACAGAATTTCTTCTGAAACCACTTATGCTGATAAATTGCCTGAATTGCTCAGTGTAGGGGTCCAGCAAAGCAAGAGTATAAAGAAAACCAGCAACTTAGCACTGGAAAGAGTATCCACTTCTGTAATCCACTTCTGATTAAGTAAAAGTGCAAGCAGAACCTGGGCCAGGTTAGGAAGGGAGGAGAATATTAAGGGCTGAAATGATAGCAGTTTTCTAAGGCTCAATTAGAGACACTGGCTCCCACCATCAGCTAAATCTAATATTTAGTAGCCAGACTTCTCAAGCCTGCCACATTTAGATACCAGTGCTCTAAGCAGAGAAAACAGGCAGTAGGGATTTTACTTTACAGAACAACACTAAAGCAGGGCTTCTACTGCAGAACATTATCTCAAATTTGATATGTGACAAAGTAAATCTTAGGTCTCCCAAGCTTCTGGGAAAATGGTCTAACTGAGCCTACATCAAGAAAAATATCCCAGAAGATATCAGTACTCACGTCTCTTTAGAAATGGTTCCCTTATGTTTATCACTTATCTGAAAAGGCTGTTGCTAGCCCTTTCAAAAGTGCTTTATCAACACAAATGAATTTATGGCGAGGTAAGGCCACATCAGACACACACGACCAACAACAGAAATAGAAATATTTTTCTGAAAAAAAGCTTTATGTTTTTCAGGAGTGAACCTGTAAGAACAGAGGTTGGGTATACACTTCTTATAAAAAATGGAAAAGAAAAAAAGCAATAGGTCCAAATCTAAAGCACCAATCCCCCGAGATGAACCATTGCTGTGTTCACAAGTGTCTGATCCATCTCAAAGAGAAGTGTAAGTCTGTGCTCGTCTTTAAGTCTCAGAATTAGGTATTGCATTTTCCAGAGAATACATGCATTTGTTATTCTGTGCAGATATGATACTTCCTCATAAATCTGAGAACCCTCTGATGTTCAGAAGAATCTAGGCCTCCTCAGGCTGCTTTCTCCAACTGTATCTCACCTTATACTGGGAACTGTAAATGGCACTGTAGGAGTCCAAACCCTAAAAAGGAAAAAAATTCTCACCACTCTAGTCTCTTTCCCTTCTGATAATGATCTACATAATTACACTCCCCTTTTGCTACTGCACCTCAGTTCTTTCTCCTTTGAATAAGAATCACAATTTATCATGCTTTCCAACTGCAAAGACTAGTACTCCTTCTGGGATTCCTGAGAGACAAAAGGCCCTCCCAGACACTGAAACAGAAAATGAAGAACTTGCTCTAAAGTATATTATTCCTTTTCCTACCTCAGAGGGACCAACTAAACACATGAGTTACCTGAGCGCCTCATCTTTTCCAGTGCTGGACTTTCCTATGCTTCCCCAAGCCCTAAACCTAAGGCTATATATTAGGTGGAGAATGCACCAGGAAATGAAAAAGAAGTGCTGGCTCAAACTGACAGCTCAACATTGAAAAGAAACAAGGTCCTTCTGAGTCAAGCCCTATTGTCCAGGTGGAAGAGGTATCTGCTATGCAGTTCTCTAGACAACTGTACCAGTACATATATGACTTCAGCTCTTACCTTAAGTGTACAAGTAGGTACCATTATTTCAAAACAGTGACTTAGAAAGGTTTGCCATCTTTGACAAGAGCCACTTAAAGAAATATATAGAGAAATATTTATATTGGAATGTACCTCTGAAGGTCATTGAGTCCAATCTTCCACTTAAAGCAGAGCCAACTTCAATGTCAGATCCACCTGCTTGTCCAGTTGTATTTTGAATATATCCAAGGGTGGAGATTTCATAGCCTCTTTAAGCACCTGTTCCAGAGACCATCCAACCACTCTCACCTGTAAATCATACTTTTTCCTTATATCAAATTGGACTTTATCTTGCTGCAACTTGTGACTGCTCCCTCTCTTCCTCATACTGTGCAACTCCCAGACAAGTCTGTTCTGTTTTCTTTACATGCAGTGTAAGACAATGGTAGATCCACTTATCTTCTGTTCTTCAGGCTGAAAAATCCCAGTTCCTTCAGATCCCCGTAATCTTCTTGGTGCCTCACTGCTGAAGTTACCCAGTTTGTCAATGTCTTCCTTGTACTAAGAGGCTGAAATCTGGACACAGAACTGCATGGGCAGACAAATGAGTGCTGAGTAGATGGAATAATCACTGTCCTTGACCTGGTGGGTCCACTCCTCCCAGTATAGCCTAGTGTGTGGGTATTTTTAATTACCATAAGGCAGCACCACCAGGACCTAAGAGCCTTTTCTACAGACCTGTCAGCCAGTCATTCTCTAGGATACATGCAGTTAGTTTTTCCCAGGTATTCATCTTTGCATCTGCTTCAGGAGGTTCCTATTAACCCATTTCTTCATTCTGTCAAGAGCCCTCTGAATAGAAGGCCTGCCCTCCAGTATATCAGGCAGTGGCCCAGGTTTTCTGTCATCCTCAGTCTTGCTAAGGCTGCATTTCATCCCATTCTCCAAGTTACTGTTAGTACTAAACATTATGAGTCTCAGCATTGATCCTTGAGGAGCTCATAAGCAGACACTACATTCGAGAAGAGCCTGGGCTGTTTTCCCAGTACCTTGTCCTAACCCTATGGCTCTGAAAAATTATTGTCCAGCTGAGTAGAAAAAGCCTCTGAATTAAGGGATGCAGAGATCAACTGATTCATGCACTGTAAATTCTAAAATACTAAGAGGTTAAAGAGTAATGAGTGAAAGTAGTAAAATGGCAAGTAAGCATTAAGAACATAAAGAGCTAGATACCTGCAGGAGTAAATTCTGGGCTGCTATCAAGTTAATAGTGGCTGATCTCTTAACTTTTAAGTAACACACTTAAGCTCTTGGATTAGTTAGGGTTTTAGACACACTTATGTCCTTTCAGATTCCTGTTGATTATAGGCCACCACTCAACGTGTCAGCCTGCTTTCAATCCTGTTCTCAATTTTCTAGTTATCCATGTGTACTTTAAGAGACCTGAGGAAACTTCAAGTATGAATAGGCCCACTCTTGACAGTATAACAAGGGCATTCAGGCACAATTTTTTTTTTTAATTTTTATTTGTCTCATTAAATTAATTCTTATTCTTTTTTATATCATACAAATGCACTATATTTCCTTAAATTAAAAACATCACTTTTGCTTTGTAACATTGTAATTTCTTGACTGAAATATTTCAATCATATTAATAAAATGGAAGGTATCTCATAAATACATGTTACCTAAAAAGTTAAAATTAGCCAAAATTAAAAGCAAATACAATCACATTTAAAAAAACTACATGTGAGGTATCATTCCCTCTTGGCTACACTACTGTTTTTTTGCCAAGAAAAGGAGGAAAGTGAAGGAAAACTATATTTTATTCCAGACTTTCCACAAGAATATACAGTTGCCTGAGCTAAGAAATACACTTTCAAATTCCTCAGTTTTTCTTGGTTATTTCACTGCATCGACAACTAATATTATCTCTTCATTTTCAGATGTCAGCGACTGAATTTTGCTCCCCATCAGCTGAAAGGAAAATAAAAGCTTCCATTAGTTTTATACATAAAGTTAGCTCAGCCTCTACTTACTTACACACAATTCTGAGAGTATTTCAACTTCTGTTGCATATTTTATAGAAATATTTAACTTCTTGGTTTCTTAGCTGATAAGCTTTCCTTAGCTGGACGTAACAGTGAAATTTCAGCACTTTGTAATGCTGAGACATGACTTTTGACTGTTCTGGAAGTGGACAGGGAGAACGTGTGTTTTTCTCCAGTGCACCAGGCAGATTACTGCATATCATCTCAAATGAATTAATACAAAAGCATTATCTTTGATAAGGTGTGAAAGTAGATCCGTACACATTGGCCTGAAGTTTAGCTACACCATCAGCACACCATGAGAAACTTCTGCACATAACGTGATGAACTGCTGGACAAGAAAAGGGCACAAGTGAGCTGCTGGTTGGTATGCTGGTCTGGTGAAATGCTGAGTGTGACCACTGCAACCTTATAAAATCCTATTTTGGACTTTTTTCTGTGTCACCTTGCTTTCTATCCTGTATGTCTAACTTGCTAGCAAACTTCATTGAAGCTGGAGTACTGGTGAGTAAGAGAGACCTGCACCTGGAGACACCCAAGGTGGTGACCTGCTGGGGGGACCCAGGGTCCAGACAGAGAGACCAGATGTGAGGAGCTTGTGAATTTGTGGCTGTGGTGAATGAAGAGAGTGAGGGTGTACGCACGTCTCACTGACAAACTTCAGCCCTGCTCAGCTGGAGATGAGCAGGAGGACTGGGATGTCTGCAACCCGATTTATGTGACTGCTGATAGTATTGACGTGGTGCTGATAAAGGCACCTGTTGCTGGTTTTTGTGGCTGGCTGCATTAGTGTCCTCTCTGGGTGTGCTTTGTGTTGGGAAAACCCTTGCTGCTGCCTGGACCTGGGGCATCAGCCCCTGCATCTGTGAGACTGGAATGGGAGAAACCCCCTGTATCTGGAAGAGCACTGCATTTCACTTCCCTTAACAAACTTGCCTGCTGATTTTTCTCTCGTAATTCCTCAAAATATGGCAAAGAGAAGAGTTATTCTCTGCCTTAAGTTCCATATAATTTAAAAAATACCTGCAGTAGAGTCTTGTATGTTCACACACATATATTTCACACATTTAATATAAAATAGAAAGGGAACATACCTCTGGATTTGTATCACGTAGTCCATGAAATGCATTTTTTGGCTCTGGGATTTCTGGAAATGCTGCTTTCCAACAGCCAGTCCTGGAGATCAAAAGGAATGGAATAGAAAAGCAAAATTAAGTAACTGTCATGTGTCAAAACCATTGCACCCTTGAAGCAGCTTTTATCCTCTTCTTCAAGGACAGAAGAGAAATGAAAATATTCATGATTTCAGCACAGAATGAACTCGTCAGGAAAACACTAAGAATTTGGATGATAATAGTTTCATTTTTGGTTAAAGATTCGCTAGTAGTTATTTTCTTCTTTGAAAGGAAAACAAAATAGTGTTGCTCTTTAAGTCACTACGACCAGTGAAAAGTAGGTGTAAAAATTTTAACAATTTTGAAGAACAGTATCTTCTCTGAATTATTGTATATTTCCATACAATGTGCATGATACAGTGGAAAATCCTTTTTCTTTCTGTTTCATTTATATGATTTATTTCAAGAAGCAAGCTGCTTAGCTTATGTGCTCTCAGATACATTGTTTGCTAGGACAATTCTAGTGACCGTTGCAAAATCTTTACAGGTAAGTACAATCAACCTGTGTGTTTGCAATAAATTCAGCAGTTCAAGAAATCAGAAAACTTAGTGTGTAGACAGTCTACCTTACAAATATTCAGAGCAGCTGTACTGTTAATATAAGTAAGTTAATATAAGGAATTTCTCTCCTTGCCATGTTGACAGGAGAGGCCCTAGTAAAAACTGTGTGGATCAGCTGGGGAAGGACTTTGGGCATCATCATTATAGTATCTGCATCAGGATCATTCATTTGGATTAATTTCTACTACAGTGTGAGTGAAAAAGTTTTATCTGTACCACAGAGACACCTCTATCTTATCTAAGAACTGCAGATGTTTCACATACCCACACAAAATAAAATAAATGCATAAATTAAGTTTACCTTTTGCAGAACAAAATTGCAGTTATTGCCACCAAGAGTGTCGCAATTGCTATCACAAGTAAAATCCATACTGAAGAAGAAATGATTTCTTCATTTCCTGAAACAGTCGTAAAGTATTTTTGTTAATAAAGAGGAATGGATGCACAGCTGTGTCAAACATCTACTCTGGTGACGGGCTGGCCGATGTCAGTCTGTGAAGTTTCACTTGGTATGAAAATCAGCTATTTAATTTAGGACCTTAGCAGTAACATCTGCTGGGAAGGATTGATATTGCACCTGTTTGTCCATCCCCTGTAGTAAGCAGGTATGCATTTCAGTTGCAAATGTGTAACTTTTTCTATTGATTTCTAGTGTCAGACTGTTAAGAAATGTATTAATTCTCTTCCTCCTCTTCTTCTCAGTAATGTTAAGGGAAACAAAAAGTTTGCCAAGCCTTTATATATCTGTGTGTCTGTAGATGTGCAGCAGTGTGTGAGGTAAACAGGACATGGCTGGGGTTAGAGTAGCCCAAGGGATGGATTTTCATTCTTACCAAACTCTACAGGTGCACTCCACTCCCCCCAGGCTGAGCTCACGTAGCAACCACTGCCAGCTGTTCTCATTTTCAAGAGGTACTTCTTTCTCTTGTTGGCTCTTTCAAATATGCGACTATCCCCCCCTTCCTAAAAACAAAGCAAAATTGAGTTGTTTTTCTTTGTTACATGTCTAGGTATTGATAATATGCAAGTGCCATTTATCAGCGAAATTTTTACGAGGGTAGAACAGCATTGCTTTTTAAAGTAGACTGTTGTTACGAAGCAAAAAATAAAAATATGCATGTTCATTGTGTATATAATATGTACATATCTGTGTGTCTCCTTTAAATAATAACCTGTCACTCAGTAAACTATGTTTAGAAGCTTTTTGTCCTTTAAACTATACCCTGTAATTTCTTAAAATATAGTCTGATCTATTGGTAATTTCTCTTGGCCCATTGCCAGAGGTAGAAAAGCACCTTGAATTGTCTCATTTCAATAATGCTAGAATTGAGGGATTTGAGGAATAAACTGTCTGCATGCACCTCACCTTCCTCAGTCTTTGCATTTTGACTTTTCAGGAAAAGCATAACTTTCCAGCCAAAGCTGTAAAACAAGTACAAGACTGCAATACTGAGTGTTACTACAGTTAACTAAAACGTGTTACTCTGGGATACTTTCAGGATAGAGATAGGATGTGCAAGCTGCACTGCTTAGAATGAGGTGCAGAATACCTGGAGAACAGCCTCCATCCCAAAGGATCCCAAAGGATCCCAAAGGCCTCTGGTGGTCTTTGTTTTTCATAAAGAAAATTAAATTCCTAGGAGGTGTTTTCTCTCTGTTTCTTTTCTCTGTTGTCACTGATGTGTAACTTCAAATTCTGATCCAAATATTTGAGGGGGAACACAGATAACATAATGTAAAATTGAAGGCTTTTCAAAATACTTACAGAATAATAATAAAGTTCTGCCCTTGAATGTTTAATAAGACATAAGTCATGATGATTTAGCAGTTTGACACATTCATGAAATTTATCAGTAAGGATCCCATAAAGCATGGAACATTGAGCACATACTGATTTAGAGGTATTTACATACTATTTACTTTTCAAAAATGACTATTAAACTAACGTGTATTGTTGATTAATAGAACAAGCAAACTTACTTGTATAGAAGTATATTTGGGTTTTCCCTCAGGGTTATCCTGTAAATTGAGAAAAAAAATTATTTTTATGATTACTTGTTTTGTGTTTATTCCGCATTACTCTTTCTTATCTACTTGACAGTTTGTTCATACAAACTAATAATTTTTCTAAGATTTAGTTTCTACTATATAAATCATCTAC
>JAOXJM010000001.1:137834814-137853833 GCA_026413425.1 Tringa solitaria
GGGAGGTTCAGGTTGGATATTAGGAAAAATTTCTTCACTGAAAGGGTTATTAAGCATTGGAATGGGATGCCCAAGGAAGTGGTTGAGGCACCATCCCTGGAGATATTCAAAAGACGAGTTGATATGGTACTTGGGAATATGGTTTAATGTTGGTGGGTTTTTTTTTTTTTTTTTATGATTGGACTAGATTTCACTGAATTTCACTGAGTTTTAGGTCCCTTCCAACCTAGATGATTCTGTGATTTAAAGTCCCCAAATCCTTAAGAATAATTTATTGCTCCAACCACTATAGGAGTGCTCACAAGAACTGCCTGGGCATTTTGCTATGCCAGTATCTTACAGCTTTTGTGTAGAGCACAAAAATACAAATAGTGCACAAGGTCTTCGCTTTGGTCCTTGCAGCAAGAACTTCCCAGTTTTTAACAAAAACCCCTGGTTTCCCTGTGCTAGAGTCTGTTCTATGTTATTTTTCTGGTAGAAATGCAAAAGCAAAGATCAAAATTTCAGAAAAAGTCATTTTAACAGCATAAGGTAAAGGTTTGGAAAAGCCAGTCAGAAACAGAATTGCTTAGTAGGGATGAATGATCATTAGTGATTATTCTGCAGAGACACTCTCCAAGTAATGCTGAGGTGAGGAAAAACCAGATAATTTGGAACAGCAGCATTAATGAATTTTGTTGTTGTAACTAAACTATGTAGGTTGGTAATACGGTATTGCTATTGCTAATAATAGGCTGTAAGCTTTGTAATGAGTTTGCAAGGCCTCATGGGTGATGTTTGTCAGGTTTTCTCTGCTTGAATTTTTCTTGACCTGTTTGTAATTTTGTTTGACCAGATGTTATCACATCCCACTCTCAGGAAAGAGCCGGGGTAAGTGACTTCAGATTCGTAAATCCCCAATGGTGTTGACAAATGTGAGATAAATCCCAGGGTCCATATACATTTATTAGTTTCCCAAAATGATTAGTATAGGTCTTAAGAAGTCCACGATAATTCATTACGTATATCACAACTTATGACGAGTGGTGAAGTATGCAGTGTTACTTAACAAAAGGTATACAACAACTTCTGGCAAGCGGTATTTAAGGTCATTACTTAACAACTTTAACCATTACTTAACAACTCTAAGAGAAAATTAAAACTGAGGGATAGAGAAAGGAAAAGATAGAAAAAAAAAAGATAGAGATAAAGACATCACCGGTCCTGGTTTCAGGGAATCTTCCCAGGCATAATCATCTCTCTTGGAAAAATCTTCCCAGGTACAATCTTCTTTGTTCCTTCTAGGGTTACTGATTTTCCCCTTTTATGTTTGCTGAATTAGCATAGTTCACCGCCTTTGCCAAGGAAAGCCTTGTCTCAGGTTTCTTCCTTCTCTCAGGTGATGTGTAGCATGATTTGGGTGGAGAGACGAGTGCCATGGTCATATATGTTTAGCATGATCTCTATAATCTTTATTAGCATCTGCAGGGGTGTGCGCTTTCACATGCATTTCGTGAATAATGAAGCAAAGATCACTTATTGGACACAATGGCCTTGAGAACACAGAATTAGCAAGCTCACCACATGAGCAGCAGAACTATCTTGTCTCCAAAAGACAGTCCTCCCACTGTTTTTCCAGGGCCTGTGAGTCTTATCAGTTCTTTGGATGTCAGGCCTGCATTATTTATGAGTGTTTGAGGCATTCCATTGAAGGCTTGGAGGGTCTTCTCCCCCTCTTCAGGGTGTTTAGAGGCTGTCTCTTACAGGTGTTTGTGGCTAATTAGTTTTACTTTTGTTTATCTTTGTATGGTACCACCAAGGTTTTACAACTCTAATGCACTGGTGCAGCACAGGCCCGGATGATAGAGATCTTTAGAAGAGGAGACATGAGGATCTGGCATAGAAGTGTAGAGGCACAGAGCAGGATAAGAGGTGGGACACAGGCATGGCACCAGAGACTTCATGGCTATAAATAGCCTCTAACTCCTGGTTTTCCTGTACTAAATAATCTGTCCACAGAAGCACAATGTGTGATTAGCCCCCAGGTTGATGGTTTTGTCTCATATCTCCTTACCAATTGGAGGATTCATGATGTGCCACATCTGTTTTGTCCAGGTGTTATAAAACCACACAACCAGCTTGTACCAATTGCAGCTAGCAAGTGGCAGGCTTCTGTTGGAGAGTTGAAAGCGTAAATTTCCATCATTTCCCACCCCACACACATATACATAGTTATGTGCTACCTGTTAGCAGTCACATTTTAAGCTATTTTTTCATCTACCACAGATCTGAAGTGATGAAAAGTGGGAGGAAACTTTTGGGTTTGTAAATGGCTGTGCGCAACATCGAGGGCATGGTGTGCTGAAGGTTGTAGCAATATAGGCTGAAGGCAACAAATAGGCTTATGAGAAAATGTCTCCTGAACACCTTAACAATATTGATTTTGTATGAGTAAATAATAATTTTTAAGAGGTTTATCTTGGCCAGTTTTCAGTGCTTTTTCATACAGATGACAAATTTTTATTCCTGATCACAATCTCAATATAGCTGTACCTTTTCCAGGGCATTAGACCACTAGAGGTCCTGTATAAAACCCTTAACTTTGGATGTTTTTATTTTTTTCTTAACATGATTTTGAAGAGCAGTACAGTAACTTCCAAAGCACTACTGAAATATTTTTGCTGAAAAATTGCAAGAATACTCATCATAAGAAGAAAGAAAAGTAGCCCAAAGAACTCAAATTATTTATGGAAAATTCAATCAAATACGAAGAGGCTTTTTAAGATGGGCTCTTGGGGATTCATCTCTATAGGCAACACTATTTTCTCTTCTTGCAAGAGGGAGAGAATAAGAAAAACCTGTAAATTACTGCCAACAAGATAATATGTTTGAAAAATTCAAGTTGCTCAATTCTGTTGCATGCCATTATGTCATTTCTTCAATAATTGTTATTTCTTCAGTTTCATGCTTCATTAATTGATTTTTATATTCTGTCTATTAAAGGAAGAATAAAACATTTAATCAGTTTTTCATGCATGAGATTATCCACGAGTTTACAATTTATGGATCCCCTGTTATTCAGAGAGTCGTTTATTATATAGAAGATGTAGTGGGACTCTGTCAATGAGAGGACTGAAGTAGACAGGTCTAGGTGTTCACTCCATGCCGGGCTCTCCAAAGAGGAACAAAAGACTTCAAACTCAAAAGCCAGACAACTCATCTTTCTAAACTTAGGAAAGTCAACATGATGAAGGAACAGAAAGTAAAAGGTTTTATAAAGGCTCACCAGTGATCCAGTATGTCCTTGCAGACACATTCTTGCTTCCAGACCTGGCTATAGCCAACTTAAAGGCTTTCAGCAAATTGCAATGAACTTTGCAACATTCTCTTTAGACAGAGAGTTCCTCTCTGTTACTTGCAATGTCTGTCTGTCTGTTCCTTCTTCTTCTTCTCATGAGTCTCTCCAGCTCTCTGCATAAACTAGAACCTCGCAGCTCTCTTCTATACTTTCTTTCTTACTGTACCCTAGAAACTTCTTCTCCTTCAGCATCATTGCCAAATACAGCAGTAAGTCTCAACATCTACTACGACACAACTATTTTTGGCCAGCAATAGATGTCTTTGCTCCTTCTCTCCCCATAGCCAACCAAGAGTCTGATTCTGCATTGTTATTGGGCTCAGAATCACAGAATCACAGAATGGTAGGGGTTGGAAGTGGTTGATTTGGAGATCATCCAGTCCAACCCCCCTGCCAGAGTAGGGTCACCTAGAGCAGACAGGACAGGAATGCGTCTAGGCAGGTTTTGAATCTCTCCAGAGAGGGAGACTCCACAGTCTCTCCGGGCAGCCTGTTCCAGTGCTCTGTTACCCTCACAGTAAAGCAGTTTTCCTTTTTTAAAAGTCTTTAAAAAAATCTTTCTTTTTTAAAGAAGCTTAGGCTTAGCACTATTCTAGTGATAACATATGAACTATAGGGAGAGCAGGGTGAAATTGTATATTTTCTCCAGTGCTCCTGGTAGACAGATGACCAGTGTTTCAGAATGGAAAAGGAAAACCAAAAGAGTTCTTGCATATGGACCTTGTCTTTCAATACTGCAAGCAGAAGAAAGATAATTTATCCTTATTTTTGTGCATCTTTCTGACACTTAGGTCATACCTTAGAGACTGCAATGGACCCTTATTTACAACAAATTTCAGGGAAATGGAAAGAAAACATACCTCAAAACCCATTGGAGAGATCTCATGGAATAGGTCTTTTGGCTGCGGTACTATGGCAGAATTTTTTTCCAAATAAATGTTTCTACAATGACAAAAAGAGCTGGTGAAGACAAGACTTTGTATCCAAATATATAAAGATGTACTATAGAATAATGCCCCTGAGGTATTATTTTATCCGTCTAAGACAAAGTGAAAAAGTAACTAAAAATTACATAGGCTGAATACAATGGTATCATTTAATTGTTAAGAATTTGGATAACAATACTTTATTTTATGACATATTAAAGAATAATAGGAAGTTTCTGTTTTAAGTATCTGAAAGGGAATTATCCTCAAAACAAGGAAACAATTTCATGTACCACCCATCCACTTTGCAGGGTCTCATGGCAGGAAAGTGGCACTGTTGTAAGGCTTTGTCTCACTATTGGAAAATGTTGTATTATGGTTGATCAAAGGGGTAAAAAGGTTGGAAATCAGAAATATAGAGTCCACTTGAGCAACATCTAGCAGCTCATGATTCCTGCTATAGCTCAGTGTTGATTTTCCGCCTCCCTCCTTTCCTTTAAAAGGAGGCCAGAAATTTTCTGTTGGGGAAAGAGGTTTTGTATCAACTACAGAATAAAAATTTTGTACAAGAAATAAGGCTTACACTGTGTGGAGACAAAGCATGAGACTTGCTGCCAGCACTGCTATCAGAAATAACATATATGATGAAGTAGATGTAAGTTGTTCTTTTCCTGAAACACAAGCAATCATCAAAGTGTTGATCAACATCACAAAAGAGGAATAACTGGACACCTCTGTGCAGTCTGCATTGCATGAAAATGTCAAGCAATGGTACGAAGTGGCTGCTTCTTTAGCTCGGCACCTCATTGGCCTGTAACAGGTGAAGGAATGGGATGGCTGACAGTATAGACATTGTCTGCAGTAACTCAAGACCTTAGTAAGCATTTTGTGAGGAACTGAGGCCTACAGAGTACTTAAAAATCCAAGGTGGCAGAGACTAACAGGGGAAAAGAGAAATTTATAAAGCCAGAAGTAGAAATGGAAGAAGGAAAAGGGCTGGCAACAGTCCTTAAAAAGGTCTGCTTTATTCATTGTCTCCTTGCAAGAAGCGCCCACTGTCACACCAGAATGCTTGGATACCTCCCTCGTATTAAGAGATATGCTAGCAAATTTCATCCTGGCAAATTAATGTACAAATATCAATGTATTTCCATCTGTAAGCATGAAGTAATAAATGAGGCAGACAAGTAATAACTGAGGGAAAACTAGGTCAGGGAAGTGATCTGCATTCTTACCAAACTCTACAGGTATGCTCCACTCTCCCCAGCTTGCGCTTACTAAACAGCCATTGTCAGTTCCTCTGATTTTGACGCTGTACTTTTTTTCTGCACTGAAGCTCCCAAATATGTAGGAGTTTCCTGTGATGATTCTTTCCTAAATACACAACAGCTAGACTGAGAACTTTTTATTCACTAGATGTACAGATGTTAGGAATATGTCAGGTTCATTTAATGATGCAAACAATTACAAAAGAAAATTTTACACATAGTTCTGTAAATATACTAGACTGAAATAACAAATAGAAAATTATCCCTTAATAAATTAGCTGGTTCCATCCTAATTCCTTTTGTTTGAACATTTTTGTTATTGGTGATGTGAAGATGAAATTTGCAGTATGCTTCCCTGGCTCATTAGCTTCTGCTAAACAATGGGGCTTTGGGAAAAAAAATAAAAAATCAATAGTTTATTTTCAATGTGTAAATTATTTATTTTACTAGAAGGCAATTCTTTAAAGATCTGGCACTGCCTTACTGTGAATGTTTTCAAAACTGAGGTAGAGTTTAACAGCCAGATTATACAGAAGGGAAAATTTTGACATATATTGAAATCCTTTTCAGAAGAATATCGAGCTTTCTTGAAAATTTTTTTTTTTTTTTTTTCCTCCTTTATACTAGCTTACTCTTTCTGGTGATGTTTTCTTACCTCCTTCATCTCAAACCCTTCCAGAGACCATTAATAAAGAAAAAATTCTCTACATTTTGTGTGTCTAAGTGTAATGTGGAAATACGATCCATATTTCTACATATATATGAATTTGGACTGTAAAATGGAAGATTTTGTGACTTGCATAGAAGTAATATAAAGTTCCACGTGTGCAGGTGTTTTTTGTACTGTGTTTTATAATTAACAGTTTAAAACATTGAGTTCAGGAAACTTGCCAATAAAGAACATGTGTAGCGTACTGAAACTGGTAGTGTGAAATCAAAACAATTTGGTTGGAGAATGCCCTGATATAGATGAAATTTCAACCCAGCATAAATGTTCGATTAATATGGTAATAAGGACTTACTGTTTGAGATGTGGTTTTGATGTTTTTCTCAGGATCAACCTAGCAACAAGATAAAATTTTAATTTTTATGATTGTTCTTTTTGTTATTATATAATAAAGGCTCCTGCCTGATGAATGTTTGATTTTAAGGGAAAAAAGAGTACACTTAATATTTTAAATGCCTTCTTTTAAAGACGGTGAGGTTAAGCCATTTTTCCACTGAAAGGTTTTTCCTCATCACTGATGTTCTGAAATACTGTTCCATTTAAATTTGATTGCAGAACTGAGTATCAAAGGACTAAACAAAAAAAGTCTTAGGTTGCCCATCAATTAAAATTGTATGTTTTACCTTTACAAAACAAAGTATCTAAAAAAATACTAGTAAACTGGGATTTTTTTTCTGTAAAACTTCTGTCTTTGTAGCTTTTACATTCTTAAACGTTTAATTTAGCTATATTATTACACCATTTTTTACATTTTTTTAATGTTGAAACAACAAACTCACAAATATTTCCAAAAATATTTCAAACTTTGTTTTTGATGAATATAATACTACTTTCCATATTCATCCAAGACTTCAGAATACATGCATTTACTGAAATGTATAATACAACCATTGTGGTGTGTTGACCTTGGCTGGATGTCAGGTGCGCACCAAGTTGCTCTATCACTCTCCTCCTCAGCAGGATGGGACAGGGGGAAGAAAAAACCCTTGTGGGTCAAGACAAAGACAGTTTCATAAAGCAAAGGCCACACAGAAACAAAGGAAAACAAAAGATTTATTATCTACTTCCCATCAGCAGGTGATGTCCAGCCATTTCCTGGGAAGCAGGGCTTCTGGATGCATAGCAGTTGCTCCAGAAGACAAACTTTGTAAGTAATGAATGCCCCTTCACTCCTCCTCTCCCCCCTCCTGTTTTCTCTTAGCTTTTATTGCTGAATAGGCATCATGTGGTATGGAACATCTCTTTGGTCAGTTTGGGTCAGCTGTCCTGGCTATGTCCCCTCCCAAGATCTTGCCCACCCCTAGACTACTCGTGAGGTGGGAATGCTGAAGAAACAGCCTTGATGCTGTGTGAGCACTGCCCAGCAGTAACCACAACATCGGTGTGTTATCAACACCTTTCTCGCTACCAATATAAAGCACAGCACTATGATGGCTGCTATGGGGAAAATTAACTCCATCTCAGCCAGATCCAACATAACTATATACAGTTAAGACCTTGAAAACCTGGATATTCTGTACCAACAACCTGACAGAATATTTCTTTTTATTCAAAGATGTGGATGGGTCTTTCCACTTTAAGTTTACAAGAAAGGGCACAGAACTTAATAAAACCCCACAGTGAACAACTGCTGTATTACTGCCCTTTCTGATTTTGACAGCTGTGGTGCAACCATCTTTATTGTGTATGCTGCAGATCTACTTTAGATAAACATAAACTCCTTCAGCAACACCACCCTGGTGTGAGTAAATGGATGCAATAGGAGAAGGAGGCAAGGCTGGATATGCAAAGGGGAGGGTGGAACGTACAAGGGTCCAGGTGGAGATTCTGAAGTGCTCTTGGAGCACATCCTAACCTACATGTGTGCCTTTGTAATAAAGCATGTGTTACTTCTTTGAACCTAATTTACTAATACGATAAATCTGACTGAGCAGTAATGATGACTACAAGAAGTAGGAACACAAATGCAAAGTGAGTTTGTGAAAGACATGATAAAAGGTTGCAGATGGGATAAGAGACTGCAGACTGGAAAAACTCCAGAACAGAAGGTCCTGACCTAACTTCATCAAAAAACAGCAGTAGGACTGAAAGACTACACTGGGACCCATGCAGCCTTACAGGGACACATAAAATTGGTTGTATCCAATTTAACAGTAGCTTTGAGGTTTTGTAGTATATTTAGAGCTTCACTTAAGACACTCCATTTATGAGTTCCATTTAATGAACTATAACTTTTCATGATAAAGCTGTCAGATAATACTGTCTATCCCCCTGCCTGTGCTAGAATAACTATTCACCCTCAGTGTGGGGAATCCCTTTGTCCTGGTGTGGGGTGGAGCAGAGCCAACTTTCTGTTCAGTAAGAGAGGCTCTTGCTTATATTTGTTGTTGTGGCAACCAGGGTCAGCTCACCTGGGTGTTTGTGCTGTAGAGGGGTTGCACCTGTAGGGAGGCGTGGACAGATCAGGTGACCTAAACTGACCAATAGGGTATTCCATCCCATCTGCCATGCTCACTATAAAAGCTGAGTGGCTAGTTCCTTAGTGGGTCTCTTTTGTTGGTACCTGAGGGAGGTGTTATTGGTTTCTTTATCTCTGATCAGAGTATTCTGGAATCTGTCTTCTATTCATCACTTAGTCCAGTCTGGAACTTTCCCAGTGCTTGGTGGTGACATCTCCCTGGGAGCTTGATACAGTTTTGTATGTATTTATATATATTGTATCTATTTAATTAATTTCTTTTTTATTGTTACTATTTCATTAGTTTTTTTTTCCTAAATCATAACTCTCTTCTTCCTCTCCTTGGAGTGAGAGGTGGGGGAGAGCATTTGTCATCTTTTCATTGGCCAACCTGGCCCAAACCATGACACCCTTGCTCAGTTTCTTTAAGAACCAGTGTACAGTGGACTGAAAGCATTCCCTCAATTTGCTGCCCCTATTTGTAAGTGATGGCGGTCCTCTGCTTGTATGTAAGAGGGGTGCTGCATATCAAAAAGGAGAGATTAGTTAAGTAGAGAGAGAGAACAGGGTGTTAGTTGTATGGTAGTATGTGCAAAAATACAAGCATATGAAGTACTATTAAGAGTAATAATTATTCTTACCTTGTTTTCTATGACAATTTCATATTTGAAACAATCATGTTTTTTCACATGACTTGTGCGAGGTGGTTGCCACCGAATTTCACAGCTATGAGAAACTTCTGTGCAGTTCACAGTGACATTTAATGGAGGGGTAAGTTTTTCTACAATAAGTTAATCAGAAATATTATTGATTAATAATCAGCTCTCTTCGCTCTGCATTTTCAAAATATAAGTAGATGTTCAAGCAACTGGTTTAAAAAGATGCAATGAAGTTTTTCCACAGTTATTAAATTCAGAAGCAGGTAGGTAAAAGTAAAAAACAAACTACTTGTTAGATTTTGCTGAATTCAGCATATAATTGGTGCAGATTTGGTTTTTTTTATAGTGTTAATATTAAACAGAAGTATTTTTTTATTAGCAGCACTTAAAAAATGAAAGTTTTTGCTCACAGTGTTAATTTTTTCTTTTGTATTATGTGAATGAACAGAATTTTGAGATAATGATACAAGACCAACATCTAGATAGTCCTGCTCAGACATCCTTAGCTAGTTAATCCCAAAAGATGACATCTTTCAGTGAACAAATATTTGACTAAAATGTTCACAGTTCTCCTATCTGTGATTTCAGATTGTCTCTGCATTCATTTAGTTTTGTTCATTCCTGTACTTTTGACTTTTCAGCCATCAAGACTGGGGAAAAGGGGGGTAAACAAAATCTGTTCTGAGGAGCGATATATTAAAAATGTATACTTTCCTCCAGGGATGAGTTCTTCACTCCCTTAGCATAAAACAGGAAATAAAATTGGAAAAAAAAAATAAATCCTTACCAATTCTGTACAGAATAATCATCTTCTTATATGACTGAATGTTTTGTCCACTTCTAGACCCATTTACCAGGAAATAAGCTCTCTTATTTTCTATTGTCACGTTTTGGAATCTGCAACCTGTGTGCCTTCCATAATTATCTTTGATGTAATTCTGGCATCCTGTGAAATCTTCTTTCCTTTACATGACATATTTCATTAGTTAAATATTGACAATAACACATATCAGACTAGAATTCAAAATTCTCTTGACTCCATCAGACCTACTTACTTTGAGGTCTTCCAGTACAGAAAATATTGGGTATCTCCTGAAGCAGTCTGGCCCACGTGCCAAGTGCAGTTCATGAAGGAAACATTAAAAATGACACAGACAAAATTTTCAATGGCTGTTCCATTCATACCTGCAATCACAGCAATAATATCCCATGTCCATTCTGTGGAAAGGCTGTACAGATGCTCAAACAATGTAGATCTCTGCAAGCTCATTTAATAATTTTTATCCACCTGATTAGTAAATCCATCCGCATATTCTTTGGGTCTTGCAGTTACATGCTTACTTTAAGACAGCAATGATTATATTTGTGTTGAGCCATGAGGATTATCTACCATTATTACAGATGCTGAAGATGTGAGTAGGATTTAATGAGCTCTTTAATTGACTCAGCCACAGGATGTAGTGGAAGCTAATAACAGACAGTCTCTGTTGTGTCCTTTGTTTAGATCCCCTGTTTATCTAAGGTCCAGTCTACAGTGGAATATAAATTCTACAACCATAAGCAAGGCAAGTTGTCTTGTGTTTGTCTTAAGTACTCTGACCCTTGGTTGACTTAAAAAGAACTAAGGCGTTGAAATAAGCTATTAGCTACTTGCTTCTGTGTAACAACTGGGTGATTACAATGTAGCTTCGAGACTGTTTTCTGAAGCTAGTCCCTGCGAAGTCTTATGATTTTGAAGGCAGAATAACATGTTTTTCAATCTTGAATTGAAAATGGTTGCTAATCTGTTCTGACATGTTGGATTCAAGGTTAGGGGGAATTTTGTTTGCACTGAACATGATAGAAGCAGGCCTGAATATTCATGTCATTAGTGTAAAACAAGACAAAACTGAAGCAGAAGCTGATAAGTTAAAAGACTGTTTGGGTGTTCACGCTGTGTATTCACAAGAGAAATTCATTCCTTGTGTGTTTCTTCTCTATCAAAAGGTGAGATCTCCAACAGGAAATAATAATCATGCAGTACCTCATCTTAACTACTATCATCGTGAACTGAAGGACTGGGTCACAGCTTTCCAAGACAGTAAGCCTAAGCCCACAATGCCTACTGCCTTTACACGTACCTCCTCAGATTGCCTTAAAGCTGTCTAACTCAAGCTCCCAAACAAGGCACAGAAGCCACCATATTATGAGACCACTTGACTGTCTCCTGTCCAGGCTTCACTGTAATCAAAGCTGGAAACCTCTTTTTCCTTATGTTCCCTCAAGCATCTGATCATGTAGCTGACAGCACTGATTTCAAAAGAAATGCTCTTATTGAGCAGACCAAAACTTCTGGCACGAGCAACCTGCTGTAGTGAGAGGTGTCCCTGCCTATGGCAGGGGGATTGGAACTAGATGATCTTTAAGGTCCCTTCCAACTCTAACCATTCTATGACATCAGTGGATGCTTAAGGAGAAAAGTATAAGGAGAGAGAAAACATCAAGTAGGCCTTTGCCTACATGCTCTCTCATCTACCAGCAAGCAGTGCCCTATGGACTTGAAAAGCTGAAGGCACATAGATCACTGTGCATAGAAGCCCAAGAAAGCCTAATCCCCCATTGATTTCCGTCATCCATTTTGAATCCATTTAATCTTTTGTCCTTTACTACATCCCTTGCCAATAGGATAAGTAGTAGGAGAATTCAAAAGCTCTCTTTTCCTTCTGGCTCCTTTCCTCTTTTCGGCTGTAATGTGGGAAAAGGCAATTCTTATCTGGAAAAGGAGTCTGAACACACTCTTGTACCTAATATTTGTTCATGGCTTGCTCCAGGCAGGCACTGTGCTGTATGGAGCCCTTTGGGACTACTTTACCAAATGAAGTTTCTTCCATTTGGATGTAGTACAAGTGTAGGCACATAATAAAGGTGGCTAGGATCACAGTTTCCAGAAGGAAAAGCTGTTAACTAGGAGACCTGACCTAATATGATGTTGTGTAGCCTGGTTACACATAGAGCTGGATGAATTAAAAGCCACCCCTCAGAACACCTAGGCAGAAGTGCTCAATTCATGCTCATCACACTGGGAGTCAGCATGAGCTAGGAGAAACACTGTCAGGGACAGGACCTTGCAAAGGAGTCCCGAGAGTGACAGTGTGGGTTAGCAACAATAATGTTGGCCCCTATCTAGTCACTAGAGGCATCTAGGTTTTCAGCATAGAGTTGCTTATATCCAACTTGTATGTAAGTTTATATATATGTATATATATTTAAATTGTATGCATATAAAACACACCCTGCATGAGAGTCCAGTGATTATGGTACTGTACTGAGGTGATGGAGAGCTTTTTCAGTTCTCTGGTCTGCCACAGATTCACTTTATGAATGACAGTCAATCAAATCTATACTTCACCTCCTCAGAGAGAAGATTTTTTTCCACCAAGAAATTGTGAGGTAAATGCAGAAATCTGAAGTATGATCGCAGGTGCTGTGCAAAGGTCTTAGGGGGATGGCCTTCATAAAGACTTTTGCAGTGCTGCAAATCAAAAGAAAAAAAAGGTTATTCTGATTTCAAATCAGATCACCACCTGGTTCATGTGTGGTCCAACAAGCAGTTGAGTTGGCTGGTGACATAGGAAACAGGGACTCAAAAATTGACATTGTAGTCAAGTAAAAAGCAAATGAAACTACATCCTAGGCCTCTTCAGCAATGGACACAGTTTTTTTATATCCAAGAGAAGCATATAGAGATATACTCAGGTATTCTTTAATTAGCTAATGTCCTACAACCAGAACATAGCCTACAAAAAACAGCCATGATCAGTTGCACAGTGTTACATTCATATCAACATCAAGCACATGCTGGGAAGATCATTTAGATATGTGTGGGTCACTCTATTGCCTTTGCTGACAGGACTTTTATCCCAGGTTTTGAGATGGTTTATTTTAAATTTTTGCTTTATTCACCTTTCTGGGGATATGCCAGAGAAAATATAGCAGAGTAGACAAGTATGACTACCCTTCCTTTAAGGTTTATTTTTGAGCCTATTGTATTCACCCACAGTGTCAGTGTTACAGTTTTATTTTTACTTTTCACAACACCTGGAATCGAGCCAAGTCTTTGTGAGACATTTCTTCCATTTTCTTCCATTATTTCAATGAGACACTGAAATTTTTCTTTTTTCGGTTTATACATGAGGAGTAGCTAAATTTTTCTAGTGGCTTCTTGCTTAACAATTCCTCTTTTAGTGACCACATATTTGTCACTTCTTTATCATTATTTCCTTAAAAATAAGTAGGAATGTACTCTCTTGATCCTTTTCTGTGAACTCTGATGCAGAGAACAGTCTAACTTCTCTGTAGTACATTCTTTCTTCTGAACTGCCACCTGTGTTCCTAAATAGTGACAATAAAATACATGCACAAGTATACTGATATCCTCACAAGCATCCTTTGTTTCATATATAAATAATTTATTTTCCCATATTTTAATACATTTAGCTATATTTGAAATCTTTCCTAAAATTCTTTATATCTTTTTATGAAAGAGGTAATGTACTTGACTGAGACAGATGTGATGGTTGTGATTGCACAAACCTACATAACAAGCCACTGTTTTAAATACACATCATGTTTTCTGTTATTTATTTATTTACTTGAGCCAACTTAGATTGCCTCCATCTCTTGTTAGAAACTATGTAGGAATAGTAGCTGCATAAAAATATCAGAGAAAAGAAAATTCAACTCTGCAGTCCCTTATGGTAATCAGGATTATTAAGAATGAAAGATAGGATCTCACCTCTGGGCCTTGAGCCCAAGAGAATTTTTACTTTTATTCAGTATTTCTTGAATAGAAAATGCATAAACTGCTCTTGAATTTTGGACACAATGGATCAGATAATATATAAAGGATTGTAAATAACGTACTTGCAATTGGAAATGAATAAAAGAAAATTAAATTGCTTTAACCTTTTTATCTAACTCTGAAGATGCTGTCAATTGTGGGGTGAAGTTTGTATTATCTAAACTTACCCAAGTGCTGTACAAGTATGCTCACAGGGGAACCAGTAATTCTACACTGCCTTAATAGTGGCTGGAAAGAAAAAGATACATAGGATGTAGTTTATTTGCCCTAGTCTAGCCCAAGATGAATGCAGACTTCACTATGTTTATTTCCTGGCAGTCACTGAAAAGATAGCCCAGGGCGACCAGCCCAGAGGGATCCCTCTAAGACTGAATTACTCACCTTGTCAGGTGAATCCAGGATTTGTTCCATTCCCCTCTTACATCATCTGCAATCCACGTGTAAATACTAAACAGAAACGCTGTCACCATACTGTTCTCACTGAAACTGCAAATTTTTGAAAATGCCTTCTCCTCCTCTTTCTTATACCTGTGCTAGTATCATGTACTTCATTAGAAAAACAGAACATCTAGAACATTTTTCTTTAGAAATAGTGTAGTATTTTCCCCAGAGATGGTCCAAACTTTCTTTTACACCTCAAATAGTTCCTGTGCAGATTATTGATCAAAATCTTAAGAAAACATAAAGTATTTCTTTGTGAAGTTGTTTCATTTCTGCGCTGGAGTTTATAAACTTTCTATGAAAACTAGCTACTGCTAGACTCTGTGCTACTGCACAAGCCACTCTCAGAGCATGCTGAAGCTTAATTTCAGACTGCAGAAAATTTCAGACTGGAGAAAAAATACACCATGAAAATTTTGGCTAGGGCATTCATTGAATAAAAGCATGGATTTCCAGGGTATGTCTATCCACCCCTCACAGTTGTTTTAACAACATTAAAACTAGCACAAATAACAAAATGCTGTAACTTCTTTGGAGTAAAAATAAATAATAGACAAAGACAAAAAATAAACCTACCTCCTCCCTGAAAATCCATTTCCCTGTGGCTGGTACAGTAATTGGGCACAAAAAGGATGGAAGCTGTGAATTTGTGTTGGTGGTATATTTTGGTGTGTTTTGACAATGTGATTTCGTTATTAAGTTCTTCTAAACCACTCGTGTAACAGGGTGAAAAAAATCCCGCCTACGTTTTACTCATTTCCCTTACCCTGTAATTTTGTAATGTCATGGGGGAAAGCATCGTTACAGCCATTGTTTTTGTACAAGGAGACAAATAGATCAGAATAGAAGGACACACTCTTTATCACTTCATTCACATAAGTTTCACTCATTTTTGTCACATAGTTTTCATATAGGTGTTTGTACAGGGCACAACCTCAAAGGTAGGTGAATGTATGAGTCTACCTTCTGGCTCCTATATAGGTAAAGTAGCGTTGTTTCAAGCCACACCACTATTTCCTGCTTTTTGCTTAGGGTTATTGCCCTGCATAGGAGAATAAATCTGGTGCTCTGCACTTCCTAACAGCCATTCCCAGCTTTGCACTAGCCAGCCTCATTTCCTGTAGATGGGTAACAAGCCAATGTCACCAGCTTCCACAACTTTTCCACTTGATGTGTACACATTTTTCTGGGCTGGATGAATTGGGTGCATAGATTAGGAAAATTTTCTTCACGAGCGCAAATGCTCTGAGTACACCAAATCAACACTATGTCACTTATTTGTGCTCATGCTCTGGTCCCAGGAAGGCATGCAGTCCCCCTTGCCCTCTGGCTGCAGAGTCCAAACATCCTCTTTCCAACTGCATTCAACAATGTGAGCACACACTGTGTGGTGCTAGCACAGTGTAACACACATTGTGCACTGCCCCAGGCATGGACATCCACAGCTACCCATGCTAGCAGGTTCCAAAATGAGTAAACCCACGCTTTTTTTGTCATCTTGACTGCTTTTGACACTGAAGAGTGTGCCTGGGTCCTGAAAGATGTTTTTCCAGCAAAGCAACTTTCTGCAAACTGAGAAATGTTGCACCTGCTTTTTCATCTATCCATAGTACAGTCTGATTACAGATCCTTCTGCCTTTCTCACCTTTAAAGAATTTGAACAGGAAAATGAAGTGATTAAAGTAAACAGCAGCATTTAAATCTGATTAGTTATAATATTCACTGAGTATGCCAGTCTTGCTATATGTATCTGTTATCTCTCTCCTGAAGAGCGGTAAATCAGATCAGATTTGTCCTACTTCTGTTTGCCTGTTTCTTGTATAGCTTCATTTCCATCAGCCTCTGTTTTTGTTGCTCTTCTGGGCAGAGGAGGAATCAGGAGGTTTCTTGAGAAGATGTTTCCTCTTCTTCAGGTCTCAATTCCTCAATTTTATTCATAGAGTAGACAACAGGAGTCTACATGTTCCCTGTTAAGACATTTCATTTCAGGAGCTGCAGAAGTAAGGTCTTTTGTTCTCTTTCTCACTTTCTGTTGTAGACAATTCTGTACAATTGGAGTGAATTATGGCTTTGGGACAGATCTGCATCAGTGAACCTGAAACTTTATTTTCTATAAGGTACGTACAACCTGCCCAGGTAGATACACTAGAGCTATGTAGGTTGGAAGCTAAACAGCTGATTCTCATATGCATCCATAAATTGCACAAAATGAAACGGGTCTTCTGTGAAAAGGATGCAAGTGTTTAATCAAGTCAAAGCTTTTCAGTATGGCAGGAAATACTAGTTGTTGTGCAGTGGACACAATTTGAAACCCTGTTACTATTATTTTCTAGTTTAATAAATGAGATTTTTTCAGAATATTTAACATTGTTAAAGGGATGAATTATCCAATAAAACAACTATTATGTCCAGTGATTTCTTGGATTTTTTTGGTTATGTTCTTTAGTCCATTGGCAGGATTGCTGCTTTCCAAAGTGTCAGTTAATTCTACACTCACTTTTAATGAACTTATTGATAAAGGACATTGCCACTGTGTCTTTGAACCTGTTAAGGGCAGATTGCATAGGGAAAAAAAAAAAAAAAAAAAAGGAAGTTGCAGAAATGAAAGGATTTGGTAAAGCCAGAGCATAAAAGAGTCTAAATCCCACCAGTGGTACATACAGATTCCTAGACAATTGGATACTTGATATATACTCTCTACATACCAACCAGGAGGAAAAATATAATATAGAACCATAGGCATCTCTAGGTAGTCTATCATTGAACACATGAACCTTCAGAGGAAACCACTCATGAAAACAGAGCAGTGGGATCATGCAGAATAAAACTTGGCATGTTTTCTTTGTCAGCAGTGACAGTGGAAGAATTTTCCTTGTATTTGATTCAAACCTTATTATGACTAGAGAAAATTAAGTCAAACGAACTCTGCCTCTGTAGCATCCATGGTAGGATGCCGAATTGGCACCAGATGAGCTGTAACACTTTGTAAGACAAGTGGTCTCATGACAGTCCAGCGTGATGGTTACTCATGCTGTGTTTGCTGATGAGATAAAGAAACAAATGCAAGCAAGAAGTGGCAGTCTACTGCTGCAAGGCCAAGCACCAATTTTATTACCTTTCTCTTTCGTATCAGCATTTCTTCATCCTGAGCATGTGTGTGGGAAGGGTATATGCTTTGGCAAGTAAGTACCCAGAATGGCTTCCCTCCAAACCTCTGCAAGGGCCCACAGAACAACACTCTTTCTTGATGGATGAAGCTACTACAGGTATGTTTTGTATTACTCATGTTTCTCCCACAAACTGAGGAAAGGCTTAGGATACAGTCACCTGTGATTTACACCTGGAGCTCAGCACACAGAATTGGTTGTGCCTGTCTGTCTTTCAGAGAACTTTCTCTGTGTGCTGTGCTATTTGTTTACTTTGGGAAAGAACTAGTTTTCAAGTTCCATTTAGACTTGCAAGTCATTTCCAAATGAAATGGGGGAAATCTACCCTTGGCAAGCTCTCAAGTAGAGAAAAAGTTTTAAAATGTGCGTTTCTACCACCTGTTGAATTTGCTTAGTTTTCCAAACCTGACTGATGCTGCTTCTTATCGAAGGCCCTTCAGCAGGAAAAACATGTTGCTGAAGCAAGTGAGGGGCTGAAGTGCACACATGCCAGAGCATGTGGAATGATAGTGGCACTGATCTGAGAAAACATTTATTATGTGGCTGTTTATAGTTCTTAAAAGACTGCTTGCAACAAGCCTGCCCATAAACAGTGGGTAAATAGGAGAAGTCCACAATTAAGCCGAAAGTTTATTTTGACAAATTGTGTTTTGGAAATGTCTAAGAGACCTTGTGTATTATGGGCTGATGCATTTATTCAGTACAATTATTGTTTTCATAAAACAGGAATAGGGAGAGTAGAAAAACTCTGATTGCTTGTCTGTAGAGGAATTGAAAGAGTCCTGCTAGAGAATAAAAATAGTGCTGAGACTATTGTGCCTATTCAGCTTCTGTAATTCTTGAAACTGTACCCTTAAGATTCTCAGAACAGAATTATTCTTGGAACCTTGAGTCCCAGCACTGAAGAAGCTGGGTCATGATGTAACTGTTACTGTAAATTAGCATACAGGAAACTAGGCTGGTACAAAAATATTTTACAATGAGGGTGGTGAAACACTGAACAGTTTGCCCAGGGAAGTGGTAAATGCCCCATCCCCAGAAACATTCCAGGTCAGGTTGGATGGGGCTCTGAACTGCCTGATCTAGTTGAAGATGTCTGCTGATTGGAGGAGAGGGTGGACTAGATGACCTTTTAAGGTCCCTTCCAACCCAAACTATTCTATAATTCAATGATTCTATAAAAGCCTTAATTTCTT
>JAOXJM010000001.1:137861810-137875940 GCA_026413425.1 Tringa solitaria
GAACTTCTTTATGGTGAGGGTGCCAGAGCCCTGGAACAGGCTGCCCAGGGAGGTTTTGGAGTCCCCTTCTCTGGAGATTTTCAAGACCCACTTGGATGTAGTCCTGAGTAATGTGCTCTAGGCAATCCTGCTTCAGCAGGGCAGTTGGTCTAGATGATGTCTAGAAGGTGTCTTCCAACTCCAACAGTTCCATGATTCTGTGATTTCCTGAGTGGTGCATGAGGGATGGGGACTGGGGGAGCTATGATCAATACATGAACAGTTCATCTACACCGCTCCTTCCTCCTCATTCTTGTTCTTTTACTCCAGCACAGGGCCTCCATGGGCTGCAGCGAACCTCTGTTCTGTGATGGAGCACCTCCAACGTTGGTGTTCCCTCTGCTTTTTCTCACTCATTTTGATCCCTCCTCCTCTCTCTATCTAACATTCAATGCCTCCACCCCGCCCTCCCCCTCCGCCCCCCATCATACACACACACCTTTTCTTAAATATGTTTTTCCAGAGGTGCCACTACCTTGGCTACTGGTCTTAGCTGTTTTCTGCTATAGGTCTATTGGAGCTGGCTGGAATAGGATACAAGACGGTCCCTAGTGTCTTCTCACAGAGGTCACCCCTGCAGTCCTGGCTATGCTTATCACCATGTCTGGCCACCTAGACACAATACATGTTAAACTAAGTTCCTGGTGTTTTGCTTTTTCTTGCTAAAATGAAGAGAAGAGTGAATTAAAATTCGTCTCATGTCACCTATGTGTAGTCATTCTCACCAGCAAAATAGTTACAGGCCAGAGCATGCAGGGACATTTCTTGCTTTTTAACTTATATTCTATGCTTATCAGAAATAATGATGTGGTCAAAACACGTTACTAGCAATTTCAGAAGAAGTGTTGAATAGTGTTTATGTGATATACCAAAAAGAGGCTTTGGTTTAAACATGGGGCTATTTTCCCAAAGCTGAGCTCCTAATACATATCTACATGTCAGTTGTTGCAAGAAAAGTCATTCCAAATCCACAGGGTGGGATTAATTTCTAATGTTAAACATCTAAAAATTACATCCAAGTCTAATGCAGAGTCTCACCCCAGAGGGGGAGACTGAATTATCCAGGGGATAATTAATTTGCTCTGCCTTATGGGATGAGATTAAACCTGTAACAAGTACCTAAGTCATGACAAATTCATTAATCCTTATTCTCTGTGAGGGGAACCCAAGGTTATGAGCCCAAACTTAAAGATCTTTGACAGATACCTAAGTAATGGCAGATGAACCTTATCCTCCTGATGTACAGATAGATCTTTGCACAGTGCCACAAGTAGGTCCTCCGCTGATACCAGTACTGGTAGTTTCAGTGGTGAGGTTACCTACTGCAAATTAGCTAGCTCTGTCATGTTTCCACAGTTTTTACTTTTTCTTCCCTTTAGGTTTTTCTAGCTATTGGAACACTTACAATGATTCTTTAGAGATAAACCTTTCTTAACCTCAGGAACAACTGCTAAAAAGGAAGAAAAACATTTAGCCACATACACTTGTCAGATAAAACCAAATGGAAGTGGCTTAAATTAATGTGACTCAGCCGAATGCAGGGAGCAGTTTAACAGAGTGATGAGAACTCCAACTCAGCCGGGCAAACTTTGAGTCCTCTTACATCAAGAGAGCTGGTACTGCTTGTGTGATCAGGTGCACCAGTAAGGGTTGGAAAAGGAAGTAGTGCCTGGGACTGAATAGGGATCTCACTGATTTACTAGCTAGCTGATCTGGTTGCACACAGGGAAGGAAGTAAGCAAGCTGATCTGTGGGAAAAGGGCAAGTAACATTGGACTGAGCAGAGGAGAGGATTTGGAAGTGTTTGGCAAGCTTGACCCATAGTGGAAGCTACAGCTTTGAGAAATTGCCTCAGAATGAGAAGCATGTCTCGTTGGGACTCTCCAGCATGCTAAATGGGGAATTACCTGAGCTTTGCAGTTGGCAATAACACTGTAGAAGGCTGTGTCCTCTCATCTTGTCCATCTTAAAACCGTGTGCTCTTCTTGTGGGACTGAAGATGTGAATCATGGATGGACTGCAACAGCTGTGAACCTCTCTCAAAGGTAGGTCCTAACATCATTCCTTTTTTAAACTTCAGATAAGGTTCATTCCCTTCTCTCAAATTCTTCCCAGAGGCAGAAACCTTTGCCTACTCATTTGTCAAGGAAGTCAAGGCTGTGCTACATCAGTCCTCCTCTGTTTGATGGATTTTAACATTAGTTTCTCCTCCACCTCCTTCATTTTCTATCCAGTAATCCTCAAGTAAAAAATGTATTATTTCACCAGAAAAATCAAGCACCATTCACTGGGAAACTGCAAAAAAACCCTGAACTCTCAAACTATTTTCAGGCAAAGTTGTGAATTTCAGAAGACTTTTCTTACAAAACTTCCTAAAATTTAGAATAAATCACATTTGTAAAAATGTCTAACATTTTAAGATTTTATCAAAATATTTCCTGATTTTTTTTTTTACCAATGACAAATAATAGTGCCTGTAGATAAGTCTTTTTGGTGAGCAGAGAGTTGCTCCAAAGAGTTTGTGTAATGGTTGCTCGAAGCTAAGCTACGGCAACGTTTCAGAAGTGTCATGACAAATGGATGCAGCTCACTGTCTTTCAGTGTGATTTCTTGTTCAGTGTATTCTCACTGATAGGAGACTGAGAGACCACAAGAACACAATGGAAGAATTTTGGTTGATGAGCTCCAGATTAGTAATAAGGAGATAAAAGTCTGAACAAGCACAATTATCAATGTTGTCCAATATTTAAGAGTGCTGAGCAGAGTGCCTAGAAACATATCTTTCTCTAATACAGAATGAATTTTTAAAAATCTCTCTAGGTGAAGTGACCGATGACAATGATTTTGTTAGATGATTCAATTGTAAAGAAGTTGACATGTTTGGGGACTGAGATTAGTAAAAACTGTTTCACAAGTTGTTTATTTACTTGCGCTTCGCGGATGGATAGACATTTTCCCTCTGCCTGTTTCTAGTGAATTTTATATCATCAGACTATTTGGCAATGAGTCAATTTTCTTTCAACCAAGTGGTAAATGCTGCTCTTCACTATTGTGATTTTAAGCAACAAGCGTTTGGTTGTGGAGGAGTGCTACAAGGGTGAGCAAGTTCTTCCAAAAATGATGGCTGTAGCAGGTGGATAGACATTTTTCCCCTCCAGATTTATTTGTGTAAAGGACACAAATATGCTTGTCTTCACTGAACACATCATTTGCACATATATGTTGTCTTTCTTGGCTAGGCAAAGAGTGCTCCATGATAACCCTAGAAGACTTATCCTTATCAATACTGTTCTATGAGTTGAAAGAATCAGATGGAGGATGCAGAAGGCAGTACTTTACAAAATCTTTATTAATCTAGATAAAAAACCAGTCTTTTAATAATGATTTGTGAATCAATAGAAGCTTTGCCAGAGCCAGTCCTAGCTTTTAAATGGTGGAAGAATGAAAAGTAAGACTTGAAGTTTAAAGATGTGATAAGGATAGTATTTGAGCACCTGAAATGTTCTCTGCATAGCATGAACCATTCTGAAAGACCTTCTTAAGTGAATTATGTAGAAGAAGCATGGAGAGAAATTAACAGTGCTCCATTAAAGATATGGAAAGAAAAAAAAATGTTTTTTATTCAGTCCACTGTTTTTTTCTATCTGCCAATTTTTAAAGGTTTTATCCAATCAGGGGGAGCAGGTATTGAATCTGTAACAATTTTAGGTGTCTGAAATTCAGTTGAAATGAACAGAGACCTAATCAATACATTTTACAGTTTGATTTATCAGGTATGGGTCTACCTGAACGGGAGATGAGTCTTCTGCTCACCAACCCCCTTCTCTCTCTCTGTAGTTCACTCATTACTTTAACTAGATATCCATTAGCTGGGATGGAAACTTGGACAACTAACTTCTTGTTTGCAGGTCTCTGAATCTTAGTCCTAAACTAGGATTATCTTAACACCCTCCCCACCCGCCTCCTCCCAGCAGGGTCTGTTCCCTCATTCGTTTTCTGTCCATATACTGTGCACTCCAGTGCTGTAGCTGCTAAACTCCTGCAGGAATGGAGAACAGGTCTAGCAGGAAGATACTGCAGACTAATGTGGTGGATTAGTAGCTCAGTTTCATCCTGTTTATTGGGAATGCAGAGTGATAAACAGAATTAAAGGCATTGAGGTCTCTGCTCCTCCTTGAGGTGTCCAATGCTATACAAAGATCTCAGTAGTTCCAACACAGAAAAGGGCACATCACACACCTGTGATCGTGCAGAGTTGCTGTTTGAGGCACAACAGCCATCAAATGATTCAAATTGACTCTAAGAGCTAAACATAAAAGCTAACATGACAACATACAATGTTAGTCTCTTATTTGATTCCACATGTTTGTAGGTGATAAAATATATACGTTAAGTATTCTGTTGTCAGTTCTTGAATGTATGATGGAATTTTTGCATGAAATAGCAATCAGGTGCCAATATATATGCTCTTATGTGTTTAGGAATTTTCTCTGTGTAAGGCTATGTTTTACTGGTTCCCTTGAAAGAAGGGTAATGGCTATGAAATACAGCTTATCTTTTATAACACAGCAGGCTTTCTTCCTAGAAATATTCAGGATGCATATCTATTGTTTTCATGTGAAAAGATAAGTAATTTTTTCAAGCCTTACTCTCTTAGGCTGTTTGCCATCACAATTGTTGTGATTCATCACTGATCTCCCCATTACCCCAGAGGAATTTGCATGCATAATGAGATACCAGCTCCTGATCAGTGTTCTAAATTTTTCTATGTATTGACAAAGTTTAAAATGGAAATTTCAGATTAGTAAAAATTCCTAGCTATTTCATCTATTTCTGGTGTGATTTGGAAAAGTGGTACAATCTCTCCATGCCTCATTTGTGCACTCGGAAATGATTAGAGTTTTGGTTTTTCCCCGTCTATTCCTCTCCTTTCTCTCCCCCATTAAAAGTAGTGCATATCCTACAGTAGGTGTTTAATGAGTCTGATTTAGTCTAATGGATTTGTAATCACAATATTATCACTACTATCTTTTTAATTTAAACCTGTCACGGATTCCTTCTGATTACCTGAAAACAAACGTGTCTATATGATGTTGCACTCCTTTATAGGGCTCATTCCCGCTCCTGATGCAAAGTCAGTGTACTCTGCAGCAGACCCCAAACCTGCACATTGCTGTCTCATAAATCTCTGTATGTTGGATTTGGCTGTAATTGACATTAACCTCTGTGGGTGTAGAAAAGCAGAGAAACCAGATCAGAGACATTGCATCTGAAGTTTACTTTCACTGTGAACAGGTAGCTATTTGCTGTAGCTGACAATTTTTGGAAACTAAAGGGGCATCTTCTCCAAGAAATCACTTTCTCTGGCAAACCTTGTATTGGGATATGTATATAGACATCTATCTAGTTTGGAAAGTGTTACAAACATAATCCACAAAACCAGAAATATTTCATTTTGAGACTGCAGATGCAGAGTAGAAGGCCACATGGACAGCTGCCATCCCCATTATGTGAAACAGAAACATGAGATCAGCTTCAAAACAGGATTAAGAGACCCAAATGGTGGTAATTTAGTCATTGCCGTAGAAAACTATGACGTCAAAACTCCCTTCTGCTAACAAGCATGTATCGCTTTCAGGACACTCCTTTTACCTTACTGATATCCTTCAAGACTGCCTCACCACCCCTTTCAAAGAATCATAGAATCAGGGAAACATTTAATTTTCAACAGACCAAATATCTGAAACTTCATTTTCACATCAGCACAAAGCAAAAGATAAGATTTCCCCTCTTTCTCTCTTGATGTAAACAAAGGTAAAACTAAAGAGCACCCCAAATGCCCCCATCACATGATTACAAACACTAGGGTTGCTAACACAACAAATTAGGCTTTGAGGGAATGGTAGAAGGGAAAACCCATGTCCTTTAGTCACACACATGGGACTTCACTGGAACTAGCTCAACATGAGGTTCAGATGACTACGAAAGAAATGGCTGCTAAGTCCTCAGGTTTGCTTAGAGCACTGGCTTTATGGATGGTTAGCAGTCACTTCTTTTTACAGGCAACTAAACCCTGGGTGAGGTATTGCACACTGCATTGGCTTCATGGATATTCTTAATTATATCACACGCCATTTTAATCAGCCCAATTCCATATGCTGTTCCAATGCAGCACTTTGATGAACTGGAACTCGTATTTGATTCAGTGTGAGAGTCTGCTAAGGATGGAAAAAGGTTTTGAATTCCTGCCATTCTTGCTTTTATGAATAAATTAACAATGTGTGAAAATTTATAAAAAAAAAAATAATCCCTGACATGTAGCTTTCTTCCTTTTCATCTTTAATTCTTTTAAATTAAGGCAAAACTCCAGAAAACATGCCACTAGATAATGAATGGCTTTTATCTGAATTCAGCAATGGTAGTGTACTTCTAAATACAGTCAAAGTTCTCAAGAATCATTTGCTTCCCTTCATCTAGTCCATAGTTAGAAAAGTATGGGGTTTTTTGTGCGCACCCACCTTAAGCTCATGTCTGATAAACTTCAAAACAGAGGTAAAGGTTGTTGGTTTGGTCTTACATTGTATAATTGCATTATCTAGTGCTAAGAATAAAATAACACATGGACCTAAATACATTATTTTCTAATCTAAAACCAAAATTTACTTATAGAATCTATGTATAAGGGAAATCGGGGTATAAAGCAGTCAAAGTAATTGCAGCAAAAAATAAAGGAAGGAGGCATAGGGTATATACCTAAGACACAAAGCAGCAGTATTGGAGGCTTTAATAGTAAGAAGCTGAAATATTCCATTGGGCTTTTGTATGACATATCAGGCTGGGTTTTTTGTTTGGTTGTTTTTTTTTTCATTGGGGTTTTTTAACATGTGTTTTTAACATACATACTGAAAGAATAAAAATAGTTCTATACTTAACTGTAACAACCTCTGCCAGGGATGAAAGTGAAGATCTTTAGATCTCTACAACTTCACCTACCAAGCCAACAAGGCGAGGGGGATATATGGGATCCTTCCTTTGTCACTGTTTCTCTGCTGTGTGCCCAGTAGCTAAAGATGGAGACAAGCAAAGCAGGAGAGCCAGTTTCCATGCTTTGGAGGGGAAAGCACCAGTTAATAAATAAAAGAAAATATATTCCTTGATCTCTTCAGCCCTTTGTAGTAGTGCGTGTGAAATGAGACTTTTAAAAGGATAATAGCTTGACCAAATTTGGAATTTTTTGAAAGGCACTAATGCATTCTTAACACCTTAGGCTTATTTTTGTACCAAAAACTGGGGTCAGATTCTCAGCAAATACGCTTTTTAGCATGAATGAAGAGGCATATCTGTTCCAAACCAGAGTCTCGGAAAAAAATGAACAATTTTATCCATTATTTCCCCTCTATATTCATCTTAAGGTGGAAAGATGGAATGTAAAATATCCCCTTGCATGAATAAAGTGATAAGTTGATTTTAAATCCACTTATTATCAAGGCAGTCAAACCCACCAGAATGCCACTCATAACATGCCAGTACGGCTTGCATTCACATATGTGATAACTGCAAACTTAACCCATTTACAAAGTAAAACAGGCAAAAGCAGGACAATTTTAGAGGCTAGGCTGAGCAAAGCTTCAGATACAGAGAGTAAAGCAGACAGTAATACCTTGTTCAAAATGCAAGATTTATTTGTTCTTTTTCCTGCATTAGTGCTGGAAATTTTGGTTACCTGTCTAGTTTGCGTTTGTTTTGGTTTGTTTGTTTGTTTTTTTAAATTGGTGTGCAGTGTAAGATGCTTATTAGCCACTGAAAAAATAGAAAAATAGCAAGTATGGTATCACCTTTCTGAGATTTTAATTTCATAGCCACCACTTGCACTATGTGATTTAATTTCTTGTATAATCTCACTTTTCCTTAAAAGATGCAAGCTCATTACAGTACGTAAAAAGTTTTGAAATCATTCTCTTTCGTGTGCAAAGAGGAAAAATAGTAACAGCTGTGACCACTGACTTAGTCATCCAGAGGTGCACCTCTTTCAAGGTATTTCAAAGAACTTGGGTAAGGTTCCAGTTAGTGTTTGCGTATTCAGAGGTGCGCTTTCATCCCATAGTGGGAAGTGGCAGTGGAAACCGGCTTTTCTGTGGGGGTGACTTGTTAAAGGGGAAGTCTCTTGAATCGATTTCTCATTATAGTTTTAAACCAAGACATTCTCCAATGCTGACCTCTCCTGCTTCTCAACCCAAACGATGCATTGGTATCCAGGATTTAACACGCATTTAGAAGGTAAGTTTTGAAAAAAGAATGTAAATGGTACTGGTGTTTTGACTCTTCAGCTACCCAGCCCTTTAAAATGTCTTTGACCTATATTGTTTATTTCATTACTCCTTTATCAATTTGAACATTGTCTACTATCAAATATGGGAGATTTGAAAAATATGAATCAACAGCCTTAAATGAAGTATAAATTTTAGGTAGTGATTTCCCTTCTTAAAACTGTGCATTAGAGCCACATATGAAAAGTTTCATTGCTTGATGACTGAATTAACTCTCTAAATTAGGCAAAATATATTTTTCAAGAGCACTTTAAATTGTCTTTTTGGACAATTTTTTTTCAATGAAAATATTTTAAAAATGCTGTTTCTTAAAATGTTAACTTTTGTATTTAGGAAGACATAATAATGAGTCCCACAAACTTTTGAAAAATGTCTTTATTCAAACACATGGACAGTGAACAGATCTACACTTCAAGAAACTCTCAGGTCTCTTGAATTTTTGAAATTAAATGGTTCATTTTCCCCACACTCAAAGTAACTATTCTAAGTTTTGTGAAGATTGGTTTCATTGCTTTCATTTTCTTGCCCTGACTGTCTACTTCCCAGGTTCACCAGGTGGGTTTTGCACAAGCCCTTACAATCTCTGCAGCTGTTGTGGTGCATGGGCTGGCAGCTCCCTTATGTTACTTCCCCTTTCTTTTAATCCAGCAATCCATTAAACCAGACATTTGTGGGCAGCAAACAAGCAGCATTGGCTGATTAGAAACACTCAGTCCTGTCTACATATGTTTGAGAAGAAATCTCCTGTCTTTCTGCTCAGGTATGTTGGCTTACGGAAATAAGTGTTCTTTGACAAGTTGTGGATCAAAAGGCTTTTATGTATGGATGGCTTTTCATTCCTTCCTGATCACCTTGGGCATCCTTATGTTGTCGTGCTTTCAATTTGCTGTTTTCTGTGGACCAGTTCATTGCATATAGACGTAAGAAATACCCTATCGGGTCAGCCCAGGGGTCCATCTGCTGTTCTGTCTGCAGCAGCGGCAAAAGGAGGTGCTACTTAGATATCATCCACAACTTTGGCCACCTCCTGCATCCCATTCTCCAAGTGCTCCCCCAGCATCTACAGCTGCTGAATTAGGGTTCTTAGAGGGTACATCCATCTCTAAGATTTTTTAGCAGCTTTTTATAGATCTGCTTTCCACTAATTTGTCTAGTCCTATTTTCACCCTGCTGACACTGTCTGCCATGGCAGTACTCGTGGGAGCAAGGTGCAGGAGTCCATTGCACACTGAGTGGCAAAGTGTCTTTCAGTGCTGTATGAAAGGTACTCCTAGGAAGAGGTCACCTTCAGGAAACAACGATGATCCTGATGACAGGAAAAAGGCATCTCCTGAAATGCCTTTTTTTCACTCAAGCCAGTTGTTTTTCTTCTAAGTTTATTCAGACTTACTTTAAAATTCCTGCTTCTTTGCCTCTATGTTTCCTTTTTCTGACTGAATGCATCTGTATTACCTCACAGATGATTTCTATTGCCATTTGTGGCACCAAAAGTTGTTGCTACTTTGAGATTTATTTTGTTCCTTTTCTTGTTTCAGGTCCCCTTTTGACTTGTATTTTCCACAAAAGTAGCCACGTCACTAACAGCCACAAATATTTTAACATGCTCAGTTTTTTCCGTCTTCATTTTCTTCCCTTTCTTCAAATTTAAATAAAGTATATACATGTTCCTAGTAATATTTTTGGTTGTTCCATCTCATGAGAATGGATGAGCCCTTTACAGCCACTGCATGTTGAATTATAAACCCTTGAAAAATCCTTGTTTTCATTTTATGTTTTCCCTGACTTTTGCCACACACCCTACCATTCCATTAATGAGAAGTGAGAGTGAAAACAGCTCACTCCTTCCCTCTCCAGGCAATTAGAACTGACTCTTTTCCTGGGCACGCCAAGCGGAATTTAGTCACTGTGGTGTGGCACACACACTACAGTTGCTGCTGCCACAGCTGAGATCAGTACCAGAATGAACCAGGTGGGGGAATTTTTGCCTGAAAGCATCTTGTTATGATTTTTCACAGTACTTCAGAAACAATGAGAATATTCATTAAATGACCTCCTGTTCACTGCATTATACTAAAATAGCATTATAAATCAAAGTGTATGTGTATATTTTTTTTTCCAGGTAACCTCATTGCAGACTTTTTGATGTGCTGAACATTCACACATTTTCCTTTAAATGACAAATGCCTCTTGTTAGTCAATGTACTGTGAATATCTTGATATGGCTCTAGGGGTCCTTTTGCTGATCCATGGATAACATAGAGCATGTATGAGAATTTTAGTATGGAAAACAGAGTCAAGATAAATCAGTTAGCTTGTGAGTGAAAGACCCCGAACACAGAGACTTATTAATTCTGTGAAGAACTGGTATGGCTTCAGAGGTTGTTTTACATTAAAGCAATCATTGAATGAACTCTCAGCCATCAAACAGCAATCGTGTCTTTTTAAAACCAACTTTCACCAGAAAGAATCTTTCTTCTCACTGTATCTCTAATTTAGCAAATACCTGATATACACTTGTTGATAGTCACTTCTGCAAATGGCAAGATTTCCTCAGATAGTTACAGTTCATACCCTTCTAAAGCAGATATCTAAGCCAGGTAACATGAATGACACCTAGAAGAGACAGTTGCTCTACAGCCACTAGAGGCTGGTTAACTCATAACAGTTACAACTGCTGGTCTTGTATCTAGTCAAAGTTATGCCAAGTGGCTCCGACCCAAACGGTCTGCTTTCAGTGTCTGTGTCATTTCTGTCGTCTAGGTTTGAGGATCAGTAGTGTCTTATCTTGCAATCTAACCAGCACTGTCATTCAAAACCAGCTGGCAGCATGGCATATCTGTTCTCTTTGGCCCTGGCACCCAGTTAAAGAGTGTGCTTAGGTACAAACATTCTGAGAATAGAAGGCACTGATCAACAAGACCCATTAAACGTATGTAATTTCATATTTATGTCTTATACTTCAGACAACAGTTAAGTGGTTAAGTGGATGTTTTGTATTATTTCACAGATACAAAATGAAAACATCATGTTCTAAGTGCTTTTTCAACCGAACTTGGAACTAAAGAGTCTCAATTTTTGCAGATCTGTGGCCCAAGGCACTTGCTATGGCACGTATTACAGTTGCTGTCATGCTGATGGTAACTTTTTTCCAGCATAAAACACTATTTTTCACTAGCCTAGCAAGTGGACAGCCAGATGTAGTGGGTAAGTAAAATATTTTGTAACAGTTCATCGTATGCTAGACATCCCAGATCATAGAATCACAGAATAGTTTGGGTTGTAAGTGACCTTTAAAGATCATCTAGTCCAACCCCCCTGCAATAAGCAGGGACACCTTCAACTAGATCAGGTTGCTCAGTGCCGCATCCAACCTGACCTGGAATGTTTCCAGGGATGGGGCATCTACCACCTCTCTGGGCAACCTCTGCCATTGTTTCACCACCCTCAGCGTAAAAAAAAAAAAAGTCTTCCTTATATCTGGTGTAAATCTTCCCTCTTTTAGTTTAAAACCATTACCCCTTGTCCTGTTTCAACAGGCCCTGCTAAAAAAACTCAGTTCTCATCTTTCTTACCAGCCTCCTTGAAAGGCCTCAATAAGGTCTCCCCAGAGCCTTCTCTTCTCCAGACTGAACAACCCTGACTCTCTCAGGCTGTCTTCACAGGAGAGGTCCTCCAGCCCTCTGCTGTCTAACCTGAACTTATTGTCAAGGCACTTCCTACAGCTCATAGAGAGAAACAGAGATCTGTGCTAGCAGAGGTGTCCAAGACAGATAAAAGTGAATAGCCCAGCATTTTGAGAACTGCAGATAGGTAAACATGAATCTCACTGCTAAATTCAGTCATACCCAACAGAGCTCAGCAACCACCTGCTCCTGGGTATGCAAGCCTTACTGAGAGCCAAATCTTTTGTGTACACAGTGGTGAGCCCTCTCTTCCTCTATGTAATTTGTAATTGCAGATGGTCTTGGAGCACATAATGTTCTGTGGATTACCAAGCATGAGTCGAGAGTTATCTTGTCCTGGAACAATAACCTGACAAAAGAAGAAACTGAGAAGTACACTGTGAAGTATATTTTGAGTTATAAATTCTTCAATACCACTCATGAAAGGAAAGTAAGTAATTCAATATTTACATGTAGTTTAAAGTGAAATCAGGTATTCATTCAATAGATGAAATTGCATAATTTCCCTTTCAGTACTTAGTGCCATCTACCATCATACAATTCCTTCTTCCTCCTCTTAGGAAAGACTGCATGAAAAGAAAAAAGTAATACCTCTTGAGTTACACTCTGGTTTTAATGCTAAAGTTAAAACACAACTTTTCGCAAAAGAAACAGAAGATGTAATTAAGGAGAGTGACTGGACAGAATTTACTTACAAGGCACCTCCAGGTTAGCTATTTTTACATGTTGTTAAGACATCCAAGTGTTCATGATAATGTTCTGTCTTACTTAGAGACATATGACTTCTGAAAGCTCATTCTTATCTTATGCTAATTTTTTTGGCACAGAATTGTTAAGATGACACATAGCACCTTGGAATATTGGAGAATTATTTCCTTTATTAGATATGTTTAGATTCAGAAAACTCCAGCTCTGCTAAGCAAGATGTCAGGACCATCCGATTACTCTCTCCATTTTCCCTAGTAACTCAAGTCTCTTGAAGATTGCCTTCTGTATCACCTGGTTTCAGGAAATCTTAAAAGAGCAGAGCTTTTCAACTACTGCTTCAGACATTTTGTCCATTAAGTGGGTTAGTAAGGCTTTTGGTGGTGGCAGCAGATGTGCCTCTCAGTTGGAATTGTCCAAAAAGTCAAAAGACCCACTTGCTCTCACCTAGCACTTATTCATCCTTCTAGAAATAAGCACACAAAATAGATTTGTAAAGGCCATCATGTTGTTATTAAAAAATCCATGAAAATAAACATCACTCACTCTTTTTCCCCCTTTCTTTGTTGCAGTGTATATTCAGAATTTGTCATGCATCATATATAATATTTCTTTTTTCAATTGCACCTGGCTTATTAAAGCAGAAGCTCCTGAAGATATTCGGATCTTTTTTTCATACAGGTAATGGTCTTGTGCAAAATAAGTATGAAACCATGTTTTTGTACTTAAGTCCTTGATTTACAAGACTCATATTTCCTTCTCACAGACATGTACGAAAAGATTTTGAATGCCAGCAATATATAAAAAATGCAAGGAAGAAAAACATTGGGTGCCATATGAAAGAAATATATTTCCAAGCATCAAGAAAAATCTATTTAAACATAACCATAAGAGATCTGAGACATAATTCAGGAGGGATGTCTTATTACAAAGCTTTTACACCTCAGACAATAGGTAAGTTTTGTCTGTTCATTTATTGGTTATTTCATTGGTCCAGAAAGCAAAGAAAGGAAAGAGGGAAGTGTGAAAAAGTCAGAATATTAATTCTAAATTTTTATGAACTCATGTCTCCTGGAATTTTGCACAAATATTAAACAAAATGGATTATTGCTCAAAGGTTTTTATTTTTTTTCTCTGATGTAATATTCTTGTTTATCTATAACTGGTATTTAAAAAAATTAGTAAGCTAGTGTGAGAAAATGTAACTTGAAAAGCATTATACTCTTCTTTTCTTGAGTTTTTATCTTTCCTGTTCTTTGCTTTTTCTTTTATAGTGTTGAAGAATATGTGATTAAAAAAAGAACATAAATAGACTTAAGTCTTATTCATAACTGAATTTAAGAATAAGAATGTTCTCAAATATTACTAACATTTCT
>JAOXJM010000001.1:137876474-137895327 GCA_026413425.1 Tringa solitaria
GGCAACCTGTTCCAGTGCCTCACCACCCTCACTGTAAAGAATTTCTTCCTAAAATTTAGTCTAAATCTCCCCTCTTCCAATTTAAAACCATTACTCCTCATCCTATCACTACAATTCCTGATAAAGAGTCCCTCCCCATCTTTCCTGTAGGCCCCCTTTAGGTACTGAAAAGTAACAATAAGGTTTCCCCGGAGCCTTCTCTTCTCCAGGCTGAACAACCCCAGCTCTCTCAACCTGGTAGGAGGGGTCCTCCAGACCTCTGATCATCTTCATGGCTTTCTTCTGGACCCACTCCAACAGCTCCGTATTCTTTTTATACGGGGGGACCAAGAGCTGTACTCAGTACTCCAGGTTGCATCTCACCAGAGCAGAGTAAACAGGTAGAATCACTTCCCTTGACCTGCTGGCTGCGCTTCTTTTGATACAGCCCAGGATGCAGTTGTCTTTCTGTGCTGCCAGTGCATGTTGCTGGCTCATGTCCAGATTCTTATCCACCAATACCTCCCAAGTCCTTCTCAGGGCTGTTCTCCAGCCATTCTCTGCCCAACCTGTATTTGTGCATGGGATTGCAGAGTCCCAGGTGCAGGACCCTGCACTTGGCTTGGTTGAACTTCATGAAGCTCACACAGGCCTACCTCTCAAGCCTCTGGATGGCATCCCTTCCCTCTAGCATGTCAACTGCACCACACAGCTTGGTGTCGTCAGCAGACTTGCTGAGGGTGCACTCTATCCCACTGTCCATGTCACCAACAAAGAACATTGTTCACATTATAAGTACAATGCTCCAACATTACTAGGGTTGCCTTCTCCCTCCTGAGAAGAGGGTTGTACTTTTCTGGTTAAGAGGCATCAAAAAGGCTTGTTCATATCTGTGCTCCCCCTCTTAAAAAGAAAGCCTCCAGCTGAGCTTTAGCCAACCTAGTCCTTTCACAGTCCTGGAGATCCACTGTCCTGGAGGTCCACTGTCCTGCTGTGAGTTACCAGCCCCTGCAATCCAAGCTTCCCTCCAGTAACCTGATGTACAGTCTGACAAAACAGGACCCATGTGTGCCCTGTGCTACAGGCAGTACCAAAAGAACTCAGTCCTGGCTGGCTGTGTGTGGGATGGGTGAAGAAAATTGCAGATGACAGGTAACAAAAGGGTGAAAAAAAATTGTTTCCTACTCTTGGTATACTCAAAGAAGGGTGAAACACTCTGAGAATAGTATTTCAGAGGTGAAAAATATGTCTTTCCTATTACGGACGCTAAACAAAAATAAGCAAATGCTTACTCTCCTCACCCTTCATGGCTCATGGTGCGCCTCCACCCCCAAAGGTAGGTGTTGGTCAGTTCCAACGGCTTTGGGGACAGGCAGACAATTTTACAAGCCCGAGACTGCCCTGGGAGAAATATTTTTGCTAAATTTATAGGATCGTTACTCAAAGGGACTTTGCAAGGAGAGAAAGGGATAAGAAAAGCCAGAAAGGAATAAGAAAAGCCAGAAAGGAAACCACAGTGTGACATACACACCTGTGGAGAGACACACGGTCGTGCAGCCACAGATGTTAGACCAAGCAGAGCAGGTACATGGACCAGTAACGCTGCCACTCACCCTCTCTGTCTCTCTTTCTGTCTTTTCTCCAGACCTCACTGTCCCTGTCCACAGAGACTTGCCGTGCACTTCTGCCTCTGCTGGAAGGGCTTTTTTGGAAAGCTCCAGCTGCAGGCCCTGCCTTCATAACAATAACAGCCAGAGAGGGCTCAGGCTACTTGAGTACTCCAAGACACACCTAGGACCAGTGCCCTAACACTCATCATGCTAGAAAGCAGCTGTAGACTTGCTTATCTAAACTAAATATTAAAATCCTGGGAACTTAAACGTCCCTTGCTTCTAACCCTGTACACCATCCCTCCCTGAAAAAAAACATTGCCATCACACTCCTTGCACTTTGTGACCGGAGCACAGTGGCGGGAGGAATATTTTTTGTTTGTTTGTTTACACCTCTTAAGCACATCTTGCTTCCTCTGTAGCAAGTGCTCACTGGCTCATTTACAAAAGAGATAGAAAGATTTCTAACGGGTGTGTAGAAAACATATATTGTATAAGACCTTCCAGGAATCGGTACTCTGTCAGTAGACCTTCAGTGAAGGGTTCAACTGCAATGAAGTTCCATTTCTTTCCAAGTTACACTACCAGTTTCATGGGCAGACTTGAGGTATCTCACAAGACACAGTGGAAATAACCTGACATGGCAGGGAGCCTGTAGCAGCTTGGAGGTCTCTTCAACACCCACCTGGACTCTGAAGGGTGAACTCAAAGGGCCTGCTCCTCCTACCCACCCTCGCTACCTTTCCTGGAAAGATACGCAAAAAAAAAAAGACCTTGTTTGTTTTATTTTGCAAAAGAAATGGATGTCAGTTAGTTAGCAGCACTTTCAAAGAAAACGTGTCACTCACTGAATGCCTTCTTCGGGCATGACAATCTCCAAAAATAGTCAGCTGTGTATTTCAGGGACTAACGCACTGTTTTTTCTTTCCATCAGCATAAATATGAGAAAGCGCATGAGGTACAGAAGGTCTCTCTGTGCTCTTTTTTTCAGAGAAACTGAACCCACCGGTCAACGTCTCTGTTTCCCTTGAAAACAGAAGTATTAAAATTCACTGGAAACCCCCGCCTACTATTGGTTCTGCAAGTAGCAAGTGCTTTTTGTATCAAGTGAAAATAACAGGTCGTAAGGTAATCAGGCTTCTGGTAATACATTCAATCTGCATGGCATATCTTTCATAAAAACTAGGCATCCCTTGAATTTAACAATTAAAACTCAAACAAACTTTAAAGAAATCTCAAAGTCTTTAATGAAGAATCCAACTTTTCTTGTCTTTCTGGTCAAAAATGGAAAATCAACACATTTAATGCAGTTTTTCAGAGTCATGCTTGCATTCAGGTGGACTGGTTATTGTTTTTTCTTTTAATCTTGNNNNTTTTTCTTTTAATCTTGAATTTGAATTGTACATTAGCACAATTATTGACTTTTTTTCTATATTGATAAGAAGAAAAATTTAGCAGATACTTTGATAATATTTTTAAAGAAAAAAAATTATGTTATTGTTGTGATATCTATATACATCATTAAAGAATCACCCCTGTTGTTTGCATACCTTATATGTTAAATTATATATTTTAAAATCTTTCATGATGTATCAGAAGCTTCTCTTAGTCTTACCAGTAAGAAATGGAACAGTGTTATACTTTATGGTGACTAAATGCCACTTGGTATTACTAGGTGGCATTTTTAAATTACCTGGAAATAAGTTCTTAGAGGTTTTCATGCAGAAAACTTAATTCAGCATAAGACAGGTATGAAAATCAGATGCATATTGGAATGTGAATTTTCTGAATCTTTGGTGTTTTCATTCAAGCTGCCTTTGATGCTGTGTGTTTCTTAACCCAAAACTTAACTAACAGACATCTCAGTCAGCACACAGTACTCTAACAATACAAGTCTTATCTAAGCTGACTGCAAACATTTAAGAGACAATTTAAGGCTGAGAGAACACATGACTAAATTGATGTGCATGCACACTTTGTTAGACACAGCAGAAAAAAGAAGTGCAGTGAGGTAGACCCGTTATTGATCACATAATGTTATCTTCATAAATTACAGCAGGGTTTAATTCAGGTGCAGTGCTGACACTGATAGGTAGTCTCCAGAATAGGGGTGGCTCTTCCCACATTCTCTCGTTGCAGCATGTGGAAAAGGAGCTCAGGTCTGTACGTGGACATGTCAAAGCTTCCCAGTTCTCTTTGCATTTTTCCAGAAGAAAGACAGGTAGCCTCCTTCTAGCCCAATTCTGCCAATAGTTATTCTCGCCTTAACCATTCCAAAGTCTAGTACTTCAAAACCCCTGCCAGAGACATCTCAGGGGTTGTCACTGTCCATTCATAAAACTCCTAATCACCAAAGGCTGCAAGCAGAGTAAGCAAGGGAGGTTCATGCTGGATCCTTGGTATCCTGTTGAGACACACGCTGGACCATGTGTCTGATCCCTTCCTGCCCACGCACAGTTTTGTTTCCTGTTTCAAGACTCAGAACAAGGGTGGAGGCAGTGTGAAGATCTGGAAGTAAGGGGTTCCTTCCCTCTGCAGGGCTGGGATGTGCCCAAGGTGAGCAGGGAGATCCTGCAATCCACAGTCTTCATGAGGCAATTGCAAGCCTGGTTTCTAGCTTCCTAACACCTTCCAGTCTCTGGAAGGAAATGTCAAATACATTAAATAGTTCAGCATCCTTACTTAAATGGAATAAACCTTATTCATTTTCATTGACTTATACAACTGCTTCTTTGCTTTGTACACATCTGCAGGATGTAAACATAGGAGAGGAAAGCAAAGCAAAGTCATTTGGGTATGGGAGTGAATAAACACAGCAGTGGAAAATCATAGCTCCTTTTTTTCCACAGATGGGATGGTTTGGGAATACAGGAGAGAGGTAGCTGCAATAGCAAGTGAAAAAAAAGATATATCAGGGCATGAGACAAATAAGGGGACTTTAAGGTAGATTTGTCAGTTGGTAATGAATAAAATTGTGGTTACCTAGCCATGGAGCAAAGAAGATGAGGGGATCTGTGCAAAGTTAAGGAAGAAAACTACAACAGTATTACAGGAGACACAGGAGGGAGAAGAATGGAGCAAGCCCAATGGGTCTGTTTCCTGGTCAAAGACTTAATGAGTTGAGGTATTAGAGTGTCTCTGAGTAGGCTTGTAGATGTTTGTTAAAGAACAGGTAAGAGTATAATGATAAAAATATATGAGTCTATATTTATTTGTACTGAATATCTGAAGAGATGACTTGCTGAATACTTATGAGCACAAACAACACTGTGATGCAGATTGATAAATCTTGAGAATAAGGAGTTGAGTGTGTAGATGACAGGAACCTAGGAAGGGTTGGCATGTACTATGGGGAACAAGAATAGAATTAGAAATGTTGGGTGAGTCTGAAATCAACAAGTCAAAATTCAGTAATAAGGAAAATCCTATGACTGAGAAGTACAGGTCAAATGTGCAAACACAAAATAAGGAATTCATGTGTAGGCAGCAATACAGAACAAAAAAGGTCTGAACCACAAACTGAGTCAATTTTTCCATGTTATTACACAAAGGTCAAATATTATTCAAGTATATATGACAGGCGTGTCACATGTCAGATGTAGATTGTGACCAATTTGCCCTTCTAGTTACTGAATTTCACCTGAAGTTTCAAACTGTGCTTTGGGTACCACCACAAAATATAAATATGCTGGAAAAAAGTTCAGAGAACATAAATGTGAATTATTAAAATGAACATAAGTTGTGAAAACGTGCTCTAGGAATCAAAGACTGAGAGTCATGGTCTAGAGTAAAGGAGTGTAACTTGTATTAATCTTCTAGTAAATAAAAAGAGTATAGGGATCATACTTATCCATGACAACTTGTGAGTAGGATAAAAAGTGACCGGCTTCATTCGAAGCAAGGAAAACATAGGCTAAAAGTTAGGAAAAGTGTCCTAATTCCAAGGAAAGCCCAGCATAGGAACAGGTTTCTGAGACCACTTGGGGATGGTTCTGTATAGAGTTAAAAACAATGGATTAGATAAACATCCTTCACAGATGCTCTGGGTAGATGTGACTGCAAGTTCCTGCAGTAATTGCAAGTATGTAATTTTACAAAAAATCTTTCAGTCCTGGGCTTCGGAAATTTCCTATGATGACACAAGCTTTTTATTTGCTTCTTAAGAAGAAATTTTCAGGCACAGCATTTAGTTAGTACTTAACCCTCATAGTCACTTCAGTGTGCTTTTGAAAGCCCAAGAGCATTCCTACTTCCTAGTTTTGAAAAACTTAGCATGTAAACTTTTGGACCTATTTTTGTCACCAGGTCTGGAAAGGTCTTAAATGGTGTGAAGAAAGAGAAGAAAATGTTATGGTACACAGGGTCAAACCCACACTGCACCAGTCAGTATGAGAAGAGCAGGTCACCTGCTGTTTGCCTTATAGTACTAATCTATATACTATAGATTCACCAAAGATGCAAAGATTCTGGCCCCCTCTGTGTCCAAGATGCATACTTTATACTTCTTTTCAACATCCTAACATTATTTGTAATTTTTAGAAGCAGGAGTTTCCTCTCCTGCTTGCTTCTTTTTTTTTTCTTACCTACTTCAATTCTTGGCATTTTCTAATTTTAGCACTTTGCTTCAGTTTTCAAAAGGAATGAATGATTTAAACTCTGACCCTCCTTGTGTGGGCTTCATCTTTTGAAGTGACATGCTTTCTTTTATAGGCACAATTAAAGACATTTTGAGATAGTCACTAAAATAGTGGGTATCCCTCACCACCAGTCAGCTGAAAAATGCAGGATTTTATTTTACCAGCCAAGCAAGTATAGTGCACTACCCATACCACAACCTTGAAACTAGAAGTTCCATAGTTACTGTACTCATCCTACTCTTGATGTGATAAGAAATGAAAGGGGAATCAGTGTTTTCAAAATCTTACTGTCCTACTGTAGCGGGTACCTCCTTCCATCTTATCAGTCCTAGGCTCTCCTTCCTTTTCAGTCCTGAGTTTTAACACATACCAAGTAAAAGTCAGATTGTGTTTGGACAAAAACACTTGTTCTGAAAATCTCTTCCTACTAGGTTAGAGATGTAAGGAATAGCATTTGACATTCCCGAATTTATAGCTGCTTGAACTGCAATGTGAAATTGCCTAAAATAACCCCCTAAACCTATCTTGATAGATTGTAGATGTCACTGCAGAGAACTATGAGTCTCCCTTTCATAAACCAGCCAACAAATGTGCAGTACAAGTGAGGGTGAAGAAAGAGGTATGCATCAGAAACAAGATTTGGAGTGAATGGAGTGAACCAGTGTTTATTCACAATGGTAAGTTACCGTGTATTTACTAATCATAACCGTTATCGTGTTATTACCATTCAATGTGTTTACTTCATATTGTGCCTGTATTATTCCACTGTAATAGTACTTAGAGGTCCATGGCACACACCAGGCTCACACAGTTCTGGGTACTGTAGGGAAAGACAGTCCTTAGTCGAGACTTGTACTTCCTTGGTCCTAAGGCAGTCTAGCACAGGGCTGTTCTCCCTAGGTTAAATTACATCTGACTTTTGACAGCCTTTAGAAAATAGTAATAGTAAGCAGCCAAAAAGCTCACAACACTCTCCTGCCTTCCCTGCAGTGGACAGTGCAAGCAACTCTACAAATTCATCAAATCACATAGTCCTTAAGGACTAAGTCTAACATTTCTTTTACTACAACACAGGAATAATTTCTTATCTGACAGAGGTAGGAAATCGTTTAGGTCTCATTTAAATATATGTGCTCTGGCACATTTAGTAGTATATCCATTTAGTAGTATAATGTAATGACGTTATATTTATGGAGAGAAACTGGTGCATAGACTTGTCTCTACATTGACATGTGAAAACAAGTCCAATACTATTGGTAATAAAACAAAACAAGATAAATATCTTTATTGAATGCAAAAGACTGTATTTTGTAATATGTCTTTTTGATTTATTGAGATTCAGGTACATATTTTTCTGAAGACACAGGAAATACAAGGCCAGAAAATATTATTTTTGCAATGGATTGAGTGTAAATTCATTTATAGGGTTTATAGGACATTGCCTGCTTACATTATCAGATGCATCACCACATCCCACAGATCGGTTGGTATCTCTCGGCTGCCACCTTTCTTGGCCCAGATTCATTCATTTAATTTCAAAAAAATCTCTCTTATGAAATGCTTGGAGGGAGAAACCTAGTTGCTCCACACACTCACTGTGGTGAAGGAGAGAACACGTTTCAGGCCATCAGAGATATGAATTGCCCTTTGGAGATGCTTCTTTCTTCTCACTGAAGATAGAGAGAGCCTAGGACTGTAGCATGGCCAGCAGAGGGGTCTGCCTCATGTCAGGTCAGACACATCTGATGTGTAGCCGTGGAGGGAAGGGAAATTAGAAGGACTTTCCCTGATAGGGAAATGTAGATTTAATCACTCCCTGCCAGCCCCTCACCAGAAGAAGGAAATGGAGTTGAACAGTCACCCATCCTGGTTCCAGCCTACCAACCTTCTTCTCAGCAGCTGCAACTCTCCTGCCAATGGTTTTCAACACTGCTGCTTTCCCAGCTTCCACTGCAGCTGTTCTAAGGCTGAACAATCACAGCATGTTTCTTATGCTTCAGAAAAGTTTATGGCAGGCAAGACCACCATTGCATATAAGCTATAATATCTGCATGTGTTCAGTGCAGCATGTTGATTTTCCCCTGGAGCACACTGCACACACGCACAAGTTCATGTGATGTGGCAATTTACTTTCTTACTGCCTGTACTTGGAAAGGATCAGTGGTCTTTTATAAAAGGAATCTATGAGTATATTACATCCAGGGGTCACATGCTCAGGCAAACCTCTTTAAACAGCTCTTTTGATGCCTAGAGAAAGTTCTCTGTCCGTTTTACTTTGGGAACATACATAATTGGACAGTGTTCTAATATTGCCTAGATTAAAAAAAACCTGTTATTAGTAGTATCACTCATGGCAACTGCATGAAAATCAGGTACCTAATTTTATAGACACAGTGAACTGAAAAAATTGAAACTTTCTGTGGAATAACTTGAAAGATAAAACATCCATTTAGTTTTTTTTTTATTTTGGAATGTGTCAAATATTCTGCTGAAAGCCTTGAAGGAGCATGCAATGACCTGCTTTTTTGTTTGCTTCTACATGACATTCCAATGCTTCATCCAGGAAATGTGCTACATTTCTTTAAGAATGCATTTTAAAGAGGCATTTCAGCCTCCATTTAAAAAAGCTGAAACATCAAAATGAAATAACATAATTCAAAACATAACTAAAATATTTGTTCTGAAATGTTCCTTTGACATGAAAAGAATTTGTTAATTTTCTCATGGGAAACACATTCATTTTCCATTGGAATTAGCATATGCCCTTGAAAAATAACCACAATTTAAACTGAACTGAGCTATTTAGTATAGAAACTTTCTGCTGAAAAAGAAATGTTTGATCAGCTTTTTTCATATATAGAAACCTGAAATAATTGGTCTAATTTTTAGAGCTGCTGAGCATTCACAGATCGCTTTGAAGTTAGTAGTAATTCAGAGGTGTTCTGCATTTTTGCAAACTTAGCCACTTGTTTTGGTTTCAAAGTAGTGTTATCTGTGACTAAGTTTGAGCATTTGCATGTGAAAAAAACCCACCATAAAATGGTCTACCTAAAAGAATACATGTGCTTCTTTTTCTTCCTCCTTTCCAAAATGCATGAGGTAAGAAAGCAAGAGAAGCCAACCTCTTTGTGGTTTGGCTGATGTAAAGACCACTGCTTCCCCTTCTCTCGGGTGTGTACGTGATATGGGGTTAGTGGAATGATGCAGAACAATTACCTCAAACAAAAGAACTTCTACTACACAGTCTAGAAATTGTTCAGAATATGTTTTCTGAGCCCTCATCTCAAAAGACAAGATAGGAAAAACTCCCTACTCATCCTAAAGGGAATAAAGAATAGCTTCTTATTTTAGTAGAATATTAGTTCTTCTTAATTATCAGTTATTCTTATGCACTGTTCTACTGAGAGGTTTGTGATTTTTTTCTTGATTTCAGAGTTTTTTCTTGATTTCACATCAAATTTGTGGAAATTCATAATATCGTTGGTTTAAACTACAGACGGGTTCAAAATATGAACGCTTTTTCAGTTCTTTTATTTTTTGAATTTGATCTAGATTAGTCCTAAAACAATTGTTTAACTGGCCTCGGACTATTAACATTTTAAGAGCTGCTCCTGTTTTTCTTCAAAGTACTTAGATCAAAGTGATCCAAACTAGTTGTGGTTCTAAACCTAGGCATTAAACAAACAAACAAACAAATTACCAAAAAAACATTTTTGAGTCAGTCAAAGACTATTTTGGTATTTGGGGCATTTTGGAGGAAGGAATGCAAGGTATAGAACAGTACTATTTCTTGAACACTATAAATACAAATTTCAGAATGTTTGCTGGCATTTCTTTACGACTATGCCTAACAGGGATAAAAAAGGTAAATATAATGAAAACCAAATGTCTCTTATTGAGTCAAAAAGAATATTTTATTTGACAAAAAGCTTTTATTTTCATTTTGCCTTAAACCAGTTACAGCTGTGAAGGGGCGAGGAGGTAGTGGCAGGTGCTCGTGGTGCATGGAGATGGGAGGTGGCAACAGCAAGAACCCAGAAGCAGCTGGGGCAGCAGAGATGTGTCAATAGCAGATGGATAGGGGGGTTGATACCCAGAGGAATCAAAGCTGGATGGAAGTATCCAGTGGCAGGACAGGCCATGCCAAGCATCTGAAGGCAGAAATCCAGGGAAAGGAGAGGATGGAGTGTACTGGAGCCAGGGAAAGTGCTGGATTGGGGCAGCAGCAAGGCTGATGGCTAAAAGGAAGAGGAAGGAACAGTGCTGAAATCAGAAGCCCTGTTTCCCCTAAAAAAGCTCCAGGAAATGTTTCTTTAAGTCTGTAGCCATTCAGGAATAATGCAATATTTATGAGTTAATATCTAATTCATCCATTTATGAAGTACCTTTTCCCACATTATTAACACTGCTTTTCCTTTTTCTTTTTAAGAAAAAACTGTGGATGTCATGCTGCTAAGCCTCACGTTGTTTTGCCTCCTGATTTTCCTTGGAGGTTTGATGATATATGCCTGTAGAAGGTAATGTACATTTCTGGAAGGTAGCATAAATTTCTGGTGGAACAGAGGTCAGGGAAGAAGAAAGGTGGAGGTGAGAGTAAGCAAACAATACAATGGATTAAAGTCAAAGACAGATCTTCTCAGATAAGTTATGTTTACAAGAAGCAATTCATTGTGCATTTCCAACTATTGTTCTAACAAAAAGAGTGCCATCTCACAGCTCCCATCACCGTCTCTGGAGCTTTAGGGTCATACCCTACTGTCAGTTGTCTCTCTGCCACTATAAATGACATTTTTTTCACCTTTCACTGTGGCCTCTCCATTCTCAGTGTGACATTGCCCCATGCTTTTGTGGTTTCTGCATTCAGGGCCACCGATATTAATCATGCCAAGAATGAATTGCATTTGCCACATTGCCCAATTTCGTTTCATAATCTGTGGGTATTACCGAGAGCAGTCTTTTACTTTAAGATGGACAGTTTACAAGAAACAAATAAAAGTGAAAGTCAACCTAATGGAAGGAATTTCTTTTGCTGTACTATTAGTACAGCAAGTAGTAGTGGTCTACACCCACCAATATTTAATGCAGCCAATGGCATTCATGCCACTATTTTTCTGCCTGGCTACATAGTTTTCCTATCAACATGCCTGAGAGGGCTTTCTCGAACTGAAAAAAAAATTGTTCAGGATAAGATTATTTAATGAATGACTAAATATGATTCTCAATTAAGATTAAAGAAGTTATGGTGGTCTCTATCTTATTTCAGTAAACAAAGACTCAAGGCAAATAAAGCATGTAGTTGAAAGCCATCTGCATCTAAACATAAAGCAATATTCTGGTCAAATAATAAGAAGTGACTGGCCTCAAGAGAGCAATTCAGTTCTGCCCACTAAAAACCAGTCAGGCTGCAGAAGAGCCCAGAAAAATGCCGAGAAAAATGTCTGCAGTGAAACAAAAAATGGTAGAATGGCTTTAGAAATGGTAAATGCCTGTCTAATTAGCATATGTATTATAAAGTATTATTGAATGATCTGTTCCTGCAGACATTTAAGAGTTGTATCTGTACACTCTGTACACATACAGATACGTGTCTGTATCACTCTCTTGTAGGTATAGATGCCTGGAAGTTATAACCATGCCTGTTCCACATCCTTCAGATAATATCAAAACTTGGTTAGCTGTAGATGAGACTTTCCAGCAGGTAAAGTGTGTCTGTCTTTTTTCTTTCACTACGTTGACACGTAAAATGCTATTTGTGATCGGAATGGTACATATCATATTTGGAGCAGCAGGTCAGTTGTAAGACAAACTGGGAAAAAAGTATGAAGAATATTTGTAGTGAAGCCAAAAGAGAAGAGAAAGCTTGTAGAGATTACAAGAAAATTATCTCAGTAGACAGGATGGAGAAAACCCTCCGGGTAGCATTATCTCAAAAAAAGTTTCAGCATATCCACACTCAATGGGCTCTAAGGAGCGATCACCCTGACTCCCTGCAGAATAGTCAGTTATGGGATTTTACATGTGTAAGCATGTGGGAAAGTCACCACAAGGAAAGTTTTTGTGGAGATCTGCAAGTCATAGGTTATGTTGTTGTAAATGTCTTCAATGATAATTTTCCATTCTTAAATGATGTATAATAAAATAAGAGGAAGATCCTCAATGCATAAAACATAAACTACCCCAGTTGTGCACCTACTGCCGGATACCGCAGGATACTCTGTACAGAGGTGTTTACTTTGGAAGAGATGATGCGCTGTAAATTCAGATGGTAGGTTATCTCATGGCAAATTGCAACTGTTTATTCAATTGAGCAAAACAGAACATAAATATTTGCAGTATTTGTGTAGCTATCATTAATGGAGCACCTTGACTGGCACATTCAATGTTTCTTATCACTGTTTGTCATTGTATGAGTTAGAGAAAAAAATGCTCTAGTCAGGCATCGCTCTAGATCCCTACTATTCTGGTGAACATGTGCTCCAGGAGTCATGGTAAGATTGGTATGATTGCCTCTGTCCTGGTTCTTCTGGAACACATGATGAGAAGGTGCAGGTGTGCTCAAACTCTGGTGTTTTTTTGGGCGGAAACATCATTGAAATAGAAAACTGTAATGAGGATTTTCTCCATCCTATGTACTCAAAACATGTGTTCAGAACCTCTGAAGGATTTCTATTAATTTTACTCTGTCCTACTACTTTATTACTGTACTTACACTGCAATATCAAATCTTTTCTAGGCATGCATTCAGCAATGTAACTAACAATTGTCACTGTGAGCTGTTATGCCATCTTCTCTCCCAGGGATAAAATATATGCCTTCCAATATTGTATTTGAGGTCTTGTAGGAATATACCTGCATGATTGCAAACTCTGACAAAAATCATGTACCATCTCAAATAATGAATCACAACTTGAATTATGAGGCAAAAGGAGTGGGATGTTTTGTTTTTTTAATTTTATCTTCTCAAAGGCAAATTTATGGAAAAACTAATGTGCTTATGCTGTATAATTATATTATAAATGGGAAGATTGAAGTGTTTTGAACTTTCACCTGGAGTTCATTCCACAAGCCTTGGGCAGGGTCTCAAAAGCAGTCTGTGCTCCTTTTCTTTACAGTCATCCTTGAGAAAAGAAAAGGTCAATAGCTCCAGAACTGGATTAAAGCCAAGACTCTTATTCTCAAGATTCAAGGTCATTTCTATGACACTTCTGGCCAAAATTATTTAACCAAATTAGACCCAAAAGGTGCCATATTTACTATCTTTTCTGGGCAAAAATCCTTTGGCACTCTTTTCACCATCAATGGTGTGCAAATTAACTAATAATACTCTATATGGCTATCACCTATGGACAGACAGAACATAAAGATAAAATCATCACCATCACCTTACATTCTGCATCTCCCTCCAACCTAAAACTGCATACATTGAAGTTTAAGAAGTTTTTGTAGTCAATATATAAACTTAAAAAATCACAGCAATCAATGATCACCACAAAAGATATATTCAATATCACTAACAGAGAAAGAAGATATATCTATCCCCAAGCCATTACAAGCACTGAATATACCTTTGACAAGAAGACCTTAGCATAGCTGTGTAATTCGTGTCTAGATGATTACAACAGGTGAGATGAGTGTCGATGGCATTCTTAGGAAAGATATATTGAATAAAACATATGGAACATATCAGTATCTCAAATATTGCTGGCACCTAAAAATGCAAAGACATTGGCTTTAAACACACTGTAAGAGTTAAGAAGACCGAGTGCTGAGATAATCTGTTTTATCCAACAAATAAATGTAACCCCTGAAAGCTAGACTGTGTCTTTGACATAAGCATTAGGTACGTAGTTATATCAGCCTGGAGGGGGAGAAGCAACAAAATTAACATTCAGAACAACTAAGAAAACTTGCCTGTGAACAACTTTTCATTTAAGAGAGTAACTCATATGATCTCTGTATTCCATTTATCATGACAGAGTAAATAATTTGTACTAATCCCAGATTCACGAAATAAGTAGCATATTTGTAACAATATCCGGAATTTGCAATACCATTGAATGCAGATGTTGTGCATAATGTTACTTTTATTCAACAGAAACAAATATCAATGGAAGTGGAGATGCACTCAGAGGTTACTATGGCAATACTAGAAGAGAACAGAGATAAGAATATTCAACAACAGAAATATTTGAAGGAATCTGGATTTGAAGACCAGTAGGAAGAATGCACTTTTTAAAATCTACATGCAAGAGTTACCTTTCTATGAGGTGGACAATATTCAGACAGATCTAAGAACAGCTGATACTGGAGTTTGCTGGGCCCAATAATTTGACTTATTTTGAACTCTGACATTGTGCAAATCTTAAAATGAGCTTTATATCACAAAGGCAAAGCAGTACCTTGCAGTTTGTAACTCACAACTGCTGATCTTCAGCTGAATAAAATTACAGCACCTCAGACAATATAATCTAATATTGAGGTCCACTCAGGTTAAAATGGAATTAGTGTTTCATAATGCTGCAATAACTTCTAAGTACTGTCTGATAATCAATGTCTTTGAAGACTGGCTATTCATACAAATGTCATACTAGCTATTCAATGTCTGACTGGTCATAAGGAATGGTGGAAGCAATGAATGTTTCTGGAAATCACAGCAGAAGATCACAAGAGTTCTGTAAAGCTAAAAAATAAATATCATTTTTTGAGGCACTGCATCGTGTAAGCAGACAACAACCTTAAGGAAGAGTGGGGTGTGAAGATGTAAGTTAGGTCTTTTCATGCAATGGACTTATTCCTTTGAAGTTAGTAAAAGGAGAAAACTTTAGACAAGTTAAAGAAAACAAAGGTTTTGGCTGTATTGTGATTGTTTAAATAAGTATAACTCAGTGAAGATAAAGTTCAGAACTGACCAACTATTACTATTTATTTTTCCCTGTCCTTTTAAAGAAAACTTTCTTTCCATTTACATGAGATGGTGAGCCATAACAGTTCATTTTGAGGTGCACAACCAGAGCAGACTATCTTAACTCTTAGTTGAGATAGCATTTATTTGACTACAGAAGGACTATACAGCCTTGATTTTGCAAGGAAGATATTTCTGTAGACTTTTTTATAGGCAGGAAATACAACTAAATGATGGACCTAATTTTCTGGAGGGCTTGGAAACTACCTAAAAAATTCTTGCTTTCATTTATGGTAAAATTTCTCCATGTTCAAAATAATATTTATTGAAGTAAGTATTTGATTACACTTGAAAAAAACATATTTTGCATTATTGTAGGGGACGATATAAAACTTCTGTTTGTGCTTTTTTGAAACATTCCTTTTATAAGATACACTGCTATGCAGAGTTTTGATTCACCTGAATATGCTTTATTTTTGGTAAAATTTCTCCCTCATGACAGTGGTGTAGACTGCACTCTTTCTCTTTAATACTAAGAATGGCTGGTAACATCCCAAGAGCCCAAGCTGGAAATGCCTGAAGAAAAAAAGGACTATCATTAACTTTGTTTGCCATAGGATCAAGTTCATGACCTCAGGAAAAAGCAATCAACTTTACTAGGTAGTGTTACCTTTCCTGTTGTGTTGAATTTTTTACAGAAGGTAAGGATGGACTTACCTTTGACCATCAGTGCTCTTCCTCCCCCCTCCCCCATGCATGTCAGCCTGATGTCTATGCAAATCCTCAGGAGGAAGATGTCAAGTGCTGAATCAAGTTTCAGTAATGACAACTCCTGTAATCTCTCCTTCTCTGTCTTGAGTGCAGATGGGAAAACCCGCAATCAACACACTCATTTTTCTCCTGGATGGTCAGTTACCGTCTTTGTGTGTAGACAAGGCAGTTTATCCCATCAGCCACGGTCCAAGCATGTTTTCTCAGGAAGGAGGGGAAGAATTACTGCTTCAGTTAAAAATCATTAGAGGAGGTAATTAGAAAACAAGTGTCATGAACTTACATATTCCTTTCTTGGTGAGGATATAGAGCTGATATAATGAAAGAATCAGAACACATGTGAGCTAAGTTGAGTAGGGAAGTACCACACATTTGCCAAACACATCTGGAATCCAGAGTTCTTATAGAGAAGTCAGGCCATAACGAATATTATATTGTTCCTTAAAATATATTTGATATGCATATATTTTATACAGTTTTGGCTTGCATCACTTGAAGCTGACAACCAGTGCCAGGATTTAAAATAAGACAGAGGACCTACAGATAAAAGTAATTTTACTATTTCACCTGAAAATAGAAGAATTCTTTTACATCAAAATTGCTTTTCTTACAAGCAGCCTCAGTTTCTGTCAATAAACACAATTTGCCCACATGCATATGGCACCTCCAGAGACACACCATATAAAAAGAAATATTATAGTATCAGTTGTATGGAAAATTAATCCTAAAGTGCAAATTTTTAAATAAAAAAATCTGTACCTGGACCTTTATGAGAAAAACTTGTCCAATTTTTTTACAAAATAATATCATTTTTCCTTAAAATAAGAATATTATTCTAAACCTATCCTAGATTTGTACTGCAATAGGGGATTAATGTACAATATATGCATGATGAAATATAAATATCTGAAAGCAAAACTGTGCAACCCTCAGTATGGCAATAAACATTTAATTATATACAAAATCTTACTCAGCTTATCTGGCTCGCTCCTGTAAATGAAATGCTTGCCTTCATCTTGCCTGTGAATGAAGCTCCTGTGAACAAGATTTCACCTTCTGGTTTTCAAGTGGCACAACCTTAGGAGACACTGGGCAGCACATTGCACATAGAGAGATTGGTCTTCCTCTCCACTTACACGTATGCAGAGGGCTCTGGAGCCAAAATCCCTTTGTCTGGATCATAAAGCCCTGTGGTCAATAATGACTTAGATATTTTTATGCTTTCAATTCCGAGTACACAGGGACTTAGGGTTAGGGTATTATCCAACGTCTGTGATTCTTCCTGAACATCAGTGACTATGTAGATATCAGGTGTGCCTTATTGTAGCTTCTGAAGGCACAACAGCCCCTTCCCTTTGCTTTGAAAGGAGGATAATTGCAAGAGGATTAAGGGTATCAGCAGAGGAACCCTCAGACTTGGGACTCTGCATGAAAGCCGGTCAGGTTGTCCATTGCTGCCACCTACTGTACAACCAACCTGCTTTCAATGAGAAATATTCCTGATGTTTTCAAATTGCTTTAACTCAAGGCAGGTCTGCTGCTTTAACTGCACTATGATAATTAAAGAAGTCCACCTTCCTCTCTACCATGAAGACCTGGCCTTCATTAGGCACAGGATCTATCTGTCCTAATTTTGGCCTTCTCGAAGTTGAGTGTATAATCAGAGCTGGCCAGGGCGCTGGGATATATACTGAGAAGACCTCCAGCAAACATGTCACTTCAATCTAGAACAGGTGTCCAAGACAGGATGACTGTCCGTTCTGGAGATGCCCATCTCTTTCTTGTCAGACCCTAAATGATCAGACTGAGTTCAAATGCCTACATTGGCAAAACATGCTTTTCTTGACATAGTTATTCTGTCTCTCCCTATCCAGGTGAAAGGAGATATTTCGGTCAAAGAATGGCTTGGAAGGTGTAGCCTTTGCTTTTGGGAATTTTTCTAACACAATTAAAGAAGTCACAGTTCATATCTCATCAAGTTTCAGACCAACATTATTAAGCCAGCAACAGCAGTTTTGATGAGAAACAGCCTTGATCAAGATCAAGAGCAGCAAATTTTGAGACACAGTATTTAGGCTGAACTCTGAGTTCACAATTTTATTCTTCTCACTATCAAGTGGAGATGCTGGAGGATGCAAGCATCTTATTTGCACATAATTGTACATCTTTATAAGTTTCACCAAAGTGAAATGTATCAAACGGATAAAAAGCTTGTGATTGTGGTATGTGTTTGTGCATGTGGAAGGAACGTGGTCAAGGAAATGCTGTCTGCATGGAAAAATATTCATCAGGGCCAAGTGCATGTTGTGTTCTTATCATACTGCCTGTATTTTCCCATAACAGCTATATACATTATCTTCTGGCTGAATAACCAGTGCTAGCTAACTGGTACAACTTGTTCTATCTAAAAGAACCAGATGGCCCCTACAAAGTAGCTCTAAAGATAAAAATGGCGTTGAGAAGATAAAAAAGCTTCGGTAGCTGGTACAGCACTGCATTACACTAAGAGTTGTATTACTGCATCTCATCAGAATAGATTCATGTCAGCATATTTTTGATAATCTCAGAAAAAATCCAGGTCACAGCTTTGAATGCTAATTGCATATAAAGCCTGACACCATGCTTCTGGTTCTCCTGAAACCTGGCAAGTGATCAAACCCTTGACCATTGGACAAATAGAGAATATGATCTTGGTATTTAGTTCAGGAGAACACTTGAAGTGACATAGACCCAGCAAAGCAGTCAACACCTTTGAGTCAAAACTACCATAGTTTTACTCAGCTTTCCTATTATCATCCTCTAAGTGTGTAAAAGCTTCTAAAAAAACACAGTCACACTTACCTATCTGCAGTAAATCCAAAACCTGTAAGCATAAAAAATACATGCATAATAGCTGGGCAAAGCAAGACATTAAAAAAAAGGAATGAAGAGATGGAAATAGAGGGAAAGAATGA
>JAOXJM010000001.1:137895372-137916965 GCA_026413425.1 Tringa solitaria
TACCTCACGAAATTAGTTTGGATCCAGCAAGCTGCCACTTTGCATTCATACAGATGAAAAATAATTGTACTTTAAAGCTTGTTTTGGCTTCTGGCTGTCATTTGTTTTTTTGACCAATGGAGAAAATGAGAAATGCAATGATTATGTAAATATTCTAGAACATGATAGCTACCAGATACTCATTTCATCCTTCATTTTGTGCAAAAGGCTACTACGTGGAGAAGTCTTTTTCCAGTTTTTAAACTATAGAGCTGCTTGCTCGTTGAAAGCATACATGGGTTCAGAAAGAAACTGAACTAAAGCATGAAAAAATATCTATCAAAGACTTGCTAGATACAAAGTCAGTTCTTCTGTCTCACGTGGTCCCCCACCCATAAATTGCAAGACACAGGGAGAATGCATCTGCCCTCTTTTTACTTTCTCCTCTGGGCACCTGCTATTGGCACAATTAGAGAGAAAATGGACCACTGGTCTAGGTCAGCCTTTCGACTGATCAAATACAGCCATATTTTTAGAGCAGTTGGAGGAACTGCTGAGGCATCATAATGTGTTTCCCAACTAAGAGACTGGTTCACTGCTAGTGTTGAAACCAAATGTAAGAATTCTGTCTTCAGGAAATAAGCAAAGCATGCTGCTCAGCCAACATCTACACCCAGAAAACCTCAGGACTGGGTGGCTTCATAAAGTCATTTTCACTGTGTGAATGTGGGGAAACTTTATTAGCCTAGACTTCCAGTGATAGTATGGAGAGGAGTTTTATCCACTTACATAATTTCAGTAGCATCTTGAATCACAGGGGTTTTTTTGTAGAACAAAATGTTTTATTTGAAGCACACAGGATGGGAAAGATTTATCCTTGATCCCTCTTGGACATTTAATAAAAAGAAATAGTGATGCATATGCCATGGACTGTTTGAACATCTGGCAACAATAGAAAAAGATGGACACAAGCAAAATTGTGCCCACTTTCAGCAGGGTAAGGAGAATTTACAGTAGCATATATTCATTATATTGTGAATGTAGTCAGCTTTGATGAATTGTAATCCTGCTCTACTTGACTGAAGAATCTGTGAAATATGAGGTATTCAGGATTATATAAAAACTGTAAATTATTTGCATCCTTACATCACTCAATTTATTCCTTCATGAAAACCAATAAAGAATAACATAACAGAATACCTGTCCCATATGTAGCATATAATTTGGATTCCATTAGATTGAAGACAGTGTATGTTAAAGGAAAAGGCTGTGGCTGGTGAGCAGTTGTTAGTCCTGGTAATTTGAAATTAAGAAGCTTTAAGTTAACCTGTTTGGGGAATTTATGTTGTTCATCTCCTGCCATATTCCTTGGCACATGGACTTGTTCTAAAAGTGGTGAGGAAGCCACTTTCCCAGCAGTAGAAATTGGGGCACTGCTGGGCTTTGCGGGAGCACAGGGATGCCAGGGCCATCCCATGGGTTAGTGGCAGGCCACTTCCCTCCAAGCTGTAGAGCTATGGGTTAGTTGTAGTGGTACAGGGAAGTCTGGGGTAGAGGCAGCACACTCCAGACTTTCACTAAGTGAAAACATGGTGATTATCAGGCCATAGTGATTATTGGTTTAGTAACCCAATATTGTGATCTCTGTAAATGCTACTTTTCTAGGACACCTTAGGCCTCTACTTGGAGCATTGCTGATGGGGTGGTACTTTGAAACAACTGGAATCTCTTCTCAGTAATGTATCCCTTTTTCCACGTGAATAGATTTTAAACACTAGGTGTCAGTCATTCACCTCACAAAAGCAAACTCTCAAGCTGTAGCACATTTGTCTTTGGCAACAAAAACTTTTAAAAGGAGAATGTACAATGATGTACACATTAAATAATAACTGCAGTAATGCCAACAACAGTTGCAGCAATTATTTCACAGGCCTGGTTAGCAGCCACAGAGATCCCAGAGCCAGGGAATGGAGAGAAAACCCTTTTGTAAAAAGACCCTTGCACACAACTGTAATGAGTATTTACACTGTCTCTGTAAAATCCTTGTTAGTCTCTTGTCTAGTGGTACTGGTGACTGGTAAATTCCTCTGGTGAACCACCCAAGCTACTCCAGCTTTCAGAGCATTTGTAAAAAAACTTAAGTTTCTAAAGAAATGGCACCCATCAGCTAGGTTGAAAAACAGGAGTTCAAGCAGCGATCTTGGTCTTCTGCATTTCCTCCTAGCTAAGTTAGGACACTTGGGCAAGGGGTCATGCTTCCGCATTTCATAAAGTTATGGACTCTTCTTGTTTTTCTGACCTTCAGAGGTTGCTCCCCACAGAGCATCATTGGCATACAGAAACTTATGCCTGCAGCCAAACTGCTGTGACAACTGAGGGCCATTTAAGCAAAATGCTTGTGTTGACAATAGAGCTTAGTTTGCTCCTTTTGCTAGTTCTCCAGCAGAGGCATTGCTGATCTTAAGTTTTGTGGCACTGGTTTTTAGTGATCTGGTACCACAAGAGCTGCAGATAAACCCAAGCTGTCTCCATAGAAAAATGATATAGAAGAGGAACTGTTTGCTTAAGCGCTGCTGCATAACTGCAGACATACTGCCTCGGGACCTGAACTAATATGTCCTGACTGAGCTCCCAGCATGGATATGTAGGGTGGCATCCTGCTGCCTCTCCAGCTGTGTGACTTGGGCACCCAGCTTTCCCTTTCGATTGCATCATGGACCTGACTCAAATGCTCACAGCTCCACTAGATGTCAGGACACAAACATCCTCTGGGTCATCTAACCAGTGTCTGAAATTTGGCTGCGTAGTTACAGAGTTTTTTATTATTCTCTTCAGCTACATTTTGATTCTGGAATCTCAATACTCCTCAAAGAATCTGTTACCTATTCTTGAAGCAAGTTCAGACTATCTTTCTTTCAGATATCATGAAATCATACATGTGTATGATTTCAAACACTCAATGCTTTTAAGACAATGTCACTGTGTAGCTCAAATGGAAACTTAATCCAGAGTGTATGAAGAAATGTATTCTACAATTCTGATTTCTACTCTTTTACACATATATTTAAAATTTCTGCATCTCTGCCATGAGACTCTGAGGAGAAATGTCTTTTATGACAGGCTAACACCACTATATACAATTTTTATTCATCCAGCCTCTGAGATCCCGGGACGTTAGGCTTATGCTGCTCTCGACTATCTGATTCTGCGGTACCAAAGGTTGGGTTAGTGCAGCTCTCTCCATGTCAATCCACAGGATGAAGGACCGCTGAGGACGTGTTGCCAGAGGAGGCAGGTAACAGCATAAGGCTGAAAGAACAGATCTGGATTATTCACTGCTCTGTACTTTGTGAGGCGGAATACAGACATGTGCAGGGCTACCCTGCGAGAGCAGTTGTATTTCCACCCACTCTCCACTCATCCCGCCTGAGCATAGGTCACTGCAGAAGGTGAGGGGACTGGAGAACCAGTCCCTTTGATGTCTAGATGATCATTGCATTTGGGTCCTTTTTATATTATTTAGTTTGTTTGATCTCACATCAGGGTTTTAGTACTTTTTTTCCTGGTGATGGGAAGAAACAGCAGTGAATTAGTTCCTCATCTACGTACCTGTCTTCCTGCTGTGATCACTTGGCTATCTTTCCCTGTTCCCTTTACTTCAGGGTAGTTTTTCACCTGCACATCATCATGATGGCCATGACAGTCCCTCAAATCAATAAAAAACTAGACATATTTGTATAGCAAGCCTTCTACCAAGACAAAAGCTGCCTTGTGAGGAGCAATATGAAAACCCCCTTACACAGATTCATCCCACTTAAGTGAGATGCCTGTTAGAAAACCAGAACCCCGCTGTAGCCAATGGAGGAAGACAGACACCTCCAAAGGATGGTCCATTCCCCTTGAGGATGTCTGTTTTCTTCTGCTTTTCCCCCTAGATTTGCAAGAGCTCCCTCATACTCTCCCTCTTACTGCAAGAGTTGCAGTTCAGCACATAAAGTTAGTTGAAATTAAATAAGGGGAAAACATTAGCTAAATAAAAGATGTAGAAGCACAAATAGAAAGCGTAGTTAAAAGGTAGAAAATTAAAAGATGTGGGAAAGCAGTGTAGTGGTTAATAAGATAATGGCTCTCAGGAGCCCTGTGTCCTCAGACCTGTAATCAGAAGGTGCCCTGTCTTGACCATATATACCTGCTAATTTGAAAGTTCTGTCATTTTCATAATTCTTCTTTTGAGCAGATGCAAAACTGATACTGTCACCAGAAATGTTCCCTTGATTGCTTGAAATAGCCATTTATGGCTCCATCTAAAGTCAGTTCAGAAAAGTGGGATGAATTTTGGGCTTGTTATCTTCTTGAAGCCTAAGATTGACCTGGTGTCACAAGTAATGTCTTTGCCTTACTTGGAATCGGAGCTCAGAACATGAAGCATGTGATAATAAGCTGATTTGATCTGTGAGATACAGCCATAAGCAAAAAAATATATCCTCTAAATTATCATGTGGGTCTTTTGTTCCAAACTGTCTATGAGGCTGAATTTGGTGTTTTACTGCTGAAGTAAAACAAATGAGCACTGTAATAAAAGAACTCTACATCCTTTGCCTATGGGGATACTTTCATGGCTATGAAGGTTGAATGAATTGGCCTGACACAGACTCTACCCTCTCCCTCGATGACTACTTCTTTAATGTTTGTGAACACTGAATATTTATCAGTCTTTTACCTTCAGTCAAACTCTGGATGAAGCTGGCTAGCAGGATTCAAAGGAAAAAAGAAGAGTTGACTGAGAGACATAGGTCCATATACACACACAGCATGAGCAGTACAACCTCATTTACCTAATAAATCAGGCTCAAAGTTATTGAAGACACACCACTATTCCGAAAAGTTAAATTATCAAAATACTAATATACCATGCATTCGTTTTGTACTCAGCAAATGAAGTGATTGGTATGTTTCACACTTAATATAACATTGAAGACTAAATTCTATTTTATAATCAATAAGGAATAAAAGAATTCACATACTCAAAATGCTGATTTTTTTTTTCCTCTGTAAAAGAAGATGTTTTCTTAGGTGAAGCTGAGTGAAAGGGCTCTCTGAAAAAAATTAATTGCTTTACAATTATATCAAAGAAACCAAGTGGGATAAGCACTGAGCTGTTTGGAAATAATATACTTTTATTAAATATCTGATTTTAAAAGCATACAACTCATTTCTGTGGTTGCACACATCCTAAAGATGGGTTCAGCGCTCTCTGTCATGAAAATATAATTTTTGCACTTCTGGTGAATGCAAATCAAGTTGTCACGTAAATTTTATGAGGGTACACCAATATTGCTCCCAAAGAAATTAATAACAAAGTTCTCACTGAGTATATATGCAACTTCTTTATTCCATTGAAACACTGGGAAGTGCGTATGCTTCTTGCACAAAGCTTGGCTGTTAGCACAGCAAGGTAGAGACTGATTTCAGAGTCCAGAGTCATCCATAGAAGGAAGAAGTGGTAGATACCACCTGAGTATCACATCAGGGTGATTATATATTTTCCATGGCTTAAAAAACCTATATAATTGTGCAAGCAGGAACTATTTAATAATGAAGTTGAAGCTCCTGAAACAAATGTTATTTCAATATTACAGAAATCACACAGGAGACAAGATTAAAAGATACTAGTTTTGGTTGACTGGCTGGGGTTTGTTTTCTGGGGTTTTGTTTTGTTTCTGTTTTGTTTAATTTTTTGCCGAAGCTAGATGATACTTGATATAAAGCAGCAATTTGGTCTGTTGGATCATACACAAACATCCTGCCAAGACAAACTGATGGTCTACCTAGGCTTTTCCTATGCAGTGTGTGGGTGTGTTTTCTATCTGTTTCTTTCAAAAATGTTTGGAACTACTAAGAAGGTAATAAACAACAGACCAGAAAATATTATGATATTGTAAAAAATCAGGGTGTATCAGTGGCTCAAAACCTGCATGCAGGTCTGGTTGTCCAACCTAAAAAGAATACAATAAAACTATAAAGCGAAAGACAACAGTGGTGAAAGGTGTGAAATAGCTGGCACCTGAGAAGGGACTAGGTTCTTTCAGTCTGGAAGAGAGGTAGTTAAGAGGAAGGATAGTTATACAGGCTATAAACTAAAAAGCTGGCTATAAATTAAAAAAAATCAGATACATCTTTTCCAACAACATGCATTGTTATGCTGTAAAAATCTTTGCCAAGGAGTGCTGTGGATGTTGACGGTCAATGTCGGGTCAAATAGTGATTAAAACAATCTCATACAGCAATCCTTGATTCATCAAGAACTATTAAGCACACTGCTGTGACTCAGGAAGCCCCTGAGCCTCAGACAGCCAGACAGGGGAGGCTGCATGCTATGCTTGTTCCCTTCTTACGTCCTTCCCTTGACCTCTCAAGTCATGCCAGCTGGATGAGTGGTTGGGTTGGCATTGCCAGGTCCCCCCCTCACCTGCCCTGTGACCTTGTCCTTGACATGAAGTCCTCCAAACTGGATACAGAGAGGATGAGGTGCTGCCTTGTCTGCCTGGGGAGATGAGGGCTTTTGGGAGACAAAGTTATGCCCTCCCTGGGAGGGAATATGGAGGAGGTCTAGAGCCGAGCTCCTGCCTGTTCTTTCTTGTGCACCTCTTGTCAAGAAGAAGAAAATATGTAGTCTTTGAAGGGAAGATAAGCTCATGAACTTTGATAGGGGTATGAGCCGATGTGGCCTATATCTTCTTCCTGGAATCTGTTCACTAAAATGCTATAGAAAGTTCCTAAACATGGTGAACAACGTTAGAATATAATCTGGCACAGTAAAAATATCTTAAAGTACAGCCACCCCCGATGTTGTGCAGGGGAACATGACCTTCTGGGGGCCCTTTTTAATGGCTATACTGGCAAGGCTATTACCGCTGGGTTGTGGGTGAAGGCGCAGCACCAGCTATGGCAGCTCCCATCTCTGCATGAGGATACGCGACATGCTGAAGTGTCTCATCTACAAATGGTGGGTATGTTTCATGTTTTGACTCCCTCCTCCATCTTCTTCCTCCCTACTTGGAAAGAAAAATGATTGTCCAAAGAAGCTGCCTGAGCACACATGTAGAGCAGAGAGAATCCATTTTGCTCAAAACAAAACTTTAAACTTGCTCAGTGTGTTCTCTGCTTTGCTGCTTGATAAAGGAGATAATGAAATTGGAGATAAGAGAAAAAAGAAAAAAGGACTATCTTGATCTGTTTGTTTTTCCCTGTAAGTACTGTGTGTTAGGTGTCACTAAACTTTGTTTCTCTTGCTTAATGTGACATTGGCTTCAGCAGAAATTACTAGTCATTTTTGCCATTTGAGCAGTTTGTCAACACTACTAATCTGAATTTATTCATCCTCAATTTAAGTTTGCATTTCAACACAGAACTGGAACAGAGTGTGAGCATGACTGACACTTAATTTGCTTCCCACGGTGAGAGACGGGCTGCAGCCTGGTCTGGCTCTGCTGGCACTGCTGCCAGCCAGCAGTGCCTCGTATGGCATAAAATGGGCTACTTCCCTCGCTGAACGAGTGAGGAAAATCTCATCTTTCGTAGTTTCATGGTTGATAACTGCTAGGGTGAAAAACTGAAAACTTGCACTTCACAGGCTTGCACTGAAAAGTCAGCAAGATAAAACTGAGGCATTCTGTTACAACATTGTTTTACACTTGTGCATAAGAGTGGTGAATCAATGCATGTGATACAAGGCACTGAGCATTCAAGCTGACCCTTCCCTAGCTATGAGTGAGGGTGTTCCAGTTTAGTCATCTTGTCGCAGAAGTGAAGCAAGAAAGCTTCTGTTCTGAAAGCTCTTCAGTTAAAACAACATATGTGGGTTTATAAGGGAAAGAGGTAGCCCAAAGGAGGAGCAGTGGAGGTGGGAAGCTTTTATTTATTTCTTCCAAATCACTTAAAGATAGAATTTGTTCCCTTTAGAAGTGCTTTTCATCAGTAATGCAAATTGATAGACATATGGCATATCATCCGCTTCTGAGTGTATGGTCCCAGGAAGCCATTTTTACTTCATCTCTCCAAGACTAGTTTTAATGCCTACTCCATATCATTGATGTACCTTCTATTGTAAGGATATAACTGAGACTGGGAAAGGGGATGGTTCAAACATCATTTCACTGCAGTTGTCCCTGGATTGCTGAAATTCTCTGTAACTGAATGGAGTTCAGAAAAGATATGCATGGAATATAACTATCTAGCTATGAAATGTCAACGTAGCATAAAAACTACACTGCTTATTTTCATATGCACTGGGTTCTGTCACACACAAACACTGAGTCAAAGGAAAAAATTTTCAGGGAAAGCAGATATAAATTTTAACATGATTTTCCATGACTACCATATTTTAAACTGAAATAAAGAAAATAGCGTCTTGAAAAGTTGTTCTTTAACAAAAGCAGAGTCCTCCTTTCCAGCCCCAAAACAATATGATCTATGAGCCCCCCCAGCTTCTATTTGCCCTTTCCAGATTACCTTCCAAAAAACACTAAGAAAAAAAAAAGAACCTAAATACACATTCTTCCCCTTTAGATATAATTTGATAAAAGCTGCCACCCTCCATTCCCCATATGCCTGCTGGCCATGGCCATCACAAAGTTAATACTGTTACCAGAAATGAGCTTAACTTAACTCAAAACACGTGTTTGCCTGTACAACAGCATTTTAGAAAACTTTGCTTATGTTTTCCCATCCTCAACTTTTCTATGGTTTGTTTGTTTGAAAACAACATTTGAAATTCAATTACATTTACTGCAATTCTGAGAAGGGCCCCTGCTTCCTTTTTAAAACAACTCGCAGAGAAAATAAAATGGGGACTGTCAAGAGAAAATCAAAGCTGCTGCTGGTGCAAAAAGATTGTCTCTAGACGCTGGTTTTCCCCTTCTTCCTTTAAGCAGATTTACCGATTTAAGAATATTATCTTGTGCATACCTCACTTCCAATTAGTCTTATACTGAAGAGTCCTCTCAGCAGTCAGTAATAGCTGCAGCTGAATCACATGGTAACAAAGCAAGAAGATGACCTGACTGAAGATTCCCTTCCCCCAGCCCCAAAATAACATATATTTGTAAAAATACAGACAAAGATCTAACCTCTACCTAGACAGAGTTGACCTAAGATATCACACTGCTTTGACCATACAGTCCTCTTTTAGACTATTTTTATATGATTGGTCTTCTAGATACAGAAAATCTTCAGTGTAACTAGTTGTTAATTTATTTTTTTTATTAATAGCTCAGATAGCAGAAAATGAACAACGTGAGGCACATTCCCTGATGCAAAATTCTCTTTCCTTAGGGCAGAGGATTACTAGATCTCCAGAATCTAGAACTGCACCTTTGTTGCCTTTACTGTAGGAACATCATCTACAGAAGATATAAATAAGTCTTTAACTCTCACCTCCACACATAAGCAGTTCTCCCCTCAAAACCTGCTTTAAAGCTTCAGTACTACTTGGGGCACAAATAACAGTAACAGAACAACTACCTTCTGAAATTTGAGATTCTCATAAAATTTTCCAGAAATTCAGGTAAATAGGGGTCTGAAGGAGCATAAATATCTTTAGCTCATTATATGATGGGCAGCGATTTGGTCAGTGCAAGGGAGTTTCATTTGTCTCCCTGCTTTCTTTGCCACTACAATGTCTTCCACAGTTGCAAAGAGCTTAAGCTTTCCCCAGACCAATATATCCCATTCAGGTATACTAGACTAAGCTAATGGCAGGCTGGATAAAAGGCTCTCACAAAGTGTCCAGCAATTTCTGTTGAGTATTAAGACAGCATCACTCTTAGGGACATCCCAAAATTTCAGAGAGATAAACAGGTTTTGGGACTTCTTATTAAGGCATTACAGGTAGATTTGAGGAGTTTCCACTATACTAGAAATTCCCTTCTAATCAACGTGAGAAAGAAAACCAAGAAATGAAATCTTATTAAATGAAGTATTTTTAAAAAAGAGAAATAATTAAAACAATAGGCATAAAATACATGGCATAAAAACATATTGAATTCTTTAAATTAAAAAAAAAAAATTGTAGGATTGTGACCACTTTATGACAACGGAAAGAAAAAATGTGTCTAGGAAAAAAATTCTGGTGTTGAATTTTCATCACATTTTTCTTCTTCTGATAAAGTTGAATTCTGCTGTCATCAGTGGAAGCAAACAAATAGTTCAGATTACAGTTGGTTAAGGTTTTTTTGTTCAAAACTCAAACAAAAGAAAGACTGAATGAGTGAAGTTAACTTTCCTTTGCAATTTCATGTTCATAAACTTTTACATGGGTTCACTTGAGAACAGATGAAAGAAGTTGTAAAACACCACAAGACTGACATGAATCAACATAATTCTGTATCAACCAGTAGTTTGTAAAAGAGAAGTCTGAGGTTAGTGAAACCTCAAGACACTGAAAAAAGTAAGTTTCACTAAGCATTTCTATTTTTGCTACTTTCCCTATAACTTGAAATAGTACTTTTTAACAATTTTAAACAAATTAAAGTATATGACAACAAATAGACAACACTAACCAGAGATCTTAATCAAGCAAAAGGCAGACGTTTACATATAATCCTTGCATAATTCTATGAAGGCAACATTTCTGGGTAAACATAGACGCTGGAACTTCTCTAACCAAAACCCAGTCTGGAAAAACTGCCAAATGACAAAACCAAAAACTGTATATTGACTTACCAGAGAGACAGTTTACAAGTGTTCAGATTTATCTGAAATCTGATCTTTCACATTTAAAACAATACTGTCTTTGTGAAAAACACATCAGTGAAAAATGTAGTGAAAAAAAAAGAAAAAAAAGTTTTAGGTTTCATTTGTCATTTTTCTACAAGAAAAATAGCAAAAAATGGTAGTTACCTATGGAAAAAAAATATTTCTGTCATACTACCATTTTTAATAGAATCTTTTGACATTAAAAATGCATCATTACATCTATGCAGGAATATGCAGTGACAGAAGGTCTCTCAGGAAAGACACTGTCTTTTATGAAGGCAACTCATGGATCTGGAAAAAACACAGAGAAGCTTTTAAGCACACAAACCTTTTACAAGTCTGAAGTGGATACAGGAATCCTAAGGTTGCACAAAGCTTGCAAGCAATTGCTATGGGTTTAATGTAAGTACGTTTATCAGAAAGATGTATTGAAAAGAGATGTATCACAGAAGGAAGTGTTAAGGTCTTAAATCCTGTCATAAAGAGAGGGAACTGATGTCAAATATGAACTTGAATGAATAAAACAGATTGACCGTTAAAGAAACTCAAAATAGATGACTACTCTTTTCTGAAATCACGGTAAGCCTAGGTGACTCCTTCTTTCCTTGACTTCGCAGAGATGAAATTAGGATTTGAGTTAATCAGGCCCAGTGTGTTTTCCTTTGGGGATAGAGGACAGGAGAGGAAGGGAAAGAAGAGCAGTGGGTGGAGTGTTTTGAGGGTTTTGTTTTGTTTTTCTTTCCTTTGTTTTGATTTTAAAGAGAGAACTAGATTGTTTCCACATCTTTGGGAGTCCACCAGCATTCCAAATATAATTACATAGCATGAAACTCAAGTGCTGAAACTCTGGAGCAAATACTATCAACACCTGGAGCAGAAAAGAGGACAGCTTAGGTGACATACTTCAGGCCTCCTCTGCTGAGATTTCCATGGGGGCTAAAGGATTGATCCCAAATCCTTCCACCTTGTTATTCCATGGAGTTAGTTTTTGCTATATATTCTCTTGGTTTTACAAACACTGAAAGTATAAACTTCTAATAGTCCAAATAATTCAGCTATAATCAGGACCTCTAGGCAATTTTCTAAATATGTGACTTACCCTCGTGCCTTGCACACTGTCATAGTCTTACACTCACATGCGGTTCAACTGAAAGGAATGATACATCCTCAATGGGAAAAAAAAATTGTGAGATTGAGTCTGGAAAAGATATTTTACCAGTTCTGTGATCTTCATTTGAGAATTTTTTAAAGAGTACTGAATTATTGATTTTATCACTTGGAATGGTTATAAACGTCTATAAAATATCTAATTTATCCTTTGAAACAATTATAAAATAACTGTCTTTTAAAGTATGATCTATTCAAAGGTTATAAATGTATAAAATATGTTGATCTCTTTATGTATCTCTAAATGTATAAAATATGTTGATCTCTTTATGTTGGCATCTCTGTTGAAGAATTATCAATACATAATTCACATTGGGACTACAGACACAGGCATCACCAGGAACAATTAAATACAAGCTTTTTTTTTTTTTTCAAGTTGGCAAATTCATATTATGGCTTCATTTGCAGCAAATGCAATAACAGAATTGAGGTTTTATATATGCATGCCATTTTGAGAATTAGTAATCACTGATGAGTCCATACAGACCAGCCACTGGTCAATGCACTCCGAGAGACTATGGATGATCCAGGAGCTACCACCACTGAGTGAGTGGTGTCGTGGCACCAGCTGACAACACGTCTCACACTGGGCATGAAAACGCAGCCTGGTAGTCTCAGGCCGCCAAGTATCCAAAGGTGGAAAGCATCAGCCATCACTCGGGCTAAAATTTTGGTTTCAGTGTGTTGGCTCTTCACTCCCTCCTCTGCCCTACAGCATGTGGGACTGCTTAATCTGCCAGTGGGGCAACAAAAGTTCAGTAGAAAATTAAGAGCTCTCCACAGATAACTATGCTTCCTCGAGATTTGCACAGAAAACTCGAGGAGTGCCAAAGTAATCAGAATGACCATTTATATGCTTAGCTAGGCACGTGCCTGATTTTACTGAGCTTATTTAATTTTCTAAATCACTTTGGGGCATAAGCTGGTATAAATGCAAAAAATTCATATAATGAAACTAGAATTTTATGCCTAGGAAAAATGCCAAGATTCATAACCATTCCCCCAGCTAAATTCTGCTTTGCCTGATTTTCTGAATTAAGTGGTGGTAATTATGTGCCTAATATGCATTCCTAGTTAACATGCTTGTCTCTATAAATTCAGTAATTGCTTATTCAAACAATGCAACAGGCATGTAACACATAATTGGCATGCACAATTACCTCATTTGCATCAGCAGTCACTGTAATTTCATGTCACACTGATTATGCATGAAATCATGAGTGCATTTTGGAAGACATTTGAAACCCAAACGCAAAACAGAGACACAAAATAAGTTTCTAAATGAATAATCTTTTCCTCTCTTTAAAAATATTTTACTTCCACGGTCCTCTTCTTCATTTTTTGCATTTACTTGTGTTTTATTATTTAGTTTTACTTTGCTTAGCTCACTGTCCTGTAATCAGGTCTGTAGAAGATTGTGAACAATTAGTTCCATGAAAGGCATAGAGCTCCTGTGTCTGCCTGTGTCACCTAAATGGTGCTTATGTTCTTCCATGTATGTTCAAAGAGGCCTAAAGTTTTCAATAAGCAAAGGCTGAAGCGTTTCCATCCAGACATGGCTACCTTCTGAAAAGTTTTCTCTAAATGTAGATGATATTATTCATGGCTATGTATTTGGCCTTTCCAATTATTGACATTCTTATTGCTATTTTTTGACTAAAAAAATATTTGAGTATGTTATTGCAGTTATAATTTAATTATTCATTTAATGAAAATGGAACTTTGGAGAAATTACCATTTTAACTTCTGAAAGTTTTAGAGTTGGTGATTTAAATACTTTAATAATTTGAATAGATATAAGTTTAAATAATGTTTCTTGTATGAATTTTGTTTGCTAATTTAATAAATATATTAAATTATTAAAAAAATTACTAAATCCCTTATTGATGGAATGAGTTAAAGGAAACTGTGCTCCGTTTTTCACGGTGGAATGTAATATACGGGGAAAGCAGAGCATTAGCGTAATTTAACAAGGTGAAACACAGGTAACTGTAACCTTGCTGGTGTCTCCAGGATGGGAGAGCTGGAGCTGATTCAGCTTTTTCAATGCCTGCACCTGGCTGTATCACACTTCTCAGCTCTGCATGAACTTAAATGATCAGTTTTTAAATTTAGTTGGTTTTCAACTTTTCAGTTACTCAGGCATTCAAGCCATTTTATTTCCCTGTATTCCCTCGAGCATCCCTGCTTGAGATCCATGAAGCTGCTACTCATTAGTCCAACATCTTAACTAGTGACAGCAGAGTGTTAACTTAAGTAGATGCTATTTTTTTCAGAAGAAGTCTGTTCAGGACTTTATCCCCACGTAGTTTGTGCCCGTTCTCACACTCGAAGATGTATGTTCAAATGGCTGTGTCCTCCTGTGGAAGACGCTGATCGAAGCATAAGCGCGGAGCTGGGGCTCTTGCCACACCAGAGCTGCTCCTGGCCCCACACTGGATGGGCTCCTGAGGTGCCGCTGGTGCCAGTGGATGGTGATGCCTCCTTGAGACCTCCCTGAGAGGACTTACAGGTACAGTCAGTGAGTCAGAACACTTCCCAGCTAGTGCTAACCATCTGATTAAACCTAAGAAAAAATGTATTTCGACTTAGTCTCAATCTGTGATGCTTATGTTACGGAGTCAGTCATCTAAAGGTACCCCTGCGTAGACAGAAACCCCACCTGCTCTGCGAGTTCTCTCATTCTCTTTTTGCGTATAATTTATATGAGGTAAACCAACCCCAACCTGGGAGTGAGAAAGGGAAGCACACTAACTGCTAGGTTAGTCTCTCAGGACAGTAGAGGGTATTGATTAAGCAATATTTTGAGGGGTGCACTGAAATCACTTTTAAAATCTGTTTTCATTAGATCCAGAAATAAGAACAACACGTCTGATTCATCCCAGGGTAAAATACCAATAAACGCATATATTTTCATATGTATTTATAGCAATAATTTGTTATACAATATGAATATGCATGTATTTATGTATTTATTTATATAAAAGCTATACATATATAAGCGGGCATGTGTGCTCCCACACACACATGCTCAAGAGCATAAAAACACCAGAAGACAATTAAAGATCCTTGCAGAGTGACATATAAATGCATGTTCTTTCCTCCTTGCTTGTGACAGAGCTGCGGAGGGTGTCTTGGAAGCTGTCGCCTCTTTGGCATATTTTATTTCCCACAGTGATACATTTTTATAGAGTGATTTCTTCCATCAACAGGTGACTTCCATTCTGCTCTGTGCTGTGGCTGTTCAGCACCAAACAGGCGATTGCCCACAAAAATGGAGCTTTCTATTGGCATATGTAGGACGTCAGGATGAACTACAATGCTGAAAATACAAAGTATGGTGCCTCACAGTTTATTATGACAGCAAGCTCTAGTCATAGGTTTTAGGAAGTGGCTAAAATCATTGGTATGAGCTCTCCTATCACCTCAAAAAGAAAAGCCAATTTACAGTGGAATATATATTTACCAACATAGGATTCACATCTTAATTATATGATCCTCAGGGCTAGGCATGGCTGGAGTAGTCAGATGCAGCTGCATGTTCATACTGAACAGTTGTTGTTCCAGTCTAGAGACACCTTTATGGCTCTAAATTGCTGCATTCCATTCCATTAAATCGTCTTTAATTCTTGATTTTCTCCTGTGTTCTTTAAGGTTCCAAAGTGAGTACTGAAGCACTGTGGTCTGGGACTGCAACTAAGATAAAATATATCTCCTCTGCAGACAGAAAAGATGGAAAGAATAATATCAATAGCATTACAGAGTTACTTTAGAAATGTGAATAATGTAGAAAGGTAAGACTTAAAAGGAGGAGCAGTGAGAAAACTTCGAAATATAAAGGCATGTTCTTCTTGCTTCTTTAACTGCTATTATGGAGCACATTTGAATTATTTTTAATTAATTTATCTGGTTTTACTAACCAGATTCTTGTGAACAAAACTGCCACTTTAGTGTCTGGGAAACTATTTTCTACTCTTTGATCTCAGGTGCAAAAGCCACAGTTCATTTGATATACCTTATATATTTAAAGAATATTTATTGTTTGCTGATTCTCACTTGGACACCCAAGTACTCTGACAGCACAATTTGACTCAGAGTCCAGAATATATTATTCTAGTATTAGAAGTGGTACAGTCGGTTTTAGGGCTGCTGATCATGTGCGTGCTCCATCTCCTTACACAGGAGTCAGATGAAGGTTATAGGTCACAATGCTGACCTATAACCAGAAGAAGCTGCTGATGTGGAAGGTGGCAAAACATAGAGTGGTTTCACTGAAGGAGGAAATGGCCAGCAGTGCTCTCCAGCTTCTGTTGACACCCTGGCAGTTTCTTTTCTGGTGCACCCTGTCAAGAACATCAAGTGGAAAAAAAGAGAAGAAAGCTTTAATTCTCACACCCTAGCCTTATTTTCATGCATTTAGGACATTTGGCACCCTTCTTTGCTCATGCTTATTACTGCAGAGTGACAAATACATGTGGAAGAGCAAACCTAATACCTCAAGAAACAGGCTGGGCAGGAACACAGGCTAAAGCCAGATGAAACCATTGGCTTGTCCATCTTGTGCTGACTGCAAGACACAAAAAATTTTATTTTATGTGTTCATAATCAAAAAACTGTCTTGTCCCTGACACAATGTGGAAAGATGTTTGTGCAGTTTGGGATGCCTTAGAACATCTCATTTTTAACATACAGGGGACAAAATTTCTTGGGATAAGTTATAAAAAGTGTTCAATTTACATGTTTCTTTTGTGAAAATTAACAAATCTTACTCTTGATATTTTAGTTAGTTTACATCCAACCTGGCTGGCTTGTAAACCAAATTTTCAGGAGTTCTCTATTTATTAAAACTCCTTTGAGACATGTCAGAATCCAAACCTCCTTCCATTTAGCTTGCCAAATGCTGGAGGCTTGCTTGGCTATTGCTCATCATTGGAAGACATGATTTCTCTTGATCCCTGCAGTGACAGCTCTGACGCCAACTTAGTCCTATAGAAGAGCCTCTGCTCCTCCTTGGATAGCCTCAAGCAATGCTTCAGAGCTGGGCACTTACTAGGGTGCCTTGAGTGCTCCTTTTAAGAATCACAGCAGGCTTGCATGAAAACTGCTTGCTGTTAGTCAGATCAAAATTACCCTTCGTTAAAGGCAAGTTAAGTTAAAGTGGAATTATGTCTGTTCTGGAGGATACAGATTCTTGTAAAAGAATCATAAGAAGTGAAGAAAATAAACAATATGATCTTCCTAGATCAAGGACAACACTTAAATGTTTTCTTTATGTCTCTTTTCAAGTGAAGTGCTGTAGGTGCCTTCCTAGCCTGTGAGATCAGAGCTCTCTGTTCCCTGCTCGCTGCTCATTGCAGATAGCAATCTTCAGAGCGAATTCTTTCCTCAGAAACACATTAACTTTTATAGCTAATCTATACCTTTGCTCAGAGTCCTCCAAAATTTAAGTATGATTCAATTCCTCTTCCCAAAGTTCATACTCTAGCAATAGTCAGTAGTGTTCAAAGTCGTGGAAAACTGAGGACTGTTGCTATCTGTAGCAAATGCTACTAGTACAGCGCAGGTCCTATTTGCATGAAAGGATCTGTTCGCTTTTCCTTGAATCAGTGTGGGGTACAAATTCACCACAGTGACCGAGGTGTATTTTTCTCTGGGTAGCAACATCAATATAAGGAGATTCTATTCCCTACAGGTTCTGTTTCCCCTTCACGGTCCCCTGCTCTCATGTTCCAATTCCTGCACTGCCCTGTAACTGACCTAAATTCTCATTGATTTTAATCTCAATTTAAATTAACTCAGTACCTGACTTCAAGACCAAGGGAAAACTGTTTAAAATATCTTTGATGCTATCAGATTTTCTGCAAGATTTAAACCTGAGAGCACTAAAATATATTCAAACAATAATTTCAGTCTGGAATATTTTTAAAACAGCGTCAACAACAATGGTGAAATGTGGGAGCTTTCAGGAGTAGTGAGTTCAGCTGGTTCATGAGAGATTTAATCTGTTATGAAAACTAGAATGAACTTCTCAGTGCATCACAAGTCCACAGGGCTCTATTTCAAGTACCAGCTTTGCAGATCTGTCTGTGATTGAATTTAGGCATGTTAAGTTGAAAAATCCTGATTCTCAGTTAAACTCCATGTGGAAAAAGAAATTTAGCGATTTGAGAAAGCAAATAAAAATTCTCCAAAATAAAGTACCAACAGAGATCAGTTCCACTTCTGAATATAAAATCCTATGTTCCTAGAAGTCCTTGCTCAGTAGTTTCAGAAGAATGAAATAATATGTTGTAATTTTTGGACACTTTATTCTTTTGAAGAGTTAATCTTATCTAAAAAAGGAAAAGACCCAATACAATAAACTGCCTGATGAATTGAGTGTGGTACCTGCATCTTTCAAAAGAAATACCTGAGACAAGGATTAAAATGCTTTTCAAAGATAAGAATCTGCAGTCATCTCAGTACATCCTGAGATTACTGACTACTCAGTCTATCATTATTTCCCACTCATCGGTTGATTTAATTTTTTTTTAAATAAGTTTGGTTGTAGATACCACAAAAGTTTGCTGTTAACAGCTGGGCACAGACAGTAATTTTGGAAAGCATTCAGCCTTTTTCAACACACTTTCCACTGGCAAACTCCTGAAACACCAACAGCATTTCATATCAGCAATGGGTGAAATCAGGAGGGGGTTTGTTTTTTTCAAGGAAAGTCAGTGCATGTTGTAACTGGAGCCCAATTTCTGGAAATAAACTGCTAGCTGAAAGGTTATAAGCACTCCTTTTGCTGTTGCTGCAGCTTGCACCATTGTAGCCATAGAAGTCGCATCAGGAAATATCTATCACTTGACGTTTTCTAATGAAAAGCACAAGCAACTGTAAACAACAAAACAGACCTATTTCTTGAGTCTAATTTGACTCAGAGCATCAAATTTGGTACTTGGCAACAGAAAAATGCAACAGCTGCATTTTGTCATAACGCCTGAAAACTACTACATTCATAAGAAGTTAAAAGTAGTATGGAAAAAAATAATTCTTGATGTTGTTATCTTAGTTTCAGTATCTCCTATACAACTGCATATGCAGATGCTTCTCCGGAAGAGCTCTTAAACTTTGTCCTTATCTGCTCCCCATCAATGTTTGCAACAGTGGAGGGAAGAGGGGGAGGGAAGCCAGCTGGAAATTCCAGGGTACTTGTCATGGAGTTTCCCACCCACTTAGGTCTCACTAGTATGCACAGGGGCCTGCAGTGCCTTATGAGAACACCAGCAGGAAATCAGTGGCTACCCTATGCTCATCTGGTGCCTATCTTCTCCATGCCCTAGTGTTCATCTGTATATTGCAGGCAAAACCCACTTGCCCACTTTCTTAGCAGGCTCATCCCTCACACACTGCCCTATCACCATTGGGGATGATTATCTATTCTCTATGAACACATAAGCAAATCAACACAAAATCTTATTCTTTTCCTCCCTTATCCCTGCTAACATCCTACCTTCCATTAAAGTTATTTTTCACACAAGTTGGCTAAACGAGAACCAAATGCCATCACGGGCTCCAGAAGCTGAAGCCGTGACAGCGATAGTTATGAACCTCTGCAATAAATGAGCCAATGCACAGTTTCCTCATGTGTGGGACATAAAAGTTTATTTTCAGAAAAAATGCTATTTCTTCTCGTGATGACTCGATGATCTCAGAGGTCCCTTCCAACCACCACAATTCTGTGATTCTGTGATTCTGTGATTTGAAAGGCAGGGCAGGATCTCAGTAGTGTATACCCCATCAGTAACCCACAGAACGGGCTATGAACCGGTTTTGAAATTGTTGTTTGACCCCCCCAGGTCTTCTCTGTTCGTCCTATGCTTTCTAAGAGGTGTTTCACCACTTTGCCTTGCAAGTGTTGTTGAATGTACTCCAAAATATTTCAAACTCTGAAAGATTAAATAATGCCCTGATGTATTCCTGGCACAGTTTCTGACTACTGCATGCAGCAGGTGAGGACTTGGGGAGAAATGAGATAGATGGCATGAAATAGCTGTTCGGTGGGAGAAGGAAAGATTACTGATTTTGCATTAGCTCAGTTACTTGCTCCTTCTTTTTAGCAGTGGAAATACCGGTGGCTAGTTTGAGGATGCTTATTTTCTCCTCTGTTTTTAGGGGTTTTTTTTGGTGTTTTGCTTTGTTTTGTTTTTAAATGTGGGGAAGGTGCAGAGAGAGAATAATATACATTAGTAAAGTATTTTTTTTCCAGACTGCAACATATTATTTGGGTTTATTCTCCTCTCCCATCTGCCATAATTTTCTACCTATTACTGGTTATGCATTTTTTAAGAAGTTGGACCTTTGTGCCGTATATCTGTGTTGACTATCAGTTCCGGTTGCATTTCTCTTAGCTCCTTTAACCTGTTAGGAAACAGAAATAAAGCCTCTTGACTGCAATGCAAGATTGTTCCAGGATGACAGGAGCTCTGCCTTTTGCCGGGAAAGAGCAAAGGAAGCTGTGCTGGGTATTTTGGAAAAGAATGTGTCAGAGGATTGGAATTTTCAAAATAGTTCAAAATATTCAATTATGAGACATGGAAGAAGCAGTCTTCTTCAAAGAAGAGTACACTGAAAACCTCAGAAATTATTTCTCACCTGAAATCTTTCCTAGTATTACAGGATTGTAATTGTATTATCTTATTAATTATTATTAATGCAAATTATTAAAATCTTAAGGATCTGAATTTTGCATAATCTTAAGGATTATGCAGTCAAACATTCATCACAAATGCACTTCTACATAATTATTGTGCCGTCTTCTATAGATTGTTTTAAAGATCATATGGTAAAATTTTCTCTGCCATCAGTTTAGATGTGAGACTAAGGCAATATTTTGCCTTGTAGTTGAAGGCTACCACACATGATGTTAACATAAGTAGATGGGAAAAGAGAAAGAGAATAGAACTATAACTGACTATCAGGTGTTCATTTGATGCAAAATGCTCCAAAAATTTAGGATGTCCCCAAATGAGAAATGGGTTCAATTGCATTCCTGAATTTATAATTCCATTATTCTCTTCCACAGAAAATAAAAGCATAATACTATGAAAAAAAATGTAGTGCTTATTGCAAGTGTTTTGAAGGATACACGTCAAGGATGAAAAGTAACAAAACAATATGGTGAAAAATTAAACATGCACTATTGACCGGAATGATGAAAAGATTTTTCTAAATAAGAGAGGTAATGCCTTCTAATAGGCAAATTGTTGTATATTGCCCTTTAAAGTGTATTATTTTGATTGTAATGTTTCAGTATTTTATAACTTGAACTGTTCATTTTTAATTTTTGTTATGTTGTGTACTTGTTTGTGTATGATTTTTTTTAGAAGGTGTTAACTTCAGCCAAAATATTTATGTTTTCTTTTAATTTTTTTTCTTTGAAGGTTCATACTTGACATTGTGAAACATTTATTTGCAGAAATCGTGGTCAAACACTGAAACAGGCTTCCTAGAGAGGTGATTGGTGCATCAAATCTGTCAATGTTTTAAAGGGATTTGGACAATGACCTTAACAATATGCTTTACCTTCTGGTCAGCCCTGAAGTGGTCAGGCAGCTGGACTAGATGAGCACTGTAGGTCCCTTTCAACTGAAATCTTCCCGTCCCTTCCCTTCCCTTCCCTTCCCTTCCCTTCCCTTCCCTTCCCTTCC
>JAOXJM010000001.1:137917244-137932299 GCA_026413425.1 Tringa solitaria
CTTCCCTTCCCTTCCCTTCCCTTCCCTTCCCTTCCCTTCCCGTCCCTTCCCTTCCTTGCCTTTTATAATGACTGTTTTTTAATTGCTGACATTGAAATATTTCATCTGCTACATTTCTTTCTTTGTAATGGCCAAGCATGCTTATTCTTTCAGGCAAGGACTTGAAACTTATATGGGAACTGTTAACAGTTATCTTATCAACTGTAATGTATCTGTTAACTTATCAATGTTAAAAACTTCTAATGTGTACACAAACGTCCTGCACAGCACGTGACTATTCTTATCAGGATACCCTCTTTATTTTTGTAGCGCCCAGATTCATTCAGCATATATCTTCCATATTCTTTAGCACATCAAGCAGGGTCCTACACATAAAAGACTCCTTCATGATCCAGGTGTGATCCATTCAAAAAGCAGCTTCTTTCTGCTGTCTGGACTCAACTGTCTGTGATTAAGTTGTATGCAGTGTGTAGACAAAAGGAGTTGAATAAAGAGTTTAGCTTATGTATCACCCTTTATTCTGACTTTGGGATACTTCACCTTGCAGCTCTAATAATGACCTTCTGAAACAATTTTGTGTGAGACAGCTTTACCTACTGGTGCAGTACATATGGAGTCTGGCTGAATGTTACCTTTCCTTTGGCACGGGTATTGTCACTGGTGGCAGCTAAATACCAGGCAGGTATGCCACAGCACTGAATGAGAATGGCACTGGTACAAATGACTGCAGATGAGGCTTTTACACGGTGCTCTCTGCAGTATTTTTGGTGAGCTCAGTTTTGAATGCTTGTTTATTGTGACTACTACTAGCTAACAGACAATGCCTGAGAATGAATGAAAGCGCAGTTTCCAGTAAGTTCAGATGGGCAGATTGCAATGATAACATGCAAACAAGTGAAAAACAGCAGGAAGCTTTCAGTCCTTTTTAGTGATAAAAGTCTGTAGTGCAATCATGTATGGGATCTGTAATTAAGCTTACGTGCATTTTAGAGCTCAAAAGGTAATTTTCTTGCACACACACAAGATAATCGTTGCTTCATCTAGAACAACCCTGCTTTCCTACTTCAGAGCAAGTTCCTGCAACAGAGAAATCAGCCTGCCAATTTAAGAGAGTCAGATTTTAATTTGACTCTCTATACACATTGCTTGGATGTAATTGTTGCAGATCCATCCAAAGAAAGAAATATGTGAATGTTTGTTGAGTTTTAGACACTGAGTATGCCCATGTTGCCAGTCCAGGATTTATGGGATAAAACTGACTGTTTTTTTGTGCACTAAGAAGTCAGATCTTTTAATAAAAATCTGATACTAAAATATATTAATAAGTCCACCTTTGTGCAACTTGTTCCTCTTTCTTACCCATAGTGATTAAAATCTCAGGTTTCAGAGCATGCCTCTTCTGTTCATGTCAGATTCCATTTCTTGTGAACAAACAAGTGATATTTCTCTCTCTTTTCTCTTTCACCCACTGTTTATTGTTTCTTATTTCATGATTACTGGTGTTGGCTGTGTTAGCATTCCTAGACCTACCAAAAATTTAGTATCAGCTGCCAAGTTGCAACTTGCTCACTACAGAGCACACTCCGCTATTTGAGAATATATTATCAGAAATAGTGTTATTTGATGTTTGTTCTAATCTTGATGCCTCCCTCATAACCTCATTTAGTAAGTCAGGAATTCCCATGTTATGACATAATGCAGACAGTCATTCCTTAGTTTCCATCTCTTTATTCATGAACTTCCAGACCTTTATCAATTCTCAACTCTTCTTTCCTCCAAGTTGCAAAGCACCATTCTCTCAATTTTTCCTTCCTACAAATACCGCTCCCTGTTTCTGGTTGACTTTGCAGCTCTTCTCTCTCTTTTCTAACTTTACCACAGTCTTGAAAAATGGTAGATAAGGAGGTACCAGAACTCCAATACTTCAAATGTGTAAATGCAAAGTGGTGTGACATTTCCTGTGTTTCCACACCACCACAGAACAGTTGAGGCTGGAAGGTAGCTGTCAAAAACATCTAGTCCAATCCTGCTTTCAAACAATCAAACAGAGCCAGTTGCCCAGGACAGCGTATGCTTGGGTTTTGAATATCTCCACAGATGGAGTCTCTGCAACCTCCCTGGGCAACCCGGGCCAGTGCTCAGACACCCTCACAGTAAAAAGTGTTTTCCTGTGTTCAGGTTGAATTTCATTTTTTTTAATTTCTGCTCATTGCTTCTTGTCCTGTCAGTGGACATCACTGAGGAAAGTCTGGCTCCATCGTCTTTACTCCCTTCAACTGTTTATACACATGTGTAAGATCCTCCTGAGCCCTGACCAGCCTGTCAGCCTCTCCTCTATAAAAGGTGCTCTGGTCTCCTAATTATCTTTATGGCCTTTCACTGGGGCCCTTCACAGGACTGACTCTACATCCTACTTGTACTGGGGAGCCCAGCACTGGACCCAACACTCCAGACAGGTCTCCCCAGGTCTGAGTAGAGAGGAAGACTCACATCCCTTAACTTGCTGGCAGTACTTCTTTGCCTAACGCAGCCCAGGAAGCTGTTGGCCTTCTTTGTTGCTACAGTAAGTTGCAGACTCATGTTCATCTTGTTATACCTTGGGACACCAAAGTCCGTTTCTGCAGAGCTGCCTTCCAGCCGGTCAGCCCTCAGCATGTACTGGAGCCCAGTATTATATCTCCCATGTTACAGGACTTCGCATTTCCTCTTTATGAGTTTCATGAGGTTCCTCTCTGCCCAACCCTCCAGCCTGTTGAGGTTCCTTTGAACAACTGCACAACCATCTGGTGCATCAGTCATTCCTCACAGTTTTTTTATCATCTGCAAGTTGGCTGAGAGTGCACTTTGTCCCAGCATCCATGTTATTAATGAAGATATTAATCTGCATTGGCCACAGTATCAACTCCTGGAGTACACCACCAGTTGCTGACCTCCAAAAGGACTTTGTGCCATGAATCACAACACTCTGGGGCTGATAGTTCAGCCAGTTTTCAATTCAACTCAACTCTACCTAACCTGTACTTTGTAAACTTGTCTATGAGGACATTGTGGGAGACAATGTCAAAGGCCTCACTAAAGTCAAAGTAAACAGTATCCACTGCTTTGCCCCATCCACCAAGACAGTTGCCTTGTTTTAGAATGCTATCAAGTTGGCTGAGCATGATATTGCGTATTTGGAAATGGTTTCAAGGATTAGTTGCTCCATTACTTTCCCAGCGATTGAGATGAGGCTGATCAGCCTGTAGTTTCCCAATCCTCTTTCTTTTTCTTTTTGAAGATAGGAGTGATGCTTGTTTTCTTCCACTTTTCAAGAATCTCTCCCATCTGCCAACTCTGTCAGCACTCATGGATGTATCCTGTGAAGCCAAGTGGATTTACGTATGTCTGCTTTGTTAAAGTGCTCGCCAACCTGGTCCTTTTCTGCTAAGGGTAAGCTCTTTGCTCCAGACTTTCCTTCTGGTCTCAGGGGCCTGGGATTTCTGAAGGGTGGTCTTCCTAGTAAAGACTGAAGCGAAGAAGGCATTGAGTACAGCAGTGTTTTCTGTGTCACTTGTCACCAAGTCCCCTGCTTCATTCTGCATGTTTTCCATAGTCAACTATGTTTTCCCATGTTTTCCTTAGTCTTACTTTTACTGTTTATGTAATTGTAGATCCCTTCTTGTTGCCCTTAACATCCCTTAATGAACTCAACTCCAGATTGGCCTAAACTTTTCTAACCCTGGTTAGAAAAGAGCAGCTGCTTAGACCAAAGAGCAGTTTTATGCTGCTAGGTCATCCGTTCCTGTTTCCACCTCTTCACCTCTTGTACACATCCTTTTCATGTCTGAGTTCAGATTGGAGCTTCTTGCTCATCCATGGTGACCTTCTTCCATCTTTACTTGTTTTTTTCCCTCCATTGCTTTTCTGCCATTCATAAAGAAGGCTGGGATAGTTCAAGACATGGTGATATGAGGAAAGACCAACAAGTGACATGGCATGATTGCATGAATTTTGTGAATGCCAGAGACCCTCGAGGATTAATCCTCTAAGCTTTGTCCATGGGTAGAAGTCCAAAAAGTACAATAAAGTCTTTACACACGCACTTTGCAGCATATTACAAAAGGGAATCAGGTTCTCCTGTCAGAACAATGAGCTGTACTGACTCAAGTTGACTAAGCTGGTTTGTCATGGAGTGATGGGACTCACTTTTTTCTATAAATGGGTCGTTGTTCCCTTTATCCCACCCACTCAAAGCACCCTGAAATCACTTCTTGTTAATGCTAAAAATTGCAAGGGAGCATCACTTCAAAACAAAAAGAGATAATCTCTGCTACTCTGGGGGCTTTTTGTGGAGTCTGTTACCAAGGCCATGAGTAAGTGAATAACATTAAATGGAAGTTACACACAGGCTGCTGTTTGTTTAGGTTCTAGATGAAGAAAGAAATAAACTAAGACAAATTGCTTTGCTGAAATATGTGGTAATCAAAGACTCTTTTTACACCACTGATGAAATAGGAAGGGGAATAAAAAGAGAGGAAGGAAGCTGATGAAAGTCAGTAAGGCTACTGAAGGTTGCAGCTGGTAAGTGAAGCCACCTCTGAGGGCTGCTGTCATGGGTGGAGGAGGTGGCAGAAGGCCAAGTGCTGTTTGTGTGGTTTGATCCAAAGTGCAAAATTAAGTCAAAAGGGCTTCTTTTGATTTACTTGGTTCACTTGCAGCATCCTCATTCTCTGGGTATCCTGTTAACAGTTGTCTCTACTGGCAGCCTAAACCACAAGCCCTGACTGCTAGTTTTTAACTCACCCTCACTCTGCTTTCCCTGTTTCTGCGTGAATTTGCAATACTAGGCTGGATCTTGTTTTCTCAGGCCAAACATGCCAACACTGGACTACGTGTAAGCCCAGAAGAGGGGGCACACTGTGACAATGCTCTGCCCTTGTCCTCATGGGACCAATGACCCAGAGGATGTGGGCAAGTTAATCAATTACACTCCTGCAGGCAGGCAGGAAAAGATCTGGGGGAGAACAGACCCCGTGGCTCACATGTTGCTTTTCAGTTCATGGACTGGGATCCTGCATATTTGAGAAAATCAAATCAGGTAATCAGAGTTGGCTTCCAGCAGGCAGAACCTAAGCCAGGTGATCGGGCTAGTGTATGCTTGTATGGGGGGAGGTGGCAGGTTCCTGGGCCCTATGTCCTTCAAATGTCAAATCTGATACATATTTCAGCAGCAGCAAAAATAGCTAGACAGTGCATCAGGTTTGTGCAAGCAGTTTGTTTGGCCCAGTCATTGTTGTTTTATATTCTCCAGGGCCTCAGCCCTAGGTTTGGTTTTAAAAGTAGTAAAAGGAGTAATTTTATTTGGCTTCAAGAGGCCCCCAGTATTTTAAAAGGTAGTAGAGGCTGGTGGGAGGAAGAATTACTTGAGGTACCAAAATGTTTGGTAGAAGGAAACAGTCAGTGAAAATGCACTGTAGTCGCTTGAGAATTAGATCTTGTTTTTGATGTAGTGTCTCAAAATCAGAATAATTATAAGCCAGAAGGTATTTTAGGTACCTTTTCTTTGCATTTTTTCTCCCCACACCTCTTTCCCCCAAAGAATGAACTGTCTTAGAAGGTCTGCAATCTCCAATGTCTTTTACCTGTAATAAACAGACAGGACAAATTCATCTCCGTCACACTCTAGTGAAGACAAGACATATGTTCTGGAAGGAAAATGTGTTTTTAACTCAAATGGGGACATGTGGGAGTTGCCCTGTCCTGGGCAACAAGAGAATTTTGGCTCTCTGCCTTCATTTGGTTGTCACACTGGCTTCTGCAATGCTGACTGTGGAAACCGTGAATGATTTCAGCTTTCCATTAGCTGTCACCTACGACCTAGTTTAGTATTTCAGTTCTGTGCTGCTTGTTATTTTAATTTCAGGAATTAATGTCTCCCTGGAGGAACTTGAACAAAGAAGGGCTAGACAGTTAACGGAGTACTGTATGTGTTTCAGGCTATCATGCTGGGGTTTCCAAGAGTCACTAGGATTTGAACAGGTCTTCCTGGGACATGCAATGGATAAACCAGTGAAAACAGCCAACCCAAGAGAAAAAGATCAAAACTGGTACCACATCACGTGGCTGGAGACTTTGATGATGTGATAAAGCTGATAAGGGTCTCGTTTGACCAACAGTACTCTTGGGTTAAAAAGGACAGTGAACACATTACGGAAAACTCTGAGAGGAATGAAAACAAGCTTAAACAGAAGTCACAGCAGAACTTATGGATGTATTCCTAGCAACAAGGCATCTAGGGGACAGGGTCTCCAGAAGACCTTATGGTATGTGTGACCAGGCCACTTTGCATGCAGCATGACTGAGTTATTCATCTGCTCAAGTATGCCCCTTCATGAGAAGAAGGTTCCTATGCTTTTTCTGATGCAAGCAGAGAAAAATCTTGAGACTGTCTAGGAAATACAGATAGGAATTGAGGTCTACTCTTTATATTTTTTACCTGTTGGTTTAATGGAGTAGCTTATCTTGTGTGATGCTTAATAAGGAGAGTGGATTTGAAGTAAGTTGGTGTACTTGCCTGTTTCACACGTCCCTAGAAAAAGTAGACAGTAAACCTTTACTAGGACTTGAAGGGAGCAGCCAGCAACCCCAGGGAAGAGAGCACTTTGTCAGTCTGGGCTGTCTTCCTGAGCTCTTACTGGAGAAGGGCAGCAGGCTGGGGCCACACTGACTTTTCAGATCACATGAGGACCATGCTTGTGAAGTGAATCTCGCAATCATCATGTTTTTGTTCACACAGTGGATCACTGGGCTCCTCTTGGGTGACCCTAGCCCAGAAGCTGGGCTCCAGGAGGGCATTTAGCAGACTCTGACTGCTCCCAGGCATTCAGCCCAAGGGGCTGAACTCTTGCGAGTGTAGGGAAGACTTCCTCCTGTCCCCATGCACACTATGTGGCTGTTAGGTCCTCAGCACCAACTGCTTCATCCCACTGCTTCACTGCTGCAGTTTGTTGCACTACTACATGGACACAGCCAAAGCCCAGTTTACTGCAGATCTATAGATAATAGATTTCTTTAGACGTGATAATTGTGATCATGACAAGATTTTAATCTCTATTATTTCTAAAATATGTTTAATGTGAGGCAAAACACTTTCTATATGTAATTTTAGGTATATTGATATATAAGGTATAGGTATAAGACAGATATACATGTAATGTTAGGTATTTGGATATATTTGGAACCTATAGCAGTATAGATGTGTCCAAGTAACACAGGAGGAAATTCATCCTTGTACTACTTTTTGTGTAATAGCCTCACTACCCCTGACAGATCAGCTCTCTCTGCCACAAAAGGGTCCACAACTTCTGCTTCTGATCTGGGGACAGAAGTAGTTCAAGCCAGCTGAGGTGCAGCAGGCACGTGGAGTGGCAGTATAAACATCTCCTATCAACAACAGCTCCTGGTTTCATGAGTGGGAAGGCAGACGGTTTGCACCTCTCCTACCCTCAGGTCATTGGGCACTTTGGGATTGGTGTTGTCATCCATGATATGTTGTGGTGACAGCTATGCACAGGTACCTGGCCCCTGTTTGGATCAGTGCTGTGGACACCTCTGATGCAGATTTGAAAAGATAAAGTGCAGACAAGAAAGACATTCCTATTCTGAGAAATTAATTTATTTTTTTTAACATAGTATGAAGAAGGTGTACATTCTGGAATCCTGCACTTCTGATTTGTTTATAGCTAGAGATATGTAATTTTTTTATTTCCTGTAGTCATTTCCTTCAGTTTCCTCCAGCCTCTGATATAAAGTGATCAAACGGTAAAATCCAGAGATTATGATTACTCATCTCTTCACAGCCTGTTGTATCATTCCAACCATGAGACTCATCTTTCAAGCATGTTCAATGATCTTCACACTGGGCAATCTGGTGGCTTCTCAGTCACAGTCTCCTGGTAAGTTCAAATCCAGAGATATTTATTCAAGAAATTGACACATTAATTCATAATATTTCTGTGCACACTTTACCTCATGTGTTACAATATTCAGCACTTTTTTTTTGGTGAGAAGAATCAAACAAACAGAAATTGATATCAAGCAGAGATGAAAGTGGATTTTTTTAAAGAAAGTTATGATAGAGATAAGGACAGATTTCTATGACAGTTTTCTAATTAAAAATCAAGGTAGAACTTGGTAAGCTTGTGTCTTCTGTCAAAAAGAAAAATACTCAATTTTTTAGGCAGGACTACTTACTAAGGCATAGGTTCTACCAGAGTATGCTGCATCTGAAAAAGACTAGCCTTCACATTGAGCAAAGATGGATAAAACAGATTCCAGGTAATACTTCAGCACTTAGTACTCCAGAAGAATGAACAAGGTGAAAATATCCAGCAATATCTTGTGCCTGAGAAAGCATCAAGGTAAAAATACTATTAAAGAGCAAAACTAACAAAGACATTAAGACTGGTTATTTGGCTGCCTAAATATAAGAACATCTCTATTTTATATGTTTGTCTGCAGTGCCATTACTTATAGCTTGCCAAAGATAAATGGATTCTTACAGAAATCAAACACAAAGCCCAACACATAGGCTACTAATGTAATTTTCATTCTTGCTAACTTATCACAAGTTCCTTGTCATTAATTTTATAAGAGGAAAGAAATGCTTTAAAGTTACACCCTCATCTTATCAACCTATAAATCATCTCTCTGTTCTGTTGTGTGCATGGCACATACCTTTTCCAGTCAATGCAGCACCAGCTGATTCTCCAGTGCTAATTGTTTCTGTGAGTCACTTTCCCTCCTGTTACAAAACATGACTCCTACCTCTCCTGAAATGGCAACCACCTGTATCTATGCTGTACTGATGGGATAACTTTGTGAAACAAAAGTGGGAAATTACAGTTGTGGTTTTTCTTTGATGCACAGTGTGGTGATGCCTAGTAAAAAAACCCACAGTTTGATGGGTTATAAAAATTATGTTATAAGGATTGTGTTTTGCCTCAAAATGTTTATAAAAAATATCTTGTGGTCCTGTTCCTTTTCATGAGAAAAAAAAATTTCTATTCAGTCTCTGTTCTGCTCATTCAATTCAGTAGTCTTGTGCTCAAGGAGCTGCACTTTTGCCTACGTGTGTTCCTATTAATGAAATGAAACTATTCTTGTAGATAAGTATTATTAAGGGTATCTAAAGAGTGTAGGCTCAGATCTGGGTCTTGCTCTCCAGTGGTTTCTATACAGCATGCTGCAATATGTGGAAGTTCAACATGTGGTTACTTATCAGGTTTCACCAGTGTAAGGAAATCAAAAGTGGTTTTTCTTCTTTGTTACGCTTCAATAAGGTTACAACAGTTCCAGTACATGCATGTTCCATTCTGTTATCTTTGCAGATTGACATTCTGCCTCTCCTTTTTCTTCTTTTTTTTTTTTTTAATCTGTTCCATGACCTTCAACCTTTTACAATGTTCCCCTTCAATAGTATTTTTTCTCAAGTAGCTTGGAGGTGGAATGTACTTGCTCATATTTTTGCTCATGGTTGTGTCTGCATAATTTATTGCTCAAGGAAATTTCTTTTTTTTCCCCCTGTGTAAAAGTAATTTCTCCACACAGCTTAGTGGTACTTTCCACTCTTCTCTGACCTGAGAAGAGCTAGGTGCGTAGCAGTGCTTGTGAGGTTAACATCTTGTGTGGAGCCCTGCCAGTCCCCCTCTGGTTTTACCAAAGATGTAGACTTGAATAATTCTCTCTGAAGCTCATGCTCCAGAGCATCGGTTTGTGTCCTACCGCACTGCAACATACTGCATACCTAGCTAGACCAGCAGACCATCCTCAGACAGGAAGTTGCTGCCCCTCTTAGCCCGGGGACTACCTCTTCATAATATTTTTGACCTTTCCATCTACTCATTATCATAATATAAAGAATACGAAAAATGCCTTAGTTTGCTCTGTTGCAGGCCTCTAGGATCATGAAGAGAAGAATGCTTTAAATAATTACAACTACTGCGGAAAAGCTGTCACATTAGCTGAGAAAGATCCATGGTGTTACAGGAGGATTCATAAAAGTTCCATCATAAAGAAAGGAAGAGAAACGGTCCCCTTAGTCTCTTTCTCTCTTTCTCTCAATCTCTTTCTATTAACAAAAGATAGGAATGATGCTGCCTCCAGAAGTATAGGCACTTAAAAAAAAGGAAATTAAACATCTTTTCAGTTAAAGGCAAATAAAAGATCATCAGAAGGAAGGACAATATTTCAGATAACCTGTACAGATCCTCAAAGGATCCAAATTTATAAAACCTCCCTTAGGCTATGCATCTTTTCATGTTGAAATGTGAATTTCACAATATATATGTGCTATAATTTGAAAATATGCAAACAAATGTTTACTGAACATGTACATAAAATGCAACACATACCACATTCAAAAAGGCTACAAAACTCATGAAATTAGAAAGCACAATAGAAAAATTCCCTGACCAGAGCCTTAGAAGTACAGTCATTAATAATAAAAGATTGGTAAAGCCTTTTCTGTCCTACATAGCTGGTTAATTATGTTAAGACTGATTTCTTATGAAGTTCTTAAAAACTAGAGCACAGGAAAGAATATGAATATATCACCAGATAGTTTATTACAATTTCTGTTCCATCTCTATTAAATGGTCTTATTTATTTTTTGAGTATTTAATGATGTATTACCTTTCATTTTAGTACATAAATAACTGCAGTTGCTGGAGTTTATATTTAAATGCGAAAATCCCAGAGTTTAAATTCATAATATGTAGGTTTTCTGCAGAAAAAGGATCTGATCCTAGAAAGATTTATATGTCTTGTTAAGTTAATGCTCTCTGAGAAATCCTGCTGAAGTCAAGTGAACTACTTAGAGTGTGCAAAGTTAAGTCCATCCATAAATTACTGCAGGATTCAAGCTAAACTGATATTCTTCTGTGTCATCTAAAAAAATAAAATGCATTGCCAAACCTAAGAGGTAGCACGCAACTCTGAATTGCAGCCTCTAATTAGTAGTATAAAGCTATCACAGTATAATGGAAAAATAGAAAATAATGAGTTTCATCCAAGGATCAGAATGAATTGGTGATTTTTGTTGCCTTCCGAACAGGCCAGTCACATCATACTCTCTGGTTTTACTTAGTGTCCACTCCTTAGAGCGTGTTAATCCCATGTGTTCTGTCTGATTTCTTTATTATCCATCTCTAGAGCTAATCACATGTTGACTAAATCACTACAAGCTTGAAGAGATCAAACACCCCATTAAAGGAACTTTATAGGATTTAGGGTTTTGATGCCACTGTCTTTCTTGCACATTGGAATTGAAGGAAAACATGACAGCCTGGAAAAGGATTTCAAGAATTGTTCTCTACAGAGAGGGAAGGATGGGTTCTTACTTTACCAAAATATTCACTACCTTGGTCTTTTATTTCTCTGCTGGCAATATCAGGGTTGTGATACTGAGTCACAGGTTCAAGGAGCTTCACAAGTACACATTGTCTATGTGAAAGACAAATTCAATCAAAACATAGGCATGAGAATTTTTCTCAGTTGCATACAAGAAATTTGTATGGGGGAATCCTGGGCCAACTGCTGCAACCTCACAGAGTAATGGGATAAATGCTGGGTGTTGAGTCCACCCTCCAAATAATGGAAAAATCACTGCTATGTTTTTCAGTGGAGCTGCTCAGGTGCCCAAGTTCAATTGAGGGTTTTAAGCTGGCACTCTTCCTCTGGTAAAGGTCTTGGCACAGCCTGAATTAGTTGTCTATGCCCAAGATATGACTTTCAGGTACCCAATCTTGTTACGTCCTACTGTCGAGACTGTTTGCCACTCTGCTTAGCACATAGCCTCTTCGAAATCTTTTCATCAAGCGCAGGAAGATGCATGTGCACAGCTCTCTGCAGAGATGCTAAGCCACCTTCTGAGCATAAACTGAAGAATTTCCTTCATGTTTGACTTAAAAATTGATTCAAAAACATGTCATAGAAATGGCATTTTGCCAACTGTCATTGTGCCAAACAATTGTCCATATAGAAACAGCATTGTAACTGAATTTTGAAATTTATTATCCTTGAAAATATGTGATTAAGAAAACAAGTACTCTTCCTGTTTTTATTTTCATAATTGAAGTATGGACATTAGCAGTTCTTTCTCAAAGCAGAAATATCTGCTATCAGTCTAATTATCAAAAAGTGGAAAAAACATATTTTGTTGCTTCTAAAGGCAATTGAAAGGATTCATTCTCTACCCAAAAAAATGATCTCAGGACAGTACAGTGTTCTCCATTCACTAGCTTTTATATTCCTTTTTATAAATTGAATTTTATTTAAAGATATAGAATATGTAATTATGCACTCAAATATGTATTAAATATACATTTAACTATTTTTATAGAAAATCGAAGTCCAAGTAGTCATACGGATTTCAGTTACACTAAGCATAACATACTGCACAGCAAAACCCTGCAATAATTTAGTCCATAAAAATTAAAATGTTTTAGTGCAATTGCAGACCAAGGATCCATTGTTAGGCACTTTGCCATCATGTTTCTTAGTGGCTTTAGTTAAAGATAAGATCACCTCTTCGACTTGCTGAGGGGTCTTACAAAGAGCTTCAGGAGTGAAGAAACAAGGGCTAGGTAGTCTCTTGTAACAGAGGTAGAACTGCCCGGATAAATTCCTTTTTAGGTTTTGAGGTTTAGGCTTTTGAGGTTTTGATGATTTTACTTCACTTTGTAATAGTACTGACTTCTCTATTCTTCAGAAAAACACATGAGACTTTCAGTTTTAGAAAAGAATACAGAACAAGCCTCTAGGCATCAGTTAGGAAATGGAGGAGTTAGTTTCAAGTCCTTCTCTGGAGTAAGAGCAGAATCTTTTTTACCAGAGCCACATGAATCACGTAACAGGGACCTGCAGCTACATCTACCCAGTGTCTCTTGAATGATTTTGACAAAACAACATGCTACAACACAATTACATCTATGCAAAAGTGTTTTGACTATCTCTAATTACAGAAGTAACGAAACATCTATGAGCAGAGATATAGCCACGAAAATAGGCAAAACAGCTACTTCAACCCACATGCCTTTCTCACATTTTTACCATTGAATATTGAGCAAAAGATAGCAACCATGAGAATAGTTAGGTCTGATTCCCATGAACATTCAGGATCTCTGTATGTGATAAAAAGCTCATAAGAAATGTTTTAAAATTTTTCCATTCTAAACCCCTTCAGAAGTCCAGAGTTCCATAAAATGTAGAGGACAATCAAAACTAAAATCCTCTACTGTCCTGCTAGACAGGAATATTCGAGCGGAAGTTTTTAGTGGTAGAGACTTCATGTCTGGAAACAGCAATCTGCAAATTTTACCCTCAAGTGATTTCTTGCTGATATTCAAGATACATTTTCTTCTTCTTTGTTCATTCAACTAAATATAATTTCACATCTTATAGAATGAAAAAAAAATAATTTGTCCTTCTCCTTGATATAGAATGGATTTCTAATCCTTCTGCTTTCTTAATTTTTGCATCTTTCAATGTCAGCTTTATCTTTAGTGTCTGGTTTTGGAATCACGATGGACACAGAATTAAAATACCTTTGTCCCTAGCAAGAGTTATAACAAGGAGGAGGTTAGAAGGGGAAATAAAATCTGCATGCAGTCAGAGGACACCAAATTATATTTCTTTTCTGTAAGGTGGAATTGACCAGAACTGCATAGATCAAATATGCAGTACACCTAATTGTGCTAATCTGCTCTAGGTTCCTATGGGTCTTGACCTGATCTTAACCTGTGATGTCAGTCCCTTGTTTCTTACAGTAAACATTTGACAGTTTACACGCAGGGTCCATGTGGCATTACATCCCAAATAGTTTTCCTAAGCAGGAAAACCTTATCAGGTACTATGTTGGGAGAGCTAGTCTCAAGGTATAGTTCCTATGCACTGCATACACAACCAGTCTATGTCTTTTGGTCCAGAGATGGTGGGGTGCTCTCTGGTATTGCTGTGCATGATTTCATTTTGCTATTTGGAAATTCTAATCTCAATCTTTCTAAGCTATTTTACTCTGTTTCCTTGCATTTTAGATATTCTTATGTCTTCTTATTTTATGATCACCTGAGTCTATTGCATACATATCTTTGAAATACTCATTGCCTACCAATGTCAAGGGATGTTTTTCATACTTACTGCTGAAATCATATTCTCTGTCAATGTTCTGGGCAGGTGGGAGAGATGCCATCAACACCACAATAATCAATTTCAATAATGAGAAGATGCAGATCACATGGGCAGCAACAGAACTATTTCCTGGCAGGAATGTGTCATTTTCTTATACGTGAGTACTGACAATGCCTATTCTTCTCTTCTTAAAGGATTTACTTTGGGAGGTTGAAATATCTATGTCCATTTGAGTCTTCTGTGAACTGTACCTGAAAATGCTTTTAACGGTTGTTAATCATCCAGCATGAAACCTGTTTATATTCACAAGCTGCAACAGAAGTGTACAAATCAGAAAACCTGCTGAGCAGTCAGTCACAACAAACATTATATGAAAGATTTGTCCCTTTTCTGTCGTTGTGCCAAAGGCTAATGCTAATTACACCATTGAAGGAGCTTTTTTCACATATGAGTGTGTATTTTCCTTATTAACTGACGTCATTAATGACTAACAGAAATTTAATGTTTTGTTTAAGGACAGTGTCCTTATGCTAGCAGGATGTATATAAGCTTGTATATATGTATATATGCATGTATATATGCATGTATATAAGCTTATGCTTATATACATAAAAGAACTTTTAGCATACAATCTTGGAAAGTGGTTAATGAAAACATCTGTTTAAGCAAGTCATTCTCTTATTAGAAAACAACAACAACAGCATGAAGGAAACTTGATAATTCCAGACTGTGTCAAAACCCAGGGCTGGAAAGTCAATGAGGTAATTAATTTCCTCACACCACTATGAAATGTGCTGCTTCAAGAAATTCCATACATGGACTTCCCTTTGTAAGATGAAAGAAAGAAAGAAAGAAAGAAAGAAAGAAAGAAAGAAAGAAAGAAAGAAAG
>JAOXJM010000001.1:137951510-137983982 GCA_026413425.1 Tringa solitaria
TTCTCTTCCAATTTAAAACCATTGCCCCTTGTCCTGTCACCACTCTTCCTGACAAGTACGTCAGGTGAATTCTACCCCAGAGTTCTCCCTCTCTCTGTTGATGTTAATGTAGGTTCAGGGAAATTAACTCAGTGTGCACGCTGTAACCATTTAAACAGAGTTAGGAAGATTGTTATCTGAGGTCCATTTTATATAGTATCATTTCTTCGTGTCCGCTATGTGTTTCAGAGGATACATACACCTCCAGAATAAGGTGACATAATAAATGACAGATAAAGTAAGTTTCTTCTTAATGCCAGGTGAGCAGTGCAGATCAGATTGAGCACCAAGTTGCAGGTATCTAAATGCTGGATTTAATTGTACACACAGATATCTGGCATTACCTGAGATGCTTATATGTTGTGCCTGGTCTCCAGCTGTCACACCAGACTTCACATTTCTTCAGGAGGGAGGAAATAATTTGCCTAATGTCTAATGATAAATGTCAGTAATAGCCCATGAGCTGCAGCAGGATGGCTCTTTGAGTAGTACTTTCCCCTTCATGTCTAGGAACAATGTCCTAGACACAGACTATGACATCCTTAGTAGTCTCTCCAAAAGCAAATTGGTATGAAAACATGGCATTTAGCTTCCTGAGCTGACCAAGTGTTAGCTGTCTCACATTGACTCAAGGAAATGATCCAGTGTCTCCCTATGGAAACAACAGGTATCTCTAGAGAGCAGTTCACCCAGTCTGAGATATTTAAGTCAGTTTGGATAAATTCTGGGGGTTCCTGTTTCTCTCCATTGACTAGAGAGCAGCTAAGACAGCCAGCTCAAACTAGTCCACTAACTTTTATATGGGTGAGTTTGAAAGAGATAAATCCTACCTGAATGTCCAAGAATGCAATTGTCACTTTGGTTATTGTGTTTTGCTTTTTGTACAGGAGGGACTGGAGCCCTACACAATCATGTTAAATAAATATTGAAAATGGTCCCATATAAACTAAGACTTTATCAAGAGCTTTTAAGAAATATGTACAACGAATCACAGAATCATAGAATGGTTCAGGTTGGAAGGCACCTTAAAGATCATCAAGTTCCAATCCCCCTGGATCCCCCCTGTCCTTGGCAGGGACAAGCCAATAGCCATTGTACAAATCTTTCAAAAAAGGGATTCCTGTTTACAACAGCTACTCATTAAAGAGCCCTTCAAAACTGCCTACTCTTATAGGCCAAACGGTAAAGAAAGCATATGGAAATGTCAAATTTCCCCAGGTCTGTCATCAGGTTCATCCATTAGAACCAAAACTTCTTCCCAGCAGTAACATGAAGGAAGTTCCTAAGTAATCATTCACACATAGTGTATGTTTTGCCTCCATCCCATCTTCAAAGCAACCCGTGGTGGTCCATTTATAGGTATGAGATAGTCTTTTTCTCCTCCTCCCACATGAAAGTCAGTCCTGAATATCAACCAATAGCTTCCATGTGAACATGGGATCTGCCCAGGGGGTTACTAGCAGAAATCTAAAACAAGCTTTGATGTTCCAGTAAGATAATATGAGACCACACGGACAATCGCCCCTATGAAATATTAAATGCAGATTCTTTTGATCTCAAGAAATAAGATACTATTATAATCTAATACAATTCTCTGAAAGATGAAAATAAATAATAGTAAATGAAAACATACAAAATATGAATATTTTTAATGTGGGTAGAGACATTCCACATTATTTTTACTTGTATTCTTTTCAGGCAGGACTTTTCTGGTCTGGGTTATTCAAAATATTTTTATCTGAATAATTTCTTTTTTCAAAGCTTTTATAACCATTCAGAAATTTTTAAAAGCTGAAGATCTACTTTTATGAGTCTGTCTCCATATTTGGCCATCTAAAACTAGGTCCATGACATAAGAAATGGAATACCAAGCTTATTAAAAAGGTTGCTGGCCAAAAATAAGATCAATAAGTCTGTAAAACGTTCAATGTAACTTGTGTGACAGATCTCACTCTTATAGAAGTATATCCTGGTTATAAATGACATATTCATAGGTTGATTATATGACTTCACTTACTTTATCATGTTGCTGTGACAGAAGAACCAACATAGTTTATTATGATAAGGGTATGGAGCATTTTGACAAACCCAGTTTTAAACATAGGAATCAAGAACATGCTATCAACGGACAGGTCTTCACTAAGTACTTATTTAAGCAAACATCTGCCACTGATGTTATTTCATGGTTTGGGGTAACTGTACAAAATATGATTGAAATTTTTTTTTAGTTTCTAATGGAGCTCTGGTGAATTTTAGAGTGGGTTTATAGTGCAGGAGGTATGCAACAGATATGATGTTAGTTAAAATTCACATCACTACACAGTTTAAAACTCACTAGCTATTTATAGCTTGGCACACTGCAACTATAGAGCTGAAAACCCCTATGCCATAGGAATGCTGAAGAAAGGTTTTGTTTCTCTTATGCTTTTTGTTTCTAAGGTTTTTGAGTAACAGAGGTTACTTTGCTGTTCAGCATAAATGGTGCAGCTTTTTCTGGGGATGATGTTACAAAAAACATTGTTTAAATCACATTACAAATGAACGAGGAAAATAGAAAATTGTACCTTGGAAATGTTCTGGCTCCTCCAAAACCTGGTATAAAGATCACATTCATGTCAGGACTGTGCCTATATTGTGTAAATTTCCCCAGATCTGGCCAAGTTATAAACTTGTGGCAAGTCATACACCTCCTACCTTTTTGAAACCTCACACACACTTTGTAAAATCTTGACATCCACTCCACTAAATGGGATATTCCTTGACCATGTGGCTGCTGTTCTTTGGGCAGCTCCATCCCAAGCACAGCAAAGCATGGTCTGCCAGAGTTGGTGAGGAATCCACATGCACCCACTCTGATCCCACACCACATTTTTCCATCCCTGCAGTTTGCCACAGGAGAGCTGCACTTGGAAGTTGAGTAAGAAATGAGGAAAGGGGTGGGAAGGTGGGGGAATGAGGGGTAGAAGTCTGAAAGAGATGTGGTGAAAAAGAAGGTGTCAGGAGGTGAACAGAACTGAGAGATGGAAAATCCATCCCCAAGAGATGGAAAATCATTAATAAGGAGCATTAGCAGAAGATAATGAGAATGAGAAAGAAGAGGCGAGGCAAGACACTGGAGGGAAAAAAATGAATAAAGGAAGACCTGGAACCAGGAAGGAGCAAGAACACAGAATGTATTGTATCCATCAGGACATACTTCCCTTAGGACCTGGGCAAAGGAGAGCTGAGTACAGCTATATCCAATGAAGGAATGCTGAAGCCACGACATAGCTGTCCTGTGATCAAGAACATATAGTACATGTATATAGGAAAAAGGGAAAATAAAACTGTCACAGCTTTCCTACTGCTCTCCCAATACATCCACACCCCTTAACAATTCCACCTGTGTAACCCCACTAGCTTTTGAATCTCAACATTTTTGCTTTGTTATGAGGCTCCAAAGTTACTGGTCAAACATGTTCCTCCACCCCCCTCTAGTGGGATGTCCACATAGCGTTTCCTCCCTTTTCAAATTTCCACCATACTTTGAAGAATAAAGGGCTGCTCTGCACACCTGACAAACCCAGTTCTGCTTCAGAGAGTTTGCATATGTGAGGACACGTGTATATATGGGCGCTGTACAATTTTTCCCCACATCCTCTGTGTTCAAATTAATTAGTTCTAAGCCACAAGGCTACATTGAAAGAATCTTGAAACTGCAAAATTGCCTGGTACTTCAACATTAGAAAATGTCCAAATAGAGTTAAGTTTAATTCATCACTGTATGAAAATGTGTTATGCCTGAGGATTGAAATGAAAGATCACAAGACTCCCACTTCATTAAAAGTATAGGATAAACAGTGCTTAGGAGTAAATCAGTTTTGTGTCATGAGTGAAGATCACTTGATGCTTTGGAGATGGGCACTGCATGAGGCAGATGAATAAAAAGGATTGTGATAAAAGTCACTGAATGTTCCTAGAAAACCAGATTCCATCCTGTCTTTGTGAGGGATTTTCTATGAAAATCATATAAATTCTCTGTTCTCACATTTGAACATACAACTTGTGATCCTGCAGTCTTTTTTGAAGAATTGCTGAGCTTTTGCAGCAGTGACTAAGATAAATAGGAGCACTGCTCTGAACATACATACTGCTATATACTCTGAGAAATCAGACCTCAGGCGTCTCAAATTACCACCCCAAATTAGCTGGTACTTTTGACAATTCCCTATCTGTAAAATGGGGAGAATGATACCACAGGGACATTATGAAGATAAATTCATTAATTTCTGTTAATAAGTAGGATACCATGAAAAAAAAGCACCAGGGAAAAGCCCATTAGGAAATGAATAATTATGTATTCAGTGCAAGGTTTGGATGGTGTGCAGCGAATTAGGCATGGGGACATACATTAAATGATGAGAAGAAAAAGAAATACTGCATGGCTGCTCATTTTGTGAGCACAGTCTGCCTTGTGCACTGAATGAGGCAGGGGTCCTGCGGGTGGACATGACTGTAATTAAGGACTGCATCATAATGCATGTGCACAGACCACTGTAATTCTCTTATTTCTTTATTTGCGTCATGATTTTGTAACCTTAACATTTCTTTACTAAGTCTATTGTGGGGAGATAAACATATATTTAGAATATGAAATAAATCGCTTAATGTTATAGGTGGGAAATTCTTAGATGCCAGCTTAAGAAATGCTGGGGTTTCCCTAATTTCTTTATCCCTAATTCCTTACCAGTATAACCTGGTAAGTTTGTGCGAGAACCAGAAGGACACCACTTTGGACACCACTCAAAATGCTATGGCCTTTCACAAACTTTAATTATTTTCTTGCATCAATATCGTTTGCTTTGTCAGTGAAATCAAGTGCAGGATGGCCTGTACGTAACTGTGGAGTCGAAGAAATCTTGGTATTCCTCAGAAGCTGAGCAAGGTAAGCAGAGCTGCCACACAGGAAGTGCCGCTGTGGGCATTGAGCATACTCCATGGAAAAACAAGGTAAAGAGTTCTTTGAAGCTGGAGTTCATATGAGCCTTATTTTCCTAAGCAGGTGCACATGGTTACTCAAAGATTAGAGGAGCCAACCTCTTAAGAAGTTCAGAAGAGGTGATTTCCAGAGTATTACAGGCTAAGAATTTATGAATTAATTTTCTTCTTTTCCTAGGGAAAACAATAATTATTTCATTCTATTTCTTTAGGATTTCAAGCCATTTCACAGATTAGAATAGGGAAAGTTAGTTCCATTTTCTTTTCAAACCTTTTAAAAAACTTTTTACAGTAATTCTCATGCTGAACTGTCTCTGTCAAACTTCCTGAAATCTCTGACTGAAGGGGTGTGAATGCCTGGGCAGCAGTCAGTGAGAAAAAGTTCAGCAAAATTCACAGTGGCTGAAAGCACAAATTTCCAGGGAAAGGTAGTAGACATCTGTAATTGTGTTACTGCCAGTGCCACCTGCAATGTGACAGTTGTGAAACATCACAGAAGCTTTGAGATACGTTGTATAAGGAACTTCGGGTGAATCTGAGGTCTTCCCAGTAAATGTGGCTGTTCTGTCAGCATCTCAGTAGTTGATTGCTTTGCCAAGCTAACTTATGAATACAACTTTCTGCTAGGTTAACTGTTTTTCAAAACCTGCCTTAAAGTTGTCAGAAAAGTTGGTTCAAAGCTCACTATAATCAGTAAAAAGAAGTTAAAATGGATTCACTGCAGATAGTATCAGTTGGCATGGATCTGCTGAACGAGGGCCAAAGGAACTCATCCATCCAACATCAAGCTGACAATGCCTGGGTGATGGCTAGCTATTTACTTCCACTACTTTTAGAAGACAAATGACTAAGGTCAGAAGGTCATTTTACCTTCTTCTGAATAAGGGATAGATTAAGTTGCCAGACAAATCATAATATTCCTCAGCTGAATAAAAATTTCAGGTAGGAGTGTGCAAGAGGGTCATTGTGCAAGTGGGTTCACAGTAGATTTTCATCCCTACATGCTGTGGGCAAATGGTTTGATTCTTTTTCTTTTTTTTTGGTCATTTTTTCACTGTCAATTTGCATAATACTCTGTCCAAAATGCAGTGGGGACAAATTTGCTAATAGGAGTAAGTATCCAAGCATGAAGTAGTCACCTCCTGGGTGTAACAAAAAAACCTTTAGAGAGTGAAACTGATTAAAACTTCTGAAAGTCCTTGAAGTCTATTCACATCTTTAGGTGCCTGAAGCAATTGGGAAATCCAGTTGAAATAATATTTCTCATATGTATATTCTTCTGGAATTGTTTATAACTGAATTTCTCATGGTGCTGAAAGTGCAAATGCTTTCTCTGTTAACCTAATATAGTCCTTTCTAGAAAAAATTATTTAGCATGAGTTCTGTTTTTTTCTTAGGAGGAAATTAACACACTTTTCTCTACAAATGAATGTGTGTATGAATGTATGCTTGAATATGTGTGTGCATACACATTATATATAAAAAGCCTAATTTCATCTAGTAACTTATTGGTTAGTCATCAAGCTTAATAAAGATCATACAGTCCATGCTGAAGAACAGCCTTTATTACTTATGGGTATTAGTAGCCAAGTTAAGTACCTTTGGCAGTTTGGATGGCATTAGACTTCATCAAAATAAATTCAAGATTATATAAGCCTGACAAAGGCCAGTGTTGGCTGAAATGTGGAAAGGTTGCAACGTGGAGTGACAGACAAGCTGATTTTCCAACATAAAATGAATATTTTTTTTATTGAGCTTCCTAACTAAACAAGTTAGCACCAACGCAAATTGCCAAGTAGTATGCAGGGGAGCACTTTCTTTTGGTTTTATTTTTTTTTATTGCTTTATATTTGGTAAATTAGGGACTTCTGCTTTATATGAGGTTTCACCCTGTAAACAAGCTGATTTAACAATTCTCAGCTGAGTGGCATATTTCCCTTGAATGATCTCCATTTCTAATGTGACACGGTGTAAGTGATTGTTTCCCTCTTCGTCAGGAGACTGTATAGTGACGGTCATCGGCGCTTAGTCATAAAATGCTAATTCAACAAACAGCAAATAAGACAAAACTTTTGCTGTGTGTACAAGGCCACATAATTAACTGAACTGCTGCGTTAAATGTAACCAAATCACAGGAACAGGCTAAACCCGATGGTTGTGATGGATGATGTGACAAAAGAATCTAACTAAATAAGGGGTCTGTTCAGGAAAAATTAGGCTCCAATGCTACTACTGTTTATTGGGCTCAGATTGGCGTCTCCGATCTCAGCAAAAAACACTTGTGGAGGAGGGAAGGAGGATTAAATTGGGTTCCATTACTTTATGGTGAAAGAAATTGAGTTAGCAATCCTAATGGATATAGTTGTCAGCATGGGAACCTGAATTTGATGGCGGAAGATTGAGAAGATGCATGAGACTCTGCTGTATGCACAAACATGGTGAGTTATGTTGCCTCTCAGAGATAAAGACCAGTGAAAGTTTTCCATTGCTGCCCATGAAGAACCTCTCAGAGATGCTCTAAAATACCTCCTAAGGCCCCCTGGGCACATGTGGCACATGGGGATGGTGGGTTATGAGAAAATGATGAGTGACCAAATGGGATTCATCATGTGTGCATGAAGCAAATGTTGCCTTGTAGCCTCCCCTGCCCTTGCTCACATAGCACTTTCTGCATTAGATCAGCATTCAGAAAGGACCACTGGAGGTGAGATGTGCCATCTAGAAGAGATACAGTGGTACCTGCTGCAGAGGAGAAATGGGTCATTTAAATCCCAGTAGTCAGTCAGGGGCTTAACATTTCCACATTAGTCCCTCTAACTGTTCAAACTGGCCCTTCTGAATCTCTGTTTCAGCGTTAGTTACTGCTTTATATCAAATTTGAAAACACCTGACGCTTGGTCACTTACTATCTTTGTTCTAGAGTGGGTTACTCAGTGCTCTGGACATTGTGTTGTTGTTTAAGATAATTGTTTTTTATTTCCTACAAGAACTGTTACAACTTTGAACACTGATTGCTTTGTCAAGCAATGCATTTATGCTTACATAAATGCAGCAGAGGTGGTTTTAATGCCTTCTGTATATTTCTGAAGAGGGAAGAAAGAGGTAAATAATTCCTTGGCAGAGCATTAATGAACTTAAAATTTCAGTAGTTGTATTTTAATATTGAAATGTTAATACTGAATGTATTTTTCTCAATAGTATACAATTAATAGAAAAAAGAAGTCTGTATTACAGAAGAAATCATTGGTGACAAATTTTCTGAAGTTCAAATCATCTCTATTGTCTAGGGAAACTTTATGTCATCCAATATTACTATTACTATTCAAAGTATCTGAGTTGGGATTTAGGTTTACCAAATCTGTAGCATGTCATTCTACAACAAACATCCTATATTTCTAAACATATGTGCCTCTTTTGCCTCCTGTTTACAATTTGCCTTTATGGAATTATTCCTTTAATATCAGGACATCCTGTATCATGTTTTTGTGACTAACAGGAGAGAGAATAATGAAAATTTCCTTACACATCTAAGCAGCATCTTTACCAGAAGCTATTCAAAGGAATGATAGGTGAATTTTTTGTTTGTTTGTTTTCTTTTCTACTCTGCACAAAGTGAATTTCCTTACATGAGAGTTTAGGAGTTCTGTAAGCATAGTGTTATCCACTACAATGGCAATTTCTCTCCAGCACACTTGTATTTCTGAGTGTAACTCCAGAGACAGAAAAAAGAACTCCTTTCTCCACACCTGTTCCAGAAAATTGCATAGTTCATAGGAAATGCATTGATTCTAACTGGAGACAGCTTTAATTGGTGTATTATTTCATACTGTTTTCTCTGTGTAAAACAAGTCTTACTCCAAAGAAATTTAATATATTGCCTGTAACAGTGACTGCTCTTTCCCCTTGAAAGATCTTTCTTCCTTCCCATTACTTAAAGCCTTTTGCTATTTAAAACCTGCACCAGGTATTGGAAGAACTAGTTTGTCAAACTATCTCATTTCCAATGTTACTATTGCATCATAGTTAGTCTTTATTCATCACTGAGCACAAAATGGTTGTGGTCCTCATTAAAGATTTTATTTGTCATAATATGGCAAATAAGAGTCAGTGTCTCTTCAGAAGGCTGCAACAGGTAGATGAGAAATTTTACATGCTGCCATGCTTTCCTGTAAGGTTTATATTTAAGCATCTTATTCTATTTTGAACTCAATTGAATTTGTAGGTTTTGTTACATCTTTTTGTCTATGATAGATAAATTTTCTTAAAAAGTGCAGCCATCTAAATTTTCGGGATTGTCGTTTATTTTGTATTGAGAAGCACAGGTAAATGTACTTTTTTACAGTACTATTGATTTTAAAGAAGTTGGCCTTGTACAGAGAATCACATCACCTCTGCATATTGAATTACTTTCACATTACCTCCCAAATCCATGTCCTATTGCTTTCATATGAAAATTACTAAAGCTGAGGATTCTGTGGGTAAAGTGCATTACTCTTATTAAATCTGAGAAGATTTCTATTCCCTACCACAAAACCCCCCAGACTTCTATAAAAAGTAGAAAAATGTAATTCTTCATTATATCTCCAAAAGCTTTAAAAAAGTATTTATTCTTTTACTTAAAATTCTTTTTCTTCACAAACAGAGTATCCCTTAAAGATACACTTTCAGTTTTTCCCAGCTTGTTCATTTATTTGTGGCTTTGAACTCTGACAGATACCCTTCTTGCTTGGAAGGGAAATAATTTGTTCCTTAAACCATCAACTTCCTCACAAGTTTGTAAAATTTTGTTATCAGATTTCTCTTCAGGTTCCTAGCAAGAATGTCTTGTGTAATACAGTTCTCCAGAGAGTATCTATTTTCTATTTGTAAGTGAAACAGGTATAAAACATGAAGACAACTTCTTCCCCTGGCCTTCAGCTTTGAAAATTTGAGATCCACAGAATTGCTCAAATAATACGCTGTCTCTTTTGAACTAGATACTAGCTTCTTACTATGTCTAATTAAAATGATTGCCAAACCAGGCACTTTCTCTGAAGCCCTCTTGTTACAGATCTGCCTGTCTTTTTCTTTGTCATGTTCTTTGTTTTAACTGTATCTTAAAGTTTGTTCCATTTTACTAATTTGCAGGAGGTCCAATTTCTTCTCACTTCCAGTAATTTCTTATAATTGTTGGACTCTCTAAACTTAGTCTAATTCCAGGATTCTGACAGATGCTGTCTCTTCTTAGTTCTTGTTTTCTTTTTTAAAGATAGGGAACTTCAGTAATAAAGATTTCTCTCATTACTGCTTTCCAGAAGGCCACAATATTTTTTAATCTATTTCTTCTTCAGCATTTTCTCTTTGAAATTTCTGAGAGGTGCCTGTATAGTTCTTCTACTTTTATGAGGTCACGGGATATAATGCTGCTCAGTCTCCACCGGTACTGATTGCTTTTTGATTACTAGTGTATTAGCACCAAGTGTAAGTGATGATGGCAGCTGATCGTTGAGAAGTATTTGTGAGGGAGGATATCCATATATTCTGTATTGTGGCAGTGAGTACATGTGAGTTGTAATTTCAAAGTTCCTCATTTTTCCAAATGATGTTCAGATCTCATATTTCTAATGCTTTACTAGCTCTTTATGTCACTTCCTTTGTCCAGTTCTCAACTCCTTTGACCTACAAGGGGCAGTTTATGGCATTTCAGCAGTGTCCTGCTCCCTGAATTTATTAAGATACCTTAAAAACAATAAAAAGAAAAGAAGTGATTCTGCCTATGGGTCATAGGAAAGCTATTAGTTTTCATTCCTTTTTAGATGACCTTTAATCTGCCTCTTCATTCTTCAGACTATGTCCTAAAACAAAAGTGACTTTTAGCTAATAAAGTGGCTTTCATTTTCTCATTTAGGTCTTGTAGAGAACAATGTGCTGTATGTGTATCTTGTTCCTATTTATTTTTTATCCCCAGCTTGCAAATATGTTTCTTTTACAGTATATTACCTGGTATATCTACCTGTATCGTTTGTAAAACCTTCTTTTTCCTGACAGGGTCATTTGGACCTTTAACTTTTATAGATACAATTTTCATTGACCCACAAATCCACAGTTTATCAGCCCATATTCTCTTAACCTTTTTGTTTCTACAATGTAATTCCAACCCTGTCAGGCTAAGACCTGCCAATACAATGTTAAATTGTAATACAGAGTGTACAGCTTAAAACTGACTTTCATTTTTTACAATGAAGAGATGATAAATGTACCAGTTATTTCTCAGTCTCCTAATACATACATGTTACTTTTTTTATATATCCTTTCATCATTTTATACAACCTACCTCTAAAATTAACTTTCTTAACCATAGTCCCAAATAGCTAAATGTCTCCACACATTTTCTTTCTTCTTGGGTTTTGAATTATGCTTTTTGATACCCACATTCTTCATATATCTGTTACCAACAATACTATTTTTACTGTTTTACATATTACTGTTCAGTTATACCTACATTCCCTCAAACAACCACAGCTTCATGATTCTTATTTACCACTTTTCCTTCCCTTACTCTGTGATGCCTTCTTTGTTTTATATTTTAAAAATTCCACTTCTCTACAACAGTGAAGCTTTCGACTTTCTGACAAATTTCACTCATCATTTTCCAGACCATTTCCACTAACTTCAGTTTCTGCAGGATTGCATTCCTTTCTTTTCTCTTCTTTTTGATGTGCTTCTGTTCTTGATAGGTAAAATCCATTGCAATGTAAATTGCATTGAAATGAAAGTGTCCTCTGTCTTTCACTTAAAATTTTAAGCTGGGCAGTAGTCTTACTCAGTTCCTTTACTTTCCTCATAGTAGGCTATGGTCATGAAGCATTTGTGACTCATGCGCTTCCAGAATGACTTTCCAGGACTTTTCAGAATATGCTATTTTGACAAAAATTACCATGGTGGTCTTCAGTTTGTTTGGAAAGGACTGCAGAAGGTAGGAAGTTTGGAGACACCTGTGAGCATCGGCCTTTATTTTCAGATGCAGAAGAGAGTAGATCATTATTTAAAACAGTTAACAGAATCTCCCTCTCCTCTGTGCCTTGTGAGAGACAGATAATTTTTAGATTATGTCTTCCTTTATGTTCTAAATCCACTTGATTTTATTTTCTAGATCCATTTTTGGATCCAGTTTGGCACTTTTTAGTCAGTATCTGTACACGGCTGATCCTATTCCCAGTTCCTTCTAATTGATTTTAAACCTATCAAATCCTGAAGGCATTGGCAATTTAGGTGTCAGATTACTGAAGTTAAGATAGACAGGAAGTGATAGTGCATTTTCTCTGGGATATCCATTTTAAGAGGTTGCAGGTCATGCATTTTTCTTCAGCTTTCAGTCACAATGTATTTGCTTAAGTTGTATGAAGTCAAAGAAGCTAATTTTTGTATAATTCTGACAGTATTTTTCATTTTGTGTAAATCAGTAAGTAAAGTTCTTAGAAACAGTCTGTCTTATTCATTACACTCCCCATGATTTTGTTTATTACTCAGCAACAAATCAGAGAGAGAAGGGATGGAAGGGGAGCACAAGAAAGAGAACACAGTTTTTTTCATAAATTTCAAGACACACAAATAAATATCTTGGTAACGGAATGCAGTTCTAGTTTAACTAACTGCATTCAATATGGTCAAACAGAAAAAATATTTACATGAATGTCCTATAAATGGACGTGTTGATTAACAGCTCTACAATTGCTTCGTGGCATAAGAGAAATACTTACAACTGACTCATCAATATTCTATATCTTCTATTTAAATTTCAGCCAGTACAGTATTTTTTTCCTCCTCTATTCTTTCTGCACAAATGGAAAATATTTCTGTTTCCCTCAGCCCCCAGCTCAAGGTAGTATTCTGACTGAATGGAGAGCTCTATATCTTTGCCTGTCCTACTAAACTCATTGTAAAGCTGATGGAGAGAAACAGGAATTTCTAGGACACAATTTGTCACCTCCTAATGGAGATACCTATAGTGAGGCAGGTGAATGATGAATGGAGAAGCATTTCTCTCCATTAACTGTAAGGAAAGAATAGGATGTCCAGACCAGATGTAAGCTGCAAGAAGGACTTCCCAGCTCCAGAATGTGTCAGCTATACTTATATCCACAACAAATAAAACACATTAATTGCTGATAGATGCGCATGTTCTTGAAACTAAAAAGGATCATTACAATGACATAGTCTGATTTCCTTCATCACCCTGGTATTTTAGACAATAATCCTTTGACTGAACCAAATAATTTGTAACCCAATGAAAAAAGTCCATGTTTTCCTTGCCTGCCTTCCTCTCCCTCTAACATCAAACTCTTGGGCCATCTAAAATTTAAAGTCAATGATCAATGTTAAAAATCTCTTTCCTAAAGTACAAGGCATTTTCAAAACACAATTAATAGGTTTGCTTTGTGTCCACAGTGTGCCCCCTACCCAAAAATGTGTATTGCTTACTTACTTTATGGTCGTCTCTGTAAAACAACACAGCCCAGTACTCAATGCCCTGAAAATCACTTCATATTTCCAAACTTAGGGGGAAAGTAAGATTGTTCGGGGTTTAGAGTTACTCTATTTTTGGTATTTTATATATATTTCACTATATTGTGGAACTGCTTTTGTTTTGTCTTTTTATTGTAGCGCTAAATTTGGCATTAGGTTTTAATAACTGTGCAGTCCTTTGAGACCATGCTGAAAGGTATTTTATCAATTTAAGTTACTATTCTATTATTGCTTTGCCCCAAGGCTCACCTCATTTTCAGCAAAGCCCACTCATTTTTTGTGGAGTCATCACTTTTTCCCTCTATTCACTCACCCTCCCCTTTCTCCAGCCTTTTATTTCTCATTGAGAAGGGCCAAATGAACAGCTCTTTCTAAAGCATGGCTCCATCTGGTAGGATTATTCTGCATTGTAACTTGCCTGGTGCCACCCTCTTCAGAAGCCAAATGTATCAGGTATCACATCTGCATGTGTCCTGACTCTAGGAAATAGGAGTGTACGAGACACATGAAGGTCCATTGGGTCCAAGATTATATTGGGTTCAGAAGTACCCCAAATGTACATCCAAGATTTTGAAGTATTCAACCTTTGCTTTCATGACTCTTCCAACCAACAAAGCTAGACTTGGAGAAGGTGGGAGAGTGTTTAGCAGTGAGGGATGGATTTCTTACATGTCAATTGTTTTAAGGGAAGGAAAGTCTCACTGAACCACAAATCTCATAAGTGTTTTCATGGGAGAAGAAACCTTTTCAGGTCCTTGCCTTGAAGCTTTTAACTAAACTCTCCTAAAGTTCACCACTGGGCCTATAAATTGTGAGATCTGCTGTGGTCACTAAGGACACAGCTTTTTAGAGTGAAGATGAAACTTTCAGAAACTTGGAAACTCTGTTTTGGCCCTGGCAGCATGAGGCAAATATCTCCCCGTGGTATCATTCTGGATGAAAGCGAAAAGTCAGCCTTGTACTATCAGTCTGTCTTCAGATTACATATACTGAAGGGCAACTACAAGATAATGACAAAGATCAGAGGTGAGGGTACAGAGGGTAAGAAATCCTTCCAACAAAGGATATGAGCTTTTAAAGATCCTTTTTAAAGAGGGGGCACAGAAATGGCTGTTGGGAAACGCAAAGTTCAAGTCCATTACAGAAAGCAAATAGCGTGCTTAGGCCCATCATTCACCATCCTCATTGTAAATACAAAAATGTTTTTAAACCTACATCAGCAACATTGGGCTAGTTTAAGTGGGAAGAGAATCCATCAGATAAGAAAAAGCCACAAATTTATAATTTCTAAACTAAAATTTTCTGACATCACCAAAGAGTCACAGAATGGTTGAAGGACCATGTTGGAAGGACCTCTGGAGGACGTCTGGTCCAACCCCCATGCTCAAGCAGAGCCACCTACAGCCACTTATCCAGGACTGTGTCCAGATGACTTCTGAATACCTCCAAGGGTGGAGACTCCACAACCTCTCCAGAGAGCCTATGCCAGTGCTTGGCCACCCTCAATGTGAAAAGGTCTTTCCTGGTGTTCAGATAGAACTTCCTGTGTTTCGGTTTGTACCTATTGCCTCTGGTCCTCTCACTGGGCACCACTGAAAAGAGCCTGGCTCCATCTTCTTTACACTCTCCCCTCAGCTATTCACATACATTGAGAAGATCCCCCTGTCAGTCTTCTCTTCTCCAGGCTGAACAGTTCCATCTCTCACAGCCATGAGAGATGCTCCAGTCCCTCAACCATCTTTATGACCTTTTGCTGAGCTCTCTCTAGTAAGCTCATGTCTCTCTTGTACAGCTGTGCCCAGAACTGGACCCAGCACTCCAGATATGGCCTCACCAGCGCTGAGTAAAGGGGAAGGATCACTTCCCCTATCCTGCTGGCAACACTTCTCTTACTGCAGCCCAGGATACTACATGGTCCAAACAGTGATGAGGTTTGACAACATGTTATAAAACAGACTTTATTGAGGCAGCAAGACGAGCAATGAAGAACGCACATTATGACTCACCTGATCACCAACAGCAAATGCAGGATCATAAGCAATGCCATGGTTCTAGCAGATTATGAGGGACACTTAATGTCCAGGTCATCTGACAGCAGTAGACAATTGTGCAAATGCCTTTTGAATGTAAGTCATGCCACCCCTTGGCTCCACCAATGATAGTGTGATTTGAGAGAATCCCACCTCACATGGCAGTAGCATGCCCTACATGTCATTTTGGATGAAGTGTGTGGCACCTTGCCTACATGTTAATGCTGGTCAAGGTGCAGGGTGCCAAGGGGCAGCATGTCATACCATTAGCCCACTAGCCTTTTTTTCAGCAAGGGCACATCACTGGCTTATGTTCAACTTGGTGTTCCCCAGGTCCCCCAGGTGCTTTTCCACCAAGCTGCTTCCCAGCTGGGCAGCCCCCAGCATACATTTGTTCCTGGGGCTCTTCCTCTCCAGGTGCAGGGCTTTGCAGTTCCCCTTGTTGAATTTCTGGATGTTCCTGTCAGACCATTTCTCCAGCCTGATGTGGTCCCTCTAGATGGCAGCATGACCTTCTGGCATCTCAGTCACTCCTCCAGTTTTGTGTCATCAGCAAACTTGCTGAGGGTGTGCTGCCCCATCATACAGATCATTAATGAAGACGTTAAACAAGACTGAACTCAGTATTGATCCCTGGGATACACCACTATTTACTGGTCTCCAACTAGACTTTGCTCTGCTGATCACCACCCTCTGGGCTTGGCCATTCAGACAGTTTTCAATCCACATCACTGCTCATCCGACCTACACTTCATCGAGCCTACACTTCATCTGTGAGGATGCTATGGCAGACAGTGTCAGAAGCCTTGCTGAAGTCAAGGTAAACAATATACACTGCTCTCTCTACCAAGGGGAGAGAAAGGACTTTCAGGAAGTTTTTCTCTATTTCTCTGATGGAAACCAGTCCATCAAATAAGCTGTCCCATGGTATGGAATAAAAAAAAAAAAAAAAAAGGCATTCATAAATTGTCTGTTATTACTGCAAAGAGAACAGTCCTGCTGGCACTTCTTTACTGAGAGAGGGAGAAAGGTAGACTCTTCCAAGGTAGTCTATTAATAGATTGCAAGTGGAACACTCGACTGGATTACTTACCTTCTACAACCACTTTTCTTTCTACAACAACTATAAAGACAGCCTGGAGTACAGTCATATTTTTGGACCTCAGCTAATTTCCTGAAGCTAGATTGGCTGAAACCAGGCTAAAATTAAAAGTCCATTTTTCACCACAGCATATCTTTACATTTCGCTGCCTCAGTGTGTTTGAGTAGAACTGTTTAACATAATTGCTAGTCATTTGGGTATGATGCTGGGTACTGAGATGGTAATATTTGCAGATGATGCAATTACTTAAATGACCAGGACTGAATTATCTGTCACTAGCCTTTCTTGAAACAAAATACAAACGATGTAGATCGCTGATCTGACTTGGCATTTCCTATACAGCATTCTCCCTGCCTGATGCCTATACTGAGTTTATACCACTTTGACTAAAATCCATAAAAGACACCAGCAACAGCAGCAAAAAATTCTCCAGTGGATTTCATGCATTGCTCACTTATGGAATCAAAGTCGTGTTAAAGAGAAAACAGAAGTCTGGGATAATTGGGGGAAATTACGGTTTAAGAAAGGAAGAATATAGTTGTATTATGAACCTGATTTCTGGTCAAGAGGGGTTTTATTTCCCAGAGAAAAATTTTAAAAAGTTTCCTGATCTTTGTTGGAACATTTTTCTATAGCAAAATCTCTTAGCTGCATTCTCTCATTGAAGAAAGCTCTGTTCTCAGTTTTCACACCTTTTGCTCTGGATTCTCAGCTCAGACAGAGAAAGGAAAAGAAGCTCAACCACTAAATTTAGTCCAGGGAAGAAAGACAGCAATATTCTTCCTTCAATATCTCAACACCTGTGCACTCAGTGCTGGCCAGAAAACAGAAGTGAAAAGGCACGCAGACAATTATCAGTCTTGAAAATTGTTCTTTTATTCTTTTCTTTTTTTTCCCTAAAACTTTAACAACTCATAAGCTTATGAAAGAGCTTTTATTTTGTCCACATCAGTTTTCAACTCTCAAGCCAAAATTATCTGGTAAGTCAAGAACTATGCAAACACTGGACATTTTTTGTTTGCTGCAAGTCTAAAACACAGTGGGATGAGAACTAAAAGAATACTCTTACTTATTCTCTGCAGCTTAAAGACAGGTCTATCTTTGGCATGGAACAAGCACGGAGTAACTTTAATAACACCACAAGACCTAGTGCTGTAACCCAGGTTCATAAGTTTCTTTTTCGTTGCCTTCAACAAAACCACCACTTAAATCAAACTCTCCTTAAGAAATGCTGATCTGCAGAATATTACCAGATGGGTCTCCTGCCTTCTGAAGAAAGGGGGAAATGAGAGAGCCTCATGTTTAACGGCATATGAAAGAAGAAATACAATGTGTAAACTTTCCACTGACGGATATAATAGTGTTCTCACTTTTAAAGAAAAACAGTACTTCCTAGCAGGAGGCCTGCAAGAAATTTAACAATTACTCAAGATTTAGTTGTACAGCATGGTATTTTCGAACATGTGCAGAGTCTGTTATTTTTTGTAATTAAATTAATTTAAATAATAAATAATGTAATTAAAATACATTTGGACTGTGCAATCCCTAGGGCTGGAACTGTGTGCAGAGAAGTGATGCATATTCAATGTGAAGTTTAATGAGTAAGAAAATGCAGAATCCTGGAAATCTGGTAATGTGCAATATAGTTTTGGCACCCTCCCCCTTCTCCCCCATCCCTTTTCAGAGTAAAAGAGGGCCCAAATTACTGAATCAGGCTTTAAATCATTCACAAGTCTCTTTTCCTAAAAAGGAAACGTTGCTAGTGCTTAGGGTTTTTTTTAGCACAACATGTGGTTACCCAAATGTTTCCCTACAATAGTCCTAGTGAAAAGTGATAGGAAATTGACTCTGTAACCCTGTAATAACAATGTTTACTTTACCTTCATCAGAATTTTACAGACTATAGGAAATCATTACTTGTCTCTTCGTTACAAGGCTGACCCTGATTAAAAACTCCTGCTGAGATTTTCAGAAGAGTTTAATGCTGTCAGAGCTTTACTTTTAGGGATCATCATTGTTCTTGATTTTCTGAGGGTGGATGCTGAGCATTTTCTAAGTACTAGCCTCCGTTAAGCTCTGCAACAAAAACCGAGGGTCCCTAGTCCCTCTCCCAAAATTGCTGAAGACTTTCAGTTTCGACGTTGCCTGTCAGATAAACACAGTTTAATCTCTGTGATCCAGGCTGCTGATCACACGCAGAAGGACTTGGCCCTTCAGACGTGGTTTTTCCCCACGACTGGATCAGGCACAGTGCATGACCCAGCCAGCTCTGCCTTTGGGCAACGGGCAGAGCTTGTCTTGGATGCACAGTGGTGGCTGGGGGCAGGGGATGTGAGGATCTGCAGTGCCTAAGCAGGAATGCCACAAGGTTTATTCCTTCCAGGGTTTGTTCCTTTGCCAGGGGATGATAGGAGCCTTACATGTGATGTCTTACCTTCTCTGCTGGCCAGGTCGGGATGGCAAAGCTCACGTCAGTCTGAGCAAGGGCTGCCATCATCTCTGTAATGGGATAGTACCCACAGTTGATGGCAGATTAAGGGGGCTCTAATACTCTGTGAACTTTGGTGGGCTGCAAAAAAGCTTACGCTCATGCTGCTGACTTCCCTGATTTCATAGCTATCCGATATTTAACATTTTCATTAGGGTTTTTTTTCGTGTGTGTGTTGTGTGTGGTTTCCCCCCACTCCTTAAAACCCCAGTTCCTGCAGCCAGGTAATCATAAGACAAGCTGAGTTCCCCCTAAAAATCGTCTGCCAGAGTGATTGACGAAAATTTAAAACACAGGATTTTAAAGATTCAAAAACCAGATGAAAAATAATAATAAAAAAACTTTACATCTTTATTGTTGTCTTAAGCACTGATGATCGTAAGGTCTGACTAATGGTTTCAGGAGGCCTGAGTCAGGAGTTTGAAATCATTAGCAGTATTGATGCCTTGAGAAGTGAATGCTTAATGCTGACTTTCTTGTGGCTGGCCAAAATTACTGTTCAGCCTGCCACTTTGCTTATAGACAAAAGAGCCTTTATTTCAAGTCGTAAAGGTCAGGAGTTTGGTGTTGAAGAGCCAGAAAAATGTCCTGACAGATGACTATCATGTACACATGTGCATGTGGCCACTTTCTGTTATATTTATCTATTATCAGTATTTACATACCAGAGTAATTCAAGGTTTGAAAAAAGTGATTACAGAGCAACCAAGGGACAGCCCTCTGAGTTTTTTAAAACTCCATGAATAGGAATAGGTGGTCTGCACATGTCCCTTTCCATCCCTGCCATGCCAAGTATTACAAACTATAAACTTCAGAGGTTTTTAATAAATGAAAGTAGTGATGGGTTTAAAGTTTTTGTGATTGTTCAGAATAAGCTGGATTCTGGGGCTGTTTCCAGTTTTGGGCATGACACACAAAAAATTATTTTGATTTCTAATACTTGACTGAGCTCACCGGAAGCTTTGCGTACCTACACTGGGGCTGGGCATGTAATGCTTTTCTATGCTGTACGCACAAAAATGGGACCCCTTTCCTAAATATTTCACTCAATATTGCATTCATTCCAAAGTTATCAGTGTATTTTTGATGAAAACTAATATAAGGTACAGCTGTAGATGACAGAATGACATTTTCACCATGTAGTGAAATGTAGCCACTTCTATTACACAGCACTGTTTCCGTGTTGGGGACATGGGAGGATTTCCAAGTGATCGGAAGGTGGCAGCAGATCCCTGTTTCGGTTCTCCTGAGGTGATCTCAACCTCTGTAGCAACTCAGAAAGAGAGAAAAGGAAGGAAGGAAGGAAGGAAGGAAGGAAGGAAGGAAGGAAGGAAGGAAGGAAGGAAATAGGTTTAAAATTAACTTACTGAGAAAAGAAAGGTGTCTCAGTTTTAATGCCACAGGTAGCTGGTCACTATGGGACCAGCTATGCTGGTCACATTGCACTAATTCAAGAGCAGGTCCCTCACCAAATGTCTTGAAGATTCAGCAGAGAAAGGAAAGGGTTCCCACCAGGCTAGGAGCACAGTGTGAATGGCAGTCTGGGAAGTGGCCAGGCAGTGGTTAACCTCAGTGAATGCAAAGAGCAAAAGTGGCCTCAGCTCTCACACTGAACGTGTCTTCATTGTAGTCTCTACTCACACTGAACAAATGCAAGTATACAAGCCTGATGCAGCTGTAGTTGAGCCAGTGTGTTGGGTAATGCAGCTCTCATCCCTTCCATCCCTCCCCACAGACTGCCCCATGCCTCCCCATCCCCTCTGGAAGCAACGCCTGAGTTGATGTAAAGGGAGGGCCTCTTTTATTCAAAGGGATAAGTTCCTCCTTCTTTCTGTGAACTGTTTTGGGGAAGTCTTCAGGGCGATCGCGATGGATCTTCCTCGGATAAGGACCCTTCCCTCCACTCAGGGTTCCCCAGGCAGTGCCCAGGCCACAGCAGAGCCTGTGCCGGAGACAGTCCTGCTGGGAGCAGCTGCCCATGGCAGCCCATCATGTTTGCTTTGGGTGCCCGCCTGCTGGAGGGATGCCTGCAGCCTTCTCATCTGCCCTAAGAAGGCAGAGACCCATATGACTTAAACTTCCATATTTCTGTGAATCCCGATGGCTATGCCTGCAGAGGCACCCCGAAACAATCCTGGCTAATAACAGGGACAAAGAAAGAGGAGCCATTGCTTTGCCTGTCCATGTACTGCCTCCTCCTGTCGCTGCTGCATTGCCCCTTTCCAGTAAACTTTTTTCCCCTATGATCTGTGGATGCTACTTACAGGTTACAACTGCTCCAGTCTATGAGCCACTGACACAGAAGGTTCACTGTTAGAAAAGGAAAATAATTTAAAGGGGAAGGGGGGGACTGCTTAATAACAGCACTAAAAAGGTCATAATTAATGATTTGGCTGTAAAGGTGAGAAGCTGAAGCCCAACATTTACTAAATAGTTTATTGTTAAAAAGGGAAACTTCATCTGTGGTAATATTTTTAAGCAGGTGAGGTGGAGCTTACCAATGAAAGGGAAGCTTTCTTTTTCTAGGTTAAGCTTAGGTGTCAAAACACATTTTAAATGAATTTACTTCCACTGGTGCAAAGCAGCCAGTTTTGTTTGTTCGGGGACTGTCTCTGATTGTTTTACTTAGCTTGTTTGGAAATAAACCAAAGCACCAGGTTTGATTCACAGATCCTTAAATCCAAAAGGGAGTGATGTGAGCATGTCATCTGACCTGGGACACAAGCCACACTCACTCACTGCATCAAGTCCAGTGATGTGGGTGGTTAAGTTGGAACACATCTGTTAGGAAAATAACCAGGTTTGATTTAAGCACTGCTTGTGAGGTAGTGAAGTAGTTCTGATAACTAGTTACCAGCACAGTTAAAAGTTGTACCTTATTTCCAGTTTGGCTGTTCCTAGCTGGAACAGGAAAAGCAGCAGCTACAGAGTCACAAGGACAGGTAATAAACGGGCGGTGACTTGATCAAAAGAGTAGGGATATCCAGGGTAGGAAAGGGAAAATCTTGCCCATCCATCTATCAGGATATGGCCCATTACAGTGCACCATGCACTACACACTTTTCTTCTGTGTCTGCTGTGTGCCTCCTCCAGAAATGCATCCCCCACCAGGAAATCTTTGAGTCCTCAGTTTGTCAACATTCAGAACTTTGTTACAGATATGAATATATTTCATTGGACAATGTTGAAGAACTAAATCATAATGGACAACGGCAAAGCACATCAGCAAGTTGGCAGATATCTTTTCCTTGACTGGCTTCTCATGGTAAGGACCCGCACACCTCCCCTCATCTCCTCTGATTTTCAGTGGATACCATTGAGTTCAGCATTGGTGGTGTCACTTAAGTTATGCCACATAACTCTTCATTCACATAACTAGAAGCAGACACTCGCCTTTAGCTTTAAAGCCTTTATAAAGTCTTTTCATTCCATTTAATTACAACGTTAATTTTTATGATGGTTATTTTAATTTACTGTGAGTATAATTTAAAATAGAATATACCTTATAAAAATAGTTTTGCCTCCTTCCTAGGAAAGGAAGGGAGTTCAGAAAGACTTTTTTCTAGCAGATCCCTTTAAAACATACTCTCAGTTGAAATGAAGAAAAACACATGAAAAGCCGGACCACTGCCATGAAAAAAAGAGGAAAATAATGAGACAAGCAATTCTCAGCAAAGCTTTCAAAGGGTAATGCTGTTTGGTGAGGCTACACCAGATTAGTATTACAGAACCTTTCAGAATAACTCACAGGAAGAAGCACATTTTTTAGGAAGGGGTTGTCACTAGCAGACACAGTGCCAGTATTGTAAAAAAGGTGGTTTTGGAAAGGAGGTTGGAATCTAATCACTCAGATCCTTGAGGTGGGAAGAATAAAGGGAAGAGATTTGGAATAGCCTTCTGCCAAACTAGTCAGAAGATGGCTCAGGGCCAGGACTCAGCCTGTAAGGACATTTTTCTGGCTTGAGGAACACTGGCCAGGCAGCAATTGGCCTGTTCCTATATCATCTTGTAGGAGGGAGAAGACACAGATCTGGGTTTGGTCTGGTCAATTGGAGCAGCACTGTAGCAATATCTCTATATCTGTTTGGCCCTGCAGCACCTGGCTGGGAATAAAAATAGCTTTTAGGATATGGAAGCTGGCCATCCATGCTTTAGAGGATGAAAGAAACCCCAAGCAGGTGTGAGGGGCAGACTCTGTGGGACATTGAAAGCACCTATATCAACTCAAACTGAAACCGATGTGAATTGAAGACACTTTGCCCCCCCTGGGGATTAAACTTGAGGTAAGGATAAGGGCCACTTCTTTCCTAGTGTCTTTTTTCTAAGCTATTTTTATAAGACTAAAGGATTTTGATTTCCCTTGCTTTATAATTATGACTTGAAAGCAATTCCATTTACAAAACCTTTATTTCTGAGCTGATAAGAACCTGAGCTGATTGCTACAATTATTTATAGACTCAGTCATACTTAAATATTTTCTTCCTAAGTTTGACTACACTCTGCTTGACTGCTTTTGTAATTTAAGGTTGTACCCAAAAAACTCACACTGTGCTTTTTACAAGTGGAAGGAGATTTATTATTACCCTCACAGCACCATAGAGTAACTAATACAAACACAAGGCCCAAAGTACAGGACAAAGTTCAAACTAGGGATGACAAAAAAGTATTACACGTTACACCAGTGGAAAAAACTTGTAGGTCAGTTTCCTGTCTGTTCATGTCCTGTTGTCTTTACACATGTATGGTTGCATTGACTCCAGTCACATTTTTCCTTATTTAGACTTATATTAGAGAATAACCAGTCAATGCTATAGAACTCTCTGGTCACTGCCTTCGGTGTATTTAAAAGGTAAGAAGTAGTACAGAAATTCCAAAATGCATGGAATAACATCTGCACTACGAATCTGAAGCATTGTAGACTAAAGGTAGTACTGTTAAACACAGACATTGAAGAATAAAAAATTCTGAGCCTTTAAATATTAGGGAAGTTTTCATATAAAATATTCTCTCTGATTAGGATTAGTTAAGGTAATCCTTTTTTAAAGTAATGACGGCCGATCCAAAGTTCAACTCAGCTGGGCTTGTTAAGGTAGGCTGCACAGTGGTGCACTGGGGGCTGGACAGAGGAGGAAAACCACAAGAAACTAAGAATGTCATAGTACGTTAGATCAAAGGTCCGTTCAGTCTAATACCTTCTAAAAGAGCATAAAGAGGACAAAATTAATAACAATACTTTTGTGAAACACATTCCCAGCCTCTATTGATTTATGGCTGAAGAGATCCTTTGCACGCAACGGCATTTTTGCATTTAAATGAAAAGAAAGCTGCACAGCCTGCAGTGGAGGGAGGGGGCAGACATTTAGGAAAAAAGATGGCTGAGGACACAGTAGAGAGGTTGAGAGCAGGAGGAGACAGCAGGTGCATTTCAGTAAAATGCGAACACTGCCCTCAAGCACAAGGATGATGCTCCTATGAACTACTGGGAACTGGTATTTTTTTCTTACTTGTAGCATTCAGTAGCTCTCCTCATAAATTCTTGTTAAATCCATGGGGCCACCTACAGAATACAATGTTACTTTCTTATTGTAGCAGACTCAGAAGTTGTCCTAAACTACCAGAACTTCTCCTGAGTCCTACAGATGATATAACTTGGACTTTTTCTGGTGTCCACTTAATATGATGTGAGATACAGTGAAAAACTTTTAAATATGCTGTTTTATATATCTACCATTCACTAGTAGGAGAGATATTTAGAGCAGGGGAGGAGTGGTGGTGCCAAGAATGCTTTACTTCACAGTAAAAAGGAAATATTTAAGAGTACTTTATATGGTAGTAAAGCAGGGACTATTTAAACATGGCATCCATATTCATAATGAGTGCACTTTGATCTGTAAACAGTCCTTAAAAATTAAGTGGGGATATTGCTTTTAATAGTGCCTTTGCTAGTCCTGACCTACAGGTGTGCACAAAGAGAGCATGTTTCCTACTTCAGTCAATTGACTTCCCCAGATTTACAGCATTTTCAGTGTCTGCTCCATGTGCTCCAGAGGTTTGAGTTCCATTTTCTATTTGGACCTGACTTAGATTCATTTTATTTTATCCCCCAACTAGTCCAGGAAGCAAGATAAGAATTACTTTCACACATAACTCTTTGTTTGCATAACACTTGCTTCCACTTAGTAAGAAATACATGGTTATTTCAAGTTACATTTCCTTTGAAAAACAATGGTTTAAATTGAGGCGTGAAATGTCTGTTACACTCCTTTTTTTTCAATCTTTTTAAATATGGAGAGCTTCAAGCAAAATCTAAAGGACTGACTCAAGTTTTATACCTACTTCTGTTTGTGTACTTGTTGTTTCTCATGAAGTTTGTACTAAAAGGTCATTTTTAGAGACAAATTTCATTCAAAGTTTAGTAGCTTTAAGAGGGGGCCATGCACCACTGCTGTGTGCTATGAGGACTTTACAGCTGTGAGTCTCAGTGCTTTGGATGGGTAGGAGGAAGGATGAGAAGGTGGGAAACATGGGCCATCCCTCTTAGCCCACACAAGCTCACTGATAAGGAAAGCTCTGATAAATTCATTGTGACATCCACCCTAGGGTTTTGGGAAGGGTTTTGGGAAACCCTTCTGAGAGAGGACTCTAGGACAACTAGGGACTGAGGAGCTACTGATAATGCTGTTTATCTATATAATCAGAGAGAACAAAAGATAACAGGAAAGTAAAGGGAATCCACCTCTGCAGCTGTATCCAGCAATGTCTTGTAGGTATAATAGGCAACCTTCTCCAGCTCCTCACTTCTACTAAATGCCATTAACTTTACCTTTTTCTCTCCTGCAAGCAGAATTTACAGGAAATCCCACAAGAGAAACCCAGTAAAATGGTTCATTATAGCACGCATTTTTCCCAAAGGAGGTATGACTGTGTTCTTGCTAAAGAAAATCAGTGTACAGCAATTATTCCACAGCTCCACAGTCAGCAACCTCTTATCAACAAAGCCACTGACAGCTCACTGCCTGCAGAAGGTCCCTTCTCTAAATCTGAAATCCAAATACAAGAATACCAGAATCCAAAGCAGCGACTTTTATATCTAAGCTAACTTTAACCAGGTTATTCCTGTCAGTAGCTGTCCAATTGTGATGGAAAGGAGCTGAGCATGGATGCTACAAGGTTCTCCAGAGTGTTTTAAAGCCTTCAGCTGATAAAACCCATGTGAACACAGGCATAGTACTGTTGGTTAGGGCAGTAGCAAGTTAAAGCCATCTCAGGTAAACCTGCTCCTCCTGGTACCAACTTTTCATACTGCCTGCGCTGGGAGTCTGTGCCCTGCACTTGCAGGTTTTCTCTTGTCTGAGGGTACCCAACACACTTTGTAAATACAAGGCTCAACAGGACCAACTGTTCATAGCTGAAAACTATGAAAAAAACTAGCTGAAAACTAAAACCACCTGCAGCCCAAGGCTCTTTAGTCCTTTGGCTGAAAAAGAAGATGGGCCTGATATCCGTAAAAATCTCACTATCTCAGGTGAGCAGCTGGAGCTAGCCCCATTTTTACTGCAAATAGGCTTACTTTGAAGTGACACACAAGTTGTTTGCTTGGTTTGCCATGCCTGACATAAGTTGGTGGCAGTGGATTAAGTGAATATGGCATAAGTTCATAAGAAAGTACAAAGTTATAAAGCACTTCCAATGGAACAGCAATAGAATCAAGAAAATAAATAACTCCGTCTTTATAAAGTAGAATAAAACAAAAATGGTAGACGTGTCAGCTTTAGTCTTCCTAAGAAGTCTTTCTGGAAGTTAAAACAGAATCAAAACTACAGGAAATCCCATCTGATCTTTTCTATGAGTAATAAGAATTATTTAGAAAGTTACTCTTTTTAATTAAAAAGTGACAACCAGCAATTCTTTTTAATTATTTGGAAATTACTTTTTGTGGAATTTATCCTTCTTGTATATTTATCAAAGCTCACAGAATTTTTCCTGGTATGAACACGGCACACTTTATACAGGGTCTGGTCTGCATTCACATGAGAACAGATATGGCAGTGTGTGGGGGGCTTCCTTCTGAAATAGCAAAACTGGATCAAGTCTTAGTGGACTGTTACTCTAGGATGAAGACACTTTCTCTTGATTTCATTACAGCAGTAGATAAGGCCTTGATATGTGTAGTAAAAACGAGATGGTGACTTTAACAGATCTTAATCAGCCTAGTAAGGACAGCCTGCTCTTGCCCCTGATTATGTAATTTTATATTGCTGAAGGAAAATATCTCTCTCCTGCTAAAGTCAAGGTTAATCTTCATAAAAGAAAGACCAAATACCTATAAGCTACAGACTGTACCTTGGGGGAGGTCCTTGAGCCAGGGAAAGGAAAGAAGAATAATGAGGAAAAACCAGGAATGTATATTTATTTTTTGTCACTTATCATAAACATCAGAAGAGAAAAAAGTTAGAAAAACCCCTGAAACCTAAAGCAGTAGCTGTAGGCATGCTCTTACTAATTCAGATTGTTTGCTATTCATTTCTATTTTAATGACTTACCAAGGTGTGTGACTACAGCTGGCTATTATCTTTTAAATAATGACATTTCCAAGACAATAACTGAGTTTCATGCTCTCAAAATGTAAACACAAGATTTTTTTGTTATGTTTTGCACAGTTTTATCTAGGTAAGGCTACATATTTGCATTCCATTTAAGCCTGCCTTACCACTTTTTCTTAGAGGGATGCTATTTGCTTCCCTGTAGGAAGAGAGGCATTCAAAACAGGGACCTAGGAACCCAATCACCAAGTTTTGCAAGTTTATTCAGTTCCCAGAATGAAATCTTGACGACAAATTGGATAAAAAGCACTTAATCCAATGCATGCAGAATTGGGTATCCTACAGTATGAATCCAAACAGTGTCACAGAGCTAACTGGTAAATGAGATGGAGTTAGGTGACGGGAAATGGGAGTGGGGAGAAAGAGAGAAAAGCAATAGGAATACCAGGACTCCAGTCTGAACATCAAAAGCTGTTCCTTTGTATTTTGTTCAATGATTGCTTGATATCAAGGAGTATTTATGTGTTTTGGCTGAAACTGTCATTGGATAAAATGCATGAACAGGGCACTCCTGGGAGAAATGGAGATGTGGACTTTTGAATCCTGTCAGACAGGCAAAAATTGAATTTGAGCCTCCTGTCAAATGCTCTCTAGCTATCACCTTTTTTTACAATGTATGTGCTTAAACCATCTCCTGCTATGTCTACTCTGTGATGTGTGATGAGTTTTTTCTCCTCTCCAAGTGCTTTTGGTGTTCTATTAGAACACAGGCTTGCTTGGTGGCTTCAGGGGCTTTTGGCAGAGGAGCACTGGCCTCTGAATCCTCCTCAGACTTTGTCGTGAGATAGCACCCAGCTGAACTGTGTTTCTTAGCATGCAAAGAACTCTGGTTTCCTGGGAGCCTTCAGTGAGAAAAAGTTGTGATATCTTCACAGCTGGGAACAGCTCGATTGGCATTTTCAATCATTTTTCAATTCACTTCAAGTGACTAATGCTTCATTATAAAACCTGGTCTCGAATGTTGTGCACTCTTACTTTTGATCAAAGAGGGAAGCAATGTTGAGAGTTGTAAGTCTGAAAAGTAAACAGAGAAGAAAAATAAGAGTATGTTAGGTAGTAAATAGAGATGTAGTTAGATAACATTAAGATGCGTTTAATCTCATAAGGTGTGATTTAACCATGTCTAAATATTCCTTTGGACACATCATGTTTAAGGCAAAAAACTCGTAAGTTCAACAAACTACTAAACTGCATCTGTTAGTACCATTTCCAACTGCAACTAGAAAGAAACAAGTAAAATCATAAGATGTCGGGCTTTTTCAATACAATCCATGCACAGCTGTTAGTTATTCCCCTTGCAGCTTTGACAGAACATCAACTACAGCCATTCTGTAGCTTTAGGATGATAAATCAGGGGGGCCTATGGAAGGAATGGACATCAGTAAGATGCAGAAAATAACAAATGAGTTCCCCTTTTAACTTTTATGTTGAAATCTCACTGTCTTGTTCCCCAAAGCTACATAATAGGGACACCAAGCACACTTCTGCCAGAGCTTTCAGTTTGCAAGGTGTGCCTCTGCATGTTCCAAGCCAGTGATGTGGCTACAGGTACTATAGAACATACTGTTGACTAACAAATTAAAATTAATGAAATGTAGACAATCTTGCCTCCTAGCAGAGTACAGAACCACATAAACCAGACACTACAGGTGTTCATGGTCTCAAGTAACAACGTGTACATCTAATTCTGGTTTCTTCCAGCATTCTGAGACAGTGCTTTTTATTTTGTAATCCATTAAATGAATCAATCAATATCTTTTCAATAAAAAAAGACTTTGATATAGAAACAAGATATCACAGGGCAGTGCACAAAAGTAGTATGGAAAACAGCCCAATGACATAATATTTTCTGAATACAGACACTCCAAGAAGAAAAGGTTGTGTAGAGCTTTTTACTATTCACTGTCATTCCTAAGTCTCTCTGCATTATTTGTTTCTTCCTCTTATGGAACATCTGCCTTTTGCATTACAATATTTTTCCCCACTTGTATCAGTTTTCTCACATTGATCCTGAGTTTATTTTGTCCTGTCCGGGTGGATGCTTATCTCCCTCATTATTGTTTCTCTATTGTTTGCAACTTCTTTCCAATTTAGCATTAACTGTGGATTTAATTAAACTGTGGTCATTAACATTCATTTTATATGCCTCACTAACAGAATCCCTCTTCTAGTTCTTAATGACACTTAAATAAATAAAACCTAATAGAGATCCCTGTGGTACCTCACTAGACACCTTAACCTAGTTCGATACTTGCTACTTAACTGTTTACCAAGCTCCTTTGAACACTCTTCAAACCACAGAAGAGCATGTATATTCAAACCAAACTGAATTAATTTTTTAGTTCAATTTTCATGAGACTCCATATTGAATGCTTTAGCTGAATGCAAATACCTTACATGTCTCACTTCTCCTTTTATGTGTGGAGGCCCTGATTCTTCAACACTTCTGATCATGCTTAATTTTAAGCATGTGTTTAAAGTAAGTGCAAGTAAATACTACTTACAGTTAAATGAGCCATGCACATGCTTGCAAGCTGATGGCTTATTTACCTAGCTCAGAAATGGTTACTGTAAATCTGGAGTTTTATAGTACATCAGTTCTTTATCTCCAAAAATATTATCCCCCCAAATTTCAATGCAAAGAGCCATATATCATGCTGAAATCCTCAGTGACACATAAGTTTCAATTTTGCTTAGTAGTATATTTAAGTAAAAAAAAAATCAGAAACAGTGCAGTGATAAAGGATATAAAGATGAACTCACGTACCAGTAATGAAACTTTTTACACAAACTCAGAAAGAAAAAAACTGAGCAAAAGCCTTTGAAAGGCCTGTACAATTATTTCCAGCCCAACTACTGGTTAAAACCGATGTTCTCCTATTTTAATATGCATCTGCGTTCTTGCTAACATTAGTGTTAAACTTGTCAAAAATGAGACCAAAACTTTAAAAGATGTATGTCAGTGGCAGTCAGGCTTATAATTTTCTGGACATGTCTATAAAAATATTTCCAATTTCTATACTACTGATTTCTCGGCCTTTTCAGTTACAGGATCATGAAAAAAACATTTCACACTAAAACAGGAATTTAAATTTATGAAATTCCTTTAAATTTTAAATGTGAGGATAAACTAAAATGTCCAGGTTGATTAAAATCAAGATGTCTTCCAAAGGCAAAATTAAAAAAAATTTTTAAAAAATGAAGTTCAGAATAGGGATTTACTTGGAAAAAAAAGTAGAAAATCATCAACCAATTTACAGGTGACTTTGTTCACAGCCCCTGCCATCTTTCCATTTCAAAAAGCAAAGTCCAAATTATCCTTGTTCTCCTGCAGTGGATCTGACATCTTCTGTACCAGGACTGACTGATGATGAGCCATGTCGTTAACACAGTGCCTTTTGTTGCAATAAATGGCTCATGGCAGGGATGCTGGCTGAGATGACGGGTCCCCTTGCATCCTATACAACAGGAAGACGGGTACAAAGCTTTTGAAGTTGCCTGTGAATGGAATCCTTATGAAAATGGGTAAAGTAAAATGTTTAGAGATTGTCAGAGAAATGAAAGAATGACCACAAAGAACATCTGGTTAGAGATACTTTAAAAATAATATCCTCAAAACCTTAAGTTGCCCATGTAGAATATTGTATGCATTACATATTTATATACACATCTGGGACAAATACGTTTTACTGTATTGGAGGTGAGGAGCCCAGTTAAGGACAGCAGTTCCTCTAACTAAGTGTGTTAAGGAGGAAGTTTGCTCTTAATTTGGAGACTTGCAAAGAGATTTCTTCACTTCAGGCCTTTATTTGGAGAAAAATAAGGCAATTTAAAAGAGAAAAAACAATGCAGAAGAAACAAGTAAAAATGATATTACTTTAACTGAGATGTAAGAAGTGACTTTTTTTGTCTGTTCACAAGTATCAATGTAATTTCCAATAATCTAGGCACATACATTTTGCTTGCAGTTGTTTACCTACTTTATAAATACATAATATATTAAGAAGAATATATTCTATTATTTGCAATAATATCGGTAATGTCCTACATACATAATGCTTATTTATATATAAATATTTTAAATAAATCAATCTCACTCAATTCCAGTGAACGGAATAAATAACAAAACAGGTTTTATTTAAAATAAATAAACTAGGATGAAATGAGACCAGAGAAAATTACTCTAAGTGCAACTGGCAGACTGGGGAACTGAACCCAGAAGTGCTAAGTGATGCCATCAGTGATTAGATTGCCTCTGAGAATCAAATAATGAGCAAAACTCTTGGGAATGAAATATAAGGAAGGAAACTCTCTAAGAAGAGCTTCCTCTCTTAGATCTCTTGCGTGCCTACAGTCCTGCTCCCATTGAGCGTTTTGGCAGCTCCTGTGTCAGCTCTGTTTAGCCATCTTCCAGAATCTTTAAATTTTACCCTGGTACCTTTTGCTTGAGTGACTGTGCTGCTCAGCTCCATTGAGCTCAAAATGTAGAAGCGTGGAAACAATCCCAAAGAAGATGCTTATCAAAACCATAATGAAGAAATTATGGTTCTCTCCCATGTAAACTTGGTCACAGACCTCCTGCAAGGATTCTGTTTCCACTGAGGTCAAGCAACTTCTGCCAAATAATTCAGAGGTACAAGACAAGCTAAAATTTATACAGGAATAAATGTAAACCATATTTGTTGTAGCAAGAAAACTATAATTTTCAATTTTCCCTTCATTTCTGTT
>JAOXJM010000001.1:137992755-138031504 GCA_026413425.1 Tringa solitaria
AAAAACACAGCGAGAAACTTCCTCCTTGCTCCCTCATTTTTTCTTCTTCTTTTTTTTTTTTTTTAATCTCCAAACATGCAGTTCAGTCTGAAAGGGAAAAGGATCCATAGCATATTCCTGAGATGAACAATCATCCAGGAAGAAAACAGAATCCCAGTACTGACAATTAAGCCAAGGATGCATGATTGGGGAAAACATACTGTCCTAAACATCTCTTCTTCTTCTTAAAAAAAATTCAAAACATACCTTTGAAAAATTTCAACCATTCTGTAACCTTATATAATCTGATATTGCTGTATAAAGCAATTTATGAAAAAGAAAAGTTGCATACAAACGCAAGCCAAAATAGTAATCTTTCTTGTGGGTGGAAAGAAGGTAACTAAGTTGCTTTTTTGCCTACTTTTCAAATTTTCTGGAAACATTTATTATGATTTTTAGCACTACATTTATTTAGTCTCTCTCTGAATAATTGTTCAACAAGGAGATTTTATGAAGCTATAGATTAGATCCAAATGAAAAATTGCATTTCCTAATGTTGATGATTGTTTTGCAAAATTCTCTTAAAAGTGTACTCCTGTGTGATTTTTCTTGCTTCCTTCCTTCCTTTCAAAATTCTTCACAAAATCTGTAAGTATATTTGTTACTACCAAGGGACTTTTATGATTAATACACATTATTCATATTCCCTAAACACAGATTTGACTAATATGCTCTATACTCACTGCCATCACACTTATAAATGTACATTAACTGAATGCAATTTAAAAGAAAAATATTCTTAATCTTTTCAATGAAAGAGTGAATACCTGGCAATAACTGCAGTATTTGGTACATTTCACCTCTTCTTCTAGATGCAGTTTCTACAGTTTATGATTTTGGCAGTTCTGTTAAGTAATTTTCATAAATTTTGTTCAATGCATGACATAGCATTATTCATTTGCACTGTGGCATATCTGAACAATGTCATTACTGATTATTGGTCTGTTCCGTGATGCTACTTTTGTCCCGTCACTACATAACTCTTGAGTTGATGGAAACGAAATTAATTTTCCATTGTATTAAAACACACTAGCTTTTTTTTTTTTTCCTTTCCATGAGCAAACTAAACTGTACAAATGTTCAAATAAAGCCAAGGCAATAGGGGGATAAAAGCAGATGAAGACAATCCATTTGAAAATCAAAGCAACGCTCACAGAAATATGTTGGCAGGATTCACCCAGCTCTATTTCAGAGTTGTTTAAACACCATATAGAGCAGAAGAGGAACGGGAGTAATGGTTTCTCCTGGAATCAGTTCAATCAATTAATCTGTCTCTTTTTTCCCCTTGCTCATTTAATTACCACTGCGAAAAAGCAGGGGGAATTAAGTCACAAAATAACCATTCAGATAACATGATGGATCTAATTGAAGCCTTTGTAAGTGATCGGATCCTGGGGTATGGCTGAACCAGCCTCATCCCACCCAGTTGTGCGCTGGCAGGTTGCACAGCACCGGCTGCTGACTTTGGAGGAGAGTTTCTGCACAAAGACCAAATTTTCTTGCCTACGTGGCTAAAACCAGACTTCTCACGGAACCAGTGAAACTTGGCAGCGGTGGCCAGGTCTCCCCACTGAAACACATGCTTTTTCCTGATTTTTCATTCCTTTTTTGTTTTTTAATTTTTTATTTTTTTTGTCGCTCTGTGCTCCCTGTTTCTCCCAGTGGCAGGCGTTGAGTCCCCACTCCCTCAGGAGGTGGGAGGCCCTCTCCTCTCCATAGGAACCCCAAGGTCAGCCTCCCCCAGGCTGAGCTCATTTTCGGACAAGAACCACTGCCGTCCCAGTGTCCATTGGCACTTTTCTCCCAAAGGCCCTCAATGGGCTAGGGGGCAAGGGAAAGCGAGGGGCCATGAGTGGACACAGGCCCGCTGCAAGCAGCAGTGCAGGGTGGGCCCCACCACCCCATATGCAGCTCTGCTGCCAGCATCTTTCTTGCCTTTCACCATGGGTGGCAACCCACCCTGCCTTTGGTTTTGGGTTCTGCCCCCATAGGATGAAACTCAAAGCTGTTAATAAACTCGTGAGGCCCAACACAGCGCAGACCTCAAGAGCGCACTCACGCTAAGTGCTGCATGAAGCTGAGGGCGAAACTCCTGCCCCCAGGCAGCAGGGCTGTACCGGGGCACACGTCTGGGCAATAGCAGGAGCCATACCGGGGGGGAAGAGGAGCCTTGATGGGCTTTCCTCCACCTCCCTCGCTGCTGCAAGTCGCACCAGTCTTTCCTTCCCCGTGAAAGAAACTCGGCATTAATTAGCCTTCTCCTTTCCCCTCTCCCATTACAATTTGATTCGAAGAAGGTGTAGGTGAAGCAGCTAAAGCCTTTCACGCTCTCCGGCCCGGGCGGCGGAGGGAGCGGAGGCAAGGCGGTTAATGGCGGATCCCCCGGTAGAGGGCATCCAGCCCACGCCGATCCAGCCTGGGCCGGGGCAGGCCGAGCTCCTCACCACCGGGACCGGGAGCGCTTAGATCGCTGCCTGATCCCCACTCTGCCAGGATGGACAAGGGTCTATATTTTGTATTAATATCAAAAGACTTTTACCCAGAGGTTCTTTGTTGTTCTTGGGGTTGTTTTTTTTTCCCCAACCATAGGTACCAAAACCCCCCCTGGGTAATCAATTTCCTGAAATTCTTCAAGGCTTCATAAGCCGTAACAATGAAAATCATAACCTGCAAGCCTTTTAATTTCCTTATTGTGTTATTTAAGCAATAAGACATGACAAGGTTTGTGTTATGTTGGGATATCGCCGTGCCCCGGGTGTATTGTGTTTAGGCTGGAGGCCGAAAACTGAGAGCCAAAACCACCTGAAAAGAGGGGCTGTACTGGGACGTCGTGCGAAGTTTAGCATTATCCAGGGAACCTGTCTGAGTAGGCTCAGGACAAAAAGAAAGAATTAAGGGAGAAACTCAAAAAGATAAACATTGTCTGTCTTTTCATTACACCATAAGCAATAAAACCACATCTCTTATTTAATCTTCATTTAATTTTTCCCCCTACTGGCTTCAAAGTGAAAAATAAGCATTATGAATTAATTAAAATTAATTAAGTCTCTAATATCTTAATTTCGCTATTTTTTTAATATCCTACAATTTCATAAAACCTCCCCAAATATCTAAACTAAACATAAGTAAAACAGACTTAAAATTGTTTAAATCTTAGGTTTCAACTTCATCTAACTTAAACTATAGGGGGGGTTCTGTTTTTCACTCAAAAAAAATGAGGTTTGCAAAAATAAAACCTTCCTGCTGTCCCTGCTACAGAATATTTTACTTAGAAAAAGAATGTTGTTTCATGTTTCTTCTGTCAGCTATTTTATTATATTTCTTATTGTCTGCTTTCTATCTTTTGTCACCTGATGGTTAGCAATGTGTATCCCATATTTGTCTCTGAAACGTCCCTCCTGGTAAATTGCTACAGCAACAGTAAAATCAGTTTAATGTCCTGGAAGAGAAACCAAAGGGGTTGTTCCTGTTTGCATCAGCAGAGATGTGGGCAGTTTCCCTGCGCTGTGAGCACATCCTAGGGGCAGAATCCTCTTTTTAGACAGAATTCACTTTTAGAGGCCACCTTTGAAGATGGCAGTACATCGCGTAAGTTACACAAGGTATTGTTACACCAGGGCAACAGAATCCTTGACTCTTTGTCTGAAAAAAAACCAACAAACCAAACCAAACAAAACAAAATGGTCAAATCATAAGTATTTGGAAAGCTGTGCCTCAATCCCAGTCTCTCAGACTCAAGCCATAACAGACGCAACTCACACAGTGTTACACATGTGTGGAAGTGTTTGCAAAATAAGGTGTTTGACTTTTGCAATTTTTTCAATTGTTAGGTTTAAACTCAAGTGCCTAAGGAAAGGAGGGACAGAAGTTAGGAGTCTGGTACTTAGTACCGTAAATACTCACTGACTTCAGTGAGTTGGATGTGCAAAAAACCTTAGACTGAAGCCCCAAGAGAAAAATCCAGACACAGATGCAAATTATGGGGGGAAAGAGGCAGAAGGGAAAAGGAGTCCTATAGAGAGAAAGGAGGGTAAAGAGGGGCAAAGTAAGAGCAACACAAACAGGAAGAAGAGAGAAACAGGAAAAAGAAGTGGGAGGCAAAACCAACCAAACAAGATGATTTACCAGATAAAAGCTAAGAGTGTCATTAAATATATAAATATGGCTGACCTTTTTTTCCTAGAAACGTAAGAGAAGGGTTGAAAAAAGAAGCCTTGTCAGAAAAGTTTAATTACGTATCACCTATTCAATGAAGTATCATTAAAAACAGAAGTCACCACAAAGACAAGAAGCCACAGCAATATCTAGCAATTTAAAGGAATCCAAAGCCAAAGGCTTGGTCTAGTTGATGGACATTACCTTAATGTTTCAGTGAAAACACATTGATCATCCACATAATGAAGTGGAACAGAAAAATAAGAAAACTGGTCTCATAGGGCAGCTTCAGGATAAGGTCCTTGTCCCTTACAACAGCTGGATCTCTTAGCGCCACTTGACATCACATTGTGAGGGTGTTTGGGTGCTATTTGTAGAGAAATCCAAGGACCCTATAATTTTAGATAATTTGTCTCAGCATGCAGGAATAAGGAATCGCTTCCGTTGTGTTGGAGTCAAAATAACATGGAGAACTGTATGGAGGCCATCCTGACAGCTATTTATGTTAGTCAAAGACAAAGTACACTATGTACTTTTAATTATAGCTGTGCCATTCTTACTGTGATAGCGAAAGTTGTGTCAGCACTTCCATTACAAAACCCTATTTTTAGGGGTTTATAACTCAGCTGTTAAATTTCGCTTTAGGCTGAAACCTGGCATGCAAAGCCTCAGCCTGCAAGCACTTTTTTTTTTTTTTCATAAATATGAAAAAAATACTTTTGGTCATTTTTTATTTTATAGGAAAGCAGATTTTAACACTCAGTCATTTCTAACTCTGAAAAAGTTTAATTATTTGAATTTTACAGGCTTGTCCATAATATGTCATGCTGCATTTTTGAAAATAGCGTTGCTTTTATTCATGTTGGCAAATTGGCTACTGTCCATGAGCAGTAACTATTTTTAATCATGTTTTTAAGCATATATCCATATTTATATTGTTATGATCCGTGCTCCGGACTCTGTAAGGAATAGTAAATGACAGGCCATGCAAGCTTGAGCACAGAGAAGGAACCACAACAGCTGTTAGCTTGCAAAAGCCACACAACTTGGAGTGTAGTCTTCAACTCATTAGCATAATTAATTTTTAATAATGACAGCATTCATTTGTTGCTTGAAAAGTAGAGTGTAGGCCTTCTCCCACCAGTCCTTACTATGACAGAGCTCGCTTTGTCTAAGTCAATTTTATCCCAACAGTGGAAAAGGGCTCATGTCCTTCACTAGTGACTTGTGAACACAAGTGTGCTCTCTTGCTGTTTGTGTGGTTATGCCCTGGCACCTACGCAACTGACCCATAAGGAAGAGATGTTCTGGCCAGTCTGGGGTCCATACCCGAGTCCTGCTTGTTTTACAACATAACACCACCAGGGAGATGCTTATGCTATCTCAAAATGGCCCACACAGGGAGATTCTATGACTCTGTGTTTCTATGACTCTTCAAGCCTCAACCCACTAAGTGAATTATAAATCATGTCCTTTGAGAAGATTATTTTGCTTCAAAAATGCCACATATGACCAAAGAAGTAAGAATTTTAAATTATATGACTTGTCTTTGGTGTCTCTATGTACTTGTGATCTGTCATAACAGCTGAAGGATGTATTCTAACCTGTAAACCATGGATTATTTGCTAGCAGATTTATACTGCTTTCACTGAAGTCCATTGATAAAATTATGTGCTGGATGAATTCTAGGCTACAATCATGATGAATCTTTAGAAAGCAGTGTATGTGAGTGCAGACTTTGGCCTGCTCCGCTAAGTAAAAAAGAATAAACTTTTAAAAACCACCTGATCTAAGTTTATGTCTGGTCAACAGCACTGATTGCATTCCTGTCCTACCCTTACCTCTCTTATTTTAATTTGGCTGAATGGCTATTCCCTCTCTCAAGAGAGAAGCAGTGGGAAAAAAAAAAAGAAAAAGAAACTAAGCCCACCAAATAGCAGTATGTGTACGGACTTGTAAACACAATCAGCTTGATCTTTGAGTGTCTATCAAGTCAGAGCTCACACAGACTTCAGAGGGGTTCTAGCTTTGTGGCTGCCTGAGAATCTGGTCCTTTGATTGAGCACCGAACCGCAGCAATCCTTTCCCACTGAAAGCTAATACATCTCCATTCTGACTGACCACTCTCGCTTTTACTCATCACAGCGGTAGGACTTAACCTGTGCAATTTGTGGCTTGCAGTTTTGACATCGCTTTAAAAAGTATTTCGAGCTGATCCTCTCACGTTCCAGCAAAGCAATTACGGCATGCGCCTGATAGCATTCAAAGAAGACAACATAACCCTCTTGACAAAGGGCATCCCCATTTCCCCATTTTTTTCACAAGCCGGCAGACATGGATCTGCAGGAATCTGGGGTGGGGGCACAAATATTTCTTCTCTTTAACCTGACTGTAATCCATTCTAGAGAAGGAAACATCAGTAAACTCAGGAATACTGACAGCCTAAACTAGAACCTCACTGGGTGTCACAATGGGCAGGTGAGAACAGGGGACCAGGTAATTAGCCCTGGCACCCACAGGCAGCGCACCGGCTCAGAGCATTACAGCCCTCTTCTAAATCATATTTCCACCACCACCAAAAGGAAAAGCAAAATGGAGCCAGGTTTTACTACCGAGAAGGCGCTCTCCCTCTCGGTTGCAGACAGGAAGGGGAGGGGTCTGGTTATTGTTGCAGATTTTTTCCCCCTCTTTCTCCGGGTCTTTAATCCCAGACTTGGCTTGTTGCGCTTCAAATTGAAATATCCTGAACAGATGTAAAAACACATGTGAGCCACTGCTCACAAGCTGTGCAAAGCTTTGTTTCATCTGCTGATGATGTGAGCCTAAAGGAGATCTTTTTAAAATTTCATCACTATTCAAAAGGATAATTAATACGTACCCCTAGGCTTTGATTATGCTATACCCAGTGTGTACTGCTGGTACAAAAATAATGAGGCTCTCATCAGGCCGAATGAATACTTGCAGCAAACATTCAGTTTCCATAAGAAATTTAAGATTCAGCGGCGGTACCATGTAGGTGGCTTAATCTAATTTTAATTTGTAACACAATACAATAGATAAGATCATTTGTTTGTAACCAGCACAGGCATTTTGTTTACATGAAACCCCAGTCAGCATTCAGCAGATGGTCTTTTTAAAGGCTTAATTGAAGTTTTCTAATCTAACCTTTTTTCCCTCCATTACGAAGGGGAAAATAAGACACACACGCACCAAAAAAAAAAAAAAAAAAAAAAAGGAGAATTACAACGAAGTAAAAAAATAGCTGTAAAACCGTTTTGCAGGGAAAGCACAGAAGAGCATTTCTGCCTGCTGTCAGATGCAGGTTCAATCAGAGCCAGGAAGACGCTGAGGTCAGAGTTTTTAAGCGGCTCCAGAGGTGTAAGGATAGGGCCCTTTGCCCCAAACCTTTGTTGCTAGTGTGAAAGTCCACAACAAATCACTGCCCCTGCCACAGAAGCCGTTCTGCCTTCACCAGGCTCCTGAAATTAGCTACCTGAGCCTTTCCACAGATCAGGCGTCTCCTTCTCACGCCTGCCTTCTCAGAGGCTCATTATTAAATTCTAATTTCTGTGTACTTTCTGCGTTCAGCTGCTCTGCTTTCAGTCTCCTTCTGGTCTGTCCCTGCTGCCCTCGATATTACCACGCTGACCACAATAAACACTTCTCTCCTCGCTGGCTCCAGGCTGCCTCTGGCAGCCTTCCAGTGATGTACGCTGGAATACAACCTTCCTCAAACATTTAAATCCTCCTCACATAGCGTGTATTCGAAGAGTTTGGCTTATTGGGGTTTCTAACAACAACAACAAAAAAAAAAATCAAGTGAGGCATTTATTTTCCTTTTCACAGGCTGTCGGGAGCACACAGAGGGCAGATGCCAGGCTTTGGGTCCTTTGGGAGGGATGTGCTCCCAGAATGCTGGTGCAGAGGAGCCCCCGTGCTCCCTTGGTGTTGCTGGTGCTGGTGTCCTTGCTGGCATGGCACTGAGCTCAGCTGAGCAGGCACCACAGGCAGGGTAATTCCCCAACTACCTGTATTGATCCAGTCTCACTACCACCATCTCTGCAATAGGGATGCTATTAATGCCCCCATGGCTCAGTTGCAGCCTTTATTCGCTGAGTTATAGAAGGCGTAAGAAACACTGTATCACAGGATAAAGCGAAACGAGTTTTACTCATAGTAGATGACTTGCAAACATTGGCTTTTGGCTTTTTTTAAACAGAGAACTATTCATGCGTGCTTGTGACATCCTCATAAAAATGGTGTGGATTGCATTGCTACCTGGTGGTTCACAATTGTAAGGGCAGAAATCAAAACAGAAATTAACTAAAACTGGTAAGTCCACTGACCTAGTTTTCCTTAGGTATGACCCATCCCTACACAGCTGTCTGTGGAAAGTGATGCATTCATATCCTTGTGCCCCAAGCCAAAAGGAGACAACCCATCTTCAACTCAAAAGCCTTAACACTGTGTAAGAACAGTGAAGGGGCTAAGCTAATAACACTACACATTATAATGATATAATGACCATCAGTGTAAGTGAATGAGTGATTTATATGCTGAAAGAAAAGAAATATCAGTGTTAGGATAAAAATATCCTCCAAGGAGCCCACAAGCCAGCTGGGCTTATAAGGTCAGGTTCAGCACTGCATTCATGCAGCTATGTGGTTTTTGGCAGGAGACCGTTTAAGTCCTGCTGACTCTGAATCCACCACATGGAGGGGAGACTAACAGATGTGCCCACACAAAATTTGGAAAAATTCATAGGTTCTCACAGAAACAAAAAACCTCAGGCTACTGATCTGTATTCTAAACCAGTGTTGTTCTAAGTCCATATTCTTTTCCTGCAGAGAATGGGATTGCTGAGGAAACACTATTATTGCTGAGGTAAATTTGACTGGGCTAGTCACTCAGGAAAAAGGCACAAATGACAGCAGCGTTCGCACCTAGAAGCTAACAGCATCATTAATTGCTCACTGGGACTGCACCAAGGAATCACCTCACTCAGTGAAACAGTACTGATTTACTACCGATTAGATCTTGTCTGTGCTACACCATGGCCATAGGAGATTCTTCTCCAAAAGATACCTGTAACACCTGAAGTGGTGGAGAATCTCTCTTCAGCTGTCAGTCATGTCTGAGCTGACTTTATACCCTCTTTTTAAGCAGCTCTTATGAATTAGGATTAACATACACACTCCAACAAATCTAATTCCAGGAGAGAGAGGTGACAAACAACACAGATAGGATGTGTTGCATGTAGCCTTATGGGTGCAGCAGAAGAGAGGCGTGAGAGATATACAATAATTGCAATGGTTTCCAGTTATATAAATGGAGGCCTCTGTACACAGGGTGATTTAGACAATGGAAGAAAATTAATACCAGTTTAGGATTAGGATTTCTCCCAAGGAGAACATAAACTAGGGAGCATTTCTTGAAGTGCTTTTCTGAAATGAAACACAGCAGAACCCATTAACCACAAAATATATAACCTGGTGGGACTTTTTCCTAACTATTATTTTGGTATGCTGTAAGGGCATTCAAGTAGAGACCTTGATGTAAGATGTTCTATTCAAGAACAAAGAACACATCTTTGGATATAAGGTTTCACTTTGTTAATTTCATCATATTTAATCAATTTAACCTTCAAAGACTCTTGGCTGTGCAATACTTTGATACTATAATGTTCACTTTAAACCTCATATTTTCAAGGTAGTGTGCAGGGATTTATCCTTATCCTAGTGAGTTACATAATTCAACTTCTGTGTAAGTTATTTGAAAGCACAAGTACAAATCTAATGCTTACCGTTCCTGTAATTCTACAGGAATGTGGAAAATAAAGGTATGGAATGCAAATGTTTATTGGCTGAAAAATGTACATCAGAGATAACCAGTGCCACATTGCTTTCCACTAGCAGACTAGAGGGAAGAAGCATGAGAAACACAGAAGTGGGCTTCTACATTTGTTTGCATAATATAGCCCCCAAAACACAGTTTATTCTGAGTGATGGGCCTACCTGCTGAGAGTACAGAGGTAGCCCCAGCAAAATTAGGAGTGCAGGTGTGAAGCCATTGCCTTTTCCAAACCAGCCATCGAAACAGAGTACTGTCACAAAATACTTTCATGGCAACACTCTCATGTAACTTCGAGGAGCATGGCTTCTTCTCTGTCTTTTCATGTTTCTTAAACCCACAGTTTAAGACAAATTACCTGGACTTCAAACTAGTGTCTCTCCTTTTAGCCTTTTGCATCTCTGGCTAGTCAGTACCCCTCCAGAACAGCTGGAGGCACGGAGTTCCTTTGAAGATACTCCTTTAAGGGCCTTATTCTGTGAAAATATCAGGCCTACAGATTAAATCTGTCTGACACATAAAAGAGGCATGTCGCCCTAGTTGTTTTATACAAACCACTGGATGCATGATCAGAAGAACTCAGTTGTAAAGAACAGCACTCATTCATATTCCAAATCCCTTGTGAAGTACCATATCTGCTCACTAAGAAGGCGTAGTTCATAACTAGTTGGAAAATACATAAGAAAGTATGTTAGACATAAAATCACTGTTTCCATTGGTTGTGCATATATTGCAAGTGTAAGTCTCTAGATTTAGATTGAAAATCATGTTCCTTAGATAATACATCCTTCTAGTTAAAGGACATCACCTTTTTGGGGGCTGGTTTAATAAGGGGCTGTGGCTTTTTGCATGTGCAAGATTCATTTAGTATAACTTTCTTGGCTGTGAATCTTAGAAAAGTTGGCATTTTTACAAAGCCGCTTTCCCCCAGTTGAATCTGAATGCAAACCCATCGCCAGGCTGGGATTCTGTAACTTGACATCTGTTCACATTGATTTGCTGGTAGACCTGCTCTGGGTGTATAGCATGTAATGTCCAAACTCTTAGAAAAAAGGAAATGTATTCCCCTGTGATCAAATTGAGATATAATTGTCACATGAGCTAAAGAAGCAGTCTGCAGTATCTGAGGAAATCTGTTCTACTAGGCCATTGAACGTTTGCAGTTCCTCTCACGTCACTCAGTGTTTTACATGAACCTACCCAAATCAGAAGGACATAGAACAGGGGAGTTATGTTTAACATGGAGGTTTCCACAGGTCAGTTCATTGCAGGATGTTTGTTTCCAAACTAGCACATCTAGTGATTAGTTACTCTGACTGCTAAATCCACACACAAATACCCTGCTACTGCTGCCACTGAGGACACGATTGATCTGCTAAGGGACTACAAGTGATGTGACACTCTCTGTGCTATGCAACGTAAATTCAGTAACCAAGTTTGCATTCAGAACACACTGAAAACAATAACCTGATAAAGTTCAGAGCTGAAATTCCCTGGAAATAGAAAGTTCTAAAAAAATACTCCAAACTATCTATTAACTGGAAAAAAAAAGAAAGACCTCTGTGTGTCTTGTAAGTGGGGAATAAGACCATGGCTGAGAACAGATGCTTTCCAGTTGATGATGAAATAGTTCCCCAGATCTGAATATTGTTTTGTTCTTTCTATTACAAGTGTGGATGGTCAAGTGAGCTTTAAGGTGCACACAAACCAGGCATGGGAAGAGCTGCAAAAGAAGCCTGCATAGAGGAGTTACGTATTTGCTGTATTTCCGGTGCTGTGAGGTTATGCAAGAGAGGACATCCTTCCTGTCTCTGCAGAATCCGTACACCATCTCTTTTTGCTGAGCTTCAAGGGACACTTTGCACGAGGCAACTTGGCATGAGCGCTAATAAGGTTCCATAGGAGAAAGTTACAATGGCTGTTGTTTGGGGTTTTTTTCTGACATTTAGCGGCTAAATACACTTGTATTGTTAATATTATCTTAAAAATGAACAAACTGTACTGTTCTTATTTTGCACAATATTATTCTTTTTAATGTCCATTGCTTTATATGCACAGGAAGATGCTGAAACACCTACTATGAGACTTTCTGTTGAGGTTTCTGGAATGTAAATCTCATTAGAGCCACCACTGGCTCCACAGCCATCCTTGGACCACTTTCCGGCTGCAAGAGCCACAGTTCTGCCATTCTTGAGAACCTAACACAGTGTTGGTGAGACCAGAGTCATGGAACAGAGACTGTTTTGGTTTTGTTTGTGTTTTTTTTTTTCCTGGTAATGCACATATATGTGGAGAGCAAAAGAGAGGGTTGAGGTGAAGAGTTTGGTCTGGAATTTACATAAACATTGATAGGTACCAAAGATGATTAGGGGATCCCTGATGGAACATAATTCTGAAGCAGTCTTCTAAATACCATACCACTTAGTCATAAATAACACTTAGTCACTGCATTGTGCTTCTCCCTGAACCAGCACTGACAGACTCGTGTGAATGCACTGGTTGTGATGTAGAAATAAAAATGTTTGTATGTCGGTCAATAGACTTTGAAAGGTCACATAAATAATCAACAGGCACTAGGAAAGACAACTGTAAAATCAGCATTAGAGGCTGGTCATATTCTAAGTCACATTTCAGGTGTCTGGTCTACCTACTAAAATGCTGTGTGGCAGGAACTTTGGCAATCATAATACCTGGCATTAGGCATACGTTAAGTGAGGATCAGAACCCAGCACACACAGTTGTCCAGCTAACATTGCTGGGCACCATTGCAGCTGGGCATAAATGTCTGCAGCAGAGGGCAGGCAGTGGCAATTGCCTCTTGCAAAAGCACAAGCTTGACTATGGAAGTTAGAAATTAGTCTTCTGGATCTCTATCATATTTCCTCCTACTGTCTTTGCTGTGTAATTCAGCAATCTAACTTCAGGACATCAGTCATCAGGACGTACTTACCATAATGAACAAGACACACAAACAGAGGTTTCTATCAAGGAAAAAAAAATTCCAATGAGATGTTTGTACTTGAAGGAAAGCATTCAAATCATCTCATAGTGCACGCTATTTGGTCCCTTTGAGTGAAGACAGATGTAGTTTCAGGCTTGACGTTCAGATACCCATTCTGCAGTTGATCTCATTTGTTTCTTCCAAACAAAAGAACATTTTGCAGTCCTCTCTCTCCTTTACCCACACACATTCTTCTACTAAGGTAAATGATCAAATCCAAATCCCGGGTTAATGAGTGCCAATCATAGCTTCAGCCCCTTTTTCAGGCTTGGCAACAAGTTCCCCAAGCCTTAGCAAACAATTATCATTCAGCTACTGTAGAAATTGATTCTTGGGTTGACGAGAGCAGTCCTCCCTCGGCTGGTAAGGTCCTGCCATGGGAAGCAATTACCGCAAGATGCCAGCTGACAGACTCATTCCGTGGAAAGTCAGGTTGTCTTGATCCTCAGGCACTCTCTAGGCAAATTGTATCCTTACACTCATCTCAAACCTCTTACGAACTGTTGGCTTCTATCAGGAAAAATGGATTGTTCCCTTTGTTTCTGTGGCATTTGATAGAATAAAACTGGACATCCTGCCTGCACAATAAGGAGATTTAATTTTAAAATTCTCACACCAAAATGCTGCAGTATGATAAAGAAAAAGAGAATCATAAAACAATGAAGATTGCTACTTGCCTAGGGAGCAGTAATACAGCACAGCTAGTATGACATTTTTTGTGTATAAAAAGACCCAAATTCCATTAGCAGTGGCCTGTCTCCACTGATCATAATTTTCTTTTCCCCCTAATTTTCAAATGATTTGTAGTAACACTTTCACATCAATTTATCTGACATCTTTTGTTTATTAGTTTGGGTTTTTTTTAAATCTTTGATATTCCAAGGTGGGCAACTGGGAAAAAGCAAAGATTTTCTGCTTAATTAGCTTTTGTGACAACATCTGAACTGTGATTGAGATTTTGCCAAACACAGATGAGACAGAGACACATAGCCATTATCAGCTAACAAAAGAAGGTGGCATTTAAAGTCAGCTGAAAGTGATTAGTCTTGATATCTATCATTAGGTGATTGAAATGTAAGACTGGCTAAATAAACAAACAGTAAACCATGCAATCCACTTCAAATACTATCAGTGAGAAAAAACACTCCTTTTCATAAATTCATAAAATAACTCTTGGACTAGCATATTTGCTGTTGGTTGTGCCAGAAGTTCATGGAAGGCTTATCCCTGACTTTAAAGACTGCAAAGCCTAAAGGCAGCAAGATATACAAAGAAAGATAATAGGAAGAAAAAACAAATTGTAATGTCTACTTAAACTCACCTAGATTCTAAATTTTACCCTGAGGTACCTGGGCAGGAGCTGGAAGCAACACAGGTGATGCGAGCCTTTAAGGGGATAAAGACAAATATACTGTAAATGGGCATTTGCAGTTGCAGATGCATGAGAAAAGAAGGAACTCATGATGGCCAATTTAAAATGTGTTTTGATTAAGTGCCACATCTGCAAGGAGAGTCAATAATGTCTCCAGAGTGTCAAAAAATTTCACTTAGTGTAATACCAGTTATTGTTGCTACTATTGCTATAGCTATTAATCCACCAGTTCTGCTTAAATTCTTAGGATCTGAGAAGATTTAAAAAATAAATTTCATGACTAAATATCTTTACAGGATCGAGCATCCACTGTGCTCAATAGAGCTAAGCAAGCTTAAAAAAGCTGAGAATTGGGCCAGGATTTTTCTCACATTCTTATGAAATATTTTTCAGGATTCCTCCTAATTAATTTTCAGTCTTTTTAGACTTTTTATTCCCCTTGAAAAAAGCCTTTACAATATATTTTCACCTTTTCGTTTTGCATTAACTGCGTTCCAGATTCACTGAATGCTGAGTGCACCCTTAGAAAGCCTTTTAACCTGGCTGGTAAGTTAAAACTCTCTAAATCTCACATGCCCACAGGGTTTCCCACCTTAATTAATTAATAACCCCCTCCTTGTCCTTTTAACTGGGTCATGAATTAATTTTAAAAGTTAATTATGCGATTCTTTCCTTTCCCTTTACTTATGTCTTTCATCCCTGTGTCCATTGGCTATAAACAATGTGGAAATACAGCCGTATAAGCAGGGATGGACGTTGTAAGTTTTTGACTGCTGGGAAAAGAAAAAAAACCCAATCGTATCTCATCCCTATTTTCCCCTTCTCCCTTTTTTGCTCTTTCTATAACAGGCTTTTGTAGGCTTTGTGGAGAGCAATAAACACCACCAATCACTTTAGCAATAAATTAAGGGCATTTAAAAAAAAGAGAGAGAAAAAAGAAGTAACTGTAGATGTAGGTAGGCCTCTGAGGAAGCAGACACCATCAGGTGGGTAAAAAACACTAAATAAAACAAAGGCAGCAAATGGCTTTGTTATTCCCTTTGACTGATGTACTCACCAGATTATTTAGAGTGGAAAAGAGGTTACAGAAAAGAACTGACTCCTTCATATAGGCTATGTAGGTACAGAACACATCTGTTTTGGTGTGTTTCTTTATAGACATATACAAACAAGGAGAATAACAGCCTACAAAGGCTTTTCATACCCTCCATGTGTAAAACAAAAAAATCTATTTGATTTTGTTTTTTATCATCTCTAAAAAAATCTATTCTGAGTTTTAACTACCAGTGGACCTAAAGAAAAGGTGTACCCATTGTTTGGTCTTTGTCACTGCCCAAAGATGAAAATGAACTGTCAGCCTCCCAAAGTCTCACAATACATCCTTGAGGATGTGCCTTCAAACAGAGACATGCTTAATTATCCTGAGCAATAACTACAATAACTTTTCAAGAATGTAAGCTTGGAAAGTACTTCTTAGGCCAGGATGTTCAAGGCTAACTACTATGGTCAGCCAACAAAACAACATGACACACTGTGTCCGGCATGAATTCTAGTTAGTATAATCAGAAAGCTTTACCATTCAATCCCATATAGGGTCTTAGTGTGTTTTACCAGCTTATCTAGGTAAGGTGCAGAAAACCCCCTAGGACTTAGTTAACGATAATGTTTCCTCTTTGACAAGTGAAGGAGCTGAGAGACAGAAAAACGTACCCATTGAGACTATGGTGCAGACAGGAATCGGATCCAACATCTGAATCCCTGTCCACAGCTGTAGCCACCAGATACACTGCAGAATGCTTCTTTTTAGCATTACTGTTTCAGAGATTAATATTTCATACAGTCATCAAGACAAAGGACAAAGGTTGCCATAAGGCTGCAATATTCTGTACAGGAAGTAGTATCTACACAAAGAACACTTGCATCAAATCTAACATGCACAGCGGGGACCATTTATCTTGGCACATTGCCCATTAAAGCCATCACTTGCTTTTTCTTTTCCTTCTTCTGGACTAAGTGACAAATTTCAAACAGTAAGAACATCTTAACTTTGTAAGCAGATAACAGGAAATATGACTATGAATGAACCTGCTCTGAGGATTAGCTGAGGTGAATGCCCTTTGAAAATGCATAAAGGTTTCAAATGTTACTCATGTCACTAAGGGGACGCTGCATATTCATTAAGGTATCACAAGGAGCTCATTTCATATTAATGGCGAGGTCATACATCCTTCCAGAGGAATTCCATTGCAGAGCTGCACAAATCAACGTGCTATTATTTTAAGTGTTAGCAATTTAGACCTCTCCGAATTCACAGAACAGCCTGAATTTGCAAAATGATTTAGTCACTAGGAAAAATGTTAGTGACTTCTTTTCATCTAGAGGAGGTATAACAGAAATATAGTAAGTGTCTTTATATATGGAAACTCAATTGAAACTGCACATTAGGTATTCCCTTTCGGTGCTCAGGAAAGCTTTAAACATTATGTAATATATATATATATGGTATCAATGTTCTGAGGCTGCTTTATTTTACTGTAGTACAGGAGTTTGAAAGTTTAAACATTTTTACAAAGTTCATTATTCTAATCCATTTAATGTTTACACAAATTCCATTGCCCTTTCATAACAGAAGCAACCAAAAGCTTCACAGATATATACCGTATAAGGACCTTTATAGCTTAATATTTTGATAATTAGAAGCAGAAAATTATTCAGTACATACAAATTTGTATCCAAGTGTTGGATAATTTTACCTGTTGGGATAATAAAGCAGTGCTGGCTACAACACAGATCTAAATCTTTCCCCTCTTTGTAGGATAAAAGTACCCCAGTATTGTATGCTGCTAAAATGTAGTATCAATGAAGCTAATTGGAAACTATCCAGGCCGAGTACGTGCCGTAAGAAAATGGCACTTCACTGAACCAGCAGTGCTTTGCGTTTGAGGAAGAGCCTGGAGGTCCCTTCTGCTAACAGTGCAAGGTCTCCACATGTTCCCACAGGTGGACATAAGTTTGTGTAGGAAACTCTTGTGGTCCCACCCATCCTCATGGATCTGCAGTTGTGAAGGGGCTGCTGGCTCTCTGAATGTGAATTTCACATTTTCAAAAAGCCAGGCTGGATGTCTCCCCAAAAGGGTCTCTACACCTTTGCCGTGCCTTCCTGCTGCACAGTGGCCCTGCCTCACAACGCATCAGCATGTCCGAGCATTAGTTTAGGCATAGCCAACATAGCTTTAACCTCTAGGGGAGGGAACAGCACAGTCTAGAAGCCAACACACATCACAGCCAAAGAGTGATTTGTCTGTTGGTCTTCTTTTACCGCAATCCTGCCTGAACTGCTATTGAGGCAGACTTGGTTGTGACCATGCTGCAGCGTGAAGGGTCCAGCTGCCCGTGCTTTCAGGCACACAGGGAGTCAGATGTTTTGGAAGGGAGGAAGGGAGGGAACAGAGGGATGCAAAGGGAGTTGTCCCAAACCTAAATCCTATAAGCCTGGAAGCTGCCAAGGAAAATGGCATGAGCGTGTCAGTGCCTTGCAGCCCTCTGGAGCAGTTATGGAGCTGACTGTAGTCAAGTCAATACTTCTCTCAATAGCTCTCGGTGGAGGGAAGGGTAAAAGCGAGGAATGCTCTTAATTTAAAAAGCAATGGTCACATGAGTTGCCTCCATGAAATTTTTCAGAATTTCCATTTTGTGGTGTGTTCTGAATAATTGGAAATAGTGCTAAATGAGAAACAAAACCAAAGTTGCCCCTGCCAAAATTTCCTATGAAAGGTAAAATTTCATGTTTCAGCCAGCTGCAATTTCAAGTAGGTGTGTTTGAGTAAAGAAACATTTGCAACACATTTTTATATAAGAGGGAAAAAACCAGTCATGGATTAGTGATGGAGTCTGAGGTCTGCCAGGATGCTTCAGGTATGTTCCTGTCCAAGATAATTCTTCAGACATTGTTAATTGTATGCAGTGGTCCCTCAAATTTGGTCTGTTTTGACTTTTACTCCATTCTCTCATCCATTTTCCATGCCTCCCCACCCCCTTCTCTTCCTCTCTCTCCTTCCATTCTGCCTTCTGGGTTTTACAGCTTGTTGGGAAATGAGACCCTCCCACACAATGGTTATACAGTTAGGAATATATTTGAATACACATTTAGGAACATAGTCTGTGCTGCTATGATACACAATTGAAATTGTTTAGATTAATGACAGCTACATGCCTAATTTATTACTGTAATTATTGTGATAATTTAGAGGAGATAAATTGAAATCTATTAGAATTTAATGTAAAAAGCTGTAATTAGTCTGCTTTGGAGAGGGGAGAAAGCCAATGCACATAACTGAAAATCCATTAAGCCAATTATAATGTTACTGAGGCAGAAAATATGCAGCCATCTAAAATATACCCATGACTTTAGCATAACTGTACCCTAAGCATACAAGCCCATGTGTCAGATTCCTTCATTAATTTAATAAACACATCAAGGCAAAAAAATGAGAGAATTCCTTAATCATCATAATTAATGCACATAGTTCAGACTGAGAGTTAGGGTGGGGAGATGGGGGAGAATAAAATTTTGTTGCCATTGAGCAATTATCATGTAAATAAAACAGCAGCAAAAGCATTGGAAGGGGTTTACAGGAGAGGAGGGTACACTGCTAATCATGGCATAGGCTTTCTCAGCTATTCCCAGAAGTGCTAAAAGCTGTCCTGGTGCAATTAATAAAATAATAAAAATAATAAAAAAAGAGAAGACAGCAATTGCTATCACCTATTTACTGTCAAATTAATTCAGCTGCTCCTGAGATGCCATCTGTATCAGGAGAGCGAGAGTGTCACTAGCTTTACGATCCATCAGGAGAAGTGAGAGCGCTGTTCTGTTTGATGGCTCTGATAATGGAAAGAAGCTAAGCAATTGCAACAGATACATCATAGATTTTCTCATAATTACCTGACCTGTTACACTGTGTCACTCTGCCGCCAAACACACTGTTTTTATGTCAGAATCTGTATGGGCATTCTTTACTTTGATCATTCTGTATTCTGCAGATGTCAGCATTACTGTATTTTAATTGACTCTGGGGTAGCATTAAAAAGCACCTTCTATTTCGGTTGCTTAGACCTGATGAGACTGACAACCTGGCATTTATGAACATTAGGCCTTCACCGTAACTGTGTCAGGAACTGTGTTTTTCCTAAATCCCCTAGGTATGAATAGCAAAATGATGTTAGTAAACCAGTTGAAAAAACAGTGTCTATGCAAAGAGCACCTCTGACATTCTCTAGCCATACAGTTGGCAAACCTTTTCATTAAATTAGACTCTGGAGTCAAAAGTGCATGTTGTATCCCAGTGTGCAATTAGGAATTGACCGGTGTGTTGAAAGAGGGCTGGAGCTGGCGGGGACTGAAGCTGTGGGTAAAAATGTTGGTAACCTCAAAACAAGAATTTCTTGACAACTTCCATATTCCCAGCATGCCCCATTTGCCAGAATCATCTTTTCCTCCTCCTGTAGGAAGAGACAGCTATTTTTTTCACTACTTAGCTCTCTTGCAGCATTCAGCATAATCCTCAAAAATGACACTTAAAATGGTAGAAATTTTACAAGCTGCTGTATTAGAACTACTTCTTTTTTTTCCCCTTTCTTTCTTTTTAAGAAATATTCTTGGTTGAGTAAAAATAAACTAGACTGCATGTGAATTGTCCATATTTCCCACTGGAATTTACCCAACAATTTATTTCCTAAGAAATCCACAAACTCTACAGGTACCACCAAGGTGTTGAGCTTGCTACTTGACTCACTGTCAATAGCTACCAATAATTGCAAGAGAAGTGGAAATCTAAGTCCAAGCCTCAGAGTTCAGTCCTTGCCTCCTTCACCAGTGCTGCTTTGATAAATGTTGAACAATGGATTGTGAGACAACTCTCACTTCATCACTCACACACAAGGACAGCATGCCTTTCCCCACCACTCCCATGGGCAGGGGTGTTCCCCTTGTTCCTCCTCAGGTTCCAATGAACCTGGTTAGAAATTATGCTTACTATGAAGGTCTACTTCTACTTGGACACCAATACACCTGGGTGGTTGTTCAAGTCCCAGCGGTATCACTGTATTACCCTCTTGATGATAAATTAAACTATGTCAGAATACTTATGAGCTGAGGTAAACACATCTGCCTTCACATATTAAAAAGTTATTGTGTTGTGCGTATGTTGATAGATGGGTCATGTGTAACACCAAGTGGTATTATGAGGCTCCTAATTAGTACATTTATTTTGAGTGTTTGTTAAAAAACGTTCTCCCTAAGGCTTCTCATCATGTTGATGGAGCAACATAAGTGCTGGGTTATAACAGAGAGATCCCAGTTTAGCAAATGTATACCCTTTAGCAGGATTACCCTCCAGAAATCTTCAGAAGCACTCACCATTTTCCATTAAACTTAGGCCATTCTTCCAGGTGGATGTTCTCACTAGGGTCCTAAAGCAAATCTGCAAACTAGAAGTCTAAGGTAGTCATTTAGGCATCTAAGTTAGTCTCCACTACAACTTTCCCATACCTAGCTCTTACACGTATCAAATGCTTCTGGCATTTGCTTTATGGGTCATTTTTGAGATGGGGTTTGACTTTGACATAGCAACAAGGAAGGCATCAGTATCAAGCAAGTAACACCCTCTAAATTCCACAGAGAATCAAAACTCTATGTACGAAGCACAAAAATATTTAAAGACTGCATACAATGTTCACAGTAAGAAGCAAAGACCAAGAAAGAGAGTTTTTCAAAAACAAGACTGAGAAATAGTTTGATTATAAAGTACAAGAACCTCTATAAGAAAAATAATTCAGCTGCTATCAGACTCAACAGTCTTACAAATACCGATCTTACAACAACCACTGGCTGAAATTTGAAGGTAAAAATATTATGACGTTTTTTTTTAACACTAAGTGTGATTAAGTACTGGAACAACCCAAAGAAATTATGAAAAGTGCATCTTTTGCTGCCTAAAAAGCTTTTTTATTTGTGAATTACTGTATTTGACTTGTGTTTATCTGTGCAGCAGCCTAGGTGCTTGGCTGATTCTTTCTGGCCTTGAACTCTGGCTTTTCTCCTTCTTTCCTGCCCACCCCAATTCCCATGCTACACAGCATGTGAGGAAATCCTGGTGGAATTATTCACTAGACTCTCCCTTAGGCTCATAGATACCTAATTGAGCATCCTGGAGCTCCTGCAGACGAAAAAGTTCTTTGCCCATTGTGATGAGGCTCATTCAAACCCTTGAGTTTAAAAGAAAAAGATAGCATATTTCAGGGAACATATTTCAGTTCACAGTCAGTTACAATATTTCACATAAAATATATAAGAATGTCTGGGCTAGGTCAGACCATCTAGTTATATATCCTGTCTCTGGCAGTGAACGATATCAGCTATCTGGGGAAGATAATGAAAATCAGAATGTATGTAATGATGCTTCCTCCCTAGTACAGACTTCCAGAAAACAGCTGACTGAAGCCTGAGATCTTCCTGAGCAAGAAGAGGTATTTTTGTGAAAAGTCTTGCACAACTGTTTTTCTTCCACAGTTTTCTTGAACCCATTTATGCATTCACACTATTTTCCATACTACCTGTGGTGACAGATTACACATTTAGCAAACTACCCTTTTGTTTATTTTGAACTACCCTTTCATTTCTTTTGAACAGCATCATGTTGATACCCCTTACTTCATGTATTGGAGGAGAGAGTGAACAGCTGCTCCAAATTGACTTTCAGAATTTTTCAGTTCTCAATCATTCCTTCACTTGTGCCTTTTCCCAGATCTAAGTATTGTTTGGATAAATATTATCTAGTCCCTTTCTTTGCCAACAAAGGATGTCTCTGTGGCTTTGCTGGTGCTTTAGCTGGTACAAAGAGACCTTTCAATGATGGTGAGGCTTCCACGCACATCCTATGGTAGACTACTCAGTTCTGGCAGAGCTCATCCCAAGGACCTCCTGTAAGCAATAGAAAGGGAAAGCAGATGTGTTCCTGTAATCCTGCTGGTGACTTTCTACCATTGCTTACCCCGGATTACAGGAGGATGAATGCCATCAGAAGAAACTAGGGCTGCATGATCAAATGAGGCTCTGCCAATGGTTTAACTTCCATCATGACAGAGCCAATGTCTTTTATATACAGTATTTGCAGAACTTCTCATATTTAGATGAATTCCTGTATTAATTTTGGATTTTGTAGTCTTAAATTGATCAAAAGTTTTTTGGTTTGGGGGGGGGATATTATCTATTTATTTATTGTTTTTTCCTCAGGAGAAAAAATTGTATCTTTCTCTGTTCCATCCCATAACATCTTAAAAGCAATACTAGCAGGATGTGAACAAACACAATACATAGAAAATGTATACGTTGTGTTATTAGATTGGCTCTGCCCATAAAATTATAGAAGATTTTGCCACCTAGCGCTGCCAACTCCAAGATCTTAAAGCAGGCATGCAAAGTTAATTGAGAACAATTCTGAGAGAAAGATGGATCCCAAGGTATTTGAAGCCCTGAGGTAACCAGCTGGCCTGAAAATCTAGTGGGAGGGGAAAAGTAATTAGATGTTCCAAGCAAATTGCCCCAGTATTGATATTGATTTAAAATCCAGATAATTCTCTGTATGATTTCCAAAGTAACCGAGCTACTGCTTTATTTTAAAAAAATATGATAAAGGAGCACTATCTACTGATTGTATCTACTACATACACCCATCCACTGTCATACTCTCCTCTGACAAAATGATACAGCCAGCTTCAGAGACAATGGGAGTTTCTCCTTCTTTTCAGTAGAAGACAGGCAGCCCTATAGTAATTTCCCATTACGGTTATGCAAGTTTCAGCAAAACTGAGAAATAAGATAACTTCTTGTTCTTGTCTGCCACTGATAGAGAAAATGCCCTTAATGTATGCCACATCATTATTGAAATCTTTCAGCTGATCCATGTTGTATTTCTACTTACTGACCTTCTTAAGCAACTTTCCAAAATATGGGACAAAGCATCAAAGGCAAATCAATCTCAACAAAACCTTAACATTTTTATTTTGAAAGGGGTAATAGATATTCTGAGGGAAACAAATCCCATCTGTTTAATGTCCTTCTGGTGATGACAGTCTTGAGGCATTTGACTATTCCCTGAGTTTTAAACACTCTAAAACTATGACAGCTGATCTGTGGAGTGGCTAGGTGTGTCAGGATTCACATGAACAGATCAATCCTGAAGTTCTCCCTGTCTCTGCCAAAGCCCAGTACCAGGGGCTTCAAGGTTCTCATCCAAAACTGTTATTAATGATGACAACAACCAAATATTCTTGTTAAGAGTATGTACATCTAGTCACTTTTTGGAAATAATGACAAAGAACAGCTATGGAAGAGAATTACACAGCCTAGTTAAATACTGTGGAGAAAAGCATACCCTTTCATTGTTTTTAAATTGCACACCTTTCCAGTTCTTTGTGCCTACCTTTAAAGGGTAATGTCACCAGCAGTGCCTACTCTGCACAGCTTGTTACTCTCCTTTTCTTCTTCTGGGGACAGCAGTAGCTTGAGAGGAAATGACAGCTTGTAAGGGGCAGCCCATGGGCATCAAGGGTGATGCCTACTGGGGAGACAGATCTACTCCATCTAGTAGTAGGAGTCTCCTTTGTTTTAAGAGAGTTTCAAGCTGAATATTTCCTATATGGGGCTACCAACTTATGGTGCTTGGAATTGTGGAAGCAGTTCACTCACCTGTGTACATACTTTGGCATCATTTCATTGTTCTGCAGCTGCAGGATATAGCAGATGAGCAGCAGCATTGCGTATGGCACTTCTGGGAGACAGAGGATGTGTGGAAAGCTATGGAACAAGGAAGCGATGCTTAGATAAATGGCAAAGATCTCTCTATAGTTTTCTATTTTGTGGTTGGCTGACCCTATTGGATCCCATAGTGTCTCAGCACTCTCCGTTCAGTGCTGAATAGTTCTGGTTGTTTTTAAAAAAATAAAACTTCCTTTAATGATTTCCCTGACAATATTTTACAAGTTTTTTCCTTGCATCATACTGAAAATATACTTTTATTCCTGAGGGGAGAAAGGGGAAGAAGTAATTTCCCTACATTCTTACACTGAATCATAAGTTTAAGAGTTTTCCTGAGTATATGGTCTACTCACAATCTCCACAACCACTAGCATATCAATCCATGATATTTCCCATTTCCTTTTATTCCTCTGTAATTCAGAAACATTTGTATTTTCACTGCTGGTTTGTACTGTTAAGTCCCTTCAGGTGGGAACACTTCCTTCCTCCTCATTTTGCTTTCATATATTAGATAATATATGGACTATCGCTGAAACTCTCTTGACTCTTTTAAGTTTCCCTGTGGGGGAGAGATACAACTCAACTTGTGAACGACTTTATTGTATTACAGTACTTTGATTTCCTCATTTTAAGTCTAGTGACTCTCGACGTGAACAGATCAAAACCCGAATGATTTTCCTGTAGATCAACAATGGGATCTTATGAACTCCCATGTGGGGCTGGAGGTCAAAGCAGATTTCAAATGGTAGCATTCTTATGAACGTTTTGCTGTCAAAACCCACAAGCCATTTGCAAATGTCTGCTGTGAGAGGCATGCAAGAACTGTATCATGGAGGACACTGATAGCTCTGTTCCACAGAGTTTGCACAGCTGTAGCTGAAGTGGAATGGAGAAATTTTACAAAGATCATATAAAATATTATCTACCAAATAATAGATTGGTAGATGACTCAATATAATTGGATTGAAAACACAATTATGGACAGATTTCTGCCTGTAAATCCCAGAGATCTTATAAGAACTGGAAAAAAACCCATGTGACAATCTATCTTGGATCTAGAGCCAGCAGTCACTGAGGTCAAGGGGAAAATTCTTGACAGCCCTCAATAAAGTCTGGAACCTGGAGGTTAATCTGCAAGAGGAAAAATTCCTCACCTGACTTCTGTATAGTGTGGGTTATATAAAAGTGATTGAGAAATTCAGTCCCCATACCGTTTCAGTGGCAATATTACAGAGAACACTGCCAATTACTGAGTCACTGACCTAATTTAGACCTAAGGTATTACTGCAGAATTAGAGGATAATAAATACTAGAAGTGATGAAGGAAGACGAGAAGTTTTGAGCCAACAAGTCACTCTCTTTTTAGGGAATCTGGAAAACATATTGCTCAGTCTGGCAAAGAGCAGGCAATTAGCACTGTTCATATCTCAGTAAAAGTGGGGGCTTAGCAAGCTCATTTACCCGCTGCACTGGCAGGGCCTAAAGGATTACTCAGATGGATGGATGTGGGTTAGATGAACACATCAACCAGACTAAAACATTCTAGCCAATATAAGTGGAAAATCAAGGTTCAGCTTCAGATCTGTGTCAATGGAGAGGGATGGGCCATAGGGCCTCAGACGTTTATAGAGGAGGCTGTTCTGTTGCTGAGGGCTCAGTGGGCACCCTCTGGGGTCTGGTGTTTGACACAGAGGTTCTCCGCCCTCTGCCCCACAAGTGCTCCTACTCAGCTCTGCTCCACCATCTGGGGCAGTGAGGAGGCAGCTGGCCTGGGGCTGCTTGGCAGAGACTCCTTTACAAGAGACAAAGGAAAACATTTCAAGGGAAATCACTCTCCAGGAAGTACGTCGAAGTTCAGGATCTGAGGATGGGTTACTAAGGTGCTGTGTGTTAGTCTTGTTGGCATCCCTTGCCACTGTGATCACACGCTCTCACATCGATGCAGGAGGACAGAGCATAAAGAAATCTTGACTCCAGTGACCACTTCTGCTTGTGCTACCCTGCAAATATAGATTTTTTTTTTTTTTTGTTCTCCAAGTTTGTTTGTGTGCTGCCTCCAGATAACAGGAGAAGTAGCAGACATTTTCCAGGGATAAGACTACCAGGTCTGCTAAAAATATCATGGGTGACAAGAGACGCAGCCCTTGGATGGCCTTTCAGAGGAGCGGGGAGGAAGACTGTGGTCAGACACTGGCACCCAGAGAGTGATGGGCCATGAAGGGAGGGGAGAGCACCAGGGAAGGATGCGCCCACCCCAGGCTCCTGATCTCTGAAGGCTTTGAGGGCCCTCTCACCTGGGTGCTTTCCATAGGCATGCAATACACATATTTGGATGCACAAGGTTTTCTGATACCAAGAGAAGGCTATGGGACTTCTTTAATGAAGTTGAATAATTGCAATCTCAGGGAATGTATGGACATTCTTAGTAATTATTACAGCTACTGACCACCTGGAGATTTTGGTTTGCTTTTAAGAAAGAATTAATTGGTTAAACAATTGAATAGGCCTCTACTTGACAGAATTTTTCCTCTGCTGTAATAATGTAAAGTGTTCATTTTTTATTGACACAATAAAAATAAATGCACACTTGTTAATTGCTTTGATAAGAATAGTAGACAGAATAAATGGGAGGAAATGAGGAGGGAAACATGCAGGACTGAAGGAGGTATTCTTACTAAAGATAAAATATTCTTATTAGGGATTAAAAATGATAAAAAAACAAACTAAAAAACTCATGGTCACGAGAATGAAACAATGCAACAATGTATAAACCAACCACAGAAATGAGAATCAAGAAAGAGCTGATGCAGTTGGTAATGTTCTTCTCAGTGAAGGAAACAGATAGAACAATATAGAAGTAATGCATGCTTTTGGATTAAGAAAGGACAGTGTGCTGCAAAAAAGAGAGCTTTGATACCAGAAATACATCTGAAGATGGTGAGAAAGTCATCATACAGAGTGACGTTTGGCAATGACCACTCATCTGAATGATTACGTTCCCTGCAAAAAAAAGTTCGCCCTTTTCTCTCCATTATTTACTGTGTGTTCACAGCCTTACTGATGGCCCGTGTGGGAGCACTACTGTGTATATTTGATACTCGTGAATTTTTCTTGATGAAAGATTGCAAAATTAGACCATAGGCCAAAATCTTGGCTCTCCTAAAGAGAATGGCAAAAATATTGCAGCTTCTGGCTAATTTACTTACTATCTCGACCAGACATATTTTACAAGTCCTAATCCTTTGCCAAGCTTCTTTACAAAGGACTGCATTCTGGCTGAAAAAGTAAGAAAAAAGATATCCTGAATGTAATATTAATATTTGAAATCTGTCATTTTTCTACTTACTTCTCAACTTTAAGTGCCTGCACATATTTATTCTTTAATGAGAGGTATGAAAAACATCAATAAACCTGTTTCCTGTGATCTGGTAGGTTGCACCATCTGCTAAAATATGTGAATATATTAAAGAGATAGTCTTGAAAATAAAATAATCTAATTTCAGCATATATGCTCCTCAGTAGTATGAGTAAAGAAAAGTAATATATGCGATTAGAACAGTGAGAGTTTATTCTGCAGCTTAGCAAGGTAACGATGTAATTTCACTGTGAAATCTAGACCACTTGGAATATGTAACTGAGATTTATGAATGACAGTCACGAGCAAAGTCTGTCATGTACTCCTCTTCCATTATAGCCACTGAATGGCTATGTGATGGAGCATCAAAGCCCTTTAAATGTATGCTTTTCTTGGCTGTTCTTAGGTTAGGTTCTGTGTGGATTCAACTCTGATGATAAGCCCTTCAAACTGCACAGGCATTTTGATCACAGAAAAGCAAAATGCTGTCTATGAATCTAAACTGCAGTGAACTAGATCCTCCATAATGCTAGTGAACTAGGTAAGTGTTTCAAAGGCTGTCTAACTCTACTTCAACATCAATTGCCAAACTCCGTCTCAGAAGTTTTTACACAGGAACAGAGAGCAAATATTTTAAGCTCCTTTTTTTTTTCCTTTTTTTTTTTTTTCCCCTCACAAAGGCATGCCAGAATGCCCATTTTTTTAATAATAAGGAATGAGTACTCCCAATTGAAGCTCGCCTTTCAATCAAGGCCACAGGCTAAAAACCTAAAAGACAATGGTAGCAGGAGCCTCCTGGGATCTTGGACTGCTGCATTATTCCATCTCCAATATGCAAGCCTAAGACATAACAAGAGTTAAAAAGGCTGTGTCAGGAATATCAACTCTGACATTTCTCTTTGTAACTAATTTTGTACAGTTATGTTACTGAACTCCACATAAGCAATTCATTTATACCTTGGAAAAGGAGGGAAGGAAAAACAAACATCATGTGTAACATTAATGTAGGAGGCAGCAAAATTTCTATCAACCATTCTGCCATAGCACGTGGGCCTAGATGTGTTTTAAAGTTTTATAGGAAACTCGCATAAGTAAATCTTTAAAAGCTAGGCATGCTACTGTACAGATATAGATCTATTTCTCTAGCTTCAGATTTTCTCTAAGGGCCATTTCTTCAGTATTTAAGTGCCTTACAACAAATTAGACTATTTTCAGACAAACATAAAATCATTTGCTTCCTCCTTTGTAGGGCTTTCTTGCATGTGTGCGTATGTAAACACAAATTAGAACATACACACAATATATACATACAAGTACATATATTTTTATATTTTTTAATGAGAAAGGGTATTAAGATTTTATGGCCCAACATCCTTAAGCTGAAAATTTTGATTTAAATTGAATAAGACAAAAAGGTCTATACATTTGTATTTTGACCATTGTTACATCCGTGCCTGTACATTGATACATTTATAAAAATCATTTCAGGATCTAGATTAATTTCGTTTCTTCTTTAAACTCAGTCCCTGGATGATTACTGGAAAAACACGTGTTTATTTTCCAATATTGACAAACACTGGTAAAACGTTGCTTGAACAGAAAGGTGCTGAACATAAGCTGCCTGCTGAGACCTGATGCAGGAGCCACCTCTGACCCTGTGCATGCAGCTGGCATCACACAGATGCTTGGAGACACAGCGAATGTCCTAGCCCAGCTTCCATCTGCTGTAAAAAAAACCCCAGGCACAAAGGGGAGCCCAGTTAAGCCTGGTGAAATTGCTGCTGTGCCCTCCAGATGCCAGAGACGATGTACAAAAGGCAGTAAGAAGGCTGCCCATGTGCCCTTTGTTTTCACACTGTCATAGCTAAGCTGTGCGGCCTTATTTAATAGGACTGACAGCGTAACCTACACGGCACAGCTTTTTCGACCAGTTCTGAGCATTGATTGTACTTTATATATTCGGCACTTGAGCTATCAAAGGGAAAAAGTGCCCGTGGCAAGCTAGGTTGCAGTAACAATCTGTGCATTTTAAACTGCCTGCATCTACTTAGTTACTATAACTACTCCCAACTGTGTGATTAAATACAAATGATGTTTCCATATAGGAACCACAAGCTTCTTTCCAATATGTGCTGAACATGATACTTAAAACATAGGATTCTCAAATGGAATAACATTTACGGGAGTAATTTCCCAAATGTGTATGATTATCACTTGCAAGGATGTACACACCAGTTAAAATCCACAGCATGGTGAGAAATCATTTCCAATATGCTGAGAATGGAAAAAAAATTAAAATTCTGCTTTTCACAAAGAAGTCTCTCATATGAATCGGCTACCTGTTTGTCACTCAGACATTAATATAGTGTTCAAATTTGTACATTCTGCATGCCATTTATGTGGAAACATTACCTATTTTACTATATCAAACTGTCTTTGGAAATAATATTGATTTTAATAGAGGATTTAACATTGTAAATTACCTTCAATTCCTGTTTTATTTTTTCAAAACATGAACTAAACTTTAATCAATGAACTGCTGACCCTTAATGGAGCAGTTGCATTAATGCATTTTGAACAGAAAAACAAATAAGCCACTGAGGTAAATAAAAAGTGGGATAAAATTAAGAGTGGTAGATCACTCCAAATCAACCAGTTATCTCCCCCTTTTAAGAGTACTGGCTTCACAAGCAAGGGAAATTTAATAGCGCTGGTTAATCTGAACTTCCATAGCTCATTTGATAGGGCATGTGTAAATGGTTAGCAAAACAAGGCAAGCAACAGAAAGTTTTCATTCAGAAGATGGAGATGGAAAAAGAAGGAGCAATGTCAAGTGCACGACTTAGTTCCAGTCTGAGCTCTAAAACTGATCTCCGAGTCAGTTACCAACCCTTAAATTTCCTACTCTCAATCCCAGGTCATATCATGAGAGTTTATGTGGTGTATTCATTGCCTATTTAATCACAGAAGGACTAAGATGCAAGAGACACTGGCATGAGAGAGAAAAATGTTGACAGGATGTAGAAAGAGATGTTTCCAGTAGAGAGAGGGAAGAACTGATGCCTTTTCATGTGACATTGGGATTAGCATAATCTGAAGTAACGTGTACTTCACACCCACATTCAAAAAGACTCACACAGGAGCAGGTACAGAAGGGGCTCTGAAGATGATGGGGGGGGCAAGTCTCAGATCAAAGCCATCAGTGGTCTGAAGGATGACCTGCCTATAGTCAACTTCTTTATGCTACCCTGATCATGAGGTAGTGCTTGAAGACTGTCATTGAAATCTCCTCCCTTGCTGTGGTTTAGAAATGTCCTTTAACTACAATGTCTGTAATCCTCTTCTGGGATGTAGACAGCCGAGGATGTCTCCTCATATTTGCTCTCTTGTGAAGGAGGATTACAGGTCTTCAAGACCACTAACCAGATTTAGGTACCTCTGAGGGGTTCCCGTGGCAGAGACCTACAGCCTGCCACTAGGACATTCAGGAAGACAGTGCTTTCCATGCATCCTACTCAGAAAAGTGTTGGAGATAGATAACTTGAAGCAGAAAACAAATACAGTGGGAGTGTGTCTTTTATCTCATCATTAGTGGCTAACAGGGAAGAGACAGTGTTTCTGTTTCTAAGACCTTATCCCAGCATTAAAAAAAATTACCCCCCCATACACCACAAAATAAGGAAAAAATGCTGGTGTATAAAATTTCTTGCCCCTGCATATGGCTCAGAGAACTGAAGATAGTATTGATTTCTGCTTCAAGGTTACACTTCCAAGGTAGAGTTGTAGAGGATTGTAACTTTCCTGTCTTCTGGCAGATGCTATTGATCTCTCCATCTACTGTTACATCTTTTAGTCAACAATGAAAAAGTGTATATCAGTGCCTCCCATGCAAATGCAACCACCTGCCTATGACTCATCAAATGGGAGGATTGTTTGGTCAAAGCAAAAAAATTTAGTGCTCCTAAAGGAATACTGAACTTTGTAAGGTAGAAGGGTTTGAAGTATTATCTCACTTTTGCAAAAGATGAAACAGGAAGAAGTTACTTACACATTCCTTCTTCTCCGTATAAGTCCCTCCAAGAAGAGGCTGGACCATCACAAGCACTCAAAAGTAAATGATCAGTGAAAAATAACATATCCATATGTTGGAGTAGCCTTTAAGAAATGTAAGCACAGTCTCAGGTTTTTATGTCTCAAAGTAACTGTTATTACAAAAGACGAGGGGAGATTTTTAAATCTTAAAAATATTACTCTGGCAAGCCTGAAACAAAATGGACTCACAAAGAAATGAAAAATAAATAAATAAATAATGAAAAAAAAACCCCTAGTATCTAACATATTTTTATCTATTAAAATATAAGTACACTAAGTTTTACATTACCTCATATTCTTTCTTTTCAGGTGTGTCTGATTCAAAGATGGAGACCAGATTGAACATGTCAAAGTCTTCAATTTCTGCTTATTTTTGTTTATTGCTCTTTCTTTCCCTTTCTTCTGTTTTTTTTTTTTCTTTTTTTCTGGTTTTTTTTTTCCCTTTCCTGGCTGGACAACAAATGTTACACCTAACATTTCACATTTAAAAAGTACGAGCTGTTTCTGTAATGATCACAGCATTTACAGAAAAGCATTGAATCTGACAGATTTGTGTAAGATAAGAGTTTTCTAGTTAAATGTTTTGTATTTCTTCATCTTTGTGCTTACAATATAAGTTATATATTTTGTTTGAGTTCTAAAAATATAGCTTTTTTGGATTCAGTGCTTAATGAAAACAGAGTATTATACTATGAAAGGTGACCTATTGAAGGCAAAGTGCTAATAAGTAGCAGATTGTTCAACATGACCTAAACCCTTTTTTATTGAAAAATGAGATCTACAAAGGTACTTTGTAACATGTTTCATAAGGACTTAATTTTGCTCAGCACTAACAGGGCCATTAAATCTACTTAGAATCTGGATTACAAGAAAACAGGGATATTTGTATTCTCTTTTACCTTTTTCTGAAAGTAAAAATGCATGCCTCTTGTACTCCCTTAAGATATTTTTTAAAGAAACAAAGGAAACTTTCTAGAATCTCCTCTCTGGGGGCAGAGTTAGAAACAAAAAGGCAGAGCCAGGGGTGCAGAGGATGAGTTGTGGACCTGACTTTTTATTACCATTAATTACAGATGATTGTGCAACTCACAATGAGCCAGGCGGTTGTCTATCAAGCCACATAGTCTTGCACCCATCCGTCCCTGCCTGATTACAAAAGCAGTGGCACTTCATAGACACATTCACTTAACAAGCGGAGGCAATGGCAGAGCAGTAAATATGATTGTGACTGTTGGTGGCCAGGGTTTTTGCTGTTGTGCCATTGCTACCTTGCAGGACCACCCTCTCATCCCACAACTTACTTTTTAGATTCACTCATTGGGACTGATCCCACGTTTGAACTGTAAGCTCTTCAAGGTCACTACTTCGCATCTCTTTGAAGAGAACATAATGCTGGGGTACCATGGCTCAGAGGTGTCACTAGAAAATAAATCAGTCTGCAGCACTGGAAATTTAGCTGTAGCTGGAATCTCCATCTGACACAGCTTTACAGCTATCTCTGTTCAGGGAACGCTCACCTGCTCAGACAACACCCTGCTGAAGGTCCTCCAACACCTCCTAACAAATCAAAGGCTGAGTATTGTTCCCTAGATTTACAATCTGTCAGGATCAATCACCTCAATCATATTTACTTGTAAGGAGGAAAATTAAGTCAAGATCTGGGAGGGCTCACTGAGGAGTAAAGGGCTCACAGAAAGCTCTGAGAGCATCTTCTACAATGTTTACTTCTTTTCTGCTGTTGGTGAAGACCAACTAGCAGGCCAAGTGAGCTAAGAGAGGAGAAGGAAAATGTTTTACTTGGATCTGTGATACAGAAATGCAGTGTTCCACTTCTATTAGCAACCCTCTGTCTGGCCTCGAACATCATCAGGCTGTGCTTTACCCTGTGGAATTTGTACAATTCATACATAGGGTTGACTCTCCCCTTCGTAACACCTTGGGAGGACCATGCACTGCTGAAAGAAACCAAAATATACTGGGGAAGAGGTGCTAGTTCCCCCTTCTTTTTCTCCGGTACTCGTAACCACATGAATGTAGTTTCCTCAGTATTTAGTGATTGTGCACTCAGGGAGAGCTGGAAACTGAGGACTCAGATCACCTCATGTAGTGTCGTAGATCCTCATCCCCCTCATTGGGGCCAGTGAGTAGCACATGGGCTTTCTTCTTTGGACAATTAGGTGTGGTCTGAGAGCCTTTACCACCACACTGCAAGGATGGAGACAAGCAGTGGCAGGATGAGTGATTCCTGATAACCTGCAGCACTAAGTAGGCCCAAAGCAGGACGATGTTATCCATATAGATGGGCTAGAGCAGATACAAGCTTCTTCAAGCACATGCAACAGCAGCAATTTTGGTGCCTCTGGAAGTTTGTAGATGTGAGCTTGGACCCTAAGGATATTCAGATGTCTGAAGGTTAGCCAGATTTTTGTGAACATTAGCTGGAATTAATTGTAAGGCTTAAAGGTTTTAGTACTCCTCACCGTTCTTTCAAGATCGTCTTTATTTTTGTTGTAACACATTAATTTACAAGTAAAATCTTTCTTTTGCCAATTTTTGGGTTACCTGAACCCTAAAATATTCAGGTTGGCTGGGGAGCTACAGGAAACTCATCAATGGGTTTTTCCATCACATAATACAAAAGAATTGTGACGTCACTCCTGTTCCCCACTCGTAATGCTACCAGTAGCTGCTTGTTTCTGCTTTTCTCAGATGTCACAGCAAGTGGGAGAGAAGGTGCAAACTGTCTGATGTAGCTTTCTCAGACTTGTTGCCATTTATCGTGGGCACCAAGTGGCTATTCTGAACCTCTTGTGCCAATGGGTTTCCTCTCCCTTTTTCTGCCTTATTTCAGTCTCCCTGGTGCTGGGATCCCAGTCATACACCAGTTGCAGCTCATGAACCTGCGACTCAGCTTTCTGTGAGGTCTATCCTGTAAGCAGGCTTACCTGAAGGGACGCAAGGAGGCAAACATTTGAGGAAAAAGTTTATGTAAATGGGTAAAAGTTTGCATTATAAGGACTTCATACTGTTGGTCTTCTATACAAATAACAGTTTACCTTAGCTTTTTTGCCTGCAATTTCTTATTCCTTGTTTATCATAAGAAGACCTCAAGTCCTCCTTTTAGTAAACTTCTTCAGTTTCTGCTTTGCTAGACTTTTACTTCAGAGTTTCTGGGATAAATTCTGGGATGGTTATATCTCTGGTCGTTGCCTTGGAGGGACAAAAGAAGCCAAACCTTATGCCCTGGCTTCAGCAGCTTTAAGAAGTATAACATTACTTACACTTGCCTCTTGTGGAAGAACTGAGCGAGGTGATAGGAATGGAGATGGGGTCAGGACAACTCAGAGGTGTCCCAGAAACACATTGTAATGCGACCTTTTTGTCATCGGATAGACTGCCCTGGCGACATCGGTAGTTAACCTCTCCTCAGCCTGAGACTGATACTTGTTCCTCAGCACAGCTCGGACACAAAGCTCAACCAGCACAAAACCATCCCTGCTGCAGTAGAAGTACAGCCGTGTATGTGGTGGTTCACTGACTTCAGGAAAGATGTGCAGCAGAGCAGGGAAGTAAGGCAGCTCTCTTGACTGTTAGGCCCCTGCTTTAACCTCTAGAGCACACTTCATAAATGTTTGAATCTTTAATAAAATCTTCTGGGTGTCTGCTTCCTGCAACACTAACTCTTTTAAAGTATTCATGGGTTATTTGTTTATGACTCTTAAACAAATTTATTAAACACTCTGCATTATTTTTAGTTAAATTTTGTTTTTTTTCCCCTTTCACTTTAATAATTGATATTGTTTTGGATACATAAATATGTCCTAAGAGTATTTGTCATTTCCTAATGTTTACAGTGGGGATTTTTTTTTCTATAAAACTGTGGGATTTTTCTTCCACATAGAGTATGCCTTTCTGTTACATGCACATTTCAGAAGCAGTCACAGACAATGCATCTGTCAATGGCATGCAGATTTGCAGGAACTGCAGTTAATGCTGCTTGGAAAAGCACATGGTTTAATTTCTCACTCATCGTGTGGCCACAGAGAACAAAGACATCCCTCTTATAAAATATTAGAGAATTCTGTTAAGTGAGGGATAAAAAAATTCCGACATACTCCTATCTGTTTTCAACAATTACTGAATGAGGACTTTGTGTCACATACTGGGAATAGACAAGACGGTGCAAAGGAGAACAAAAGAGTATAGAGGAACATAAGAGTCTCTTAGATAAGGGGCTTACTGCATACAACTCATAGATCAAACTGATTTTAATAAACTTCTTTCTTTATGTGAAGAGTGGATGGAAATCCTGAACCACTCTCTGCCTAAGTTGTGCAGACAGAAATAGTCAGGAAAGTCAATAAAAAGCTCAGACAATCCTATTTGAAATTGTTAGTAAGTGCTGGATGTTATTTTCTATGCTTCTGGTAACTTCAAGAAAAGTAAATAAAAAGAAACTAAGTCTGTTCTACAATGAGTTTTGGTGTGTGTGTTTGGGTTTTTTTTAAAACGGGGGTTGCTGAGGTTGCTGGAATTATCTTGGCATTGGGATGGTGAAAACAAGAGTGAGGATTCACTGAGGAAATGCTCCTTGCAGGTGCCTGCCAGCTAATATGGTTACAGATGCAAAATACTGTATTATGTGCACCCTGGAAAATGAAATAGTACCCTCTACTTCTTATCTCTTTTCTGAAAACAACCCCTCAGTCCCTTGTACTTGAACCACTTTCAGCTACAAGAATGTGATGAGAAATAAAAAGTGCAACAGGTCAAACCTGCCAGTGGCACGAGCAAGAGATGTCTATTATTAGTGCTCAGGTTAGCTTGTTTAAACTCCATGGAAAAGCCAATGGAAAACAGAAAAGGCCAGTGCAAAATCTTCCATGCCCTACTCTTCAATCTCTCTGTATTTGCATCAAACTTTTCCAACTGTGGCCAATGAACCATATATGCAATGATTCGTGGATCGAGAGCATTATTTTCCATACCAGACTCACCAGGTGGCAGTGCTATATACAGTCTAAAAGTGCCAGTGGCTTTCAAAGAAACATCAAGCTGCTGCCAGTGGGAAAGGACACAGCAACAGGGCAGTTTTGCTCAGGAAAAGTGGAAGGAAGATGAAAAAAGAAAGTGGGTTTTAATTCCTGAAAGGCTGGAAAGAGCAGGAAATGTTTGGCTTACATTCATAGAATGGTGACCCTGTGCTGGGGGCGGTTTGGGGTCTGCTGGGATGCCTGGGACTACATCCCAGGGGAGGGACCTAGTTTTGTAGATGAGACACTTCGTTCTGGCTGAATGTCATGTTTCACTGCCCCTGCTCCTGTGGCAGAGGGGTGACGAAGAAGAAGGTGGTGACAGTGGAGATTCACCTGTTTGACCCAGAAAACTTCTTCTGACTGCATGGTACCTGGCTTCTTGGGCACAATGGGAGCGAGACTTCACAAGATGTCACTGAAAACTAACACTTACCTATGATCTCTCCTAAACTAGAAACAGGAGAAAACACATAGGTATGGAACAGCACCTGGAATACTGCAACATGCAAGCTGGATGTGGCTAATGTCCTCTGAAAAGACCAAGAGGGAAGTAAAATCCCAATTACAATAAACAATGGAGACAAGTTAGACCTCCTACTAAGCCATTTGACTTGCGTGACCATTAATAAGCAACAGAATAAAAATTACGTGTGCTTTTACACATCAGTACTAAAAAATGAGCTGGGAAATAAATTTTCTGCAGACAATAAATGGCTGCTTCCTGGAACAACCAGCCTCAGAAACCACAAGAAAAGAGGCTATTTTGGATATAACATGGAGTGATGCACAGGACCTGGTTCAGTAAAAGCCTCTGTGATAGTGACTACAGTACTGAATTTCAAGAAAAGGAACTGTGTGAAAATGAGGTAACTGGTCAAAAATGAACAAATAGACAAGCAAAAAATTCCTAAAAGCAGCTGTCCAAAAAGAAAGAAGCCTAGGAGCAGCCTGGAGGCTGTTGGAAAATATAGTGCTAGAAGCCAGGTAAAAAGTGTGCCACAATTTAGAAAGAAACCAAAACAGTCCAGAAAATCCCTTCAAGCCTTAACTGTAAAATTATGCAGGCTATCATGTAGAATAGCATTTTTAAAAAATGGAAATCTGACAAAAAAACCCAAACAAAACCAAACAAAAAACAGAACAGGGAAGTCTATGTGCACAGCAAGTTGAAAGTAAATAAAAAATGCAAAGGGTTGAAAAGAACCCAAAGGAACCCATGGGGGAAGCAGAAATGGGAAGTAGTGGGATCATAAGAACACCAAAGTATAGAGGGGCACACAGGCCAAGACACACTAAATTGCTCTGGAGGGATCTGGGAGCCACAACCCTGTCACTTTGGCTCCAGTTCTGCCCATTAGGCACCTGTGCCAGTGCTGGCTGTGTTCAGCAATGATCTGGGAAAGGTAATGCACAGTAAAATTTATAAATCTACCTTGGGTAGACAACAGATTCACAGATTGTAAGAAACCCTAGGAAAACATCACAAAGCTGAATGAGTTGGAAAAAAAGGGGCAGATGAGCTTCAGTATCAATAAAGGCAAGGTAATGCATCTAGGGAACAGTAATCTAAACCACAATTGTATGATGCTGAAATCTGAGCTGTAAATGCCAGTTATAACTGAGCTACAACTATGAGAAAGAGACCTTGGAGTCATCACTGGCTGGTTTTCAAAATCATTGTCTCAACACGCAGTGGCAGATGCAAAAGGTATCATCGGGCCAAAGCATCAGCAAGGTGTCATCACTGAGAGCAAGACTGACTTTTTGCCAGCGTATCAAGCTGGGATATGCCATGCCTCAAGTGCTGTGTGTCGAATACTGGCTCTGTGTCTTAGGAAGGACTTAGTGAGTTGGAGGTGATATGGGAGAAGAGCAATGAAAAGGATCCAGGGGATGAAGTAACTGGATTCTGAAATGAGACTATGAAGGTTTGGGACCCTTCATTTTGAACAGAAAGAATATGCGTGATGGAATCATAGAATCACAGAATATTCATGGTTGGAAGGGACCTTTGAGATCATTGAGTCCAACC
>JAOXJM010000001.1:138045565-138060065 GCA_026413425.1 Tringa solitaria
ACTGTAGCACTCAGCTTTTTTAGTTATCCCTTCATATCTCCCTGATCCCAGTGAGTTCATAGCCCTGTGACTGCACGTAGACATCTAATTTCAGAGAGGTAACTTGTTGTTGCTGATTTTGCAGGAAAAGCATGTAAATTTCCCTTCATCATGCTGGCCTCTCAGAACTTCTTTATTTGTGCACGTACATGTCGGGTGGGCATCATTCTGCACTGATTTCCTTGGTTACAAGGTCTTCCCTGTCCACATCAGCCTGCATCAGCCTTGCCAACCTGATCCACATTGTTTGAGTACCCTCAATCTTCCTAGAAGAATGTATTTTTTGAAAGATCTTGTTACTTTTTTATTCATTTTGAAGAGCTCTCAAAGATTCCCCATATAATGGAAATCCTCCCAAAAGCAGCTGTTCATTTAATAAAAGCCCTTTCTATAATATGGTCTAATCAATGTCTGCAAAGCACTAAGAGACATCAAAATTTGTCATCTGAGCACACTCAGAGTGTAGGCAGATGGAAGAGGATTTCAGAGTGTCAGGAGACATGCACTGAAAGTTACAGAACCTCTGGAAGCAGCGGGAAATCATTGCTTTTGTCATGCGTTTTATATTTTCTGTGATGGAACATGATTTTGAGAAAAGAATTCAGAAAACTAAGAGAGCATGTTACATTTTCAGAGTGATTTCTGCTGTCTTAATTCTTCTATGACAGCAATGGATGAATTTATTCTCTTTCAACACAAGCGTCAACCCTGTATTTTAGCAATCATTTGGAAACAAATTTATTTTGATTCAACTGTAAATATGTTTGTAATAATCAGTAATAATTGCAATAAATAAGTTTGTAAATAAGTTTATATTGACCCTTCCCTTCTCTTCCTTTCCTTTCCCTTCCCTTTTTCTTTGAATGGCAAACACCATACACCACTGAACACTGTACACCTCGGTTCAAGTGCTATAATGTGAAACTATATTCCAAAGGAAAACCATGTCATATTTGGTCAGGGAAATGGTATTCTACAACCCTTTTGTGTCCCTGGCTGTAATGAAAGAATGGGACTTTAAAGTAGGTAAGGCTTTTGGAGCTTGCTAAATAGTCAAAACTACAGCCATTGTAGGCACATGAACTCGCAGTCACCTTTTTTCTTATTGGCAGGCAGAGATCCTCTGGAGTGCAATAACGAGAAAAAGCCTCTCTGACTCTGCTGTGGCTGCTTTGCTAAGGGTGGTAGTGACAAGATCAAATGCCCTTTTGGCACTAGTTGTAAGTATGCTGAGTCTCACTAAGTTGTACAAATACACTAGTGGTCTTACGCTACCGGCCTCCGGATCAGCACAAAATACTGAACAAGATCAAAGAGGTGACGGAATCTACTGAAATAATAAAAATGGATGATGATAAGTGCCCACAAAGAGCCTGGTCAAGCATCACAACAGGACACATTTAAGGAAAAAATTCTTAACACTTTAAAGGAGCACCTCCTGGAACAAATGCTTTGTCCTATGATATCCAAGCAGAGACTTCTTTACCTTAGTCCCTTCTGCCTCATGCTACAAAAAATGCAAAGGCAAAATGCTTGATATGACATACCAAAATTAAATTCAATATCATTGAAATCTGTTAGCGTGCAAATCAGGTTTAGGAATGGGAGACCACATAACATAGGAAATTAGTTTGAAAGTGAGGAAATTAAAACCTTCCAACTCAGTGCAGATGCAACATGAGCAAAGCACAGCATCAAGTACTGCCTTGTACGTTAGAAGGCTATGAGATCACATGGATCGTGAACATGTGTGTAACTATGTACACGCCTAATAAATGCCTTTAGCAGCAACTGCTTTCAAACAGACATTATCAGAAGGAAAACCTGAATTTATCTGGCTTATTTATACTTATAATTAATTAATTTGTTTTTTCCATTGGGTGGACCCATTGTATTACATACTAAGTATACCAATCAGAGCTGATATTGAGTTATCCCTACTATCCAGAAACCGAGGAGAACTGTATTCACTTTAGCCATATCAGTTCCTGGCAGTAGTTTAATCCATCTCTAACCTCTTTAAATTGCCAAAAATTTTTCTGATTAAAGGTAATTAATATGCACAGTGCCCCTGCACAGTAGGGGATGATGAACAGTTCCAATATTTTGGTAATTTCTAGGCCCACCAGACAAAACACTTACAAAACCACACACATGCAGAGAAAGAAAGGCAGCACTGCACAGTAGCACTGCAAGAAGGAATGATAATGCTAGGGCCAAAATATTTAAGAAAGGGCCTTGCTAAACTCTCATATCTAGGTAACACCTGAAATTAAACTAATGAAAAGGCACCTTATATCAAATATCATACTATTATCTGACAAAACTGCTAAATACTCACTCAAGATCCAGGTCCCACAATTCTCTTGATAATTCAAATGTTGTTTGTCTGTTCACTGGTTTCAACACCGAAATATTTGCAGCACCCTACTGAGATATAAATGCTATGTTGAAGTGATGTCGGTAGCTTACACTTATATGACATATATAGGGAACTAAAAGTCTTTGTGTGTGTGGTAGCTGATGGATGAATGCCAGTGCAGTGGCAATTCCTGGAATACATATGCTCTCCAAAGGCCAAAAAAAAAAAAGACAAATTAAGCTGCCAAAGATATCAAGAAAGGAGGTCTATGAAACCAACAGTTTGACCGCAATGGCACATACTCAAAGTGTGCATTGACAGGGTCCCATTGCAGATGTGCTGTCTGTGCATCTGCCTCATTTCCATCACTGTCTGTTTCAGAAGGAAAAGATTATTGCTTGATGAAATTGTGACAGAAGATTCTTTCTCTACTCACGATTTATATTTTATGTACAAAGGCTATAACTCAGCTCCCAGTCAATGGGAACACTTTATTAATATTTGTGGAAACAATTGCTAAGACTGAATTCAGCAGCCTGTTGAACAAAAAAATAATCTAACAACTGGCACTAGAACTAGTTTTCAAGATGCTCCATCAAGAGTCCTAAAAGTAGCAAAACATGGTTTTCCAAGTAAGCGGCTTCTTTTACAAAGTTAAGAAGGTTTTTGTCTGTGTTGTTTTTATCGCGTTCATGGAAGTGTTGATGCTTCTATTGGTGTCTAATTTAACACTTGGACATTCCAGCCAGTTTTCACTGACTGCTCCTTACAGCCCTGTGGATTATGCACTTGGCTTTGTTTCAGGAATCTATGAATACAAAGCCTGTTGAGTATGTGATTTCAGTCAAAGCTCTATCCATACTTATTTGTTTTGTCCAAGCACTGAAATGGGTGAACACATTCTTGTTACTTAATTATGTTGCTAGCAAACCACCACCCCCAAGAAACGGTGATATCTGATAAAAAATATTTGACATCAATAAAAAAGCAAGTTAGAAAACTGTTCGGTCATACAAAAGGTGTGATAGCTACAAAAAGAGCCAACTTACAAAAGAGTTAGTGATTCACCCAGCCAAGTTAAACAAGACACAAATGGGGCTAATTGACTTCCCTCCTTCGACCTCCCAAGTATGAGTTTATGAAAGCCTGGAAAGCTAAATTAACCCCAATTGTGTCTTGTTTAACTTGGCTATTTAAATTAAATGGATAACCCTTTTGTGACTTGGCTCTTTTTGTAGATATCACACCTTTGGATAATTAACATTCCCTCTCTCCCACCTTTCTAAATCAGCTTTTACTTTGGTTTACATGTTTTGATTTGCAGTGGGAAAAAAAACAGAACTCTTTACATTTTTGAGCAGACAAGCTCCTCACTGAATAAAGCAAAACAAGAAACATGAAAGTACATGAGAAATAATTAAAAAGTAGCAATTCACAGTAGGGATTCAAGGATGCTGTGGGGACTGCAGCAAGAAACTGGTATGACATATACTGGTAAGTATATGTCTGGTAAGGCATAACTCTAATATAAAAGAAGAAATCTCACCTTTTAACTATTTATCAAATAGCACATAATATCAAGCCACTCAACTCACATTGTCATACCTAAATTCAAACCTTTACTGGTAAGCACATGAGTATAAAGCTATTCCCTCTGACTTCAGCAGATGTTGTTAGGCACTCAAAGCATACCAGAATAAGACTGTAACTAAAATTCTAAAATATGGGTTGAAGAATCTTGTGTAGGTCATAACTTTTCAGAAACTTGGTTTCCTCTTATTGCAGTATTATCTTTGGGATGGGCTCAGTATTGTGGCTTCATATGAACCAAAAAAGATAGCTATGAAAATAAAGTAAGATGTTGTCATGAATCGTTGGTGGAATTAGAGGACAATTACTGGCAAGCTTATAGTACAAAAATATAGAAGGTTGATTTAAGGCACAAAAAGTTTCATGGATTTTATCTGTGGAATTTTCTCTGTATCAGCATCTGAAAAGCTGCAGTGTTCTCTGACCTTGCAAGGCATCTGAATGAACAACATGCCTGTGGCAGGAGCAGCATCTGGAGATGGTTGTCTAAGATAGGTAGTGAGGCAAATCACTGTCTGGAGGTGCTTCTCATGCTCCTGTGACTATAGAGGCAGCCTAGAGGACTAGCTTCAATAGATCAGGTTATTGAAATAAATCCAGCCTTAAGCGCTCAATAAGAGCCATACATCAGCATTCCTGAAATTACACCTGCCTAATAGAATCAGGTCCATAACATTTAAAGAAAATGGATATGTGAAATAAATATAGGATATGTTAGTGGAATATTCTTCTGTGATTTATTTAATGGTAACCATAATCCCTGGAACACACATCTTTGTAAAACCTGGGAACGCTGAAGCATAAAAGCTCAAAGCTGACTGTTGACATTTTTTAATAATCGGACATTGCATAGAAGGCTTTTTTATATAAGGAGTTTTATGAGCCACACTCGTTTGAGAAATCATCAAGACTAAAAGAGTAACTAATATGTTGTTATTTCCCCACATACCATCTAGCTAATATAGAGGACTACATGTGTAAAACTCTGTAAGAAATAAAAAAAGTATGTTAACTTACCTCTGAATTTTACATACTTGTATCAGAGGATCTTTGCATTTGTACTAAAAATTCTTCAGACCTTGCAATCTATTAAAAATCTAGTCCACAATATTAATAGCAAATATAGAGGAAAAGTGGTTACTAATATTAAGGACTATTCATAATATAATGGGTAAGAAAACAGATGTGGGCTTGGAAAAGAAGAACTGAGAGTTCAGAAGAGTTTATCAGTGTGAAGAGATTCAGAGTGGGGTCTGTTTCCTTCTGTTCTAGCCTGGTTTTGTAATCAGCTAGTTTTCTAAGAACATCCAGTTCCTGATTAGGAAGTGAGATTATCTCAGCTTTCTACAGTTCAAGTCTCTACTTGAGTTGCAAGTGTTGATACTTTATCAACCTCATGAAGAGATGAACTGCTCCCATCAGTTCTATCCATTGACTGGCTTAGTTGAGTGTGTACACAGTAGACATCCACCTTTGGTCAAGTGAATGCCATGATGTTCAGAACCTTAGAGGAGTAAAACAGGTTGCAGGCGGTTTCTGTAGGTCAGAGGAGTTCATTAATTCTTTCTATACTAGTGTTTGTCAATATCTTGTCTATTAGGCAAAGTAATGTGATGATAACTAGAACCTGTAGTGTCCCAGCTCAGCCTCAATTGCATAGGTATGTTAGAGAGAAATGCATTCCTTCAGTGGCCTTTATTTCTGTGCTGATTAAATCTTAGTTCATCATTTTCTCCACTCAAGGTGTTTTGTGCTTCAAGAGAGAGAAAAACCACTGAATCTAAACTGTCTTGATTTTCAAGATGGGCAAAGTCCCAAATTCTGTCTGGAGCAGGCCTTTAAATAGCCCCTGTACAAATGGAAAAAGGAGTCTAAATTCCATATTTAGAGCATTCAAAGCAGAAAAATTTAGGTTCAGAACTTACAGTCTAAGCCCCTCTTAATTTAAATGAAAAGCTTTCCAGTACCAACAGAGAGATTAAAAAGAAAGAGCAAACAATTTATTTGGAAACTAAAGCTGCCTTGATATCTCATGTTATCCCTCTCACGTTCACCTTTTTTGAGTGAAAGGTATTCTAAAAGCAGATGCAATTTTTAACCCAAGAGCTTGTGCTGGAAGTCTGCTTGCCAAATGTCCCACTATTCGGTTTATGTGAGCGCAGTTAAAATAAAGGCAGAGAGCGAGTCAGAAAAGATGATTCTTCTTTTTGAACTTTCTCCAACAGTTGCTGCAGAATTGGTTTTAATTTTTGGAAGTTTTATATTGAAGGGTAGTCAGTGAAAATTATTGTTTGTAATGGGCTTTTCAAATTTTACTTCCCCAGGGTCTCATAGTTCAGGAGGCCTCTCCCTCCTAACCCATCCCATTCCAGTTGCCAAGCACTTTCCTCTCATGAATATAATGATTATCAACTTATTTTTCACTTAAGGGGGGGAGAAGGAGGGGGAATTTAAACTGCCTGCTTGACAATGCTTTCAAATGGTGATGAAATGTCTTCTTCTTATCTGAAGAGAACATGATTATTAGCACTGAAACTGACAGACACGATTTCTGAATATTTTTGTGGCATTAATTTAAATCAATGTAATGTTTGAAAACATTTCAGCCCCTCAAACAGCTGATGCAGCTTAGATTCAATTATAACAAATTGCAACACACTGTCAAGTCTTTTTACCAAGTCATTAGTCAGGGATTTTGAATGCACGGCCTCCGAACGGAGTTCGGCTGGCTGACAGCTCTAATTGTTGGGAACTGCTAAAGGATTGCTAATGAACTGGGGGATCTGTTGGGCATGTAGCTTTCTTCAAGGATGAAATTTTTGAAAACTTTCACAAGATCAAAGCGGGATAACATGGACCATTTGCTAAATTGTCAGCAGTAGAGTGAAACAGTCTGAGTCCCAGCTTTAAAGCTGAAGCTTCAGTAGAAAACACCATGCGACTCCTGCCCCTGAGCTTTTTTCATGTGTCAGTAAAACCATACTGAGAAACAACAACTTGAAGAAAGAGCCCCAGAGCTGTGATGGCCGCTATGGCTTAATTAGGAAGAGCAGGAAGGGAAACAAAAATTCCTTTCTTTTGTTAGTGGGTGCAAGAGGGATGAAGTGTCCAGCACTGTTACAACCAGCCCCACAGTTACTTATTTTGCAGCTTCCAAATCTGTTAAGTCAGAGACACATATGATAGCACAGAAGCAATGGCAAGGCTTCTCTTCTTTGAAAATTCCTGGCAGTGGAATTGCCAGGTTTGTCTTCAGGACCCATAGAGCCTCACCAAAGGCTTTGCCATTGACTTCAGGGGAACTAGGCCTTCCCCTTCAGCACCTGCTCCAGTGTCCACAGAAGGCAGTGGAAACATTCCCATTGAGCTTCATTGGACACTGAATCCAGCCCTGGCATAGCTGGCCGGCAATACACAGCCAATGAATAGTTCCCAGCTGCTGCTGCTGAACAAATATGTTGCCTCATGTTACTCAGCGGCAGAAAGCCAATGCAGAGAAGGGAAACTTTTAAATCGATCTTAAAAGAAAAGATATGAAAACGTGTCTCCATCATTCCCATCTGGTTTATATATTCCTTTCATATTCAAGTCTTATTTAGGTCTGTTCATTTTTACTCTTTTTTTATTTTTTTTTAAACCTTCTCATTGAAATTTACTGTGGTATCCTTTTACCAAAAGAAAATAATGCCTGCTGAGCTACAGTAACATTGGTCAATTACCCAAATGTCTTAATATAGAAGTCTGCCAAGGGGGAAAGAATGTTTGAAATAAGATTTACATTATTACTTCTTTAAATTAACACTTCAACAGGACTCTAGGAAAAACAAACTCTTTCCTCCACACACTGTGTGAGGTACAGTACCAAGCTGATGTTATCCTCCCCAAGACAACCTCTATGTTTAAAAAACAACACGGAAGGGCATTTACTGAGAAATTTTTGAAGTGCCTGAAATGGCGACTGTGATTCTGAACATCATTATGGTGTGGAGTGTCTTGGATATGAATTTTGCATCTCACACCTCCTTCTAAAGCATATTTCATATCTCTATTACACTCCCTCTCTCCTTCTACCAGATATACATCAGCCATACGAACCTTCTGAAGTAAATATTGCTTAACCTTCCTATACGGCTTCTATAGGCTCTGGTCAGCAGATGTGGAAGAGATTTCCTTGAAAAAACTTGTCCAGGAGATATGAGCAATTTATACCTGTCCACTGCTATAACTTTCATTTATAGTCAAATATTCAAACTGGAGCTAGGGTTTCGTTGTTTGTTTTTAATGGAATTCTTAAATTAGACATTTATATTAACAAAGTTGATCAACTGCCAGAGAGATCTATAGTAGTATAATAATCACTATAAATTTTAAACAAGTGAACAAGGAGGAGAATCCCATTCAATAACCCATGGGCACTGGTTTGTGTATTCAATCTACTATTGACTTTATAGCAGCAGAAAATTCAAAAAAAGATCTAGCATTTCTTGGTTTAGCACCAATAGCCGCAGATACGGAGTTGTATTCTAGCTGAAAACTTAAATCCCCAAACTAACTAGGAACAATCCTCAATTTTCACTAGGAAAACTATATGGATGGTTTTCCTCTCTCCTAATTTGAGGCATCTAAACTGAGCTAATCACCAGGATTCTCTCTATGCTTGTTGGGTGAGTCACCCTATTTGTCTTGGACACATAACTCATTACAGAAGAAATGATGTGGTGGAGCATCAGTCTTCCTCAGCTGTCTCTAGAGGGAGCCCAAATGACAAAATTGGACTACACACCCAAGTTTTAGAGTTGAAGTTAGGTCAGAGAAAATCCAACTGAGAGTACCTAATGACCTGCTATTGGACAAGGCTCAAACTGATGAAGTCTTGACTGTGCTGAGCTGATTGTTACCATCCTCAGAAGAGAACTTGCGGGAGCTCACTGACAACACAGGACTTAGCCCATATTTGTTGGTGGCAGTTTAGACACCAGTCCTGAAATGTGTTATCACCTAGCCTACATTATAGTGTATTGCATCCCCACACTCACCGACAAGTCATTCAGTTCAGCTGACAGCAAGGTATTGCTGGTGCATGTGAAAGAACAGTGAAGTAAAGAAAAAACCAAATCAGAATTGCAACAGGGTGCCTCCAAAAGAGAAAGCTTCATACTGATAATCTTCTCTAACTTATGTTGGAATCCCACTGGGCCATAAACATCAAGTTCTTTTCCTGGGCTTTTCATGCATAGTAGGCATTGGCAACATGAGCACTGTAGCAAACATGGGCTGCGGTTGCATTACCCAAACAGTCGGAGTGCATGTCTACTTGCTGCCTCCCAAGACAGTCAACTCACTCTCATGGATTCTTGTGGTTTTTTTTTAATATCAAACAGCTTCTGTCCAGGTTGTGTAGAAGAGGGACAGAGAAAAAGAGAAGAGACATTTTTATCTTTGTGGTACAGCACAGCCTGGGAACTGGGACCCTTCACTTCTAGTCTATGACCCAATTCTCACTATGAAATATGTGATGAAGGAACGTTTTCAGGATAGTAGTACTGAAATGGATTCATATTTGTGAATTCAAGATGAAGCCTGGATTTCAGAAATTAACTGTTATCGCACGGTTTATTTTAAAACAAACATGTCTCCATAGCTATCCCACTATCACACAGCTCTAGTGGCACCTGGACCAAGATCTTGACTTCAGTAGTCAGTCAGAACAACATTGAGTAATAGCTTTCCTTCCTGTTTTTTGCTCTTCCTTTTGTGCTTCCTCAGAAAAGGACTCAGACCTGAATCTCTGTTTACAGAAACTGAGGTTTACCAACTGTTGTAAAGTGTTACCTCTTGTATTTAATTCCAATTTACTAATAAGAAATATTCTTTCTGTCAGGAAAAACCAATTTCCCTCTATCTGTGTCTCAAAACATAAGAAAACAAAACAGATGCTTGTTGCATTTAATAAAGAACATGCATATGCATTGAAATAACTTCTAGCTTATTTTTGTGTGATGCCAATATTTAATTATGTTCATTTTGCATTTGTAATTAGAGGGCAGAACAGATGGTGACGGCGCAAAATAAAGGAAAGTGTCCATTCATATAACCTGCTACGTGATGCCAAGAAACTCTTGTGCTCAGAGCCTGATCCAAGCTCTACTGAATCTGGTATATCTATTGACAAATGGGGGTCTGGAGGAGACCACAGAGCAGGACTTTGCTGTAACCTGTTTTCCTGATATGTATGTGGGGAATATATTTCTTTCAGGGTTGGATTGTGTTTTCTGATTTTAAGGTAAATTTTGTTTCAATTTGATGTGTGTCATCTTATTTCTTGCTTGCTTTCCTATAGACAAAAATTAAGTGTTTGGTAAAAATTACTTTTAATTCTGAATGTTAGTTTTAAAAATATGCCAATTTTAACCAAAAAATTGTACATAGATTGAATAGGCACAAACACATACTAAATAAAAAATGTCATGTTAAGTCAAATTAAATATTTGCATTGACCAAAAATGAATTTGTGTGTGTGTTGTGTGTGTGTAACTGCAACTTTTTTTTTATGTATGATTCATCATTTGTCTGGCAACAGTCACAATGATGTTTCTCCTGATCTCTGAACAGGAAATGGATGTTCTTAATCAATATGTCATGAACTTTAGCTATATAAATGGCACTGCTGAGACTGGCAGTAGAATATTAAAGCATTTCAACAAATTCAAGACAGTGTTCATAAGAAACTATTGTTTGAGGGCTTAAAACAGTCTTACAGTAAACAACTCAAGAAACTCGTTATGTTTAGCTCATGAAAAAGATCAAGAGATGGCTTGATTGTGATGTGTAAGTACTTTCACTGGGAGTACTGACATAGGAAGTTATTAGCAAGAACTGATAATGGGAAATTAAAGCCTGAAAAATTCATATTATGGGTAAGAAACATTTCTAACACAAAGGGTAATTAAGTATTGGAAGAACCTACCAATAGAAGTGCATTGTCCTTGCCTCTTAAAGTCATCCAATCAAGAATGAACAGAGGATGTAATTTAATCCAATAGTTTCTAGTCAGCTTTGATTCATAGTGGAAGAAGAAGAAAGAATCAATCCCCATATAGTGAATTTAAGTCTATTGAAAATATGCTTCCTTTTTTCCATAATCTTTTGCAGATCCTCTTAAAAGGAGTCTGCCACTTTGAGGCAAGCACAAATTATTAGGCTCAACTCAGAGGAAACTGATTCTACAGATGTTCTGAGTAGGTGGTCTCCTGGTGCTCTCTGACCTGTAAAATCCATGAATCAGGAATTTTTCATATATAGGTATTTATTTATAAAATATCATTACACATAGGTACAACTGCATTGATTAATTACATATGCTTTTCAATAATAGGAAAGGACTACCAGCACAGTGCAAACAGCAAATTACTAACATTTTCTGGAAAAAATGCAGTGATCTTCAGAAACAGAATTAGTCACTGAAGAGACCTGTGAATAATTTGGCAATAACTAACAAGCCCAAGAATTTTGCAGTCTATTTGAGAACAATTTGCAAAGAGAAAACAAAGCAAAATTCTTCAGATAAATTATTCATTTGAATTAGTCATTTAGCTCTAGTAAGGAGTTGTAGACTTTTTGAAAATATGTGGCAAGGGGATACAGTTTTAAAGAGGGTGAAGCAAAAAATACTCTGCTCTTCTAGAGCTTGTTTCATCACATGTTCTCAAGGCACTTAATCATTAATTATGCTGAATATTAATTATAACCATTTTACATTTGAATAAACGGAGGCACAGCGCCTTGCCTATGGTCACACAGCAAATGGGGATAAAAGTTGGGAAAGAAGTCTGTCGTATCACTAACCATTAAATATGCTTCCTGTCACTATTCTCTTAGGCTTTGGTATCCCATTACATTATTAAACTTAATTTCTGGGGGAAACAAGTTTTATGTGACCACAGTCTACCTGTGTGTTAGCTATAATAAAGGTATTATAAATGATATAACTAAATTAACGTGGACATAATAATAATGCATTTAAAATACTTCTACCGTAGAAATAGATTGGATTTTTTCTCTTATTGACAAGAACAAACAAATTTGAGAAGACAGAGATCTCACAGTTTTTGAGGGAGGGATTTACCTGATTAACTGTAGAAATCTTCAGTGCAGGTGTCTGCATCTGAATCTGTCACTATATACTCTCTTTAAGGTCAGTGGCAAGAAACAGTCACATTTAGGATGCAATTCACCGCATCCCGAAGATGGTACCTAAGTTTGTCAGATGTACCCCCTTCAGCCGCCTGTTCGTCGGCTCTCAGAGCAGCCCCAGGTAGTCGGTTCAGATACAAGCAGAACCACAGAGTACCACAGGTTAGAAAAAGTCTGTGGGGGTCACCTGGTTCAGCCTCCTGCTCAAAGCACCACCAACTTTATATAAAGTTACTCAGGGCCTCATCCATCCAGTCAATTTCTGAATGGCTACAAGGATGTCTTTGAGGATATGGCTAAAGCTAGGTGCAATGACCCCCACTGTGAAATGCAACAGTCCTTGAAAGAGGCAGCCTGACAGAGAATAAAGATGCAAATTAATGCTGTAACAAAGCCAAGATGAGCATGTAAGCTAAACCAATTTGTTGAACACAAAGAGTGTCAGCTAAAAAGTGCTATAGAGTATCTGTATCTCCAGAAAGGTTCAGGTCTTCCTGTCTTGCATTGTTATCTGCCAATCTGTGCAGATTTCGCTGATAGTCTTCAGGCATCTCAAGTGGCCTGGGTTGCCTACTGCTTATCCAACAGGATGCTGCCCAGATTGTAGCAGCTCAAGATTCACACACTTGAATGTTGAAGTCATCAGTGGAAGTGTCTATGTGTGATCTAGGTGGCTTATCTCCCATTATTGTTAAAGGACATCAAACTACCCAACAGAGCCTGAGGGGATGTTTCACTCCGTCTAAAATAGAAGAGCATCTTTGAGCAGCTGAATAACTTTCCAGCTTTATTAATCTGAATTAAGTCTAATGCCATTGCTTGCATCTGGAACCAAATCCTGGTCTTCTTGAGCTCCCAGACTCACCAAGCTGCCAGAATACATACCATGACTATATTTTCATGGGATATATAGTCCACGAGTCTTAGGAAGCATGTGGTGCAGTAGGTCAGTAAATGTCGGTGCTATATGTTTACAACTGATTAAAGTATTAAATATGTTAAATGTTATGATCTAGTAAAAACAACTGCAAGAGAATATTGGACATTGGCTTCGAAGCATCTGCTAAAATTGGATGTGTTTGGATGCAGCACAGGTCCAAAATTACTACCCCTGTCACTGCAAAACTAGCTAAGAATCCTAATTAAGAAGTAAAATGCTTATTTTATGTTGTTATTTATAAACCAGGAGCAAAGGTAAATAAAGTGACTTTGTAAACATTTGTTACTGGTGTGATTATGAAAAGAGGAAGCCAGTAGTCATTCAAATCCTGATCCCTTTTTTTTCTAGCTTGAGTTTTGATCCATCAATACTACCATTTTTTCTTCTAACTTGAGCTTTCATTGGTTTTAAGAGCAAAATTATGCCTCGTTCATAACTTGGAAACCATGTTGCCTACATAATGCAATCTGCCTAGGAATGAGTTTACAAAATATGAGTCTGCTTAGTTTCAACTGCAGTTTATGGAAGTGTTACTGTGATTCAGCACATGATTAACCCTTCATTCAGGTGTGAGAGATCAACAGATGCCCTTCAGCCCTTTTCCAAATTGCCTATTTGAGCCCTTCTTTGGTTTAGAGAGCTCCTTATCTAGTTCCTAAAGACTAAAAGGAACAGAATTTATGCGTGCGTTCACCAGAATAGATGTAATTTTAGTGTAAAGTGGTGCCTCAGATGCTTCCTAAGGCACACATTTCACTCAAAACATTTTAATGCTAAACATGGAAACAAAGTACCTTGTGAACACTTCTACCTCTTCCATGTCACTTCTTCACATTTTTCTGTCTGTGTGCAGCAATAGATTTATTCCTGATCTTTGAACTTATTTGTTGCTATTATATTTTTAAATTATTTCTTCTTGTCTTCAAGTTTACAGAATACAGCTGACTGGACAGTTCTTTACCTATTTCTATCAAGCAAATAAAAATCTGCCAAGTTGTTGCATTTTTAAAATGTTTGACTTACATGTTACCATATAGTTCCCATTCTTTATTTCTGTTTCCCTCTTATCTGGGAAGGCTTCTTGGCATTACTGTTGATTTCTTCATATCTATAGGACCTTGACATACAAGGCACTCAGGAAGCTGTCCATGAACGGTTCCCGTTTTGAAGTTAGTTAAACAAAATCTTAAATGTTTTGCTGAAGTATGGCCCAAATATCTCTCCCTGGAAACATAACTGCTTATGTAGTGGTATGCAATGGTAGCTTTATGAAAGATTTTCTAGCCTAGTATATATGAAAGGAAGTAATGCAGAAGTACTTATTAAAATAAAATAAAATAAAATAAAATAAAATAAAATAAAATAAAATAAAATAA
>JAOXJM010000001.1:138065580-138076174 GCA_026413425.1 Tringa solitaria
TCCCTGCCCATGGCAGGGGCGTTGGAACTCAATGATCTTTAAGGTCCCTTCCAACCCAAACTGTTCTATGATTCTATAACATGGCAGCATGAAAAGTTCCTCATCTACCTGTTGCAGCTTTCTGAAGAGACACTGGTTATTTGCCATATTATGAAAAACAAAATCTTTCATGAGGACCACAACCATTTTGTTCTCAGTGACAAATAAAGACTATGATCCAATAGTAACATTGGACAACTAGTTTGACAAACTAGATAATCTTTCAGGTCCCTTCCAACCTAAACCACTCTGTGATACTATGATTCTATGATTCTGTGGTTCCTATTAGGAAATCTTTTGTTGGGAAAATGCCCATATTGCAAAAGTTACTGATAATATTGCCATTGAATTTAAAATATGAATTGGATGGCTGAGGTTGGAAGCAACCTCTCAAGGGGTCATCTGGTCCAACTCCTCTGTTCAAGAAGGACCATCTACAACAAGATGCCCAGGACCACGTCCAGATGATTTTGTGTACCTTCAAGGATGAAGACTCAATAACCTCTCTGGGCAACCTGTCCCTGTACTTGGTGTTTCCTGATGTTCAGAGGGAACCTCCTGTATTTTAGTTTGTGCCCATTGCCTCTTCTTCTGTCACTTGGCAACACTGAAAAGATCCTATGTTCTTTACACCCTCCCATCAGATATTTGTACACGTCAATGAGTTTCCCCCTGAAATTGCTTTTTTTCTCCCAGGCCTCTTGTAGGAGAGATGGTTCAGTCGCTTAATCATCTTCATGACACTTTGCTGGATTCTTTCCAGTATGTTCATGTCTCTCTTGTACTGGGAAGTCCAGAACTGGACCCAGCACTCCACATGTGGCCTCACCAGAGCTGAGGGGAAGGATGACTTCCCTCAAACTGCTATCAGTACTTTACCTAATGCACCCCAGGATACAGTTAGCATTTTTTGCAGCAAAGGCACATTGTTGATTCTTGTTCAGCTTGGTGTCCACCAGGATCCTCACAGGATTTTCTTTCAAGATGTCTTCCAGATGGTTTGCCCCTGGCATACATTAGTGCACAGAGTTGTTCCTCCTCAGGTGCAAGAATTTTTGCATTTCCTTTTGTTGAACCTCATGAGGTACCCGTCAGCCCCATTCTCTAACTTTTTGTGGTCCCTCTGGGTGGCAGCACAACCCGTACCATATCAGCCATTCTTCCCTGCCCTCAGGATCCTGAACTCCGTTATTACAATGTCGCTGAAGTTATGGCTGCCTCTGACCTTCACTTCTCCAGTGAATATATCCATGTTGGTGAGTATGAGGTTCAGCAGAGCTCCTCTCCTTGTTGGCTTCTCTGTGACTTAGGTCAGGAAGTTGTAACAGATGCCCTCCAGGAACCTGCTGGATTTCTTACACTATACTGTATTATTCTTCCTTCAGATATCAGTGTCGTTGAATAAAGTCCATGAAGACCAGGGCCTGTGAACCTGAGGCTACTTCTGGTTGATTGTGGTGACTCATGCACTTGTTCTTCCTGGTCAGGCAGTCGGTAGCACATGCCTACTGCAATGTCACCCTTGTCTTCTCTTTACTGCTTATAAGGTCTCAGTTGACTCACCATCTATCCCCAGCCAGAGGTCTATGCATTCCAGCTGTTCTCTCACATAAAGCACAACTCTCCCTTCTCATCTTCCAGGTCTGTCTTTCCCATGAAGTCTGTATCCTTCTGTTGCAATCTTCCAGTCATGTAAACCATCTCACCACAACTCCATGATCCCAAGAAGACCATAGCCCTGCAATTCTTCTCTAATTCCTGTTTATTCCACATGCTGTGTGCATTAGCATACAAATTCATATGAGATTCACTACAGAAAAAATAGTATATCACTTTAATGCCTACTATGATCAGATAGTATGTCAATGATGAAAAACTAGTTTCCAAAGAAAACAGAAAAAATGAAAAGTGAGACAGAATGAGTAAGTTTATGTTTATTATAGTAGTCTGTGGAAAAGAGAGCTTATGGGACACACGAGAGCTAAATACAATTTTCTAAGGAAATATTATCCTCTGTTCATGACAGAGGAAATTATAAGAAAGCTTTCCAGTCCGTTATTATACGGTAGGTTATTCCTAATGACTTAATGACATTATTCTTAATGACTTAAGATCAGGATTTCGGCAGTCAAAATGAAAAGAAAGGAGTTCAAATGCTGTGCTATTGGTTTTTTACATATCAATCTTAGAGTCTTTCTGGCACTAGAAGTTTTCCATGGAAATTATTTCTTGCAGCTAGGATTCTCAGGGCATCATCTTTGAAACAATCATAGTCAATGCAGTAGTTTTGGGGAGGGAGTATCAAAGTGCATAACTGCCTATGGGAATAAATTCTGGTCACAAAATTATAAAAAGTTAGCAAACGTACTATACGTAGTTTCTCTCAGCTTTCTGACTCACACTTAAAGTCTTTTTTATTTTGTATGACCAGGTAGGTTTCCATGTCCTGTAAGACACAAATGAGAGGAACAGGAGTCGTAGAGGGGAAATCCTGTCTTGCATGCAGTGTATGAGAATTACGCAAATATCTCGCTATTGTGCAGAGAAGAAATTATTTAAAGTCTGAATTTTTACTATTAAAAATTAGATAGTAATTAGGTAGCATTATTATACAAACATAAAATGTGCCATTAGGGTTTTTTTAATTCTGTGAAGTTTTGATTGTTTCTTGTCTCAGTTTAAAAGGTCTTGAAGGAAGAGCACGTTTAAATATAGACAAATTTATCCACTGGTCTAACATTAAAATTCTTGCCCATAAAAACAATACAGAAAGACAACATTCCTTCATATTGCAGAAAAAAAAAGGTTAAGGAATTTTGTGAGGATAAGTGGTAATATTCACTGTCAATTACTTGTGTAATATATTTCTTTTATTTGTAAGCATCTGAAAAGTGTTTGGATGGGATTCAACTGACTGCATGTCAGGATCTATAGCATAGATGTCTACGTGTCTTTTAATCAGTATAGGTCTCTTTATAGTTAATGGAAAGAAACAGACATTTCTAGTATGTGATCCATCTTGTCTGAAAGTAGACATCTACGTTCAGTGAAAATTGTCAGCCCTGGAAAGCATGTTTCTCTCATTATTGTAGAGGTAGTTCAGGATTATTACATCATATGTAGACACCCACTGTCATACGTAGACATCTAAAGTCAGGGGAGAGAAGATTTCCTTGTTCATCCTCTGTGCGTATGACCTAAATGTCAATTATTATGATGTGGCTTACTCTCAGTATCTGCTATTCCAAATTGTAAGATATGCCTTGATATTAAATGGTGTGTAAATTGGAAACAGGGAGTCTTAAATTATAAAACATAAACTTCTTGAATAAAAGACTGCACTGCCTTTCATAGTTTTGCTGTCCTTTTGGCTCATATTGGACTGGAGTACTAGCAGGCAAAAATGCAAGCATCAGGAAGATTATGGGATGATGGTTCTGGAATATATGTGGGTGTTTCATTACCAGAGCTCCCCAGACTTAAAGCCTTACTGTTAGCCTACAGGTTAAAGAAAACCTCTGTCTTCATCCAATTTGGGAAATTCTCTACTTGTTTCCTTTATTTTTATAAAAGCACTCTCATTTCCTTTATTTTATTGCACCATTCTTGCAAACTAAAAACTCAATTTTCAGATTAAATCAAATACACTGTACACTGAAAGGATGTATCACACTATTCTGGGTTTCAACATATGTACAAGTACTTGATTTCTAAGACTTTATTTAAATTGTGAGCCATGGAAGCATTTCTGATCTCATGAGTCCATATGCACACACCTGCAATGTCTCAACTGAATCCTGGGTGTAGAAAGAGAATAATCCTTTTCTTTCCAGTCTCAACTATTCCTGCCTTGTTTTTTTTCTATAAAGGTGGAAGCTCATGTGCGTAAACTAGATGGGGGTCTGATGCAGTCCAGTTTAGTACCCAATTGAGATATTTGATGGACTAAATTTTTAAGATGCTCCACAACATACATCTTCTAGACTTGATTTCACGATTAAAAGCTTGAGCAGGTTATGGTGGGAAGAGTCATCTCAATGACCTCCCGGAACAGCGCTGAACTGTTTTGTTTATTTTGAGAAGTGATACACAAAACAAGTCCAGCTCAGAATCGAGGGAAAGGAACTGAGTTACCACTGCAGGGAGAGCTGGCTAGGCAGAGCTCAGTTACTCAAATTACATTTAGCCAGGTCTAACACCTAGGGCTCCTCAGGAGAAATTGTCAGGTAAGAAAAGAAAATACTGGCATGATTCTCAATTGTTTCTTATTTGTTAGTGGTCACTCTAACTCAGTGTGACAAGAGAATGACTGCAAGTAGGTGTGACTGAGTCCTGTCTGACTGAAAGGGAATATGTTTACACAACTGCATAAAAATGAATACCATTACCGAGTGCCTGCAGAATGTGTATAATTTAGGGCATTGACCTACAAGAAAAGCTACAGGTCCAGTGCTGGATGGCCCCAGATCTCGTGTATGTTTCAGTTTGAACCCCTGTATAAAATAACAGGAGAGTGTACATTGGAAGCTTATCTTATTCCATGTCCCAGAAAAGCCCTAAGGAACTGTGTATGTTTACAAGATTCCATTAGTTATACAGTGACTTTTTCCCACTAAATAGTACAAGAAGGTACTCTGCTGCCTATATTATTTTTTTATTGTTAAATTTGATAGTGATTTACAAGTATTAACATTTCATGGAACTGATTCATTAGCTCAGATAGTACAGCTCCATTTTGTGGGTTTGAAACAACAAAATATTCCTGTTTTTCTATTAATTAATGTGTAGACATTTACAGTACATCCACATATAAGTGGTAGCAAACTTCTGAAGCTATTACATGTCCTAGAATATTTGCGCTTTTGCCTGGTAAGGAATATTGACAAGTGCCAATGGGTGCAGTAAAAGAAATTGACAGTATAAAGCCAACCTTTCTTCCTCACTGTCTGTGGGGATTAGAGAAACAAGGCACTGAACACAAGGGAGGATTTTTTCTTTCCTGATGTAATAACTCTATGTAAATGATGTTTCAGGTAGCCTAGTGAAATTGGCATCTTAAGCAGAAAGGAGGTAATTTAAAATCTAGATGTGAATAAATTCATCACATCTGATAGAGAACGCTGTGACTAAGTGTTTAACTTTCAAATAACCAGTAATTTTATGTAAAGATTTTAAATTAAATGAATACATTTTAGAGCATGGTATGGGTTTCAGGATTTCCAGCTGCCGCCCCAAAAACACCCATTAGAATCCAAGCTTCCAATTAATGGTGAGCTGCATGCAGTACAGCACTGGCTTATCAATTCTGAACAGAAAGGTTTCAAACTAGATAACAACCTGTGGGCTGTAAACATAGTAGGCTTAAGTCTTGCTGATTTTAATGTGGTCTGATCAAGCGGACTGTAAATGAAAGACTCTCCTCTAGCTTGCCCACTAATTTGAATTGCGCTCATTTGACTTGTTTTCAATACCAGCATTATTATCTAAACATTTATAGTATCATAAATGAAGAATGAAAAATATCCTGAAAGATGTATGGTGGATTTTTTCTTAAACTAAATATGCATGAAAAGAATATTCCTGGAGATGAAATGGAGACTTATGTAGGAAAAAAAAAGGCTGCTCTGTAACACATTTCCCTTTTTGTTTATGAAATTTCCCACTAATTGCCTATTCAACCAACCTTTCCCTGACCCCCTTTTTTCTTGACATTTTTTTTTCACCACACATGTAGTGTTACTGGTTAGATGGATTGTGTTTAATGGGAGCTGGGGGACATGCAAAGTTTGGGTGGAAAAAAACTGAAAACTAAAAAAATTACAGCAATCTACTTTAAAAATATTTCAGAACCCAGGAGAAGCTGTGCTGATAGAGCCATCTGAGTGGGGGAAGTTTTTACAGGCTGAAATCATCGGCTAGATTTATTCATGTTTACCTCTAGCAACAGTTACTGCCCTATTATCACAAGCTCGTCAGCCATATTGTACATATTTCCTCAGTAGGCCCTTCCTCCTTCATTTGACAAAAATTGCTTTCTCAGGGTGGTATACCACAGTACCATAAGACATTTTGTGAAGCCAAGACATGGCTGATTGTGCCATGTCATTTTGTGAAGCCAAGACATGACATGAAAAAAAACCATCCTTTTTACCAGCATCTAACTTTGCTGCTACATTACCAAACCATTAACTATGAGGAGAACATCAAGATGAAAGCATTAAGTTATGAGGAACAGAGTCCCACTATGGGGAGCTCTACAGCTTCTGAAACAACAGGCTAAATTTGAGGTTCTGTCCCTCCACTCTGTATGGATATTATTCCAACATTGCTCCAGTTGCTACTTTCATTGTCGTTTCACGGTCGTGAGAATACTGTTTAGCAAAGGAGGACTTCTGTGGCGGTTTTCATGCTGGAGGAGCAGTTCCATCTGGTCTCCCAGGAGTCTTGGGAGGGTGGAAATGCAAGGCAAACTGCTGGCTGCAGGAAGGGAACTAGGTTGGTGAGGGACTGGTAAAATCACAGGTCCTGCCTTGATGGCTTGAGGTTTTGTCCAGGTGCAGTGCTGGAGGTAGCTTCCTGTGGTCACAAGGGATGCAGAGGTAAAGGTCTTTGGAGGCTTGCAGTAAGAGTGCACAGCTGGATGGACAAGGAGACTGTTGCAATAGAGGGTGTGAATCTGGCAAGAAAAGTACAAATCAGGAACACGTATATTTCCAAATGATCTTATTTCCCTATGAATGCACATGGAAGAAATGAAATAGCATAAGGTACTCAGCATTCTTACTAAGCCTAAAGTGTTTGACATTTTGACACCTGTTTTGATGTGGGGAAGCACAGCAGGTTATGAAATAACATATGCATAATACAGATAATATAAAAATGAGAAAAAAAATCAATGTATAAAATTATTTTTTATTTACTCATATGGCATATCAACATTTTCTGAAACAAATCCAACTTTTGGTCTATCATCCCTCCATACTAAAAGTAAAGTTACTCCATGACCACTAGAATTAACGCAGCCTCTTTTCCTGCGGCTTTATGTTCTTTGAGCCATCAGCCATCTGATGGTTACAATAATCTCCATTTCTTTCTATGTGCTCCCTGGTTATGAGGCAACCCCAATATGGCTAGTCTGAAGATAAACCTGTGATATTCAGCTGAGCTGTCCTTATGTGCCTATTAAGTCATAACTGGCAGTGGAGGTACTGCTCTGGATCCATCTCCTCTGACAAGACACTGGTGTGCCTGAAAATTATAGAATGTAATTAACTTACAGACATCTACTGGTTTGGGTTTTTTTTCAGTTTAATAAAAACTGTCCAGTACGCTGAGAAATTATTTAGGGAGACTGACAAGTGAAATGGATAAACAGCACAGTCCCCTAAGTTTACAGCTTTGCAGACTGAAAAAAAATCAGTTTGGGCATGGTTGGTTTTTTTAACTAAAAATATATTTCTCTAAAGTTTTTCTGTCATGCGTGCTTGATACTGAAAGCCCCCACTGCATGGGCTCACCATAGGTTATTAAACACTGAGCTCTTTCGGAAATTGGACAGCTCATCATAATCTGGCTCATAGTGCAACTGCAAAAAAAGAAATCATTCACAAAATCTTTTCACTGAAGTCATTCTAAAAAAATAGGTATTTGTTCATGTTTTGTCTAGAAAAGATAAACAAACAAATAAGTAGGCAGACTGAACTAATTGCCTAAATTAGTCAAAGCAGATAATTAAATTGGCCTTGGTAACTATAGTCCCAAATGAGGTTTTGGCCAGAATGGTAGTGCTAATGTTTTTAACCTTGCTAGGTATGCAACTGGATACGACCATCAAAGGGGCAGACATGGGCTCTCGCTCCAAGTGGAGACAGCGGGTCTATTTGCAGGCTGGTCCAAACACACGAGATGCTGCTTCACGCCTGGGCCAGGGAAAACCCGAGGCCACCCTGCTGACTTGTGACCATGACCACCTCCTGCTGTATCCTGAGCTCTCTTGGGACGCCTCCTAGGCAACCCTAACCCAGCCTGACCCTGACCTCATTTAACTTGTGAGAGCTGACAAAGGATTGTAGAATTGCCCTATATAGTATGGTTTCAGCTTAAAGAAATTTACATAAATTGCAATGGAAGAAAGAATGCTTGTTGTGGATTAGGTAAACAAGAAACCAGGAATCCTCTGTTGTAGATATTTGGTTGAATGTCTACCAGTTTTCTGCAGTAGTTGTAGAATGTCTCAAAGCTTGGAATTTCCAGCTCACCTTATTCTGACATTTCATTGTTCAATTTTCCTGTGCTTTAGAATTAAAATCAATCCCAAGAAATGGGAATCATAGAAGCATATTAATTCTTTTCCAGAGCATTATATTGCATTGTGTTACACACTGCTTACATTATTCCCTGCATTGTTTAGTACGCTGTATTAGTGACATCTCAAAAGATACCAGTGAAATAAGTAAAACAGTCTATTAACTTAAGAGCGCTTTCAAAAATGTTTAGGTATGATCACTTGTTGGTCATACCTAAAACAATGTTTTTCACAACAAAGCAGCATTAGCAAAGTATTTTTAGCTAATATCATTAGCTGTTTTGTAAATGCTTGCTGTATATATTGAATATTTATATTAGTGTGTATCAAAAGCTGACTGTAATAATTTTCAAAAGATTTTTTTTAACTGATTTGTAAGATAGTATGACATAGTGGTGGTTCATATTTTTTAGCTGTCTTGAATACACACAGTATACCCTATTTATTTCTTGGGATAAAGGTGATCCATAATTTCAAAGAAAAATTCTTAAATGTTAAAAAATATATGAACAGTATTTGGATTACATGTGATGCAACTCCAGCTGAAAAAAATGAGAAGAATTTCTAGAGAGAAGTGATACCAGGTTGGTCTGCTTTGTATTCTTGGACTAATATTCCTAAACCAGCACTATGAAACATTTAGATGAAATAATGAAGGCAAATAATTTTTGATGTTGTAACTGATAAAACTTACTATATTTCCCAGGTTCTAGGGCAAATATTAACTTTTCAGGCATTGAGCAATGAGCAGTGATTCAAGGTGTTCTAAACTTCTACTACAGACCTTTACTCCTTATTAGGCAAAACCTTTAACTGTGAATATATCCATACCATTTATGTGCACGAAGCTCTGCAGGATATCTCTGTTTTTCTGTTGGCAGAAATGAAAACATATTTTTGACCCACATTCTTTGCAGTTTATAGACTAGTCCTTTTTTCCACCACCCTGAAAACACCGAAATCTGTGACCAGAACAGGAAATTTCACACACACCTCTCTGTCTTGAGTAGAGTAACCATAATGGTTTCGTTATCCTCAGATGCTAGTTGCAGTGACTGCTCCTTACAGAAAGGGATTGGGTTTGTTGCTTAGCATGTTCCAGTTGACTGTAATTGCTCAATACCTACACATATTTCTTAAGCTTGCAGGCTTACTTTCATAGCAGATCTCCGTTTGTCTACCACAGCAGGAAGTTAAACCAAGATCCTTGTAATTGGTTCATTTCCTTAGGGCTGAATTACAGGTTTTATATTTTGAAGCATGGGAGGATGGCTAGCAGCCTTGACTTTTAGCTGTGAAGAAGGAGGTGTTATGACTGGAAAATGTTACTGTAGGAAGTGAACTTCAAAGCGCAACAGAGGAGCAAGTGCCAAGCACCCTTTTGACAGGCACCTTAACCACCACATAAATAGACCTCCCACTTAACTAAACTCACAATAATAATGAATTATACCATGGGAAAACTGTGCCCTCTTCAGTTGCGCAACTTCAGCATCTTTGCTTTCCCAATATACTGTACATATATCTATATATTTACATACTTGAGGACTTTGCATCTGTTTGTGGATGGCAGACATATCACTTGCTATATAACTCAGGTGGAGTGCACACACCTACACAAACTGATACGTGGCTTTTATGAAAAATTATTTTTGGTTTTGCTGGTTTTACTTATAAAAATCTGCCAGCATAGTAAGAAAGCATACACTGATATTTATTTATCCCCTTCATCAAGAACAGCAAAAATGAGCTAAACTGAAGAAAACTGTATGTATTTCTGACTTTTTAAAAATGTATATTATTTATTTTCTTTACTAACTTTTTAATTTCCTTTCATATACTTTATTTAAGAGGTTAATTTGTACTTTAAATCAATAGCATTTCCGTAGTCTGTTAGGAGGGTTTTTTAGATATTCTGTTTCATAACATTGAGAAGTTATTTCACAACAAACTAAAATTTTTTTACTTTTATGGGTTGTTTAAAAGTCATTATGGAAAAATGCAGTTTTTCTTACAATGTTAATTATTTTAAAGTATTGGGTTTTGTTAGTTTTAGTTTTCACTTTTGAACAATCAAAAGAAGTAAAAATTACATTACATGAATCTCTTAATTCACTTCAGACCAGCCATTCTGAAGGTGAAACTGCTACAGGAGAGGAAGAGAGAATGTTGATAAGTTCTTGTATTGCTCACAAAGTATGTACTGATCTGGTTAAAACTGTGCAGTTCACACTTCCTAACTGGGACACA
>JAOXJM010000001.1:138076184-138100358 GCA_026413425.1 Tringa solitaria
GATGAAACAAGACTTTAGGTGAATAAAAATAATTCTTGATAAGGAGGGGTATAACACATTATTGATTTGGAACATCTTTATGCAGTAGTAAATATGCTTATGCTACAGGATGTACCTATTTTTATTTATTCATTCTTTTTTTGGGGGGGAGAGTCTACCTGACTTAAAAATTATTTCTCACAATAGCTGTAATTTGTTTTGTATGCAAATTAAATTTGACTAATATATCTGGCTGAAAACGAACACTTACATTTTGGGAATTAACTTCAGAACAGGTACAGCCACATTTTCACTAGATAAAGGAAGGTGGATACCCTATCATGCCCAGGTAAGATACCCACATGAGAGAGCTGAAACCTCCTCCAAATCAGGCATGAAAGGTGTTTGAATTTATACACTTTATCTTCATGCTTCTCAGCAGTCACTTTTCAGCTTAAGTTTGATTCAGATTTTCGGCTTACATTATACATTCTCTAATAGCTAAACGATTATTGTGCTGTTTATAAAAAGAGAAAAAAGTCTGCTCCCCATACCAGAATCCTTTCTGCTCTAGAGATTGCAACATTTTTTAAAAAGATAAGAATTTCAAGTCTCTGACCTAAACGGGGTCTATGTGACTGCTTAGACCAGTAGGTTATATGTCACTGAAATTTTGCAAGTCATTGAGAGGTAAACAACATCTGAGTGTTAATGAAATGCTCTGTTAAACATAGAATATTTTTTATCATTTGTAGATCTTGCAGCAGAAATTTACTATTTATATTCTGTATTTTTCCTGAAGGTATTTACATTGTTTTTCTCACTGTACTACTGTTGTACCTTCATTAAAGAAGACAGCATAAATGAAAGATATGACCAATGTGGAAAAGTTCAGGCATATGTGACTGCATAACACTCCCTTATTTCTCCATCTATAGAAAAGGCTTTTGACACAGTTGAATGGGAATAATTGAATTGCTTGTTGAACAACAGAACTAAAACACAGTGCATTACATGTTTCGTCATCTCCTGCTGCTAAAGGCATGAGGAATGGAAACATATTGGCCAGTGGGAAGAGTTCTCTGGACAGCTCAAAAATAAGTTTGGAAAAACCACGTCCCCCATCTCAGGTCAATAACCATATGTCTTCTACCCTACCTCACACCTTTGACAGACAAAGCCCAGAGATTAGTCTACCTGACTGACCTCCTCAGTAAGTTGAAAGAAGCCTTCTGAATCTCAAGGCCATGGGACTGCCCCAAGTACTCACCTTGGTACATGCCACATGGTTACTTCAAATCATGCGCTACCATTTCTAGAGATGGGAATGGATAAGCTCTTAAAATAGAGGTTAAAATGAGGATATGCTTCTTCTCCTTTAAGTTGGATGCTAATGATCAGGAAAAAGTGTGCGTGTTCTACAAACACTGAAAGGTAATGCCATCAAGCACTGACAGAGAGCCGGCCCATAGAAGTGGACCAATATAGCCAGTCACTGTTTGTGGATAACCTGTGGTTACCTTATATCCCCCAAACCACCTGACTGCTCTTCAGCACAAACCAAACTCCAAGGTATCCAGGAACCATCTGAATGACCCTGTCAACACTTACAGAAGAGGTTGTTTGTACAGCTATCTGTGACCTTGATCACCAGTCTCTGGGTCCAGTCACATCTAGGGAAAACACAATTCATAACATTTCTGGGAGCTGAGGGTCTTATTTCTGACTTCTGAGAAGGCCATCTCTTATTCAGTTTTTTTCCAAACTGTCTTTCTACCAAATATCAACTCATGCAGGTTTCCTTATGGAGCTTCTGATTACAAAACTTTGACAGCAGGGTGCTCTGCAAGGTTTGCCTTCCTTGTCCTTCTGTGCTCGTTCATGCCATTTCATGAGGGAGGAATACGCCAGTGTGGCTGGGGAAGATTAATCTCAGGGGCGGGGAACGGGCAGCTAGCTGGGACAGCAGAACTGCACCCATATCTGAGTTGTTGAGAGTTGTCTCTGTAACTGGGCAAGTCACCCAAGTAAATCAAAGTATTCAAATTCAGTAGACAACTCCAATTACAGCCTTGTAATGGGGGTGACAGAGTGATGATGTGGGGATACTGATGGTCTTGTTTCTAAGCCAGTTCTTCAGCTCTTGCAAATAATAAATAAGAAACATCTTGAGCAGAAACATTCAGGCAACAGTGATGGTTGTGACTCCAGTCTTACCTCATGTTTCCCCTTAACACCTGCTGTTGTGCTTCATCCAGATCCAGAAGATTTAGAAAGATTCTTCTTTCCCCATATTAGGCTATAATCCTGAAAATGTTTGGATACATTGCATGTATACTGACTGAAATCTTATGGGCCTGCTTGCAAAATCGAAATTACAACTTTTGCAAGTTCATCTTATAATCACAAGCTTGGGGGCTATATGGATAGAATACATTTTTGTCCTCCGATATTTTGGACAGGGATGACTTTATTCTCACAAATGAATTAAAGATAGTTTTATGGTTCATAATGTACTATCTGTATGCACAAGGCCACTCAAGCTACTGCCTGGGTAGTTAGAGTCTGTATAAAATCATTTATTTAATGGGATGTTATCAGACCTGCATATTCAGAAAGAAGGATGCTATCAAAGCTGTTGTTCAAACATATTGACTGCAGGTTTGCATTTAGGCATCATTATAAATATTGATAATGTTTTGTAAAGCTCCTTGAAATTTGTGTCCTATTGGTAGAAAGACATACTTCTTTCAGAAAGAAATCAAAACTGGGGAACTGACATTGGGCTTAGATAAAAACTGATGTGCCTTTTTTATGCCCAAATACTTCAACTCTAATAAGAGTTCCTGCTGCGCATACCATATCAATTAGAAGACCAGTCTTTTGTCCCTTTCCTCAATACTTGTCTGTCGTCTCTACTGGCAATGGAGTATTATTGCCCCTAAAACTGAAAAACATATTTCTTTTAAAAAGTATAACTTTGTTTAAAGAGGACTGTAGAAGGATGAAGAATTCACAGTTTCCTAGTGTTCAGAACAGACTCAAGATGAGTGTCTGGCCCTAACGGATTTTTCCTGCTCTCTGAGCAGGAAAATGGGAACATTAGAGGTAATTACAGAATTCCCGCAGCTCCCGCTGACAGCAGGATCATGTTGTATCCCTACTCGGTAAACACAGACTAAGAAAATGCCTTGCAGAGCTCCCAGTCAACAGAGACAAGACAAACTGAAAGCAGGACAAAGCTTTTTTGCTTTGTCATAATTGCCATTTTTACTACCAGAAGGATAACACTACTTATAACTATACCATAATTAGTACAACCACAGAAAAGAAAATATGCAGACAAAACACTTGGGAAGGAAAATGAAGGGCTTAAGTAAGTTATAAAAGATTTTTATTTTTTTTTATTTTAACCATTCACCACTAATGCTTTATAAAAATAGACATTTCATTTAAAATATTTCGGAAAAAAAGATGAATTTGCCTTTCTCTTCCCTTACATGAATGAAATCAGAGTGCAAACCAACAATAATTCAGTTAAGGGAACTTCAAAAGATCTTGGCTCAAAATGCCTAAAATGATTTCTTTAAGTGGGTGGAAAATTACATACTAGAACTCCCTGTGCTTCCATACCAGAACTCAGGTTTAGAGTGTTGAGTTTTGTTCCCTGATAACTTATATTAGACACCAAAAGCCTGGCAAGTTACAAAGCCTTCTATTCTAACTATTGAAAATGTGCACTTATTTTTTAAGAAAACATGTTGTTTCTCTTTCAGAGCACTTCAGACTCCGGAAATGTTATGTGAATTATGTCTTTTCAAGTTTTAGGTATGTGACTGCTTCCAGAGACTGACTGAAAGCTCCCGGCTCCCTTTATTATCTGTTGGATAACAACAAGTTATCCAACTTGTTATTTCTGGTGGTTACCAGAAAGGGGAAAATATTCCAATATTATTTTAAATTCTTCACTGGAAAGGTGTTTTTCTGAGCTTCACCTATAGCTTACTGAACTGAAAGAAAATGTCTTACCGAACTCCCATTCTTCTCTCTGAGCTTCACTGAGCTTTCATTCCTCTACTTTCTTTTGAGTTTGCCTATGGTGGTTCCTTCCCAATGAATTATGTATATTCATTCCAGTGAGAGGAGAAAAATAGAAGGTCCCTTTCGTTTCAATGTTTTCCTATAATCAAGGTGCCACTGCAAAGGATAAATTATATGCCATTGCACCCAGTCAGTCGATCCTGGGTTTGGGATTCTTTTCCTCATGGTAAGAATCTTTACATACAAGGCACCCCATTTGTTTGGAAGTAACTCCCCAGTCTGACCACACCACCAAAACAGAAAAAAGAAAAACAAGCAAACACTTCTCAATAGCAACTGAATATAACTCCTTGGTCACAGGGTTTTCTGCACTCTCTAGCTTTCTGGAAGAGAATGTTGACAGGAAAATTGAGGGCCCACTCTATTCCACTTCCCAGCCTGCACAGACAGAAATTGAGAGCATTTCTGCATTACGTGAAAATGTGGTCTCCTCTTCCCCAGGAGATTTCCTGTTGTGGTGTCCCCAGAACAAGTGTTTTTCAGGTAATGGGAGGGGCCCTGAGACTTGGTCTTCACTTGTCATTGCAGGACACAGGTCAGAAGGGCCCTTGCCATTTGACCCCTGAGCTTGTCTCAGGTTCCTGGTGACATCCAGAACACCTTGAGCTGCCCAAGGGTGCTGAATAGGCACACTCATTAAACCAAACCAATTTACATAACATCTAGAGTTTCTAGGTCTCAAGACTATCACTCTCATGTACGCCTGGACTGACAAAAGCAAGCAGTTATGTATTTTCTTCTCCCATGTTCCTAACCAGATAGGTGCATATCACATTTAGTTCAAAAGTGCAGAGGGACCAAATGCACAGCAATCTGTATTTATCCACTGAAGCATTCTCTGTTATTGAGCACATCAGAAAACTGGCAATGTTCTGCTCCTCGAAAAGTCTGGCTCTGAATGTGGGATGTCTTGAATTTGAGCAATTGAATATTGCTCTTCCTTCTTTTTTGTTTGTTTGTTTTTGCTACTAAGAGAAAAACCTTTAAAACCTACGCATACACTAAATTTCCCAGTGGTGCCTACCAGTATTACTGGGTTGCCTACCCATAAAGCCAGCACTGTTTAATATAGTTCAGACTAACTGCACAGGCACAGATTCATTGCAGGGAGCATTTGCAGCATGTCAGGTGCTGTCTGGGACTGTTCTATGGGCAACTTCATACACAGATCTTCAAAGAGTGGACCTAACACATACCATGAGTCTGGTGGTTTCTGGAAGGATTCACTGAGCTCATACTAATGCAAAACTACATTGCATGGGTGGTGTAGACTTGTCTGGGACTTCTGGATGTGTGGCAGCCTCTCAGAGCTATTGGAAATGCTCAGATGTATCTGACTTGGTAGTTTTAGCAAAATCTGTCATTCTTAGGGGGAAAAATAATAATAAAAAAAATAAAGTCTTCTAAATCCAACCACACAAAATCTTTGAGGGAAAAGAAATGACTTGTTGGGCGTTGTGCCAAAGTGAGTGCATTTTCCTACCCCTTCTGGTCTGATACTAACAGTACATCCTTATCTTTGCATCTAGCACAAGGAACATCATGCCATAGTCCTTTCTTGCCTTCCACACTCTCTTTTCTTTCAGCAATAATCCCCAACACAATTTAAGCAAAAGGTCTCAAGTCTTGCTTTAAAGACTATTGTAGTGGTTTCTGCACAAAGAAAGGTTACTTTAAATCGTTGGGATAAAGGAGATTGCAGTGGGAGGCAGTGATAGGATGAGATGAGCCAGCTGGCAGATTTTATTGTAACCGAGGCAAACACCGGTTTCAATATAATAAGCCAGGAAACTGGAGCAGCCCTTGAAAACTCAGGACATTCCCAGAAATAGTAACATCTGGTCATCATAAAGATTACATTGGTAGATTCCAGTTATATTTGAGATAGGAGCTCTGTAAGGCGAGCACTTAACAGCAATTGTTTCATGTCTTTCTTTTTTTTTCTTTTTTTTTCCTGCAGTACTTCTTGAACGGCTTAAATAGGAAACTTGATCTTCTCTGGGTACTTTGCCATTGTCCGCTTCACAGCAAATTTCCTCTGAAGGTCTAATGTGGGTTTATTTGCTGGAGTTTCATTTCCCTGTAAAACCTGCCCTGCAACATGGAGAGGAAATTAAGGTACTGGTCTTTCCACTTTTCCTCTTCATCACTTTCACTTGTGGTAAGAAACACTGATTAAAAAGAAAAAGTTTATTTAGCCAAAGTGAAAATCAATAGCATCAGTCAGGTATCTGTTAAAAATAAATGAATTATACCTCTCTTTGGTTTCTATCGGCTACCTTTTCTTTGCAGGACCTGCAAGCAAGACTTAGTAACAACTCTCTCTGGCCTACCTGCCTTAGCCCTAATAACTTTTTGGTAATAAATTAAGCCTGGGATTTATTTATTTACTCTAGAAGTTCTGCTAACTAAATTGCTTTTGCGGAATAAGACAGCACTTGTTCATAACTAAGTAGCGCTTTGTACCTGACAACGGGTTAATGGGCCAAACCAACTCATTTTGAGAGCGTGGGCTGTTTTGGTCCAGCAAACTGGTTCCAGAATCTCACACATCCCACATTCCCTTTGCACATCTGGCCTCTGCACGGACAAAGTTTTCTTTCATATAAACTGTTTATTGTTCTGTGAGATTGATGCCGTTAATATTGGCTTTCAGAATGACAGATTAGCATCACCAGTTAATCAGGGCTATTAGCAGATAAATATCTGTAATTTAATCACTACAGTAATTTCTTTTCCAATAATAAGATTTACAAATGCAAGTGATTAAGTAATTAGCTTACATCTCCATAGATTACAATTCCTCTGAGCTTTCTTCTCTCACTTTTTTCCAAAAGATTTCAGTATTTAATTAAAGTAACTACTCCCTCCTTTACGTTGTCTTTGTACGCACATGTGAGAAGTGGGTTGCTTTTTTTTCAAACCAAACTGCACCTTTTGTACATAATCCCACAAGGGACCCCCACTTCCAAACCTCTTCCATCTCTCTCCAAGGGTTAATACCCACCCTGCCAGTGCTTAGCGGCCATAATCGTTCCCAGTACCTTTCCCAGTTCATGCAGCAAGTGGGGTGCACAAGGGGAAAGAATAATTTACAGGAAGGGGGGAAAAATTGCCAATGGAAAAATTGTGTGCACTTGATAAAATAAGAGCCTGGCTTGCTAAAACAGTCTATCCAAACACTTCTCAAGGATCCCTTTGTTGCTTTTCCACTGAGTTGGCCTTAGGGCAAAAGGCAAGTTCTACTCCTTCCAAACTTATATTCTCCTATTTGCAGAGTAATTTGACAGTTACTGTTAATTTCCTAAATGTAACATGAAAGCTGTAGAAGGAAGCCTGAAAAAAGGGTGGGGAGGGGGGAAGGAGAAATTCATAAAGAGCAGCAGAGAATATGGGCAAAATTGCTTCCATGTGTGGTGCACAGGCGAGGCTTGGGCAGAGATCTGTGGCCTTCCCAGGGTTTGACCTCTTGAGGCGGTGCCAGTTTGCTGGAGAAAAGGCATTGCTCTTTAATGAAGGCCTAATTTTTATTGCCACTCCATCGACTTCAAAGTGCTTCAGGTTGCCAAACATAATTTCACTGGAGGTATTTTCAGGTGCAGAGCAAATACTTCATAAATAATTTCCTCGTTAGATTACAAATTCCATTTAAAATGGGGAAGGGGGGGGTGGGGGCTAGCCTTTCTGAGGCTTTTTTGGAAGCTGATTAAAAAATCTTTCAGAGGAGTTCTTTATTACTTTAATTCCAAAAGAAAATAATTAAATGGTTTTAATTTTTTATTTATATTTTTAAATGAACATGCAGCTTGGTGAGGTGACCAAGCGTGGTAGAGGTGTTTTTAATATGCTCTCAATTAAAACATAATCCGAGGTTCTGGGTGCTTTTTCCTTCTCCCTTTCCCTCTCCTCATCCTCAAATTGCTACTAAGCCCAGCAACTGCCACCAACCCAGTGGCAGCCTCATCAGGACCCCAATTAATTATGCAGATCTGTCACACTTCCATATTTTTCACCTGTTTACTCTTCTCCTCAAGTAAAAATACCTGTGACTAAAATACGCTTCCGTACACCCTCTTTATCACACCCCCCCGTGAAGCCGGCGCAGGGAGCTGCTGACCTGACAAAGTGCCGCTGTCAGTCAGAGGGACGGGGGATGATTTGAATGGTGTTTGTGTTTAATGCACGTTGTGAGCCGAGGTGAGCCCGCAACCGAGGCAGAAGGGAGGCTGGCGGGGAGGAGATGGAAGTCTGGAGCAGTGAGCTCCCATCCCAGCGCTCGGGAGGAATTACAGCACCAGGGGACTGTGCCCCTCCCCAGCCTGTCACTGCAGTGTCCCCGTCAGAGCCGCGGCTGTGATGGTGCTAAACTTTAATGCCTTAGCGTTTGTAAGCCTCCCTCAACTCACTGGAGAGAAACAGAAACTCCAGTGAGCACTTGGGGGTGCAGAGCAGGCCTATCGCTTTTTAGTTCTAGTCTGATTTCTCTTGCGAATAATTCTGCAAAAGTAAGTGGTTACAGTTTTTCTTGATTTCATCTCATGAAGGTTCAGTTACCCTGGAACATGAGGAACAAGTGAAAACCATTTATGAGAACAAAGGTAGGGAATTACCGATAGTTTTGCCAATGTTAAATTCATTTTCCATCTCTTTTTCTGGAGAGCGCTAGTTGGAAGATGAAAGTTAGCATAAATATTGCAGAAAACATTTTCTTCTGTTGTCACCTTGAAAACCAGCTGGATTTGATTAGATTATGGACTTTTAAAATTGATATATATCAGTTTATATACTGCAGCTGTATACCTGCAGTAAGGCTTGTTAGAGACTTATCTCTAAACGCATACTGAGCATGCTCCAGCCCCAACTCCTTGTGTCTGAGCCTTCACTTGGACTACACAGCACCCACTAACAAAAAAAAAATAAAAATCACAAGTCATATCAGGAGTGGCCATTTTATTGCTTCAAAACCAGTGAAATGGGAAGGGACCTCATTGACCCTGCTTTCTTTCTGATCAGGGATACGTGTACGCACTTCATTGTTTCACACCTCTGAAGTGCAGATCCTGTTCTCACCCCACACTTACATTACGAGATAAGACAGCTACAGAACTGCTAAGGGTCTCTTTTCTGGTGGTTACTTTGGTGTCCTGTCTCCCGCTCAGGATGAATGTATCAAATAAGTGTACATACTTGACTGTTCTCTACAGCAAAGATGCAACAAAAATAAAGCTGAGATTCATGGTTTTTCATGTTCCTTTGACATGTAACAAAGGCTTGGCGTAAGGCACTGGGAAAGTAGTTATAACTCAGAGAGAGTAGCAGCTTTCTATTTTCACCAGTTATTGCTTTACCTTAAATTATAGAGATATATGTGATGGATCTGAAAAGATCTCTGATTCAGACAGCTGAAAAACAATTCTGTCCTTCAGCCTAAAACAATTTTGATGAAAAAACCCCAAACAACCAAACCCTAAGCATTAAAGAAATAACCAAGATAAAACAAAGCTTAAAAATGAAGAGACATCCTGCAGTTAGGATAAGAAATATGTTGCTTTAGTTTTTTTGAGCACAAGATACACTATTCAAATATACCATCATCTATGCCACTTTTGCTGAGGAGAAGGGACAGCAGCAAGTACAGATGAATGTGAGAACTGTCAGGATATCTTTTTGTGCCTTTTCACTGGCTTACTAAGACTGTGCATTTCTTTGGGTGCATCTGCATTAGCGTTTCAATTCAGGTCTGGAGTCTGTCTTTCAACCACAGATCTTCAGTTTCTTCACTTGCTGTACTTCGGTTCCTACCATAGAATACCTCAGAGTCCTAAAACAGCATCAGATGAAACCAAACTGAGGGATGCGGTCCAGGAACATATCTAATGCGGTCTAACCATTAACAGGAACTCAGTTCACAAGGCTGACTTAGTTTACAGACTGAGTCCAAGTTAAAGCTTTCCAAACTTCATGCAGCCTGGACCTCAGTCCTTCAGCGCCAATTGCTTCACTCGTTAGACCTGCTCCTTCTTTACTATCTGCTGCTTGAGTGATACCAGGTAGCACTATAACACCACACAAGCCAGGACTGATGTTGCATTAGTTGCTTTTATTCTACCCCATCTTAAATTAAATTCCAATTTTTTACAGCTTAATTTATTATTTTCTTCGCAAGCTATTTGCTCTTCTGAGCTGTGTCAGAGGGAAGGGGAGGGTCTAAATTGGTAAAAAAATTGTTGAGAATTGTATAATACCAAGTAGAAACATCAGCTTCACAGATTAGGGAGAAAGTGGGACCCTAATGGAAGAGAAGCTGTTGGAGAACAAAGCACCATCTGCATTGCTGCCCATTCAAAGCTGGGAAGATGAATGAAGTAGCGATGGAAATTCAGTGTAGGGCCATTTTTTTTCTGAGGAGATAGCTGAACATGGTATTTCCATTTATCCTCTCTTTTAAGTCTAATTTAAATTCTAATGACTAATGTTTTACATAAGAGAGGCCCCTGCTACAGCCATAAAAATATTGGAATTTTTTGCTACTACTGCACAAAGTACACTGCTGCATTAGCCAAATGGTGCTGTGATACAGCCAGGTTCAGATCGTATTGTATATAATACAGAACGTCTGCAATTTTTCTTGTTTCCCTGGTAACAACTGTAAATGCACTAACTCCCCGGACTGCTCCACCCCTCCTGCTGCTGATGTCAGGCACAGGAGAGGCACATGTGCAACTCAACTCCATACCTGTCAAACCAGGCGGACGCTCCGTTTGATCACCCATGTTTTGGTCCCACAAAGACCATTCGTTTGGTGATCAGAGGGCAGTGTTAATTTAGTCAGCTATCAGGATACTGGGGCGGGAGGGGGAGAGAGAAAAAAAATTCACCCACTTGTGCTTTGGTTTTAATCAACAAAGAGAATGGGGAGGCTAAAAGAGCGATCATGTGGCTAGAACCGAGGCGACGTATTCTTTGCTGAAAAAGCAAGGATTAAAGCCATTTCTGTTAATGTTAATAATTTCCGATAATTGGGCGCTGCTCAGTGCCAAAGCATTCTCAAATTCCATACTCTGTCACATGCATGCCAGCAGGGTTAAGCATGAATAATGTTAATACAATGAAGAGGGAAGGAATGAATGAGTATTTTCCATGTGTTAGCTGACAGGATCACTTTGAAATAAATGACCAGTCCTTATTAATGCAGCTATTATTTTGATAAACCAACAAGAATGAATGTGGTATTCATGAAAATGTGATATGCACCATCGCAGGAATCCCACTGTAATTTTGCAATTAATTAAGGTACCTGTAGCTGTTATTGAAAAAGATTGTGGTCTGACCTTAATACCCATGTATTAAGCTGGCATGTTGCCCATTTTCACCTCAGCCTTAATGAAGATGAACATTTGTATGCAAGTCTGTGTCTCACAGTCATTTTGTTCAATGTGAGTTTGTTTAGCTATTTCAGCATTTGCCTCAGTAATTATGAGTCAGCACACAGCTCCAGTGAGTTTCAGTGTGCTAAGGTATATTTTTCATCATCATCCATGGAACAGTTCACCAGGATAACGCAGAAGCTTATTTGATGACTGAAAATGAGAATAGTAACTCTTATTTTCTACAGTGACCTTCCATCCTGCCTCCCTTTTTTGACGTTAATACATGGTACACCCAATGAAAAATTTCAGTTTGAATGTTTTCAAAAAGGAAAAAACTTTTCTTACTAAGGGGCGTATCCCCAAAAATAGCAATTTTCATAAAGACCTTTGGGTTTTATCTAAAACATCTGTCAATCTAAAGCTGATTTTTTTATAATTAAAAACTTTTTAGTTAGTTTAGCTTAGTAAAATGAAATTGAGTTAGTAACAGTTGCAATTAGCAGCAACGGCAATTTTAATAGTGCTAATTCTAGTAATTTACGTTAATGCTCAGAATTTTCAGTCAGGATCATTGTGCTGAAGATTAAAAAAAAAAGCCATTATTGAGGAAGGTGACAGCCTATATCTTCTACTCTGCAGAACTTAAGGAAGGCTATGTATGTGAGCAGTCATGGTGGCAGTAGGGGTCACTTGTATTCATTCCAGATGTCCATATCACCAGGTAAAATAGATCGAACAGAAGCAGAATGCAAAATGATGTCTTCTAGGGAGTAGAGTCATTCCCTCAGGGGGAGATTGGGTTACCCTGCTGAACCAGCCCAAAATACAGGACATGAAAATAAAGAAATCAGGCAAGATAAAAATTTTTTCTAGCACCTGAGAAATTGTAATTCAGGAACTCATCAGGCAGGCACTAATGCCTGAGTAGTGGGAAAGCTGGGCCTTTTTAGCTTTTCAAGAGGAGGTAGCAAACCTAGAGACAGAGAAGTAGAACACAGACTATTTTCCAGTCACTTCTATTTTGCAGGGCTTCATTACTATTATGCAGAGTAAACGATATCTTGCCAGAAGAAGGTTGTTTGGTTATTCTGTTCACCTCTGTTGGTAAAATCCCAAAGGGGAGAGCTGCAGAGATAGCTCTTCCAAGGATGCACATACCTTTTACTGGCAAACACAAGATTCCTCCACCTAGGCTCTGGGCTATATGGATGCAAATTAATTCCAGATCGAAACCATATAGCTGCAGTTAGCACTGTGCTGCGTTCCAGGCAAAAAGCCCATTCAGCTGAGCTCTCAGGACATGTTATTTAGAGAAAATGGGCATGTTAAATCCACTATTTAGTGACTGTTTTGGAGTTCACTCCCATGTAAACAACTTGGATTGTAGTACCATGCAAAAAAAAATACACCCTACTTGATTGGCAGCTAAGCCTGCCATGGGCACCACAGTTCTGTGATGGTTTTAAAAAAAATCTGGGATGAGATGCAGTTCCAGATGTCAACATGTGAGCCAAGTGTCTAAACACCCATATAGTCAATAAGGTTCGAACACTACAATGAGTGGGATCCAGACAGCTATTAAGCTGGTTAAATATGAGGACTTGATTGTCCACACATGGTAATCTAATGTCTTACGTGATCCATACAGGTCTCTTGGACATATTGTAGAACCTATGAGATACCTTGCCTTTCTGAACTGACAGCTGGAGGCCTGTCAAAATGTTATGAGATGTTACCAAAAGCACCAGACACTTCAGTGTGGTTGAATAAACTGAACTCTAATTGTCTATTTCCAGCTGCTCTGAATAGCCCTTAAGATAGACTAAATCTGCATTGACTCCAGTGGAACACAGACATCTAACCCACATGTCGATGCCTACACTGTTGAAACCTAAATTTAGGCTGCTGAATCTAAAGCTTGAAATCCATTCTTGTTATGAGATTGGTATGAGATTCTGTTGCCTGGTAAGTGGATATACCGCAGGGTGTCTTCCTTAGCTTCCAGCTGTCCAGAGATGTCCCTGTGGTCTCACAGAGATCATGTGTGTACTTGCACTTGTATTTAGATACAGTGCTAAATAAAGAATACAGAAGTCCTAATATATAATCTATTACAACCTGAAGGTAATGTGCACAAAAAGATCGAATGCCATAATTTTATTTTTAAGTTGTGCCAAAATAGCATAGAAATAAGCACCAGCCAATTGCAACTATTGGTTTCATATAAAGCTCTTTTTCAACTGTGGACATTAACTAAAGACAAATTCACTTTTCCAACACATGCAAACACTCCAAAATGGGTCCACACATCTCTCTCTGAGATGAGAATTCAACATATGCTCCAATTATTTTCATTACTAAATTCCTCAAATATTTTTATTTTTTCTTTTTTTTCTTCTTCTTTTTTTTTTTTTACTTTTTTATTTCCATCAACCAACTGGGATTCAGAAGTTACTGTAGTGTTATCCAACTTTTAATATTAAAAATTCTGTCTCATAAAAAGTGGATCTAACAGGCATCAAAGACTTGCATTCCACTGCGATTTGGATGGTAAAAAATGTAAAAGTGCAGATCTACACACCTTAATATTCTCAATAAGCTTTCCATCCTGCATCTTTTTATCCTTTAACTGGATGTGACTGCCAATTGAGTTCATATTAAAAAGTAATAAACTTGTACTGGACATAGCATAGGTATTTTTATAGGTATCTTCATATAATTGAGGACAAATGACATCTTGATTAAATTACAATTCTTGTAGATACACTTAAATAGCATTATCTTTTCCAGTTAGCAGATTTAACATCTACTCTCTTCCACCTCATCCGTTAGCCTACACTACCAATGAGAGCTTGATGAAGCCGAAATTCTGTAGCAGTATCTTCGGCAGTAGAGTTGCTTAACAAATGCTGTTTATTGATCTCATGACACGCACTGTCCTCAAGATCCAATTTATTTGAACAAATTCCATTTTTATTTTAGCTTCTCTTACAATCATAAGCATAATTATATATTTTATCTTTGATTTATAACAATGGCAAGAATCTATCTATTGCTCTGTACATCTGTAGAATAAATCAAAATTTTTCACATCCAACATATGTAAAAAGAATTTAATCAAATAGACATCATCTATCACTCTAAACAAAAGCATAAAGCATAGACTCTTTCTGCTGTCCTACATGTCCATCATCTATTTCTCAGACTGCCTACAAAACTAGAGGTGAGCTTTGTAACATATTCGCATGATTAAGAAATCAGTGCACCGAGGAAGGAAAGTTAATTGCTGAGACAGTAAAACTGGCTGCTTTTTGTGGGATATGGCATCAAATTCTGGCTTGAGCATTTGCACTGTTTCTGGTTATTGCAATTCTTGCAAGAAGGTATCCTAAACAATTTAGACACTAAAACTTACGTGCACAAACTAGCGCAGAACTGTTGTTTCCTAGATTTTTGGTTTATGCATTCAATCCAGAAAGTTCTAATAGTAAGTTTTGATGTAATTCTGAGCAGTGTTAATGAGAAATGAATGTCCAATGAGAGCTCAAAAAGAATGAACCTCATTTCTTTCCTTGCGGTTTCAAGTTTCAAGGTACAAGTTTCCAAGCTAGCAGTACAAAAAGCAAGTTCACAAAATAATAGCATAAAAAAAACCAACAAAACCCCAATGGTTTCAGGCTCTATACCTAGGGGAAACTGTTGCATCTTTTTTACCAAACTGAGATGGAAAAAAGCTCTTATCCATTGCCATTACTTAAAAGGACTGATGTCAGTCCTAACATGTTCCTTTAGTTGTATACCTGAGTGAAATATACTTCTCAGTAACAAACGCTAGTATAATCTTTAAAAGCTTGCCTTAAAGTTCTTTTCAATAAAACCCTCAAGTTATAAAAGAAACTAATTTTCCAAGTTGTACAGTGATTCTGACTCATACTTTTCCTAAAATCAATTTCTTACTGTTTAAATAATAGTCTAAAGATCATTTAATAGTTAATAATATTGCAGTAATGCTTAATACTCAGTTTCCAGACAGGTTTATTATAAATTTTTTTGCTGGATTGTGAATTTTCTAACATAGAAGACCTACATTCACCTATGTCCAACCCTAAATTTCCATTCCCTTTCCAGTAATCATATTAAACTCAAAGGAATTATTTCTCCCTAAGTTGAACTCTCACTTCTTCACCAATAGAAGAACTTATCTGGCCAAATTCTTCATTTATACTAACTGTTTCTTGCAACATCCATTTGCTTTTCTAAGTAAATATGCTCCAGGTGACTATGTATCCTCACCCATATTGAATATGTCTTTTCCCAAGAGGCTAGTGTCTTGACAAGTAGCTAAGTGACATGAGGATTCTGCCACAGTGAATTGACTTGTCCAGTCATTTACACACAATATTCACTTAGTGGCTTTATAAAGATCAGATCAAGTTTGCTCTACTTAGGGTCTTTTCAGAGAGCTACCTCTTTTTCTTGTATGTCTCGAGAGACAGCTTTGGTTTTGTTTACAAATTGGTCTGTATTGTTAAGGCAAAGAGGTTGTGGTTTTGTTTTAATTACCACAGCGTATCCTACACAAGGCTTGTTTCTGTTCTCCTGTGAGCCTTTCTGATTCCTCCTCCTCCCTCATGAACCAGCCCACCTGGCTACATCAGGAAAGGGTGAAGAACACACATGAAGAATGTTGGAGCTGTGATGTTCTAGGGGTGAAAAACTGCACACTGCATCCAAAATCAGGGCAGATGCATAATGCTGCATTATGCCTTGCCAGAGAACTCGTGTCACCCGGGTTATTTTGACTGATGGCTCAGAATGTTTTGGTCGGGGGTTCTTTTGTCCTTTTCCAGAGTCTGCAACAACTCCAGCCCCAATAAGTAAGCTCTTGTGCCAAAAGCCTTAGTAAAAGATACTAACGGGTAATACGTAGTGCTCTTTGATGGTAAGAATTTTTTTTCTCTTTTTAGGTATATTGCAAGAGAGGTTTTGTGGATTTTTTTATTATTCCAGTCATTTCTGATACATGACGTGACTGATTTTCAGTTAATCATCTCCATACTATCTTCTCTCATATAACCCCTCTACTAAATTCAATAAAATATGACTTTAATCATTTCCATTTGTCTCACCTCAAAGTAAACCACACTCCAGAAATAATGACACACTTAGGAAGGTCAGTTGATAAGTTCTTCCCTTCCAAACACTACAAATCTTTATCAACAAATCTAAAATTTGTTGTATCTGATAGGCCAGGGTTTGCTCACTGAGACAGAGAAATTATCTGAATGGGAGGAAAAAGAAAAAAAAAGGAAGAGTAAAACTTTACAGAATAAAGATCAATATTATATAAAGGGAAGCTTCGCTTGAAATAAGAATACCTACATCCTGCCTAGCTGTTGAGGATGAACAAAGGTAATTGCAAAAATCCTCCCATCTCAAAGCTGGAGATTCCAGAAAGGTGATTAATTCCACTAGTAGGGGAACATGTTCTTTTCTCTGGAAAGTAATAAAAGAAAGTTAGTCTGCCAGTACCTTAAAAGTTGCCATGAAATAAAAATGGAGTTCTTCCTCTATCATGGGGCTAGACACTGTCCTGCTTCTAGAATTCATGGGTATAAGTCCCACTGAGATTTGGCCTACTTTATTTTTCTGCCTTTAAACAATCCTACACTTATATTTTATCTCTCTCCTTTTTAGTGGTAAATCTCAGATATGATTTTTTTAAAAAATTTGTTTTGAAAATGTCTACTATGAAAAAAGAACAAATTGATTTATTTACAACCAGAAGTTTTCTATTCTACTCTAACCTTGTTTTAGAACAGGCCTAGTATTTAAAAAAAAAAAAAAGTTAACTTTCTGATTAATTTTCTTCTTTTTCCTGAGAGATTCTCAACAGTCCTCTTTACGTCTACTAATAAGACTTTTGGCTGCATGGAAATCTAAAATTATCACAGCTGTTGAAGCATGCTGACACAGTTAGACAATCAAAAATTGCATAGACTTCTGTCTTTTTAAATTAGAAGTTGCAGGGAAGAGTTTCCTGTCACTAAGCTGATGTTTTCTCTTAATTCAAGAACTATTCATATCTCTGAAGATTAGCAGTTCTAGAGGACTCAGCCAGTTCAATATTATTTTTTGCTACTTGAGCATAGATTAACTTCATCATAATAAAATGTGAGCTATGCACTGTTCATTATCAGATCATTTTCAAAAGTGTCATGCTATCTTATTGAAAGATAGTCTACGACAATAGTATTTCTATGGGATTTATATGTCTCTAGTTTAATCAAAGAGGACAGAATCAGTGCTATGGGTTACAATAAACTGGCAGGTTCTCTGGAGTAAAATCTTTTCTCCTAAGAGGACAATGGCCAGATTCTGAACCTAGTTACCTACTTTGAGCTCCTAATACAGACATCATTCTGTCTCGAAACTGAGACCCTGGCAACATCAAGGAACCTGGATCATCTGATTGAGCAGTGTCACAGAGAGCCAGCGCTGTGGTTCCACACAGTGAGCATGAGGCTATTTACATCAGTCTGGCAGCTGACCACAGCTACATCTCAACACCTATCTCCCTCCAGAGTGCAAGTGTTCCTGCTGCCTCAAAGTCCGGGAGGACAGTCTGTGTCCAGAGAGCAGGCATCTTACTAGTTTGGAGACACTGAGCAGTACTGAAGGTTAACCCGGCATTTAGAGACACAGTGCAGAAAGCAAGTAGCATGAATTTCATTTCTACCTTGGCCTGGGGGGTTCCAAACTCCTATTTCTCTCTTCCCTGGACACTGCCTTAATTAGGGATTTAGAGAGAACCTAGCCTGCCTCCCATGCTTCCTCTTCAAACTGCACCAATACATAGCACACAAAGAAAAAAGCTGTGTGGTCAAAAATCAAAGAGAAGGGGTTTGCCTCCTAGTGGTTGGGACACTCTCTCAGATGTGAGTCTGATGCCTGCACCTTGGATTAACTGCTTTTATCCCATTGCTGTATCAAGCAAAATTCATAGCTATTCCATGGAGTAGGGTCCAGTTCTACCCATTTGATTTCCGTGCCCTCTCCATTAGGGAGTCAGCCTTGCTCTTTCCTTCCTCATTTTGTGATTTCTCCCTCTAAACAATTGTCTACTTCAGCAGGAGGAAAAGAGCCCGTGTCTCCTAAATTCTTGCTGAGTGTTTAAAATGTTGGGCCAATGAATAAAAGACTGGAAGCCCTTCTTTTTGTGGTGTTTTTGACAGAAATGATCCCTTCTCTTATGCTTTTTACTTGGTTCACTGCTGGCAGTACAGTTTCAGGGTGAATGGACTACAATGAACGTGTCAGATCACTTCAGAGATTCGAGCAAAGTTTCAGACTTCTAGACAGTTTTGATAGGTGATGGAGCCTACAGACAATGAGATCAGTGAGATCCTTACTTGCCAATGTCAAAGTACTTTGTACCCATTGTAACATAAAATCCTAAAAGTAAGTGACCATTCTGAATTTTGGTATCTCTAGAGCAAAATCTAAGCAAAACTACCTTAGCATAAGGTTTTAGATTTCTCTGACATTTCATTTTAAACAATGAAAGACAGTGATATGTCTCTCCTGATCTAAGATTTTTTTCTGTCTGTAGACATTGCATTTATGTCTTAGAGTCTGTATGGAATTTAATAGGTTTGTTCCACCAGAGAGAGGAGGGAATTCTTGAGCAATTATGTTCTAAAACTAACAGTTAGATCCATCATACTTCATGCCAAAAACACAAGAGATGTGGGTGACTATAGGAGGTACATCATTTCCTAGAAAAAAAGCAAGAAAAAGGCTGGACTGTTTGTTTTGGTTACCAAAAATTCTCTAATTATCTTAAGATACCCGAACAACATGAGATGAAAAACTGTCAAGAGATTTTTGGTTTTCTCTGGTAACAAACAGCATTCCCCACTGAACTACACATTCAGGATGAATCTCATAATTAATATAGACATGTCCAGGTTTGAGGATTTTACTGTCAATAGTATAACATAATTTGGTTTTACCCCAAGTTCCTCTTTTCTTTTCCTCTTGATAGAATTCAAGGACATTTTTGGAGGATGATCCTTTTCCTTGGGAAGTGGCCAAGTTTTTGAATAATAAAATGTGACAATAATTAGAAAATAGTTTGAGTGGGTTAATGAACTGTGATCCATTGAGTCATGGATTTCGGAGCAGGTGTCTGACTGCAAGCCAACCGCGAGGTTTGTTTTTTCTAGTCATGTGTCTAGGTATGTTGCATCGTCTGGGTCTCTTTTGGAAGAAGATGTGATATTTTTTTTGTTGTTGCTTTCTGCTTTGTTGCTTCTATCCAACGTCTTTATTCTCAATTTGTTTGCTTTTCCCTAAACCCAAAATCTGTCTTTTTCTTTTCTTTTCTGTTGAAATTTAACTAAATCTGCAACTAGGCTGATGAAAAGAAGGGGATCTAGAGTTATTTGGGTGCAAGTAGGCTCTTACAAATTGAGGACATGAAACCGTGAAAGCAAATTTGACTTCCATGTGTGATATCTTATTATAGGAAGCCACAGGAAAAAGTATTATGTCTCCTATATATTGAAGAGGAGTGGCTCTGAAGAAACACTCAAGGAACATCCATTAATGTCTTTTCTAAGAAAGAACATGTTTCTCAGGCCTTTCAGGTGCACAAGATGAGCATCTGGTGATAGTGCCTATCAAAACTGTCAAAATCAATGCATGCAGCAATGCTAATTACACCCTGGAACAGGGTTGTGAAGTCATTTCAGTTTAAGGGTTCAAGAGTTCTAGCATTCTGTATTGGTATACCTGGGCTGGGTATGAACCAATGTCTGAGCCCCAAAATACAGCAAATGCCATATTACTAGAGTAGGAAATGCAGAGAAGATAGGACTAGCATTTAATGTCCTATAGAAGGACTGCAGGGCTACTTCAGACCAGCCCACTCTCCATCTCGTACATCCTGAAGCCTACAGCCCTTATGTACTTGTGGTCATTTAACCCCTGTAAACACCTAAGCACAATACAACCGCTTACTCACTCCTCACATCCGTGGTGGGATGGGGGAGAGAACTGGAAGAGTAAAAGTACAAAAATTCGTGTCATGAAATGAAGACATTTTAATAGATAAAGCAAAAGATGTCCATACAAGCAAAGCAAATTAAGGATTTAATTCATCACTTTCCATTATCAAGAAGTTTGGCCATTTCCAAAACTAGGGCTTCATCACACCTAGGTTACTTGGGAAGACAAACAACATTGCTCTAAATGTTTCCCTCTTCCTCCTTCTTACCCCATCTTTTATTGCTGAGTGTGATGTCATATGGCATGGGATATCCCTTTGGTTACTTTGGGTCAGCTGTCTCAGCTGTGTCCCCTCCCAATTTCTTGTGCACCCCCAGCCTGCCCACTGGTGGGATGGGAAGCAGAAAAGGCATAGACAGTGTGCAAGTATTGTTCAGCAATAGCTAAAACATACCTGTGTTATCAACACTGCTTTGTTCACGAATCCAAACCATGGCACCATACGAGCTGAAGAAAATTAACTCTATCCAGCCAAAACCAGCATAGTACTAATGGGTCCTCAGGTGGTGCATTCAGAGCCTGTGGCCCATTCATAGTGTGCAAGTCGCCCAGAGCTGAAATTTGGTTTAAATAGCACAAAACTTTTGCACAAGGCCCTGAGATGCTGTACCACCCAATGCTGCAAAAGTGCCCTGTGTTAGTATTTACACCTGAGAGATGCTGCGAGTCATGTTAGAACAGCTTATACATGTCATTACACATTGCTCTGCAGCCTCAATGTATACTCCTTATACATTGCTAGGTTATCTCTTTGGTTGCAGTCTGAGTTTCGTACAGTTATATTCTGAAAGGGAAATGTTGCTGAAACCCAAGTTTTCATGTGATTTCATATCCAAACCAAACCACATGACAAGCTGTGTCTGATTTCTGCACAGAAACATGAAATGTTTCTTTCCAGCAAGGCATGAAACCAGGCGTGATTCACATGGCTTATACTTTTGTTTTGAACTTTTGCAGAACTCTGCTCTGTATCTCATTACCAGTCCCCAAGAGACAGCCCGTCTCTAGCCCTTAAATGGGGATTTTGTCAGGAAGCATCTCATATACCATAAAGGAAAGTTTCAGTTTTGGCAAATCAGATATCTCAAGGAAAGTGGATAAATGGTGTCGGAGATGAGCTTTCATAAACAATTTCTGTGTGTGCATTTCTCACAGAGAAACAATGAGGAAACAATTTGAAACAACACAAGGGTACATCTCTAAATGTGTTTTGCAAGATTATAAAGATACAAGCATTAACCCATGTTAGACTAGACTGCAATATTGGGTATATTTATTGCCTGGCTCTCGCCATAGGACTGTGTGTTTTCTCTTTTGCTAAGCTAATCAGATGCCACTATGGTTTTCATCTTCTCATGGCCAGGTCTCCAGGTTTTTTATCTTGGAAACAGAATGTTTTACGTTAGACTAACACTGCTTGAAGTTGTTAATACAAGCTTCCTGAAATCTCACTCTTCAGAAAAACCTGACTGTGCATTTTGCAAGTGGAGCTACATATGTAATTGTTCTGTGGGGAAGTTATAGGGAAAATACAAACTCATACTGTGTTCCAGCCTATCAGTATTATGTCTTACAAGGTAGAAACAAACACTGTTTTTAAAAAATTCATACATCTTGCAGTCTTAAATGCTTCCAGGTCTACAGATTTAAATTTAATACTGTATTTACTCAAAAGAGGTCTGCTGTTTTCCTCAGATTTTTTCTTTCCATCCCAGAGGTTCAAGCACTAGCTGAACCTGTTACAGTAACCAGCCACCTATCTATGCTGGGTACAGTAAGGTTCTCCAAGCATCTTTTACATTCCTCTTCCATATTACCCCCTTTTTTTTAACCTCAACTCCCCTTTTCTTATTATTTTATTGTACAAAGTCATCAACAGCAGGATAGAGTTCTGTTTTCTCTCATGCTGCAGGCTCACCGGAGGCCACTCAAAAGCCCTGGATGTTGTTAACGCACACCATAGTGTTCTTGGTTGGGTGAACTATATTAACATCAGTACAGCATCTCCAGGTCAGAGGTAGTTATTCTATAGCAGTAGGCATAAAGAGATAACAATGTGATCAAAAGATGAAGTAGATTTATTATGAGTCTAACATAAAAAAAACATTAGGTCCAGACTTTATGTGAATATATAAAAGTCCTATACTGGAGGGTGAAACTGAGAACCGTAGCCATTATTCTAGTGTTGTGTTTACTTGAGCAAATAAGATACCACTTGAGCTGGGATGGACTTTTAGCATTCTAGGATGCAATGCTCTCCAACTCACCACCACGTCTAGAGTGCATCTTCATGCTTTTCTTCCATACAGCAAATATCTATCAAATCCAGACATGCACGTGTAACACATGCCTCTTTGCCACTAAGATTTGCAGCATGAATTTAACCGGTGATCAAAGCAAAACATTTTTTTTGACTTTTGAGGCAATTCTCTCAGATTCAATGGAAAAAGGAATTTTCAAGGTTTTCCATTTCATTATTTCAAGACTTCCATATAGAATATTTTATGCTCCTTCTTTCTCTTGCTCCTTCTTTCTTGGTGAAATTATCTTTCAATATATTATACCATAGTGTATATGGTATATATTGGACCTACTATATGGTATGTATTGGTCCAGCAATATTGGACCTAAGCTTATGCTGCTCTCATCTCCTATTGCCTGTCAGCTCTTTGAAAGGTTCACTGATCTTCATTGTAAGCATTTCTTCTTGTATCAGCAACAACGTATATATTCAAATGTAATGATTTCAAACATACCTGATCGAACAGGACAAAGTCATATCTTACCAAAAATGCTTTCTGATTTATTGTTACTGTTTGAAGACTACATTTATCAGCCTGATTGGGTTAGCAGAGCAGCTAATAAACCAATGTGCTTACTCTTTGACAGCCTCAGGTAAATATGTATGGGTGAGAACCAAGATTAAAAACCTTCTATGTAGCAGAGGCTGAAACTAGTTCAAAGCAAACATTTAGGAAAAAAGAATTGCAATTATGATAAGGTGCAGCAAGTAGCCTAGCAATTATTTAACAGTTTCTTCCACAGAGGATGCACAGTAATGTTGCCTGTCCTGAAGTGATTAAGAAGTCATATACCCTACATCTACCACTAAAGCATTTTCTCAAGTTCAATCACTGCTTAACAGTTGAAAATAAGACTTTTCAACAGGTTATGAAATGAGAGGAAGGAAAGAGAGGAAGAACTATATAGCTAGCTGGTATTTCAGAGACTGTTGAAAATTATAGCAATGGCTTTTTGGACAAGGTGCCACAGATGCCAGTAGTAAAAAAAAAGTTCAAAAATGTAATGTGACTTAAGCCCAAGTCAGCTTTTCTGATACAGGGTTTTGACAAATTGGATATAGGCTGAGATGTTTGATGGGCACAGTACAGGATGATATAATTTCAAAGGTTTTATGCAAGGATATCAGCAAGTTTGCTGGTGATACCAAACTGGGAGGGCTGGCCGACACTCCAGAGGGCTGTGCCACTATCCAGCGGAACTTCAACAGGCTGGAGAGCTGGGCAGAGAGGAACCTAATGAGGTTCAACAAGAGCAAATGTAAGGTCCTGCCCCCGGGGAGGAAGAACCCCAGGTACCAATATAGGTTAGGGGTGGATCTTCTGGGAAGTACTACTGAGGAAAAGGATCT
>JAOXJM010000001.1:138115012-138127700 GCA_026413425.1 Tringa solitaria
CTCCCCGGGCAGCCTATTCCAGTGTCTGACCACTCTTTCTGTGAAGAATTTTTTCTGAATGTCCAGTCTAAACCTCCCCTGCCGCAGCTTGAAGCCATTCCTTCTTGTTCTAAGCCATTCCCTCTTGTTCTAAAGAGGGAAAAGTTCTTGTTTCCTACCTGTGTCAGCCCTGGCCCTCCTCCCTTACAGTCCCTTCATTCAAGATGTCAGAACCACAGGGCTGAAAAATCAAGCACATTACAAAGTAGGCACATTTACTATAATGGTAGGGCAGAGAAAGAAAAGAAAGGAAATATATTTTTAGTCACGTCATTGTAGAAATGTAATGAATTGCAGGTAGAAGTAAATATTGCATGGTAATTAACTAAAATCAGTCTGTGGAGGTGTTCCAAAATGCCCAGAGGCTGCAAAATATTTTTAATAATTTCATCAGTATTCTTAACTCTTTATATTCAAACAATTATTATCATTGTTTATTTGTTTTCTGATGATCTTTGACAAAATCTAGACACGTCACGTATAACACAAGTGTCATAAATTGGGCACCAGCCCGAATTTCCTTCACCCAAACTTATCTCACCTACACTAGAAAAACCACTTTAATATTTCCCATCCACAGCTCAGACAGAATTTGCAAGTACTGATCATCTCAGGAGAATGCCAGTTCTTATCAGATGTTGTCACTAAAAAGGTTTAGCGAAGTCTGGATAAACATGCAGTGTTTTAGTTGCCTTACTAAACTATATTTTCGAAGTTCACCCATCACTAATCATAGTCTGATAGCTTGTCAGAGATCATTGCAAAGAATTCCCCACTGTAAATAAAAGCTTTATGAACACAGCTAGTTATAATGCTTTGGATTTAAATGGATGTTTTTTGGCAAGAGGGTTCTGTCAACATTTATCAGGGAGATGGGCATACATTTTATGTTGTTTTGGTTCCACAGCTAATTTGGACAGCAAAATGAGATTTCCTTGTAATGAGTACAAAGCCACCTGCTTTGTCTCTTTGGAGGAATTTAAAATATTTAGCATATGAGGTATAAGTATATCAGAAGAGTTCTCATAAATATCAGCAGGAAAGCTGTCTAGGCATAGAGATCTCCTGAGTAAAAGAATCAGTATTTAATAGCTCCCTTAATCTCACTTAATGTTAATGGACAATTGGAGGAAACTACTCATCTGGAAATTACTTTAGCAAATTAAACGTGGCCGAGCATCTTTCCTTAAGTGAATCTGAAAGCAAGTCATCCATCTTACACGGGATTTTAGAGAAGTATCCAAAGTCTGAAAACTGTGTGTCAGTTTAGTAAATGAAAGTCACTTATGCGCTTACATCAACATATTGCACGCTCAATCCGCACCTAGCCAGAGCTCAGTAACCAGTCTCTTTGCCAGCAAATTCCACTTACAAACACTGCACCTCAAAAATTTATGAGAAACAAAAGCTTTTCAATATTGTGCTAGCTCCAAACATGTTGTTTGATGGTTTTAAAATTATTTTCTCCTGATGAGACTTGTTCATTTTCATTGTTGTTTTGTGCAGTGCTATCATGACAAATGTTAATCATTATGTATACTATGTCATCTTCCACTTCCACAAAGACATCACCAAATTTCACAAATACTTTGAACCTTCATTTAATTAAAAGGTGTTCCTATACAGCATAAAAATATGTGTATTTAGCTACCGTCCTTACTACTCAGTGTACCTTAAAGTGTTTCAGTAAGATGAGCAAATATTACTTTGTACCATTTTACTAAGAACCTGAGGTACAATGCAATTACCTGCTTTGCAAAAAGTGCCTATAAGGGTTGTCCTGAATCCATGTTCTGTCCTTAAAAAGAGTAGCACATTGCACTTCTAACCATGGTGCTCAACTGAGGGGGCATCAATGATCAGGCAGCAGATTTGAAAATTTGTGAAGCTCACAGTTCGTCTTCACGTGGAACACAACTCTGTCAGGGAAGACATTAGCACAGGATACTAGGGAGGCCAAGTATATATGTGTTCAAATATTATAAAGGTACGTGGAGGATAGGTTCATTGGTGTCAAACAACATCATGGAGATGGTGTGATCTCCATCTCAGGAAGTCTCTAAACTGCTAATTGCCAGAAAAACTGTATCAAGGAAAGATTACTGTATATATGATCTGCTTGAAACTCTTCAATAAGCAGTTTGCAACTGCTGTTGGAAAAATACGAGGCTGTCCAGAAAAGCTATCCTTATGTAAACTATTAAAGAACCAAGCAGATCAGTGGAAATGTTGCAGACAGGGAGGACATAAGATTGAGAATTTATGTCACGCTTTTGTTTTTCCTGCACACATTCTTCATTTTTTTAAGGTTCAAGTCTTTAATGCTTCTATAATCCTTTATCTCGTCACTTGTTTCAGCCCATGAACTTCCACGTGAAGTGTTGATCATTGTCATAAACTCACCTCACAAATTAGAGAACATTTTTTGACAGTAGGAGACTGCATTCATGCCTACCAAATTCCAATTGCTTTTAGTTAAATTACACTCAGCATGAATTTTGACTGGAGCGTTTATTTACTTTGAAATGGATAAACACATTTTTAAGTGCCTACTAATAACTCTGTTTAGGTATCTGATGATAAATTAATTCTTTAAGTGGCAATGTGGAAACCAGTGGAAATGAATTTGATCTATTTAATTTCTATTTGAGAGGAAGGATTTGGAACCATATTATACATTGGTTTCCAAGCACTCTCCTTGCATATTTTAGCACTGTAATAGTATAAAAGAATATGCATATGTTTATTATACGATGGAGAAAAAGGGGTACCTAAGCTATGTATAATACATCAAAAGGGGCCTGCAGGATTCAAAGACCTATACAAATTATTAGAAAGAGAAGAATTTAAATTATTTTTTATTTCTGATAGTTTAGAATAAGATCCAAATGTTGACATGGATACCTTCTTCATAATTTCTCTAACATACTAAAAGAATTCTGTTTCCTGGAAGAACATGATGATCAGTCACCACACTAGGGTGTTAAAAGGCCAAGTTCAGCCCTAACATAAGTCTAATTCCACTCTAAATCAATAGAATTAGATATATTTTATAAAATTATTTTATTTAGTTTATTGACTCCCAGCAGGCAGACTTGTCTTGCAAAAGGAAATGCTTGTCTTGCAAATGCTTGTTTAGCAAAAGGAAAAAATACACTCAACTTCTAAAATTATTTTCTAGTGACGTTGTTGGGTATATATAACCTCAAACATATTTTTAAAAATTTCATATCTGAGTACATTTCAGTGTTTTACTTTTTTAGCCAATCATTGTAATACAGAAGTTCATGTGTTTCTAGGTTTCATTATTGCCATCCTATTACAAAGAATCTAGAAAATAAAGCTGAGGATGTAAACACTGAATTAAGCTTGAGCTTCTCGTTTTTCAAGAATTCATCAGATAAATTTAAAATCAGATTAGTATCATATATTTGGACATTTGGTTCATGTTCTTTACAGTTCTTATATATGTATTAGCTTTTCATTGAAGAAGTCTCTGGTGTATTTTTAATCTCTTTTTAGTTCATATTTTTTCAATTTTCAGTTGATATGAACGATAGATATCTAAACACAGTTTGCAGTTGAATTTAAAGAAGCTGTTTCTCTTACTCAGACTAAACTCATGTAAACATAAGCCATTGTTCTTCAAATTAGGAACAGAACTTCTTAAATAGAAAAAAAAATGAAATTTAAAGTATGTCTTGAAGTAAGAGAGGCACACAAGTTAAAATAATTGTTCTGATTCTTGCAAAAACATCTCACATTGAGTTTTAGTTTTCACTTACCACTGAGTAAACTTATCCTTCCTTATATATTCTTTGCTATGAAATGAAGAATATCTGACATGCAGGACAAAAAAATATATACATCACACTGAGCAGCTTATGATGTGATCAGGAAAATCTTAACATAGAATCAGGCCATGGCTGAGTAAATTATAATCTAATCATATCCAAACTCAGTATAACTTCCCTTTTTGATGATAAATAATTCAATGTGGGAAGTGAAATGAGGAAGGATAAGTTGCTCAAACCATGCAAGTATTGCAGGGGAACTTCCATCTGGCTTCACCCCGCACGACCACAATTTTTCACAGCAGTGCAATGCCAACAAAAATAACTAATTTACTCTGTAAACCTTGAGTAAAGTTTTTGGTGAATCAAGTCCAAACATCCTTTTGCATGGTAAGAGGACTTGTGATAGGGCTTGTTATCACAACAATTACTGGCACGCTTAGGATAAGACACTATTTTTCTTACACTGAAAGTGTCCAACTTTACTAATACATTAACAAGATTCGTTTCCTATTGGTTCCTTCTCCCCTCCCATGTTTTTTCTCTTCTGAAACTCAGGAAAAAAAGTGGATTATATTTTTTTAAAAAATTCCTGGACTCTGAATGCTCTACTTCAGCTGTGGCCTTGTCACTTCTTTACTAACAGAAAATATAGCAAAAAGTCACAGTTCAGTTGGTCCTTCTTTTCTCCACAGGAGAAAGTTAATCAAGTCTCCTGGCACAACCTTCCCCACTCCGCTCAGTTGTACTGCCCACTGTGGTGGCAGTAAACTCAGGTTTACCCACCTGCATGACAATGGAAATACTGGCTAGGCTTGACTGTTTCCTTTTTTACGTTGTGATCTAAATTATGTGTATGTTGTGCAGTGAGGAAAGTATCTTCTACCTGTGAAATCTCTCCAGATCTGGTGGCCCCAGTCTCGTGGAGTACACCAGAGGGAAACATAGTGTGCTCAGAGGTTCTGGCATACGTCTAGACTGAGACATTTGTATCTCCTCTGGGTTAGCAGACCATAGTACCTGACCAATGTGCCTACTGTTTTCCTTTGTTGTCTGAAAATCGTAACAACACGTGGAGCATACCAAACACTTTGAAAAACATCACAGCGATGTAGCAGGCTCCACCTTGCCCACATGCTGGAAAGGCAGTGCGAGTCCTCCATCACAAAATGTCGCTACAGCTTACGTTAGAGACCTCATGACAGCAGCAGACCCAAATCTTCCTTGCATCACTCATGGACAAGTGGCATTTAGCTCATCTTGAGTTGTAGCTCACATAAAAATTTCAGGGAGCTCATGTCTGAGTCTTCGGTCATTAACAAGAACCAATTACTCAGACAAAAGCTCTCCTCAGAAAAGTAGCTAAATATTATGCCAAGCCAGTTCTCCTTTTGTGGAGAGCAGAGAAATAGGTAACTGTGTGATAGGTCAAAAATGAAATTGCTGTTCAGCCTGAAATAGTTTATAAACAGCTAAATACTGCAGAAAATTGTAATTCTAAATGCTGATGTGAATGGGCTTTTGGCAAATCTATGTTATATCTCTGCTTTACTGTCATGCTTGGTCTGACAGCTGCCATTGCCTGACAGTCATTTCAGTAAACATGATTATTATTTTTTTTTCTCCTATGGGTAACAATAATGTTTTACATTTACAGTGTATACTTTCATTTTCCATTTATAACAATAAAAACATATATCTCTTGAACAAATGCTACTTATATTTACAAAAGGAGAGAAGATAAAGGAGGTTAAAACACTAATATTTTGTCTACGAATAAAAAAAGATAACAGGAACAAAACAGTGTGTTTTTTTAAAAAAGATACTGACAATTTTTAAAGAAAAATGTAGAAACCAATCACTCACATGCAACTCTGCCTCGCAAGAAATACAGGAGATGTTTAAAGGTTTTAAATCCACTGCAACTAAATTTAGCACCTAAAATATTACCAATTTTTTCTTCTTGATGAACAGTCTTGATGCTCAAGTTCACGAGAGCTTCATCAGAAAGAGGCATATGCCTATGATAGGTAAATTTCTATCCTATCAACCTAAATCAGATGGAGTGGGTTTCATCCCTAGTTTTTTCATCGCATTTCTCACCTGCCCTTCTCTGCTCTTGTTTGGGGAATTAATTGGGAGTCATAAAGGCAAAGACTAAGTCAATATTTTAACAAAAAGCTAAAATCAAACAGTGGAAAAAATGCCCTTCGGTCCCAACATCCCACTCATCCTGCAGTTAGAAACAGGAGAATCAAGTTTCTTGTAATAGGTGGTTATTTTTAACCCCAAAATTTTCAGTCTTTCATTGGAAAATAGGCAGGATGGATACAGGCCATATATGTCTCAGGAGGAAGTAATTTCCAAAGAGGAGGCTGCACCGTGGGACAGTCCCTGGATCAGAACCAGCCACCTTTTCCTTGGGTATGTCAGGAGCCTTCCACAGGAATAAGGAGTAGAGCCACCGCCCTCTTGAAAGATCAGGCCCTCAGGAATCTGACCGAATTGCTACCAAAAATGATACAATGGCTGAAGGACATGTGTTCTCAAACACAGTTAAAGCAAAAAAGGGGGTTTAAAAAAAGTATTTAGTTTTGTTCTTTGTGCAACTGCAAGTTACACTAATGCCGCCTAGGGAAGGGACAATATCTGAAGCCACCCAAATGACAGCAACCATGTCCCAACACATTGTACCAAGCAGCACACGTTCTTGACTCCAGGAAATCCCATGTCAGCGGATGTGAAATGTAAAAGACATGCATAAGCTCTATTAGGAGTTGGAACCTCATCTGATTAAAAGAAAGGAGTCAGTTCATTGAAGTCAGTGCAGCTGCAATAATTTATATTAGCTCAGAACCCAGCCCTAAGCTTCTTTAATGCATGTGGTTTTATTTCTTAATAATTTATTAAGCATGGTTTAAAAGACAAATCATTGATGGTGATTCCTGTCAGAGAGAAAGCTTTCATGCTAGCTGCATTGTGTCTGACAAGGCAACACATACGGTGGTCCGGCTTCTATTGTACACAAAGAGCAGGATTCAATTGCTTAAACATTGGCATCTGTTGCCACTTGAGACATCTCAAGCGACCCCACCTGGTCTCCAGCTGCCTGTCTAGGAGGACACAGGTCTCTTGTAAGTCCTGTGACATACCTGTCAGCCCCATGCAGATGTCTCGGGTGTCCTGGGGCATATCAAACAGCACTAGACACTTGTGTTCAAGCTACTGAATCCCTCCCAAGGTCTGCAAGGATAGAGGAAAGAATGTGTATTGCACAGCTTCTCTTGATTTGATGTCTGCTTCTTTTACTGTTTTAAACAACCTTAGCTAGCAAACTTGAATTTAGTAGCAGTTTTAGTAAGATAAATTTCTAAAACAAAGGAGGTTTTTGCGATGTTTTGCCTGTGCTGGGGGCTATGCAAAATATTAAATATTATGCAGCTCGGTAGGTCAAAACTAAAGCAAACAGGTAGTTCAGCTTTCTAACCCTGTGGCAGACTATCATCTGTAAAAGCAAAAACTTGCTAAAATGACAGATTTTATTTACAAATTTACTAGAAGTGAAATTAATTCCCCATAGCTTTGGAAAAAGGATTCAGCACCAGACTGCAGATATCTAAGAACCAAATATAGGTCAGTGTTCACATCTGAGACAGGTGTAAAAGCTCTCACAGTGGTGGATGGGATGTGCAGCTCAATTTACGTGTAGCACGAAGCAACATATTTCACCTCCCACCAAAAGATGGAAGTCTTCTGCACACCTATGTTGAATCTAATGGACAATGTCTTATGCATTTTAAAATATCCCTGATTGCAGTAGATACTTGTGTTTAGATACTAATATCTTGTCCAGTCAATGGAGTATGGAGTCTGGAGAACCATATGCTCAACCAGAAGAGGGCACCTGGAATCACCCACAGGAACCCAGTAATATTTTTTGTGTCCTGTGGTGTCTCAGACATCCACAAGGGTTGAAAGAGACAACACAGAACATTCAGATTAGTCCATGGTTGGAAGTCAGTTTGGATAACTTTAGTCATTAAAAATCATTGGACATCATGTTTAGTCAACTGTACTAAATCACTGTGTATGGGCTAATCACTCTGGGCTTCCCCAACAAGCAGTAGACAAAATCAAGCATTAGAGATGTGTCCATTATAGCAAGGTAAATCATGCCATTATAATGCACATCTTCCCCCGCTGACTATAGAAAAGCCTAAGGTTACTAATGGATACATCTACTAGATACACGGACATCCACAGTGAAGGCTGCATATGGTAGGATGAATCCCTATAATTTCACATAAAAAAAACCCAACATGGTTAAGCAACTCTTTTGGTCTAGTCTTGACTTACATATTAATAAATAGATTTACTAATGACATTGTGACAGCTTTGGCTAAATTTTTTAACAGACTAACTGTGGAGGCTAGAAATAGTACTACCTATATATACAGAACAATTTAAACACTGTTTTAAAATCAGGATTTGCTTTATAGGTTCAATGCATCATTAATATGCAGTGTACCTAATCCCCTGATACAAATATTTTTTATTTGGCAGTTTATGTTGGCAAATGAAAGCTTCTTAGTGCATATTGTGGAGACCCATTCGACCTTAACTCCAAAAACCACTGGAAAAACCTTGGAAGATCTTCTCTAATCCACTCATCTGTACTTGATTTTCTACTGGTATTTTATAAGTTTTGTAAACCTGGATGGGATAATATTCTGGCCCTTATGGCTGCCTGCTTTTCTTTTCTTGCTTGCATTTCTGAGCATAAAGCTTTTGTTGCTCACTGAACAAAGAAAGTTCTTGGAATCACTGAGGCAGTAGCTCTATGCTCACCTAATTACTTTTCTGAACAACTGCAATTCTCTAGATGATTTTTTTTTTAATATTGAGACAATCTTCATATCAAGCTTTTTCACAAGCCCAAACTTCTGATGGAGTTTTCTGTATCTCTCTTAGTGCAGCAAAATCAAGTTCAAGTTGTCTTAATAACAAAGTCAGAATAGTTCTAAAAAAAATTTAAAGAATTCCTATGGGTTTACTTAGGAAGAGGTGCTGGATTTAAATATTAAAGACTCAACAGTATTAAAGGCTACAAAACAACAATATCATTGAATTGAATAGATTCTAGAGAGCATTTTGATATATAATTTATATATGTAAATTATTTAGTACTTATGCAAATCAGTCTATTATGAAGCACCCCTGTGCTGTGAATGGCATTTCAGCACATGGACCCATCAACTGGTAATAAAATAAATATTGAAATAAAATTTGGGTTTAGTTTAAATTTATGTATACTGATGGCGTTAAGCTGCAGAGAAAGTTCGAAAGCACAGTACTGAAAATTTAAGAAAAAAGTCATCTATACATTTAGTGAAATACCTTTAAATAATGTGAATGTTCTGAAATAAATCTCAGTCAGAATTACCATTTATATCATTATGGGCTATGACGATTTATTGTAGCTAAGTATTGTACATAAAAAGTGCTAGTCTGTCCTGGAGATCTAGGCATCTAAATAGTCAAAATATAGAAGTAAATTCTAGTCCCTATTAAAACACAGGTAAAGGCTGTCACAATATCAGGCATGATCAGAAAAAAAAAAACCAACAAAACAAAACAACAAAAAAAACACAGGATAAGAACAGACCATTCTTTTTTTCAAAACAGTAAGGAACAATGTCAGTTTGCCTAATTAAAAGGAAGGAAGCAAAGACAGAGCTTATCAACACTAAGCTGTCATTATTACCACAGATTTAGCTGAATACTCTCCTGGTTCACTGTTTTAAAACAGCAGGCAGTACCAGCGAAACTTAAACTCCTTGCTGGAAATTACTTCCTCCTCATTCAGTGGATAATTCAAGGGATTGTGAACAACGTTCAACACTGGGGGAGCAATGAATGTATGTAAAAATTTTGTAAGGAACTCAAGCAGTATACATGTTGGCAACCACTGATTTCTAGTAAACATGGAAAGAAAAAATAGACCTTTCCTTTGCTGTGATTTAGTTCATCTTTGATGTGATGAAGACAATAGTATTGATCTGGAATAAAGCATGGGTTTACTACACAGGAAGGAAACAAACCTCAAACATCATGTGTCAAGCAATTTCCTTATGCTGGCCTGAGTAGGTCACTACTAGATAAAACTGAACACATGGAAAAAAAGTTTCTTAAATGCATGTATTTTAGACAGAAAGCTTTCAAAAAGCATAAGAATGAAGAACCAGAGGGGATTTCATGGGTCATCAAGTCTGCTTCCCAGCTGCCTATTTAGGATTTTCTGTCCTTTCTACTGCAATAACCTTTCAAAGCTACACCGGAACCTCACTTTGGTATCAGGACTTTCTTTCACTCAATATTACTCATTAGTCTAAAGAATTCTTCTCCCTCTCTACTGTGTATTTCCATATACATATTCTTTCATTTCTGTTATTTGGAATATTCACATTCTGTTTACACTTCCTCTCCACTAAGCTCTGCAAGTTACAGTTTTTCTCTCCTAATCAAGCTCTTCATCCTCTGTCCATATTAGCTGACCCTGTTGAAGCTGAATTTATTGCTTTGGAACACTGTGGCAGGAGTTGGGCATTCGAGGTGAGATCTTGCAAAGCTTTGTACCATAGTAGTAATGCTCTTCTTCCAGTACTGGAAAGTTTTTGACAGCTCTAAGAGAAAAATACAAATTTCTTGCATCCTAGCAACATTCGTAGCACATTTCTTTATTTTACAAATGATCAAGAGGGTGATTTTCCCCTCTCATGCAAATGTCCCCATGGTGTAGGAAGTAAGTTGGACTTTTTGGTTGGACTTTACTTCTATTGTAATTTCAGCATGAAAGATTCAAAATGGCCAAAGATGACAAAAAAAAAAAAAAAAGTTCTGACAGTAGCTCTGTACAATAAATATTTAATCAAATTCCCAAAGCTACTCACAGCACATATGGAACTGAGCTTGAAATCACTGCCATAACAATAACAAATACAGTGTTATGACCCTTCTAGACATCTGCAAAATGGTTGTTGGAGTTTTTAATGCAAGAGCACCCAGAATCACGGCAAGGAAACATCAGATTCACAGTCCTCCTAGGAAATCAAGGAAATAGTGCAAAAATGGCAAGAACAATATCTTCTGTGAAGGGCTTTCGATGCCAGCTGTATGGTTTTGCTGCCAGTCATGAATACAGTCATGAAGAAACTGAGCTAACACACCTATATTGCAATTATCTCTGAGAAAGGAATTTGATCCAATATACTCAGAGGTAAATCCAGCTCATACTAAATAATTACTGCTGGCTATACAGCCGAGGGCACTTCTGTTTCAAGACAGAATTGGGAAGGGAAAACTTGTTTAGACAAACTTCACTGAAGAATTCAAAGAGAATATTCCAAATTTTACAGTTTTTGATTCCCTCTTTTACAAAACAAGTATGCTAATTGTGCTTCTTCTCCTTTCAGTCATCATCTGCAGCCAAAGCAGGACACAGAAGTGCTAAACTAGAGTGACACTGCAGCTTTAACAAGCTGAAACATGATCAGGACAAGATGGAAATCCTGTGAAGATGCCTGTACTTGGATGTCTTTCAGTTTCCTTTAGAGGATGCAGGGTTTTCAGGTAAGAGATGAAGAAACATTCAAAATTTTGCCTCCTCTCTAATAAAACAAGCTGTAAAGGCCCAGTTGTGCAAGGTCAGAATACCCATAGATCTGCATAGAAGGACAGTATCTTGCACTACTGATATTCAACATGTTGTTCATTAAAAATATAATTGATCCTGTGGGAAAGTGTAAACAAGAATTACTCATGTTTAGAAATTGGCCAACCGCTCTTTCTGGATTGAATTCTTATTCTATGATAGACCGACACCTTAGAATGGAAGAAATATCACAGGCTGAATTTCTCTTTTAGTGCTAACCTCTGCACAGAGCATTGATGTTTATTACATTAACTCAAAATATTTTTTTCTTCATAGCCTTAAAATTGTACTATTGTGTGATAAATAATGCAGAAAATTAGCATCTCTTTAAAAACTGCTGTCTCGGTAATTGGTTACTGAGCCCAGTGAAAATCTGATGTGGGCAAGGAAGGTGGGATTTCGCAGTAAAAGTGCTCAAGAACAATATAGTTCGTGATTTCCAGACGCAGTAGTATTCACAGTAACATTGACCTCAGAAAATCTCACCAAACTGTAAAGATTCAGCCAAGAGAATAAATAACTCTTATATTACATGAGAATACGAGGTTTTATTACTATCATTTTCTTTGTGTTATCTGCCCTCTCTTCAGTCAGGCAGATACTGGTAGCAGCTTTAGGAGTGAGAGGTTTTTTTTACAGTCAAATTTAATGCCCATCTGCAAACTGTTTTTCCTCCTAGAACAATATTATTTCTGAAGAACTAAAATAACACCCCATTTTATTAGGAGTTTATTGTTTTGGTATTAGGAAGAGAAGAGAAGGGAGGAAAAGTGATGTGTCTTTAAACTTGATATCTGGGCCAATACTTTTCCTGGCATAAACCTAAAGCCAGGCTTAAATGTTTGCCTGAGATCCAGAAACTATAGAAAAATAACTCCAGTCAGGAAATACAGTTGGAGCCAACTGGAAGTCTTTACAAACTCACTGTATATTTCAGCCTATGTTAGTTCTAAAATGATGGAACTAGATGAAAGGCATACAGGAATGAAAATAACCATGAGTACAACAACTAGTGTTTGGCAATTTAGGCAATTATCATTTACAATGTGTGTGCTTACTTAAAATAGCAGGCCATTGTGAAATGTATTTTTCTTTCTCTTCTCTTCTCTTCTCTTCTCTTCTCTTCTCTTCTCTTCTCTTCTCT
>JAOXJM010000001.1:138158292-138174278 GCA_026413425.1 Tringa solitaria
AAACCAGAATGTGGCATTTTTCTGGTTGTGCATGTATAATCTTTGGCCACTAGTAGCTGTAGTTAAATTACAAGCATTTCTAAGACTTATATTTTTTAAGGTCTTTTCACAGCTCTTGCTGTGTGAATAACGAATGTGTCAGTCACACTGCAAAGGATAAACCAAACTGCAAACACAAACTTTTAAAGCCTTACTGTTTTTCTCCAAAAGAACTTTAATCTGTGCTTTGCCAGTCCGTGCGCTTATTCCTAGCTGTTGAGTAATGCAGCTGTGCTTGTTTCAAGGGTTTAGCAACACTTGCAACCTAAAAATCAATTATATGAAAAACAATAAAAAATATTCTTATTGCATGCCATAAAAAAAAAAAAAAAAAGATACAAAAGGTTAAGCAGAGCAGCCGGCATCTGCACACTAATGACATGATTGTTATGATAGGTGTTTGCTTTACCCTGGAGTGGTAACATTATAATTCATCCACCGCTGAATGAGTGGGGACAATTAATGCAGTCAATGTGTCCCACGTGTTCCATGCAGCATTAACAAGGCAGCTCCAGGCCCCTCGGCAGACACGGGTCTGAAAATTGAGCTGGCTCCCCCATTGAATGTGATCCTGATTACCTCCACGGGGGCCACCTGCTGCTTCGTGCCTGCTGGTTTTGTGCACTGGCCGCCTCCGTCCGCTCCCCGGGCTCCCGGGGGACTGCCGCCCCGGGGCCGTGGGCAGCTGACATCAATCTGGCCAGCTTGGGGAGGAACAATCACACCCCGCATGCCCCGTAGCGGCAAGCTGCGCTTGGCCACGCCGTGCCCACCACGGGCATGGAAGCCTGCACGAAGGCAGGGCATTGCCCCTGCTCCTGCTTTTGTTAGTCACGACAGGCACTGCTCCTGGGGCGGGTGTCCTCTTTGTGGCTGCCCGTGCTGGGGTGCTGGGATGTTGGGATGCTGGGATCCTGAAGTTCTTGGGAGGGGGGGAGTGTTAGGATGTTGGCACGCTGGAGTGTTGGGATGCTGGGATGTTGGGAAGCTGACCTGTTGGGAAGCTGGGGTGCTGGAGTTGCTGGAGTATTTTTCTGGCGTTCAAGGTGTTGTGCAGTTGTGGGGCTGAAAACGGCTGGCACCTTGGGTGGTGCTTTGTGTGTGTTTTTTGTTTGTTTTAGTTGGGTTTGGTGGTTTGGTTTTGTTTTTTTTTTTTTTGGTTTGTTTAATTGGTTGGACTAGATGATCTTAAAAGGTCCCTTCCAACCTAGGTGATTCTATGACTCTATGATTCTACAGTGGGAGACCAACTGCTTGAGCCTTCAAGTCTGTCTGTATCCTGTGATAATGGAGATAAAGTTTCCTTCCAGGTGTCCCTGGGCTTATTAAAGCAAACCCATGAAACAAAGTGAAAACCGCCTTGCCTCTCTAGGTTGGCAGGTGATGGGTGCTCACTCAGGCATGGACAGGTGAGGACCACGCTTGCAGCAGAATATTGGTGCTTTTCACCCTCCCAGGCTGGCTCTGGAGGAAAACAGGAGGGTTTCTGCAAGGCTGTGATCGGTCTGTGCCACTGCAGCTGTGGTTCAAAGGGGCAGCATGCAGCAGCAGCAGGGTTCCATGCCTGAAAATATGAGGAGGAGTCAAAAGGGAAGAGAGAGGTGAAAGAACCCAGTGGTGCCAGGTTGAGACTGCGCTGCAGAGTGGCAAACACAGGCTTCATTATTCTATAGTGCAAGCTTCTTGCACAGGAAGTTTGAAGGGGTTTAGCAATCTGCTTTCCTTTGCCCTCTGCTAAGTGAAGGGCATTTGCTTCATGAATATTCCATTACCCTGCTGTTCCCTCCAAGCCCTCAACCAACTTTTGAAAATAAACAAGCGTATGCACTACTAGGCAGCATCATCCAGGCCTTGCTTGCTTTCTTTTTCCCCCTTCTAAATAGTAAAAAATGCCAGCTGGCTCTTGCATGTGATTCATAACGTCTCAGGTACATCTCACACACAATATGAAAGTGTATCACATGTATACCCCAAGGAACTTGCATCTTCTCATACCAGGCTATTCATCTTCGGTTTACTGATTTACATTATTTTCAAAAACTCACTTCTTCCTTAAAGCTTTCCAACAAGCCTCAAAACTCCTTTCAAAAGCATACCACGATTCCTGGAGAATGTGCCACCAACCAACACTACATGTTTGAACTTTAATGACTACCTGCATTACTGTCCAAACCAGCTGGAACACGATCAGGATCATTTTCTCTATTTGTAGACCACACAGCACAGCTAGCACTTAAGAAATAGGAAAATTTCCATGTATTATTCATATTAATTATTTGTATTCAACTGAGGCTAGGCTTACTGTGGTATGTATTATAACAGATGTGTCATTTGTATAAATGTGCAAGAAGTGGGATTTCAGTTCTGGAGATATATTTGTATTTCCAGACCTCCTTGTTTTTCATTCAAGATGGGCACAAAAATCTCCCAAAAAAAAAAACAGTGGAAAAAGTAGAGCCAATATTTTGTGATTTTTTTTCCTTTCTACATGCTTAAGTACACTTTAAGATTTAGAGTTTAATCTAATAATTAGCTGATTCAGTCATTACTACTGTGAATTGGGGTATCTGAGTGAGCCTAGACTTCCGTATCTCATCATCCCTTCAAGAAAATGGCCATGAGAGGACTTGCTTGCCTCAGAGGGAGACTTGGAAGATAGGTATGATGTTATCATGAAGGGCTTGGATAATGACATGTCTGTGTATTTCTAGGGAGGTAGAAGAATATTTGGTGGAAATTCTCCAAAAGAAGTAAAAGAGGTAATAAGGTAACATCATTCAAAATTTGGAGATCAAGAGGAGCAGGGAAAGGAAGATGATTCCTCCACAAGTAATAAATGGAAACTGATACATAATCCTTGAATAAAAGGAAAATACAAGCTTTCAAAAAATAAACCCTTTTTTTTCCCCTTTTGCTTACAACAGAATGATATTTTTTCATGCAAAAAAAAAATATTTTAAAGGAAACAAAACTGTACTCTGAGAATTGTCACTCATTAAAAGTATTTCTCAAATGGTTCCACAAGGCAGAAAACTCAAATGCCCTAACTCCCAGACCAGAGCCCACCCACTGAGTTATCTGCCTCCCGAGAGGAAACAGATCATTTTGATGCCATGAAAATAATATTAGTGCAAGAAATTCAGATTCCTAAGGATATTACAATCTTTTCAGTCCTGAATTAATGAACAAATTTAGTTCAGAGTTGCAGCAAGCATTTTTTTTACTGTGTGATGGCTGCTCAATAGCCAGCTCAAAATGAATTTATTGGCTTCAGTCTCCTATTAGCTGTTATGACAAATATCACTTTTGCTAAAATTAGAGATTTTAGTAAAGAAACCTGAAATAAGCAGCCATTGAACCTTCAGCTAGAAGCCATGCTTGGTAGCTCCAGGATGTAACCAATTCCCTTTCCCTGAGGACTGGATAAGAAGTTGAACACACAGTGCTGTGATCAGTTGATTATAACACCAGCACAGCTGCTGGTCTAGTCAGGAAGCCCAGAAGAAGGCTATGGCAAGGCAGCCAACGTATAAATTGCTGGGTTGACCCAGAGTGTAGCCAGTTTGTTCTGAAGAATACAGCATTGCCACATGGCCAAGCGCACAGTACCATGCTGCAGAGGCTTTGTTCAGGGCTCTCCTCAGACTTCTCAGTCTAGGAAACAAATATTCGGTGGGAATGAGGTTCAGACCTTTATTTTGAATAAAACCCAATGGCATTTGAGGTTTTGCCCAAGATGAGTGAGTTCATGTTCAGTTTGGAGGGGACAGAGTTGAGTTGAAGAGTGCTCAGCCTGAAAAGCTATGTCAAGTCGTGTTTAAGTTGCTACTGTGGGCCTAGCAAGTCCTAGGAAATGGGAACCTCAAAGGTTTAATGGCTTCCTTACTTTATATTTGAATAAATTTTGAACACGTCTCACTTTTTTTTTTGCTAAATCCAATCCAGATAACTCCTCAAATTCAAATGGCCTTTATACCACTTTCGCCTTAAAAACTTCACTTCCTCCAGTTTTAATGTGTATTGAAACCTTTATCTGAATCTCATGGAGAGTATTCATTTGGAGTAAAAATATTAAAGATCAGGAATTGGTTTCCTGCTCTTCAACCTCAGTTCTTGGAGTGCCCAGTTTGTGGAGTAAAAGCCTGTGTTGTAATTCAGTAAACGTCAGCTATTGGATCCTTCCCTGTGTGGTTATACAAGACACCCGTACAGAGGTAACCTTTGTCAGTCAGGCATAGTCCTGCCTCCATAATGCCCATTTGATAAATTATACATGGGTACCTAATGTACTCTCATAAATTATTATAGGCTCTTACAGTCCTGTGCCTTATGGTGATATGTCATGGCACAGGAGCAGACAATATATCGTCCCAGAAGATGCCATGGACTCTGAGATGTCATTACAAATTCTGCCAGTATAAACTAACAAATTAAGAGCTCTAAAAGTAGAGTACTTGACAACGCCTCCCTTAATTGAAGAAAATGTTCCTAATGAAAGCGAGCTGTTGCAGCAATCGGTGCATTGGTGAGTGAGAGACAGGGTTTGATTTAGGATCCCCTCTGGCTCTCTTGTTCCCCAAGCAATCAGGAGCTTTGAGCACTCAGCCTCTGGGGAAGGCATGCCTTACATCACTTACCAACCACGCCTCACATGATTAAAGGAGGAGGTAGAAGCCTTCAAATGGATTTTCATCCAGTCCTTCTCACTAGGAAGATGCTGAATAATATTTTCAAACTGTGGATTGAAAAAATGTCTAGAAAGATGGGATGAAGCAGGGGGAGGGGACCAAAGAACTGCAAGATGCAATAGCCATATCCTGACCCAGGGACAAAATGCAAGAAGAAAACTGAGGACCACTTTAAATGGGTCTGCTTTTTATCTCAATATTAATATTCATTGCTTAGGATGCTGCTCTCTGACACATGCTATATCTATACCTACAAGGGTCTGTGGGACCATGCTCAGTAAAAGGTACTATGCAGTGTCATGGTACTACAGCTGCCACAACTCAGCCCAGGGACTCTGAAGTTGCCTTTTTCCACCCAAGTGCAAAAATAAAAGCCCTCACAAATGTGTTACATACAGAGGATGATGGAGATACCTCTTAAAAACTGTTGGCACACCTTAGTATTTGGAAGTTTTTTCTTTTAAAGGTTTTTTATAATTTTAAGTCAGAGGCACATTGATCTTCATCCAGTTTTTCTCAAACATATTTAAGCTGTACAGTAGAACTTCACAGCTGATGTGGCCTTGAGGTTAGGAACTGTAAAACGACAGTGGCTCAAATAGTTAAATGAAATTTTTTTGTTTTCACTGCCTAAACAAATCATACCGTGTCAAGTCAGCTGCAGTAGACAGTTCACTAGTCTGACCTAAAAGTTTATTTCTGTGGATCTAGAACCATAGTGTAAATGACATTATGCTTAGGAAAAGGTTTGTGCTGAAACCAGAAATGCCATATTGAGAGGCTGGAAAAATTTTTACCACCAAAAATTAAAAATCTTAGAATCATAGAATGGTTTGGTCTTGAAGGGACCTTAAAGATCACCTTGTTCCAACTCCCCTGTCATGGACATATCTTGTATCTTTACATCTTAGGCTGTTGTAGAGATTTGGCAATTCTTTTTAATGCTATGCTTCAGCTGAATGCTAGCTGACTCTGTGCTTTGTTATCTAAAGTACAGTAGTTTTCTTGACAGTGTGTGGAGGGACTGTGGCCTTTATTTAAGAAACCATAGGGCTTTAAAACTTAGGCAGCAGATCCTACCTTACAATATGTCAGAGGATATCTGACTTGTCTATTAGGGACTAGCACACTCTTTGGATTGTTGGTGTGTTAAAGTGCCACAGCACTATAATCAGCTAACAGCAATTTTTAGTAGGAACAGACATACAAAGGAAGTTCAGTCATTAAAATGAGATGGTTACTAAGGCAAGGTTGTGTGGTAAGCGTGGAAATTAATAAAGTAACAGGTAATGATGATATATGGCTGGTTAGGAAATACGTCAGAAGATTTTTAAGATGCTATCCGAGAAACAAGTACAGATCATCTATTTCTACTTTTTTAAAATAAAGAAACTGATACGCAGGAAGAAGTGACTCACATAAATGCAGTGGTGACAAATGTCATGGTATTTATTAGCTTTTTTTCTGTGGATTAGCCAATGCAAACAGTTAACAGTCACTTGCCAGGAAAAAAATGGTCAAATAAGCAGAACAATTTGATCAAAAAAAAAGTGCACCAGAGGTGCGTGTTACACCATGCATGTTAACAGCATTACTTTATATGCTGGAGCAGTTGACACTGGAAAAAAATAGCTAGCTGAGTAGAACCATCATCTTGATACCATTTGCTGAATTTCTGGCAAGTGTAGAAGGCCCTTCTTCAAGGGTGTGTACACAAGATTTATCATAGAATCATAGAAACACAGAACAGTTTGGATTGGAACGGACCTTTAAAGGTCATTTGTTCCAACCTCCCTTCAGTAAGCAGGGACATCTTCAGCTACATCAGGTTGCTCAGAGCCCTGTCCAATTTGTCATTGAACGTCTCCAGGGATGGGACATGTACCACCCCTCGGGCCAACCTGTTCCAGTGTTTCACCGCTCTTACTGTAAAAAACTTCTTCCTTATATCTGGTCTAAATCTTCCCTCTTTTAGTTTAAAACCATTACCTCTCGTCCTATTGCAACTTATAAGCCCCCTTTAACTACTGAAAGGCCACAATAAAGTCTCCCCAGAGCCTTCTCTTCTCCAGACTGAACAACTCTCTCAGCCTTTCTTCAGAGGAGAGGTGCTCCAGCCCCCCGATCATTTTTGTAGCCCTCCTCTGGAACCACAGCCCTGCTGAGAAGGACTTGGGGGTACTGGTGAGAATTAGCCATGAGCTGGCAATTGCACTTGCAGCCTTCATAAGGCCAACCACATCCTGGGCTGCATCAAAAGAAACATGGCCAGCAGGTCAAGGGGCATGATTCCACCCCTCTGCTCCATTTTCATGAGACCCCACCTGGAGTACCGTGTCCAGCTCTGGAGACCTTAACACAAGAACCTGTTGGAGAGAGTCCAGAGATCGTAGAGATCCACGTTAGAGAGCCACGAAGCTGATCAGAGGGCTGGAGCACCTCTCCTGTGAATACAGGCTGAGAGAGTTGGGGTTCAGTCTGAATAAGAGAAGGCTCCGGGGAAACCTTAGAATGGCCTTCCAGTACCTGAACAGGGCTTACAGGAGAGACGGGGAGTGACTCTTTATCAGGTAGTGTAGCAATAGGATGAGGGCTAACGGTTTTAAACTGAAGAAGGGTAAATTTAGATTAAATATTGTTAAGAATCAGCTGTGGCACAGAGTCCCCAGGGTTCTCAGTCCATCTAGTGTCCCCCTACCAACCGGGAAGAGTGCCCGCCACCCCAACTCCACTCCTCCCAGCCATGGCCACCAGACCAAGTCTGGCACTGAGTAAACAACCATATACTAAATGGTGATGTGGATATCATTCTTTTAACAGCATGGTCTGTCAAGGTGGGAACATTAGCACTGTGCAGCCAAGTGAAGACAGGTGGGGCAGCAGGCAGAGGAAGAAGGCAGCAGTAAGTAATACTGATAACCACGGTTATCATGTCAGCCCCTGCCCAAACACAAAACAGGTAGATGGAGGCACAGAGAAGGGAATGATGCTCAGTCGTGAGATCAACACATACTCATGAAGACAAAATACAAGGCCAGGCTGCCTCTGGTGAATTTTTGGCAAAGACAAAGAAGAGTTTCAAAATGAACAGTGACCACCATCTGATTACACTTTAAGTCTTCTTAAGAATAAAACTTGGCAACATGGAAAGCAGTATTTCTCTTTGGCATTTCTGTTTTGTTGTTTTGAGCTTTTTTCTTTTTTTTTTTTTTTTCCCAAGGTGGGAAATTAGCTATAATGGCCTCAGGTAGCTCCCACTGACGTTAGACCTCCCCACTGACTTCAGTAGAAACTGGATGGGGCCCAAGCAGTCTAGATATGAAATGGTGCATGGAAAAAAATCAGTTTTCTGAAATAGCATGTCATGACTGTCTGCTATAGAAACAAAGACTAACAAGAGAAGGCTGCTTGGCTGTTGTCTGAAAGACGGTGTGTGAAGAATAGGTTCTTTCACTACTTAAAAATACTCTTTCTTTTATAAGAACATAAAACACAGGCCTGAAGTGAGACTTCAGTGGTTCAGCCAGAGTTTTTTCTAAGCTGAACTGCAACAGCTACAGGAGAGTTAGTCAGATTAAACTGACTTACAGAAGTTAAAGAGCTGGCCCACTGTATCCGTAGGGCAGCTGCTTTATGTGACTACAGTCTCCCTGCTGCCTGCTTTATCAACATATATAGGCATCACAGCAGCAGAATTTCATTCAGTAATATGTTTATGTTCAGAAACAACTAGCTAGATGATCCAACATCCAACAAACACTTCATCCAAATGAGTGTTTGTTTCTGTTCACGTTGACATGCTGTTCCCAATTTTTTTCATATTTACTCACTAGTTACCACTTCTTTTTTTTTTTTTTTTTTTTTTCTTATTGTCCTCTGAGAATTGTCTCTCAGATCTCTCAGATCTCTCCCTTGCCCTACAGTGGAAAGGACTTGTCCTCTCTGAAGTCTGATATACCTCAAGGGAACCAAAATTCATGCAACTGCATCAGAGAAGCAATGAGTAGAGGAGCATCACTATGGTGGGATTTACAGCCTCTTCTGACAACTGTTAAGTACCAGTTCAACTAATATAAGTTCCAGTCACAGGTAGGAAGCAGCTAGAAGGGTTGGAAGCAGGTTAGAAAAGGCTTCGCATCCCCTTTCACAATCATAATGCTGTAATGCTGCTGTATACAAGCATATGGGTGCAACGAAAAACACAGGATGTACCGAGAAATGCTCTGATCTGCATGGAAATTTGGAACAAAAAGGTGTCTAAAACTGCTAAAGAAATAAGACAACGTTGTGCCACACTTTCTGCTGCTCACTTGCAGCTTTGTTATATTTAACTTTTTGAAAAATTTCAGAATTCAGTTATTTTATTTCTTAAATATGTTTCAGAGCCTTAACACATCTAATAACAGCAGATCAATAGGCTCATTGCCCTACAGTGTATCGCAGCACCAGCAAATACCTTAGTTATGAAACTAAGTGAATTTACTGGAGTGTAAACCCCCAGTGAGTTGTCTGTAATCAGCCAGCAGGCCTTCAGGGCAAGAGAATTAATGTATTTTAATATTTTAGGTTATCTTCCATATGGCATAATGCTATACCCCATCTGTATTTGTGAGTGTGCAAGCAAATGTAGTTTTTTTCCAGAAATAAGTTTCCCTTAGTAGAAGCTCACATGACTTCTAATGTCTTTTATTGTCTACTGCTTCAAACGGTCTCAGAGCAAAACCTGGAAGAGTGTGAATCTACATATAGCATTAATGTATGTAGAGTTTAATTCAATTATTTCAGGGGTTTTTTTCTTTACAGTATTGAAATGCCTGTTCTGTTTTATTTTAAAGGACTTGGCCACTTGGCAAGGCATCCTTAAAAGAAATTTCTGCATTTTTAAGGAACCTATCACTGACTCACAAACCAGTCAAGGCTTCATATAATCATTGTCATCTAACTGTGCTGAGGAAGTTTACCTCTAAAGTATCCCTTCATGGAAATAATGGCACTGCAGCCATCAGCCCGCAGGGTCTCTAGTTGACTTAACATACTCAGGAACACAGCTCTTAGTAGGAGCAGGTGAAGGGTGATGCCAAAAGGGAAAAACACATACGCATTCATATTTATATAGGTATTATACTGTTTCCCATAGAGCATTACAGGGAATTTTGAATAACTCGTCCAGCCCAGAGGAATGGCTGTGGGGAGGCAGCAGAGGGGAGCGAGCATCCCGTGCTGCATCCTCATCTCTTGATCAATGGTTGGGATTTCACCTATTTCACCTCCTCCGGTGTCCTGCTCTTAGCTTATACAGAACCAGTGCACAGTGAGCTCAGGGACTGAGGTGCCAGTGACAGCTCTGGCAGCAGACCACACAGTTGTACTACATTTGGCTGCATCAGGTTGAATGGATTTCACGTCATCAACAACTCAGAGGAAGTATTTTTGACATCAACATTAGATAATATCCACCATTGGAAAAGGTAGGTGGCTAATGATTTAAATTCAGGATTACTTCATACATTGCACAAACTAGGACAGCAAGGCCCTGCGTTTGTGCTCTCAGTAAAACATTTTTAAAATACAGGTGTTTTATGTGAAAGGAGAGGCTGCAACACTATCAGCACTACCATTGATTCAGCGAGATAGACTGCAGCCTGCGGATCATGCATCAGCTGTCATGTGTCTTTGTAATAGGGGTATTGTTTACTACTTCAGGAAAAAAAAAACCAGCACTACCTGTTTGATCTGTGTCTCAGAGAGAAACAAACTACAGAGAATTCAAGGGTGGCAATGATACACTTAACTAGCACTGTTGGATAATGAAGAAAGAAAAAACTTTAAAAACAAGTTACATAATAGACGACATTTTTTAGCATTTTTTTCTCCTGAATCTTGGAATTAATAATGCATTGCTGATATTGTAATTAACTCATGGAAGCACTGATGCTGTGAGCAGGAGGGTGGAATTTACAGAAGAAAATACCCTTTTCTGAGACATGGGGTCCAGGTAAATATATCAATAGTCTTGGTGGAACCTGTGAAAAACGACCTTTAAAAATATTTCTTTCTTCTTTTTTTTTTTTGGTAGCCATGGGGGAAAATACATTTTGCAGGAGTGTTGGCAGCTGAAGAAGTGAGTTTCACAGATGCAGGTTTACTGGCAGGAGAAAAGAGACGGTGAGGGTCTTTCATGCAATCTCGTTAGCACTCTTTGGCGCGGCAAGCACTTGTGTGAGCTGCACCACACACACCATGGTGTGCCATCGTGGTACAGCCCATGCTGCCTCTGCTCCTGCTCTGTGTGAGGAGATACCAGCAGCACAGAGGTGTGTGGCACCCATGGCCTCAGATTTTGCAGAGCCTTGAGTTGGAGGCTGAGGAGTTTGGCGATGAAGGGAGAAGCAAGTAAAAGCCAGCGGATGGTTTCAGAACAGATGATGGTGAAATCAAAATAGAAGAGAAGGTAATTTTTACAGAATTTTGGGGGGACAAATCAGGGGAACTTAGCATATCAAATGGTTGAGTCCTATCACTTAATGACACTCCTATACCATCCCTATGTAAACTGATTTATGTCATGTCCTCTGCATTCCTCAAAACCCAGTAACAGTCCTTCCCCCAACTGATACATATTTTCGCATAGACCTCCCTGAAATAATTTTTTTAAAGTCCTCGTTCTAGGGTTGTTGCCTAATGAAATAGGTTATCCAATCTTTTTGTTGTTGTTGTTTATGTACATCTGTGTTTCATGCACTTACTCCTGATTCTTCTTAATCTACCTTCTATCTTTAATGGCCTGGTACAATAGTCATGGTAGAACTATAACTTTATTAAAAAATTATCTACAACTAAGAAAGTTTAGACATTTTTGCCACATTTTTTCCTCTCTGAACTAGTGCCCCTGGCTTCTTTTCCATACATTCCATACTTTACTTTAGTTTTTGTTTATTTTCACATTTAAGAAAAAGTGTAACAGGAAAAAAATAATAAAGTGGTGGAATAACTAAAAAATATAATTTGAATCCATAGTGTATGGAAAGTACATGCTAGATTCAAAATTATCAGTAATGTGTAGTTTCCTCAAAGCAGCTCCCAACCTACTGACACATTTAAATTTGATCAGTTTTTAAGTGTACAAACTATAAAAAAAGAATTCTTTGCAAAAACTAATGATGCAGATCACAGTTTTGTCATTAACTTCTTCACAGCTTGAGACTGACAGCTTTAGCTATTTTTTTTTGTTTGATCTGAAAACTTGCTTTTAATTTTGCCTATTTCTTGGACTAGAAATGCTGTCTGTTGAGGTCCTTTTCAGATAAATACATTTAATCCTGGAAGTTGATGATCATCCTGTCCCTCGTGATGCAAAGCAGCTCTGTCTTGGCACATTCCTGTTCACCTCAATGTGAGAAGTTTTCCTTTGAACAACATATAATTATATCTATTTAAACAGCAACTCCAATATAATCTTTCCTGAGTAATGCACATGCATATGCATATACATAACTATATAGACAGTTATTTTTTTCTACAACTGGCCCACCTTCAGAATTTCACTTCCATTGATCCCTGGATCAATGGACAAAAGAACAACATCCTATTTTTCTTTAAAGAAACTTTGAACATATCACAGGCTTGCAAATACACAATGTCACAATAATTGATAATGAATATGTATATTGGGGACTGAAAAACAAAGTGATTCTCATAGGGATTTTAAAATAAACTGAGATTAAAAATGGAGAGTGATCCAAGAAGTAAAACTGAGCAATACTACTAACTAATAAGGATTTCCTCTGCACTGTAAGTTAATTGGTATTCATTAATTTGTATTCACAACTTCTCCACAGAGCATATACCTTATTATTTGAGAAATTGAGGCAGCTGAATGAGAGAAGCGCACAAGATTTAACCCAGGAAAAAAAGAAGAAAGCAATGCTCAAGCACAGATTCTAGTTCAGGAGTTCCTGGCATGACAACCATTGTATCTAGGTCAGTGCAAATGAAATGAAATGCTGCTGGTGTAACAGAAAAGCAGCAGGAGAACTGCTGCTACCTACACAGACTGCTGGCTCCATAAGAAGGATAAACTGCCCTTACCACTGCCAGCTGAAAGGGTATGCAACCAGGAGGGAAGTAATACGTCTGGCTCTCTTTTCAGTCTCTTTTATACCTCTCTCCTATACAAATCTCTTATTATCTCCTTTTTATTATTGTAAAAGGAAGGACAGCCATGCCTGTTTTTACAGTTAAGACTAGAGACTTTTGAATCATGTTTCATTGGCATCCACACCTACTTGCTCAGTGGCCTGAAGCAAGGTAGCCAACTGGCCTGGGTGGGATTTTCAAGCATATTAGGGCTATATTTTATAAAGTTATTGAGAAACCTGAAGATGTAAACAGACACACAGTTCACTGAAAGACACATATTTTACAGATCAGGTAATTATCAAGATCTTCCAAGGCAACTAATTTTCATCTTTGAGGACCTAAGGGCAAGAATTGGTTAAACACTTTAGGTGAAATGGTTTTCCATCTGAAAAGAGGTTGTTTGGTTTTTTTTTTGTCAGATTCAAAGAGTTTCACAGAGATGTGTCAAAGTGCTATGACATTTTGTAAAAATAAAAGTCAAACTAAATTGTCTTGATCTTCTTATCTCAATATAGTAGCCAATATTTCATGCAAATAAAGTGAAAAGTATAACTTTACTGTTTTCTTATATTTTATTTTGACAATTTATTACACACACAATACTATAAAAAACTAGATAACAAGCATATCTCTGTTACAATATTAACAAGCTACCCGAAAATTTAATATTTTGGTTCTTCCAAGCTGAAATTTTAGGTTTAGGGGAAATTTTGAAACTATTTTCCAAGTTGGTATAAAAAAACAAACTTCAGAGTTTCTTAAGCAAAGGGATTTTTTTTTTAAATCAGTTCTAATAATTCTAATAAGATCTCTGAAAATCTGGCACTTAGAGCTGGTTTAACTCTGTGGCTTTCATGTTCTTTGTAATATTCCTACAGACTTCAAAGGAATCAATTAGCTTAATGCTAAGTATTTTTTAAAATCTCATTCTCTTTCTGTTCACAATCTGTATAATGGGGAAAGTGATTAGAATATCTATACTACAGAGGTATTCTGAAGTTTTAATTAAGTTCTAGAAATTAATTCGGGATTCTGAGATGGGAGAAATAAATAACATCCTCCTGTGCACTGGAGCCGCTGGCTGCAGGCTGTGCAACTGTAGCCACTTTTACCATTTGAAAATCTGGAACTTTTAACTTCCAACCGTATGATCTGGAGCTGAATATCTCTCTCTCCAAGTTGTAAAATGTGGAAAAATCCTTGTGTATTTGGACCTTTCTTTACTCATGTAACCTGAAGTCCAATAGTCTTAGTCTTCAGTCTTCAATGTTATTTTCCACTAGGATTCTGTCAGCCCCTTGTATATGTTCTTCTAACTGCTCACTCTTCTTTCCATCTCAACAGACCTTCTTGTTTCAGTGATAACACATCCCAGACACTTCTATGATTGGTATTTTCATAATTTCCACTGGTGCCTTTAGAAATACTCTTCCTGCCCAAACATGGTCAAGACTGACATCAACATATGTTTGGGGATGGGTGTGCATCCTGGGACACTTCTCTTTAGAGGAAAAATTATTTCAGTGTTTCCCTCATCCACTGAGAAATTAAAAGGCCCTCAAGTTGTGATACTGTTAGCCTCATTAGAATCCCTTTACGTGCAAAAGCCCTGAGTGATTGGAGGGGGTGGGAGACCAGCTGCTACTCCTCTTTTGCTGATCCGTCTGACACACACACTAGAGATGACAAACATCCTCCCGCTTTTGTGAAGAAATCACTTCCATATAATCTCCACAAGACAAAGGTAAATCAGGTCTGCTGTATCCACTTCCCTGGGACTGTGAGGGCAGGTTCCCTCAGAAATAGGGCATTCATGAAACCCCTCAAGGATGTGGGAGTTTCTCTGAAATGCTACAGTGGAGGTGAGGCTCCATAGACATAGGACTCAGTCAGGAGGTTTTCAACCAGAGTCAACATATGACAGTTGTCACTCTACTCAACAGGGAAAGTAAATGAGTGGGTTGCATCTGCAAACTGGAAGTACATGCCTACATGATTCACACAAGCATGGCCATCCACAGTCAGCTGGGTTTAGAAAGCTTCTAGACAACCCGGCATGTTACTTGTGATACACAAAGCTAGACAACTCATACTTTTATTTCCAGTGGATTTTGATACTTATTCTGCTTCCACCCCAAGCCTGACACTGAAACTATCATTTGAGAGTGAAGATATTTCTCTAACTGCCCTAACCTCAGAACTCAACTGTGGGCTGAGCTCAGCTGTGGGTGTTTTGCCTCTGGGCGTATTTCCTTTTTCTGGTGGTGGCAAAGTACCTACCATAAGCAGTGTCTCAGAAACCGCTGCCCCTTACAGCATCCCTTGTCCCCACTTAATATAACACCTCTAAGCATTGCCTTTAACTGCCAAATGGGGCAAGTAGGACATAGCAGCAGAAGCACAGGCAGCAGCTGGGGCAGGGTTGTAATGGGCAAGGCCAGTACACAGCTGCAGCTGTGCCAGCAAGCAGAGAAGTGTGTGCCACCTCAGCAGGTATTAACAGGCTACGAAGGGGTCATAACTTCTGGTTAAAATGCTCCCTTGCTGTTTTGGTAAATCTGTATCTCTTGCATCTTTGTGATCAAGCAAGTTAGAAATCGGTCTGACTTTAGATTGATTGCAACGGTCTGGGTGGAATGTGCGAGGAATAGTATCACAATAATACAGTTGGGTTTTGAACTTTACAATAAATTTTGACCAATTAGATTGTCCATGGTCTAGCCAGAAAATACACTGTGAGAATTTAAAAACATTAGCAATTTGTTTCGTCACATTCTGAAAAAATGAGTTTTCAAATTTAGAATTGGAAAATTAGAAAAAATTCATCTAGATAACTATTTTAATGTAATTCTTCCAGAGCATTCAGCCCCTGTGAAAATAAAAGAGTATTGTTTAAAACAGCAGAACACCCTAAAAGTGCACCAATTGTAACATCTCAAGTTTCTTGTGCTTCTGACTATAAAATTCCTAACACAACTGACATTCATTACATTATTCATCCATTATTGTTTTCATTGGGATGGAGGTTGCAAGTGAATTCTCATTTGGTTACTATCTTGTTTGTGTTTCACAGAATCACAGAATCCTCTAGGTTGGAAGGGACCTTCAAGATCATCTTGT
>JAOXJM010000001.1:138174378-138189594 GCA_026413425.1 Tringa solitaria
TGAACACTTCCAGGGATGGTACCTCAACCACCTCCCTGGGCAGCCCGTTCCAATGCTTTCAAATATCTTTGTCTTAGAACTAATATTTTCTTCATCTCTCGTCCTAAACTGTTGGATATAATATCACAGTTTCACACATAAAGTGGTTGCACTGGGGGAATGGATTAAAACAATCCCTACCCACATGGCTTCTGCAGTGGTGGTTGTTTTATAGTGATAAAGTGTTGTGTTTTATGATTCACCGAGGTAAAAGTATGTCACAAATTTCAGATTCCTCTGTGACTCCTGAGTTTTTCTCACAAAATGAGAACTTTGTGTGATTCAGGCACTCTGCTTACACAATGTAAATAGATGCTAAGAAGGAGCAACAAGTTTCATTGAGCTCTATTTCATTGCTGTGATGTCAGACATGACTTCAGCACTGCAGAGCCCTTATTCTGCAACCACCTCTCTCTCTTTCTCTCATGACATTTAGTTACTTTCTCTGGGACAGGGGAAAAAAAACCAAAACTTTCAACCTAGAAAATTTAACCAAAATCAACAATAGAGATTCAAAGAGTAGATCTCCTGTCCATTCAACATGACTGGGAAAACTTTGAAGTTTTTTCTGTCTGTTCCCCCCTTCTTTTTTGCCCAACAATCTCCCAACCAAACATTTATGGTTATTCATTTGACAGCCAATAAATAGCAAAGTGTTTGGGGGAAATCTGTAGGTTTTTTGGAAAGAAACCTATAAAAGAAAGAGACACGGGGAGAGAGAGAGAGAGAGAAAGAAGGAGAGGGAGCGTAATCTGTACACCATCTGTTGCCTAGTGCAATTCATGCTGACACAGGGCTTTTTGACATTTTATACCCCAAATGCAAGCACATAGATCATTTCTACCTTGTACTTTTCCCGTCTCATTATCGGAATTTATTCCCTCGCTTTGTTGTTGGTGGAGTCCCTATTCTAATTGTTTCTTACATGTGCTGTAAATCTGTCCTCCAATCAGTAAAGCCCTGGAACATGAAACTGAGACCTAGCAATTTCCTTTGCTTACCAGTGCATCTGCTGGAGCGTAGTGTTGAAATAAAATGAAACATGTTTGCACTCTTTTTCTATCATACTGTAATGCGCCTTTCATTTCGCTCAAGGAATTTTTAATATTCAAGCCATACCCTGCGCATGAAGTCATTTCCCTTCGATATAATTGTAATGGTAATACGCATGGCCTAACTGGCAGTGGCACAGCTGGCTGCTTGCCACAGCTGAGCCTCTGACTCAAAGACTTTAATTCTGTCATGCCTCATCTGGTTTTATGTACTCTTTTGTAGTTAGTTCACAAATTTATTCTAGGGTATCCATTGAGATGGGCAGGCCATTGACTTTTCTCTAAAGATAGCACACTAAACTAATGAAGGGTACCAAATATGTGCATTGATAAACCCGCGCGCATACTGAATAGAAGTCAGATTATAAGTCAATGTGCCTGTGTGGTCAGGACTTATTGACAGATGCTTAGGCCCTGATTGCACAAAGATTTAGTGGCAGTGCATAAAGGTAAGCATAGGCAAAAGCCTTGCCTCATAGCTGCCTGCAGGATCTGCTGTCACAAGTGGCAACTGGCACAGGGTCTGCATAAGCTACATTAGCAGCCTGTTAGCCCACAGGACCATTTAACAAATTAATAGCAGCGTTTTGTTTTGCAGGTTTTAATGAACTGGGTCTTTCTGCAAAATCATGACATGACTTCAGCCACAAGGAGCTTTTAAAGTCTCTCTTCAGGTTTCTTTTCATTTACAGGGTCAGAATAAAGTTCTCCAGTCTTACCTATGATGACCTGCTGCTTTATACACTTATCGTACCTCTTTCCTTGCATCTGTCACTGAGCCCAAAACACATGCCCCCAAAGCAAGGTTCTGTGTTTATCTTTCTGCTTTTATCCCTTTCTGCTTTCACTAAGACCCTCCATCTTTATCCCTCTAACTCTCCTAAAAAAGTGTTTGTTTCAAGAAGCCAGAATATCTGACCCCTGCTTCCAATTACTCACTGGAAATATCCTTCAATTGATGGTTACCATCTTCATCCATCCTCACCTTTCCGAGTCTGCTGTTTGTCTCCTCTCTATTTGTCCATAATAACTTAGAGAGAAGATTTGCTTTTGTCTATAAAGCTCAATGCACATCTACTGAGTTACAAGAGCAATAAAGTGTTGTTTACCAGGTTTATGGATCACTCACTTTCAGTCTATCGTTCAAATGTAAGTCCCCTCTGAAAGTTAAAAGCTGTTGGTGTGAATCGATTCAGACTTCATTTTATGCTAGCTGAAATCAATGACCAAGCTTGTTTCTTGCTGTGGGAGAAAGGTCTTACTAGCTGCACACACTGCAGTTTTTCTTGATCCGATGGTCAAGCCATAATGCTGAAAAAATGTTATTTGAACAAAACATATCATTCAACCTGAGATGAAAACTCTTTCTTAATTGTGGGACAATTTTAATTACTCTAAAATCATGAAGTGAAATCCAAAAGTAAAAGTTGATTCAAAACAGAAAAAATATGACTACAGAACAAAAAAATTCCTCTTTCCCAGAAAATTGTCATACTTGTTCTTTATTTGCAAACAGTTTTGGCTTCTTTTAAATTAATTCTTTTTTTCCCTTCCTTTTGAAAAAAAAAAAAAGTACTGGATCTTTTTATTCAGACTAAGGAAAGTGCAGACAATACAACAAAGCCAGAGTTCTGTCAACCCCACATTTACTACCACCCTCAAGTGGTGATTCAGCCAATTTGCGTTATAGATCAGCTCTGATCAGTACTTCAGGATGCAGGAGTAAATGAGCAGATAGATAGAAGGGAATATTGGTACCTAGTCAGGTCTTGCCCTGATAAGAAGCCAAACACATAGTGAACACTGAAACCAAAATTCACAGATATATGCGGTTTAGGTGCAACATAAAAGAACAGAGTTAGAAAAAAACATCTCAGCCCTCTCCAAAACATATTCTGCTGTTCTTTTTTAAAGACTCCCTCAGTAATAGCAACTATCATAAACAAGAAAAAAGTGTTTTCTTTTCTAATTTGAAACCTAGGAGCTGAATGGGGCAGACCTAAGAAAACTCCCTATATATAGGGGCTTAAATTCTCAAAAATTAATGCAAATTTTAATTTGAAGTATCAAACCAACTTATTCACATGCTCCAACTGCTAAGGACTTAACTATAAACATTTAGTTTGTAAACTCTTACTTCTCCTCTCTATTGTGCCAATCTTTTCCCTTCCCTTCATCTCAAAAGAATCTAAGTTTGGAGTGCATGCCAAATAGCCACTTTCCTAATCCTTCTGATAATCCACACAACTGACTGATATGGTAATGAGGTACAGGAGTCAATTACATTTGGTGGAAGTACAAAAAAATTCATTTAATGCCTCCCCCATCTCTGAAATACTATCCTGGCCCATGCGGTTCATACATACCCATGTCAAAGGTAGCCTAAGGAAAAAAAACACTTGCACTTCCAGTACGTGCTTGGGTTTAGAATTTTCCAGCCCCTGTTCCTCTGTTCACAATTTATTTTCTTCATATCAGTTTTAAATATGAAGTAGGTTCCCAATGTTTACTTAAATTTTTCAGTTTTTAAAAATAGTATTGCAAGCATATGATTCTCATAAAGCATCTTGAGCAGGGGGAAAAGTAAGCCTAGAGGCAAATCCTGTAACTCTCCAGACTGTAAAGACAGAATGATGACAAATTGTATAAATATGTGCAAATTGTCCAAATGATGTCATGTATCCAGGCTTGCAAAAGTCAGGAAGAATACTTGAGTGTAAGGTCAGCACAGACTCTTTCTTTGAATAAAATTGAGCAATTACATTCAATTTGCTTAAATTTATCACCAAGAAAAATGTTTTGTTTAATCTTAATCTTCATTTTATTTTTCAAACATTTTAGAACCTACTGTATTATTACATTAGTGAAGGCCTCCAGTAAATTCAGGAAAACCTTGATAGGTAGCAGCATGCATTAAGCACGCCGCCGATGGGAAAGGATTGGTGAACTAGGGCAACATACCTGTGACCTACTGCATGAAACTCCTCAATGCAATTTAAATAACAAATTGCAGAGCCTTGTAAATGTTTGGCTTGTCGGGTTTTTTCTTGAAACAAGCAGCACTTTAGATGACTTTAGAAAATTGTATATTGAAACATTCTGCGGCTAGAGGACAGGCATACATTCTCTGGGCTCCAACTGGTCTGTAAATGCTTATACTGAAGCCTTTTTAATTTACATTACACAGGTCTTCATTCCGCTCCTCCTCTTTCTCTCCCTCTCTCCCTCCCCTCCCCTTTCAGTACCAGGCTGAACCTTCTCCAATTATTCGTCTGCAAACCATTTCTTTCTTCAAGTTTTCCCATTTACATTACACAGATCAGTGTCTTCTTGGGTCAAGCTGCTTTAACTTCCACTTCATCTTCTTCTCACCTTTCAATGCTCTGCTTCCTCTCTGCTCAAACCATCCACTCCCAGCCCTTCCAGGGGCTCCGGTTGCTGTTTGGAGACAACAAATTAGCATAAAAAGGGATCATTTCTGCTTTCCTGACAAAGAGCTTCTATCCACAGCAACTGAAATTTGGGGCCAGCTGAACGTGAAGCTGTTTTTTACCAATGTAATGAGCTCTTCGTTGTCCCTGCACATATGCTTTTGCTTGTAGACGTGACAAGCAATTCGTTACCTGTTGTTAGAGTTGTATGCCTTGGTGGTGGGTGTGAAGGTCTGTGTGGATACTCTCAAACCCATTGATCTCTGGACCCTTTGGAGCACCTAGAAATATTCATTTGACAGATTCTGAAATGGTCATCTCTGATAGTAAACCTCTATATCCAACACCAGCTAGACTTCAGTTCCTGTCACTAAAAGCAACAAAATTATATTTCCATGTTTTTACAGGTGTATGAATTTGTGTCTAAAGACAAAAGGATGTCAGATCAAAAAAACCTTTTAAATCCGTCTGTTCTGACTCTGTTTCTGTGATTCAAAGGGTTCGATATATTAACAGTAGTGCCCACTGCATTTGGGAGGTCAAACAGATTTTTTTGTAAATATATAACCCGCGCTTGCTTCTATCTGAGGGCCAGACTGCCTGCACCCTTTTGTGAGCCATGACTCACACAGGAGTCAACGTGAGTAAAGGGTTTGCTTTCGAGCCTGCGTGTTTAGGCAAGAAATTAAGAACAGATGGAACCTGTTACAAAAGAATTTCTGAAGTACGAGCTTTAAAAATGGTGGCATTTTTTGATTTGTTTTTTGAGAAAAAGAAAAGCTCTTACAATGTTAGTGGGATGATATGTGGTGTATGGCTAATTTGGCATCATGCAATCCGATCTAACATCAAGTTAACAGTAAAGCAGCTGAATGAGCCATTCTCCAAACATGTTTCAGCTGCAAATGTTAAAACCCCTGTAATTGTTACTTTTAAGAGTGCATTAAAAAGGTTGTGAAAACTGCTCGTTGTAATGATTTCTACAACAGGATCTCTGCAAACACACAGCTGGAGGCTGTCAAACACACACCTCCCTAATAGACAGCACTGTGTGTACAATTAACACGTTAATTTATGGAGTAAACTGATCAGGGGAGACCAGAGCTTCAAAGTCAAACACTCGCCATCAAGGAAGAAGTGAAGTTACGTGGCAGGAGCTGCCTTGCTCTCCGCAGCCCTTCCTAACACAAAGGCTGTGCCTGTGCTGCAGAACCCAGTGGTGCTCCCCAGCTCCCGCACCCAGGTGTGCCCCTCCGCCAGACCCTAACTCCAGATGGGGACAGGAGTAAGGCACACTCCTCCCCTCCCCTCCCCTCCTCTCCCCTCCCCTCCTTCCCTTCTGTTCTCCACCTGGAGTTAAAGGAAACTTCAGGACATGGACCAGAGTGGCACACTGCAACAAAATACTCCATCTGACTGACCAGGAAGGAGGTAGGTAGCACATACCCTCCTGCCTGCATGGTGTATCTAGCACACAAATGCTAGATTAGCCAAAGAGGCCATGAGACATATCACCATAACAATTTAACGTGAGGAAGACTTCGCACCTAGGCATGCGTCTGTCAGAGCAGAGGGTAGTTTGCTCACCAAGGTTATGTCCCATGCTTACAGGGAAGGGGAGAGAGTTTGGTGCAGAATGGGGCCCAAGGCACCCAGCATTAGGCATGGAGCCACCAAACATCAGTCCCGTTTATCATGCAGAGTCTCAGAATTAGGCAGTGGGGAATCAACATGGTTTGGCTAACCATCATCACTTCTCAGCACTGGAGGCCCAGGTCTGAATTGAATACCCTGAGCCTGGAGACTCCTCTTAGAGCAGGATGTCTAGGCTGCTTCTTTTGAAGACAGCCTCTCCTTTTTTGTTTTAATATATGAAGATTTAGGCTCCTTTTGTATTACAACTTGTTCATTAGAGCATTGACAAGGAAATGAGTGACCTATGCTGAAGTCTCGTCCAGAGTCATTCAGATTCATCTTTAGGGCAAGATGTGCTCCTCTACCCATTTTGTTGAAAGATGTTTCAGAGACCGCCACTCTACTCTGTCTTTCTCAGCCTTCCCAGCCCCACCAAGTTTTCAGTAATTTTGATGCCCTCTCCAGGCATGTTCCCATGTACCCACAATTACCCCTGCTCTTGGAGTCACAGCCTCCTCTGGGTTCTCCTTCTGGGTGTCTCCCGTCAGGAGACAACTACTATGATTTTCAAGGCCAAAAAAAGTTGTTGGATTTTTCATTTTGGTTTCTTAGGCCAATACCAGCTCTCTTCTTTTTCTTTCCACTTTCTACAACTCTAACTCCTTAGAGAAGAAATAATAGTTCTCAGAAGGATCCTGTACTTCCCCACCACACACCCTCCCTTCGCTGGAGGTAAGTACAGTGGGTGTGGGCAGGCTATACAGAGCACCAAGGCTAACCAGATCAGCAGGACAGTGGGGAAAATATGACCTGCCAGAAGGAAGAGAAGCTCGGGTCTGGGTAACCAGAGAAGCAGTCCTTAACATGACTGCTTCTGCAGAGAGTATTAGCTGCCTGGTCTGGCCAGCATTTGTTTGTGTCGTTGGTCATTAGATTCATTTTTGCGGTCAAAATAAGAGTACTGCTACAGAAGATTCAGATACCTGGAGGCTAGGGGTTTGGGAGCTCTGCTTTCTTATTTCCTTCTTTCTGCCACAGCCACAATAGACACAGGCCAGGTGTGGCCTCCACGACCGTTTTCTTTTGTTGTTTTAGTTTTGGGGTTTTTTTGTAGTAATACCCATACCTGCCAACTCTGACACTCCTGGCCATAGATTTTCACTTCTCTGAGTCATCTACCTCCCCTTTCCCATGTTGCTGTTGACTCCTTGTGGAGGCAAAAGGAATTTGGCCATTTGCTCACAGTTTCTGAATCTACTGAGTTTCTGGGAACTTGCAAATCCCTGACAAGCGTTCACGTGCTGTATAAACCTGTTAACATCTCACATTCATGCTGGGTGTACTGAGGTTGCTGAGCATGCAGAGATACGTTTCACAGTGACTACGCAGGAAATCAGGTCTGTCCTGGGTGTACTTGGATTCTTTATGTAAAAATTGTGTATAAATCCTTAGTGGACAGATAAATCTAGTGCACAAGTCTACCAGTTTTGTGTTTCCTACGGCACCTGTAGATTCACAAGAATTTCTATCCACCAGAGAGAAAACTATCTGCTTAAAGCAAAGCAGGACTTGATTAATCCAATTTGGGGACCTCAGATCTGAAATTAATTCCACCCTCTGTCCTACTTTGCTTCATGTCTAAAAGACCTTTTCCTGCAATGTCTAGCATATTCACCACTCCCCTTTGCTAAATAACTTAATAATGGGTATGTCAATTAACTCCTTTTGTAATCCATCTTTCCACTGCTTTGACTGGTGTTCCTCTTGGTGCCCTAGAAATACACCTACCTAGAAATACACTAAACCTCTGGTCCAACATGCTCATTTTGCATAATTTCTACTGCTGCTAAAATGAGCAGGGTACCCTGCTCAGGGGATCGAAGGTGTCTTACCTCTTCGAACACCAGCAGCAGGAGGATTCAAGCAGGGAGCGCATGACTTTTCAGGAGGAAAAGCCAGCCTGCAAGAGCAAGAAGCTACTGGCCTCTCCAAGAAGTGTGGAGAGAAGGAGCAGGAGGCTCTGCGGGAGCAGGCAGACGTAGGAACCAGACTCAGCCTATCTGCCAAGTCTACCACTTTGAACATTTGAAATGTTGGCAGGTATGCAGCCAGAGCATGGTTTCAAGAGCACTTGTAACACCCTGGTCTTCTCTCACACCTCCGATGTTCACTGACAGCTCTCATTAAATTAATCCCTATAAAGCAGTGGGGATTTGAACAATTTTGCCACTTTCTCAGAAGGTGTTACACCACTGCTTCACCACCATTGAGAAGCCTGGCCACCCACCCTCTTGTCCCAGAAAAAACAAGTATTTGAAAAAATCCCATCAACAGAATTCTAGGAAAAACAGAGTTGCCCAGGGAAGTCTAACCAACAGTTAACTCAAATGGACACAAAATAAACAGAGACCTACAAGAAGCCATCATAAAAGTAACATTTTCATGGAAACTGAGGGAGACGTGTTCTTATAAAATTCAAAACAGTTGCAGCCATGGGATATACCAATGTCTTTAGAAAGAAAGTTTTCAATACAGTAATTTAAAGCTTTGTAGTTGAATTCTGGATTTTAAGCATCTCACAGATAATGTTTGGATGTGCAAAGCCAGCTGTCATTCGGACTGGACCTTTAGGTTATGGGTGGGCATAAGTGATGAACAGGTTGCCTTGGTTAAACCATTTCTGCCTCCAGACGGAAATAAAAATCTATTCCCCACAATTTACAAGCTAAAAATGTTTAGACTCTGCCTCAACTCCAAAAATTACTTCATAAAAGTATTTTCTGCCAAGAGATCATGAGGTAAAATTAATGACATTAAATTCTTTGCCTGTCTTCTCCTTTTGCCTCTGTAATGCCAAACTGTCCTTCCTTATAATACACATCATCAAAAAACAGCTAGAAATAAATCTGTGAGAGCCCTGCTATGATAAGCTGATGAGACACAAGGGATTCTGGAGAATATGACTCGTCTGCACTGATGGCAGAAAGATCCTACATTCACCCTGCCAGCATCTCTTTCTGGAATACCTAACCACTTTATTTTACGCAGTAAGGCTCAGTCACATCTGAGAAGTCTTATTAGCCACCAGGAACTAATCAAAAATAGCCTGAAAGTGTAATATTCTCTGTCCAAGAACATGACCCCTTCAGACAAGTTGTCATGGAACATGGAACATGGACAAGTCACCAAATAAACTTCTGTGCTGCTGACCCCTGGAAAGCCAGACGTAATAGAGAACACATGCGATCCCTCCTTGTGGATACCAAAGACAATTTTCATAACTAACCAAAGACAATGAGTCTCATTTTCAAGGATGCCTTTTACTGTAGATTATGTCCTATTTAGAAACCTTGCTTAGAGGCTTTCTTAGGTTTTTTTTTTTAGGTTTGATGCTTAGCACAGGACCCCACATGCAGATATCTTAGCCTTTAGCTGTTATCTAATCTATATCCAGAATTTGGATTCACCACCTAAAGAGAGAAAAATTATTTAAATTAACTGGCTTTGCATCTTAGAGCAGAACTTTTCCATTTGTCAACTTCTCAAAAGTTTTTATGGCACAGAATAACTAGAATTCAAATCTTTCTTCCTCAATAAAGGACAAATACTGTTATTTGAGGTTATTTTTAATTCTTAGAAGATCTTAGGTATAAAAAATGTAGATTGGGCAGAGTTAGTCTACTTAAACTGTGGTTAAGCTGTAACTGGATTTTGGGGGTTAAATTTTACATTTCACACAGTCTAGGCAGAGGTACTCAGTAAGCCTATGTCAGCAATAAATGCACTTTGCTGACAGTAAAATGCAGGTTGCAGAATTTTCATTAGATTTGTGCATTTTACTTTTGGCCCAAAATAAAGCAAGCCCAGAGTACTCTCTCACTTGAGGAGAAACCTGCTTAAACTATCTCAGCCAAACCACTACAGTTAGAAATGGAATATAACCCACAATTCAAAATCTGTAATCCATGAATTTTATGTAATATAAAGCAATATTAGTAATTGCCAGTTATTAGCCTGAAGTTTCTTAAGGTGGGTATGATCCTAACTAAAAGTCTTTTATTTCCTTTGCATTTGAAACTTACAGTTGACACATGGAGGTGCAAGCACCGAAACATATAACAGACATTAATCATGTTAACATTGATTCTCATTTAGCTAGAAGAAAGAATGTCAAAAATTTGGTAATATTGTATCTCTGGCTACCAAGCGATGATAAAATCATCACTAAATGCAAAAGCACATTAGAAATGTAAAGGGACAAAGGCATCTGTGTTGGAATAAGCATTAAGTAACTCCAAGGAGTTCAACAAACATTTATTTGGGTGCTGTTTCTAACCAAAAGCCTGGACCATTTTTAACCTTTATTTACCCAGTCATTTGCACATTCATATTAGAAACCAAGTGAGATCAATTCTCTCTAACTGTGTGTTTATTTTAAACTTCCGAACCTAACAAAATATCTGAATAAATAAGAGAAAAATTAATACTTTATCCTGTGTGGATGATGGCTTTCTGAACAGGTTGAAATGACTGACAGCAATTTGAGGGGGCCTTCTCATCCTTTAGACAATCCCACTTCAGAACACATGAAATTTCTTTTTCCTTTTTTTTTTTTTTCAGTTAGGAAACAATCACCATGATGGAAAGCTGTCTATTCTCCACTTACTTTGCAGTACTGGCATGACATTTCAACTGTGTGCATCTTACTAACCTCAACATTACCACAATGGGGAGTGCAAAACCCAGCAAAACTTTTTAGGTTGCCAAAGTGGCAACTGGAGGGAAAGACTGCTGCCGTAAAATGGAATTGTGCTAGGTTTTTACTAGTCACCTGCTACAGGGTAAGTTCTCCTCTCAAACTGTCCTGGAGACACCTGTGCCCTCATGCACTGGGGAATTTACCAAGGGATTCAGGATAGGAAAGTTGGCTGAGGCAGGAAGCACTTTCTCTGAACCAATTTACTGTTGTATTGAAGTAGCTTAATTTTGCCAACCCGGTATCAAAGAGATTTCTAATTTTTTTATTGCTGGCACCCTCGGAACGATCAGTGCAATCACAATTACTTTGACAGGCGTGCTGGAATTGGAGTAGGCAGAAAATGGCCTTAATGGGAATCTTTTACAAAGCAGCTGTTGGAGTGTGGTAACAAGACTCTGAATAAATGGCAGCTACATAACTTCCCCTAATCAGATTGGAGCAATCAGCTTGAAAAATTTTCCCATATGTTGAAGAGTGGAGCTTAGGCCTAGGGTTATGGCAAGGACACAGGCCATGGTAAGGTTACAAAGTCTGGCTACAATTAAACACTCACTGCAGAAATTGTGATGATGCTTCGGGGAGCTATTGCACTTTAGCCATTTGTAATTGCACATTCGGAAATTACTCACTCCAAAATTACTCGGGGCCCAGTTACACGGTTTACAAACATATGTTCTCAGGGAGAGGCAAAAACATTATCCTTCCAATGGGCACCATTTATAGATTTGTTTATGGTTATTAATGAAATGTAACCTTGTGAGATTGTTTATTAATAGTTGCATGCGATTTTTGGAGGTTCTGTTTATCATTAATTTAATGATTAAGGCACATTTCTGCCTAGCAGGGGCAAATCTGCGATTCTTGCAGTCTGTTAATGCCCTGGTTTAATGCCTCTCCTGTCAGCACTCATTGAGTAATCCAGCCAGTGCATTTCTCCTTAGTGGAGGTATTTCTTCCTAATTCTTTACAGACTAGACTGTGCTTCTGTGGCTCACATTATCTATGGCAGGATATGTGGGCTGGCACCTGATCTGTGTATCAGTGCTGCCACTTCAGATATATTTTAGGGCTGATAAAGCATGAAAGTTATGTAGAAAATTAGCATTGCACAAGCTTTGTAATTATACAGCTTTTTATGAATTTAATGAAAAAAGACAAGGCCTTCAGGGTGTCTCTTTTTTCTGGTAGCTAATGCAAGGAAATTTTCCATTGTGTTCCAAAGCCTATCCTTCCTGAATTTCCCGAGCCTGGGAAACAGACAGGGAGCTCAATGTGCTTCGCAGGTCTAGAGAACAAGATGTACTGGTGACTGACAGCACTAATGACCTTTCCATTTATTGCACGTGAAAGGAGAAGCGTAGAGCGCCAACTATGTTCATGTGCGTGAAGGGGGATGATCAGTGAACCAACAGGAGAGGGTAAGCATAATTTTAGAAAATACAGTCTGCACACTTTTCAAATGCACCTGGTTCGCACACGGTTTCAGCAAGGCAGAGAGGTGTGGTGCCTGGCATGCTTGTTGGAGACTTTTCTCTGTACAGTAAGACCTTCAATAGTTTCCAAACACATTTTTGTACAAAGAATCCAGCATAATACTCTATATCTGATAGGAGGCTCTAAAAAACAGACAATTTTTCCAGTGCTGTGGGCCGCTGTTAAGATCTCTAGTGTTGTCTGATGACAGAATCTGAACGCATAAGCATGCAAAAGAACAGCTACATTTTTCACTTTTAATGGAGTAGGTATGATTCCCTGTGGGTTTATTTATTTATTTCAACTTCTAACAGAAGTGAAAAGTCATGTAGCTCAGGGCGGAATTTGGAGAACATTTGCCCTCATGTAGGTGACTGAAGTTAAATGAGAGGTCTCCCTCATCTCCACACATAGTTGGGAAGAAGAAGTTGTCTCTTTGAGAAGACAGCTTAAACCTGCTGTTCTGAATGGACATGGTTTGGCATCAGAGCATATTAGGGGCTGGGATGACACCTCACAGTGTACGTGCTTTCCCATGAGCAAAGGGGCTCCTTGTGAATATCTGTTTTTCCCTTGCTCCATGTGTAAAAAATGTTGCTCTCTGCCGTACAAGCATTCTGCCAAATGGCAGAAAGTATTGTAGGATCCTGCTTCAGGACTTAGAATGTTTCAGCCCCCAGCTTTCTGCATCTGTTCAGCAGCAAGTAGGGTTAAATCTGTTAAATTCTGTAAATATGAATTAATTAGATTCTGTTCACAATGTGTTTGAATTCACTCATCAGGCTGAATGTTTGGGTTTAGCTCTTTTTTCACAAGAATTTTTCAAAAGAATTGCAGACTTCTTTTATTCAATAAGAAGTTCTAGCTTGCTTGTTTTTCCTCACGAAGGGTGTTTTTTTTGTCTCCCTCTCAGTCTATGGGCTGAGATACAGTAGGTGGGCAGGATGCCATTAAAAAGCCGTTCTATTAACAAGGTGCTGATACCTATTGCTACTTTTTATTGGAGACTGAAGCTACTAGCTTTGCATTTCAGCTTCATTTGAAAGTACATGTTGGGTAGCAGAGGATTGTTCATGCTGTTTCCCGTGGAAACAGCATTAAAGTGCACTGCACTTTCTACATTCATAGATACATAACAAGCTAATGTGAAATAGTCTTTTGGGAAGAATTAAAATGAGTACTGCCAAGATTATATTTTTAATTTAAAATCTTAAACCAAAAAACTATTGGGTTTGTCTCCTTTTCAGTCTGTCTTTCTTTCCTTTTACTGTTGTGAAAAGGATATGAAGAAAAAGTAATTCAGATTTCACCAAAGTATCTTAACTCTGTTTGCTGAGAAAATTCAATCAAAAAGAATATTTATGTTTTTCAACTGTACTTGTTTAATTTTCACCCCATTCTGATGCTAACACAAAAAAAAAGAAAAGGGGTGGCATAAATAGTGAACACTTTAGTGTAGACAGTTTTCTGGCTCAGAAGCCATTTCCAGGACACGCCGAGCACACAGAGCACTGCTGATGGCTTCTGGAGCCAGGCAGCTGTCTACACTAGGGCTCACTCTCCTGTTAATACCAGGCTAGCCGAATCAGTGCCGCTTCAGATTTTAATCAAACTACCTGAAATGTTGCTGAATACTGTGTGAGCTGGGGGACAAAAAGACTTAAATTGTTTTCAGCACTGTTCAGCCGCAGTCACTGTTGACACCGGTCGTCAGCAGCGAGTACTTTTCCTGGGGTACATGAGGCCATAACGTCCTCACAGCTTGAAAATCATTCATTCTCACAACGCCCACACATTCTTCTTCATGCGGTACGTTTTCTTGGTGGAAAAAAAAAGAAAAGAGAGATAGTCCAAATAAAACAGATTCTTGCATTAAAAAAACATGGCTATTCACAGGGGTTATAGAAATGTACTCATTTGTAAATTGGTTGTAAAGATTCAAAAACTTAAAGAGACAGCCACAGCCTGTGGTTGTAGGACGTATGGATTTTTCTCTCCCTCCTAGAGAAAAGAAAACATTTATTTTCAGCTTAAAAATTGTTTTTGGAACTAAGCAGCAATTGTGCATATTCATTGAAAGAGAGCTGAAGGAGGGTGGAATAGTAGTCTGTCACCTGAGAGCCCCAAATGTAAATGAAAGTCTCTTAGAAAGAAAGCATAGCTATCCGTCCTACTATCCATCACAGAAGTGTTAAGGTTAAAAATGTATCCCCCTTGGTACCATGTCTAGTATTTGTGTAATGTGAGGAAAGTGTAGAGTTAGACCATAACCTGATTCTCCGGTACTTACCCACACAAAGCTTTTCAACACCCTGGCTATGTGCCAGCAGTAGAAAATGGGGCTATTTCTAGCTGAACAAGGCGTATTGAGTGACATAAGCAGAGCCACACATGTGGGTGCATGGGCTGCTCTTGTCTTGGGATCATTCCCTCTGGTTTGGCCCGGCCACTAAGTTCTCTGACCAGCTGCCAAGTACCTCCCAGCTCCTCCACCTCGACCCCCCATGGTCCTTTAGCTGGCCCACTGGTCTGTATGGGCATTTGGCATGTCCCTCAGAGGGAAGGTAGAGCTGCCACACATCTTGCTTATGGTTTTCACACAGCGCAGAGTCACAGCAGGGGCAGTAACTCTGCAGATGCACTTTGCAGCTCTGTCATTTCAGTGAGACCTGAAAACTGTGAAAGGCCAGAAGTAAACTTCAGGGAAGTTACTGCATGAAGGGTAGTGACTTCTGTTTGCGCAGGTGTTAAGACCATGCAACTTTAATGTATAAGACTCCAGTAATAGTTTGAATAACTCACATAAGATGTAATATAAATTCTATTG
>JAOXJM010000001.1:138190078-138204167 GCA_026413425.1 Tringa solitaria
AGAAAAGAAAAGAAAAGAAAAGAAAAGAAAAGAAAAGAAAGAAAAGAAAAGAAAGACTGAGAGGGAAAGAGAGAAAAGGAAAGACAGAAAGAAGGACTGAGCAATTTTTGGCAGAGTTAATAATGAGAAAATTTACAACTGGTTAAAATTCCACAGGTTCAACTCCAGTGCTGCTGAATGTGTTAAAACTAGTGGGAGCCACAACCACAGTTTTCATTAAACTTATTGGAAAAGCAAAGCAAAGCAAAATGGTGGTAAAAATAGCTATAGTCATAGACATCTTGTCTACCCTGTGGCTCCCACCAGTGGGATTATTTTTTTTTGCACACTTCCACAAATTAAATCAGGCCTATAGGTATGGACATGAGGTATTTTACAACCATGTTAGGAGGGCCGACCACTTCTTAGAATGGTACATTTCCATAGTTTAGACAAGGCTTAAGGAATTGAACTAGCAAGGAGAACGAATCCCAGGTTGATCATAATACTTTCTGAAAAGGTACCAAAAAGTTTTGTCTGGTCTCCTATACTCCTTGCTTTTTTTTCCAACTGGTTCAAGAGATTCATCCATGTTTCTTTATGTGATTCAATCTAATGTGACTCAATTTAGAGTTTTACCTAAAGCAGGAACATGCTTTACCAGTGCCAGACCCTACTGTCATTGCATGTAAAAGGCAGAAAGATTAACAAAGCATAGACATCTTAGTTTTCATCCATAGGTCCTGACATTCTGGGGAGATCTTTCTTGACAGCTAAACATACAGAAAGTTGCAGTCACTATAGGTCTGGAACTCTGATGGAACAAAATACCTTTCCCAATCTTCACAACTCCCTAAATTTCTTAAAGGAAAATCTGCTGCTCTATTTGCCTAATTTCCACTTACACAAAGGCAAAATGCTCTTCAGTTCTAAAGGTAACATTAACAACTTGATGGAGAGCACATAAGACATTTATTCCAATTGCTCCAATTTCTAAGGAACAGAAGTTGAAACTGCTTTGAAACTGCTTTTTTTACAGCAATAGGAAAGGATATTAAGTAGGGATTTTTCCACTAATTTGTACAGAGTCTTTAGCACGTTAGTGTATCCTGTCTGTTTATATAATGTACTGAACTATGTTTCCCCTGGTGCCCTCTTCAAATATCAGATTAGTCCTGCGCTGTGTAACTACAGAGGGAAAGGACGGATTAAGAAGCAAAATCTGTCCACAAAAGAAAGTTAGTTACCTCTACTTAACAAGTGAAGCTTATCTGCTCAACTGCCTGAGTATTGTGCTGTTTGGATCCTCCTACCAAAATGAAGAGGTTTTGCTCTTCACAAGGATAAGTTTTCTCAATGGAGTTTTACTTGGTTACTCCTGTCACCTTGGGTTTTTTCTTATAAGAACAATAACCTGGATCAATTCCACTTTGGAAAACTTCAAGACTTTCACAAAGGTGAGTGGTGTAGGCAAGTCTTGCAACACAAACTGTGATCTTAGCATTGGCAGTGCAAGGGAGCTTTGTGGATGCATTAGGAGTTGCAGTAGAGTTTTTAACACCTGGATAATACACATATACTCGTCTCATGTGTCCTTCTTTCAGCCTGAAGATTCTTCTCAGCTGGGGCAACCACCAGGACCTCTGTCCTGGGTAGGAGGAGTAAGATCTTTACTTCTGTCTCACGGGATTCCTCGGTGAAGATGAAGTGAGAGTAGCTCAAATGAGACCAGAGTAGAAAGGTGCAGTCTCCCAGGAGGCGGAAACTTGCATAGTTACACCAACTATGTAGTGCTGCATTAATGCAAGCTGGTGATCAGCCCTTGGCAACACTCTGTGGTCCTGTGCTGTCCACCACACAGGCTTCCTCTCTGCTCCCACTTCCTCCCAGAACAGAACTCATCTGCCAGTTGAATACATACTTTTTTTCCCCTTTAAAATCCTGGTTTCTCTCCTCACTTCAGAGGAGTAATAACTTCAAAGGATTTACACAAGAGACACCAATGATAGGCTCTGGTTGAAGCTGCTGACTTCAGCAAAGACCGTGAAGGTCTTAGGGCTTAAGTTCTCTGTGCTAATATATTAATGATAATTCAATATTTACAGCATGAGAGTTTGAGGTTCTTTTTTTTTCAGGAAAACAACACATACTTATATTGTGGTCTGAAGGCCAACATCCAAATACTTCAAGGCTTGTTACAGCTGTGTTATCAATATAACTCTGCAATTTTAAGTAATTTTTGTAATATTTTACCAGTGGTACGAGAACAAGCCAAGTCCTGCTCGCTTTATGGCAGCCAATGCTCTTGAAGTTAACAGAACTATTCATTTGACCCCAGGCAGAAGGGTTTGTTCCCCTGACATGAAATCTTACAGATTAGCAAAACAAAAAGGGTTGCAAGCAGGCAAAACAGCTCCTTTGTAAACCGTGTGTGCCTGCAGGAATGCTTGAGCGAACTGAGCACTCCAGAAAAATGTGCCAGATGCCTGGCAGTGGGAGCCCTTGCTGCCCTCCCGCTGCCCGCAGAAGCGGTGTGACACAGAGGCAGCAATGCACATTCCACCACATCACCCACAAGTGCGGAACAGTAGCTGTAGAGGAAAAAATTTATTTCCTGTCCCTTTGGTTGACAGCCTTTCAGTCACAGCTGCCAACAGTAACTGGAAGTGTTATGACGATTTTTGTCATAACCCCACAGTCAAAGTGAGTATCAGTCGGCATGAACTCACATAGTCACCTATCATCACCACATAGTCCCCTTTTTTTGTGATAATAATAAGCAAAGGCTTGACAAGTGAGGAAGGAAGCTCCAGAAACGAGAGAGCTGGAGAAGCACTGAGAAGGTCCTTGCTCCACCATCATTTCTCTGGGTGACTTTGCCTAACCGTAGTCACTGCACTGATGTACCTAGAGGCATCAGGGGAAAGGCTACCTGGGACTCTACATTTCTGCAAAAGGGCAGTTGCATTACTAGCTTAAGTGCCTCAGTGAAGCCCCTAAAATTGGTGACATTAATCCAGACCTTACTGGGAGTAGACAATTCTCCCTCACTCACTGTTTATTCCTCATATTTAAAATATAGAGAATAAAACTTTGCCACTTCAAAGGGGGATTGTGTGTACACATGCAAGAAGGATGGTGACGTGTTTAGGTATTGCAGTAACAGAAACTACATGAGCACCTTAAACTCAGGAGCACGATTAAGTGGGTATTTATGTTTACACAACCCTGTTGCCGTCAGCAGCAAAGCACAAGAGAGTGATTAGTTCCCTCTTTTTTAATTTACATTTTAATTCAGGCGTGCTTTTCTTTTTTTTCCTGACAGTAAGCTTTCTTTTTCCCTTTTCTTTCAAAGCTTCCTTAAGACAATAGCAATGTCACAGATCACACTGGGCAGAATTCAAATTGAGGTCTATGAGATGCTGCGAGCGACATTTAAACTTTGATCATCAGCTTGTCCAATTTCCTCTGTTATTCTTGATTTCACAGTGGGTGAAAGGAAAGTAGCCTGAGTAAAAAGTGCTTTGTGTAAAATATTTCACCAAACTCCATGTTCTATTAAATGATGGATTTCCTAAGCTAACTCTGTTCCTGAGATGTCACAATGTCTGCTCTGCTGACAGACATTTCCAATATTTGGGAGGGAGAGGCTCCTTGCAAAAGGCTTATGTTAGAATTCCATGTTTGGGAGCTAATTACTAGTCATAGGTTAATAATTCATAACAAAAATCATATTCACTGAATATACCTATCTGTTCATGGATTGTTTCTGAACAAACTGATTTTGTCAAATGTATTCATTATTTAAAGAGAGCATTAATTATTCTGCAAGTTCTTGATCAGTATGTCTATTGTGTCCTGTGTTCATCTATACCTAATTCTCAATATATTTGAAGGTGTGAAATTGGGGTACATGATATACATTCCCGTGTCCTGGCTAAACCAGAATCAGCTTACTTAAGCAAATACTTGCAATTACCAGTTTCTCTCCCCTTCTGTAAATATTCTGTAGTCTGTCTGTATATATATTTGCTAAATAACCACCAAGAGCAACTACAAAATTGCATGAACTTAATTGAACCCTCCCCAGCCCAGAAGATTGTGCCTTTTTGATTACTGCAGAACTTAACTAAGGATCATAACGTAAAGCCTTTAAAGAGAAAGGGGACAGTGCATAGTCAATATAAGTCAGAGGACAGCAAATACTGTCTTGATATGATTATGAATTTCACCACAGAGGGAAAATACAAGCAGAAAGCTTGTTTTTTTTCATCTGCATTTTTTTTGTGGTCCAGTAGGGTTTACTTCCAACTCTGTCAAAATTAATTATAAACCCACTTCACCCTTGTACAATTTGATATATAACTGTCAAGCATTGGCCCTGGTTTCTTTCAAAAGTATGAAGGGAAGTTTTTTCCAGTGCACACATTCTATGATGTTCATATGAGCATTCAAAACCCAAGTTTCTGAATAGGAATTTGAAAGGGAAAGTCCAAGGTTTCCATAGCATAGAGATCTTTAAACTGTGCTTAACATTAAAATTTTAAGGAATCCCCAACTGCTTACATATAAATATTGAGGAATGCACAATGAGCTTTTCTGAAATTGGAAATAACTATGAAACACTCACAACGTGTGTAAGATATTGCCCAGGAAAATTTTACTGAAATGAAGATGACATGAAAATGTCCTCTTTTCATTAAATAGAATTACCTGTGTTATTAGAAAAATACATGCTTTTGTGTTGAGCAGCTTCCTGATGTTATCTATATAATAGACAAACCTATGTTTTGCTTGCTTAAAGAGAACAGATAATTCCTCTTTTTGGCTCATTTATGTACCATGAATCATATCATATTTGCTATACAGACATATACAGTTCAGGAAAGGGGCAGACACTGAGACGAGAAGAGTAGGAAATGATCCAAATAATCATTAGTTAGTCCCCAGGTGGAAAAATAAAAAATGCAAAAGTATCAGTTGCATAAGCTAAAATCCGTAGACCAAATAGTGCCAGAGAACTCCTGCTGTTTCATGAAAAGCTAGCAGACCCTGTGGACATAGAGCTATCAGCACTTATGATTATGTCCTTTGCAAACATTGAACCACCTACAACTCTACAAAAAAAAAATGGTAATGGTAAGCAAGCATATATAGCCCAGTTTATAAATCATGCTTTTCTAGAGGAAAAGATGTAAGTACCTCCTGAAAGTGCTGTTAGCCTAGAAGAGCCTAGAACAGTGTAAGAGAGAGTCATCCACACCTTTGGGACTGAGTTGTAAGCAGTGCAAGTAGAAAAGGCCACAGCTAAAAGTTGCTCGGAAGTCTTTTCAGTAAAAAATGTTATTGGCAAATTTAAAACATTTGCAGCTAAATTGTTTCTTCTTGTGTGTCTGCCCTATTTTGAAATTACTGCTGAGATGCAGCGTTAATGGCTTTGAGCACATGAGTAAGCAGTGCTAAGTAGCAAGATTTAGAGCTCACATACAGTTTACCACAGAGAAATTGGAGAACATGGAACCACAAACTGTGTCTACAAGGATATTCACTTGTTGCGCTCTACTGCCGTGTTGAAAGAGTTTTTATGAACTGGACAGAAGGAGAGGTGTTTTTTCTGACTTAAGAAGGTTCTATCAAATCAGGCTCAAATCAGCTAAAAAGAGGCTAAATTAAAAAAAAAAAAAATAAAGAGGCTAGGATGACAAAAGGGACATATATTCCAATGCTGCACATCACACAAAAAAAGAAAGATACCCAAAAAAATGTAAAGAGAAGAAAGTTTTCAGTTACTATATGGCAGCATTTGTTTGCAAGCCGGAGGAGACTGAAGTTCCCTTTGCTGGGGAGAAATACACTGCAACTAATGGGGGCATGGGGGGAGAGCTCTATATTAAAACTAACTTCCCTTCTCTTTAAGTTATTCTCAGCAGAGAAGTACAATCTTTTAGATGCATATGGGACCACTGGCCTAAGAAATCTTGGGGGCAGGAAGTATTGGCCAGGCCTCCTGATGACCAATCTAAAGAGAATGCAGAATTAATTACTCTGCAATATGTGGAAAGACAAAAAGGGTTATTAAAAGGCTTTTGAGTTTTGGAGGCAGATGCTGAAAGATACATGTAGCCAATAGTAAAACAATGTTAAAGTTTCCAAAAGATATTGATGATAATAATCTGTCACAAACATTGCATCACCATGAAGTTATTGCACATTAAACTTCCTTATAGTGGTTAAAGGTGAATTAATCACCAAGCTGAAAGGTGCTGGTCACCCAGGTCTCTGATAAAGGTTAACTTCTTAAATCTGACAAACATTATGAAGATTCTGAAAATATTAAAAATTATGGAAGTGACATGAGAAGAGAAATTTACACAAGGTATGTAAATAAAAATTCAAAGTTTTCAAAAACTATTTATTAGTTTACCAGAAAACATGTATTACATCTTCAAGATAGAGGTCAATTCTGTGTAAAAGTTCATCCTGACCCAGAAATGACAGTAACTTTACTCAATATTTATATGTAAATGCATATAACATACCGGATATGTATATGTATGTATAATTACTTTGTACTGTATATAGAATACATGTTTTCTGTCAAAGTATTTTATATTCGTAATGAAGTGTATGAAGTAAGCGGTATAAGGTCATGTACTTAGGGGCTAATAGCAACAATTTCTGCTAAGGGCTAATCAGTTTCAAATAAGAGGGAAGGAGAGAGACCCAGGTATGCTAATAAGACTGCAGTGAGATATTTTTCCATCAGTTTGTTTCTCCTTTGCCTCCAGACCATTCTGCAATGCAAAACTCCAGGAGCACTGCAGTATAAGCAATTTTGCTAGTTCATACAGAAAGGTAGCTGGAGACAACCCAGATTCAGAGGTGTAAAGATACTCAGTTCTTGATCTCCCCTGTCCCCCTAAAATGAACATAAGAAGAAAAGAGAAGTCCAACTGAGCAGGAGAAGTGGTCCATCCCTTCTGACCCTCTAACTGCAGAAACAACAATCAGAGGTGTAACACATGAGCATGTCCCACCATGGTAGACCATTTCCCTTGCACTATCGCTGCTTCTGCAATCATTGGATTAGGGTTATTAGAGATTATTTCCCTCTCTAGTCCTTTTGGTACCTGTTAGACCTACTGATCATAAATTTGTGTCTTTCTCAGTCTGCTGGTACTGCTTGCCTTCACACCCCCCATGGGAGAAAGATACAAGAGTTCACTATGTGCTTGGTAAAGGAGTGTTTGCTTTTAAACCAGTCTCCCTCTTGCTTTACCAAGTGCTCCCTGGTTATAGTATTGCAGAATGTGGTCAATAACCACTCTGTATTCAGCTTACCCAGCACCCTCGTGATTCTCTCACTTAGTCTTTCTCCCCTTCAGCGTGTACCCCTTCCAAAAAAAAAAAAAAAAGACCCAAACCTTTGCAGTCTTCCTTTGGAAGGCAGGTGCTCCATCCCCTGGATCCCTTTCACTACTTCTCTCATGTGTCACCTCCAACTCCGCTAAATCCTTGCTGCAACATGGAGCCAGGACTGCACACACAGCACCCAAAATGTGTCACATTCCAGCTTAATACAGTGGCAGAATGTTTTCATCTGCTTTGTCTTCAGAGCTTTTCAGAGCTGATAATGCCCAATGCTGCTGCTTTTTTGTCTGTCACTGCATATAGAGATGACAACTTTGGAAACCAGACACCAATGACTCCAAGGTCTATTTCCTGAGCTATGACGGCCAGCTCTGAGTTTTGCATCACATAGGCACAGATTAAATGACTGTTCCCCAGGTTCACCTTTTATACTGAAGTTCTTCTGCCACCTTTTAACCATGCATTTACCTTTTTGAAGTTTCCTTGGTCCTTGCAGAATAAAATTAGTGTTAGCACTGGAACCTATGGGAGTCTACCAATGACATTTCTAAACTCTGAAAAATGACCAGCTGTTTGATCAGATTTAAGTTCATGAAAGGACTTTTCTTATAGACTTGTAACTGAAGTCTTGGTGTGGAACCTTACTGAAGTCTTTTCGAAGGCTACATATGTTGCCGGTACTGGTTCCTTTTAGTCTATGTGCTCAAATGACTCCCTCACAGAAGTGCCTCGGGTTGGCCAGGGAGGATTTCCCACCACAGAAGCCATGCTGAATCCACCCAGCAGGCAGTGTCCAGGGCACTGTGCTAATCCATTTCCTAAGGCATCTTGTTCGTCATTACAGATGCAACCAACTTTCCCGGAAGGGAAGTCAGATTCAGTGGTAGTAGTTTCTAATAACCTAAATTAAACTTTTTTTATGTTTATAACTCACCAGGTATATAACATTTACATGTATGTTTCTATGCTGTAGGACTCCGGAGAACCTCCTGGCTGCCATTCCTGGCTGTACGCTACGGCTGCAGCTTGACTCCATTCCCGTGGTCTCTCCATGGTGGTGTCTATGCACAAAAGACACCAAGACACCAACAACCAGAGAGAAGGTGTGACATAATTCCTCAGTCACAGCAAGAAGGATTGTGTCATGCCACTCAGACCAAACCTCCACCATTGGACCATTACCCCTACAGAAGAGAAATGGCAATGAAGCAGTATCACAGGAGGCAGAGAATGCAGAGAAGCAGAGCCCACGTAACAGTAATTCAGTAGCAACATTTCAGAGTTTCAGGAGGAGAGAGGAAGGAGTAAAGGATCCTCGGCTTTGTGTACGGTGCAGTGAGTGAAGGACACGCTGGCATTCACTTCAGTGGGAGAATGGGGGTGATGTCCTGCTTCAGACACTGAGATGGGAATATGAGGCAGAGAAAGAAGAATTTCCTGAGGGTAGTACTGTGGGGCAGGCCTGAAGCTGCCCACATGAACAAATTACCCCATGGGCAGCTCTTGGAGAGAAAAAATGACACTGAGTAGCTTTGCATGCCTTGCCCAAAGGTACTGGTTAGTTATGGAGAACTTCTACTCTCCTGCTGTAACAGTGCTGCCACTGCCCTACACCACACAGTCAGCAATGAAGCCCCTGGTCAGCCAAAAGTGCAGACATAACCTCCAGGAGTGGCAAAGGAGAAGTCCCATGCTGCAAAGGACCTGAGATTCAAGAATACTCTAGAAAGAAAACTACAGGCTGGTCTCTCTCTCCAGCAGAGGCTGAAAAGACTTTCTGGCTAGCTACTGGGACCCTGCAGTGCTCCCAATCTGACACTGGGGGAAAGTCACCAACATCCAACTAGCCCTCTTGGTGCTGTTATATGATGCTTATTCCCATGAATACTAATAATATTGCCAGGAATGACCCTGAACTGACCAAAAGTGATATAAATCTAAAGATGAAGGAAACTAATGATAATATGATGTTTTAAAATTAAAAAAAAATGCAAAATTCTTGATTAAATTCAAAAAAATAACAGACTACAGGACCAGCCTAAATGAAGAAATTGTTTAGGAGAATTGGCAGATATTTGAAGAAAACTGTGTAAAAGAGAGAATATCAAACTATGTTTGTGATAAGGAAAGTTAAGCAAGTTAGTAAGCTATAGCAGAAGATCTTCAAGAGCCATGGAAACGAAGAAAACATGTGGAAACCAAAATAGCCAGGTAAGACCAAATATTTAATAAAGCTGACATCACTAACAGATTTAAGAGTCCATACTGGAAAGAACAGTCAGAATATACTCTGACAGATATCTGCTCTCAGGTTGTCTGAGGATGCTCAGAGTACTAAGTGGAGCAGGACCAGGACCATTTCTATGAAAACTGAGAAGAGTTTCTTCAAGATCAGAAAATGACAACTGTAATGCCTGTATAAATATATTGTTTTTAAAAGAAAAAAAAAAAAAAGAGGAGTCTAGGAACTACAGATTTCCAGAAAAGTAGCAGAGCAAGCAGTTTTTAAGATGATAATGAGAAAACAAGTAATAACCAATCCTGATCTAGATAACCTAATGTAAATTCCTTCTTTTTATGACAAGTCAAGAGCCTTTGATCTTATAGGAAAAGTAGACTTGATCTATCTTGATTTCGGTGGTACTTTGTTGTTTAGAGGTGATTTCATGAACAAGCTAGGGAAAAATCAGTGGTGAAAGAGTTATCAGATGGGAAACTTTACTTGAAGAGTAATTATAAACTGCCTACTGTCAAGTTGGAGGTTCTGAGGGAGTCTGTCTGGAGTCTGGTACTGGTCAATGTCTTTATTAATGACTTCAATAAAAGAATAGAAAATGTATTCATTGAGTCTTCAGATTAAGTCATGTGGATAGGAATGCAACATGTTGGAGGTCACAGTTAGAACTGTAAGACTGATAAACTGCAGAAGTGTTCAGGAAAAAAAAATCAATGCATGATTCAATAAAGAAAGCTACAGAGTTCTGCTCCTATATGGAAATAATCAAATAGTAGGTGGAGAATGATCTGATTTCAGTGTATTATAAAATGTCAGTAACTCAAATTTTAGTTTGCTATCTCATCATCACTCACGTGAAAGAGCAACAGTGGGTAGTAGTCTGAGGGCCGAATCAGGCTAGGAAGTTTCCTAGGGATGTCCTTGACCCAGGCCCCAGGGAGCCAACATACTTCCCTAGCAAGGGGGTCTGCCTGGCAATATTGGAACCTCTGCTACTCTCAGGAGGGAGTCACCTATAACCCGTCTCTTCTTCCTTGTGGAGGTGGTTTTTAAACAGGGGGTAGGCCTTGCAGGTCCCGGCAACTCTTCTGGTATAGTTGAACCATCTAAAACATAGGTTCTTTCATATTGTAGTTTTCTACTTACTGCATCCTTTTCCTTCATTAAAAAGAAGTAGAGATTGAATACAGTTTCTTCATTCTTTGCTATGTAGTTTGTCTGAGGCGCTGGGTCTGATTTTGACATCTCATCACCTCAGAGTGATCTCTCAACTAAATGATAAACAGGGCTCTAAATATGAACATATGAATTAGCCACAGGGATTTTAAATAGACTTTTTGACCTACGACTGTAAAATTCTATGTATTGTTATACACCTCTCTGTGGGACCGTTTGATCACTTTATTATTTATAGATTAAAGAACATTGTTGCTAATTAATACTGTTCTAATTGTTGGCAGTGTATACGTGCTTGCTTTGATGTTTTTTTGATCCTGTATTTTGGGGATTTCACTTACTACTTTTTTTTGGATGATTTGGGATTTTGGAACCTGTATTTTCAAGCCCTTGTTTCATTTTCTTATTACTGGGGTCTCCTCTTTTCTAACTTCTTTGCTTCTCATCACGCTACTCCTTTTTCATTTTAATCAAGTCTTATGAAATGGGGCAGCCCCAATTAATTCCTCAACATTATACAAGCAGATTCATTTTTCATTGTCTTTTGGAAAAAATAGAATAGTATAAAGGTTAATATTTTGTTACCTGTATCACATTAGCCTTGTATTGCAGCTTGTTAGGAAGGAAAGGGAAAGCTTCCCATTTAATGCAATACAGTGATTTTAGACTAATCATGAGGGGCAAGCTAGCAGTCTGCTAACATTTAAGTTGGTTCCTCTGATGAAATAGTTCTCCTACAATCTCTTGGATACGCACTCTTCGTAGCAAGTACAGCCACAAAATGGGAATTTCTCACCGTTTGCCAGATGAGCATTTGAGTACTTAAGGTCAGACTGCATGATTTTATCTTAAAATCTATGAATGATGTAATCAAAAATCCCAGGTTTTGAATGCTTTGATCAGAAATCTTTGGGTTTAGCATGTTACTAAGACATTAAGATATATAGTTACTATACAGAACTTTGCATCACTATTTACACTTATTAAGTAATGTGTCTCAGTAATTCAGTATGACCAACGTGAACTAATTGAAACACTGTTGTTGGGCTTGGTTCTTTTTTTTTTCTTTAATGGTCACCAGAAATTTAACTTTTCAAAAGAAAAAAAAAAATTCTGGTTTCATGATAAAATTCTACACCTAACATTCAACATTAGAATTCCTATTCATCACAAACACTCTTAATTTATATGTGTATGTAACACGATACCACATTTTAAAAGGCATAAAAATAATTGTACAGAATATGTCAAACGAATATTATAAGGCATTAGGCAGACAACTACAGATAGGTTATAATTAGTTCCATTGTGAGTTTCAGCTTCAAAGAAACTCAAAACTTCTAAGAAAAAATTCAGCTGACTCTACCAAGCTTTACCTACATGCTATGGCCTAGATGCACAAAAGGAATTAGGAGTCATAACAGCCATTGTAAACATCTAAGTCCAAAATTTAGATCTTCAAAACCCCAGCTGAGCTGCTGCCTCATCCCAGAGGAAGATAGTTGTCTTCCCACAGTACCTAAATTTCTGCTAATAATGTTCTATAGATATGTGAGACCACATCCAGAAAGACAGGTAGGTGTCTTTAGCAAAAATTAGGAAAAAATTTATTTGTCTGTATGCTGAACTGTAAACCTGAAAAGCTCCATTAAGATGCCACCTGACCTGTCCCGTCACACCCAAACAATACTCTTTTCCTGAAAGTTTCTGCAGGAAACATACAACTTCTATCTCTGTGAATGCCCTAATATACCTCAGTTTTTATCTTAGTCTTGGCTTATGCTTATGCATAACCAGCATCCAGAAACTTGCTGTTCACCAGTTAAATTTTCTGTGGATATGATTGCACTGCTAGCTAAGAGGTCAAAGGGAGGACTTTGTGCATAGCCCACACTGCTTTGTTGTTAGCGTGTTCCCTGACTCTGCTTTAGATGACTCCTGGTACTTTTCCACCAGGCAATGCCTGCATGTGGTTCTGGGGTCAGCCTGCACACTCTCAAACTGCAGCATAGACAGCACTGCACTAGGGCTCTTGTTCCAGCCCACACAAGACAACGTGCTGTCTCTCTCATCACAGTCTGCTCAAGATTTGCACCCTTAAACATGCCTATGTCCTCCTCAAGACACTGTCCAAAGCGTGCAACGTATGCCCTCAGATTTACACCACAAAATCATCACACTAGTAGGAGACAAAACAGGAACCAAAGAATATTTCTGGTTTGGAGTCACAGTGGGATGCACTGTGAGGAATAATGTGTGAGGTCAAGTTCAAAGATACTGCTTATATGCTGGAAAAATGGAGCTCCACATAATGGTCTCAATATGGTTTCATCCTTACTGACAAATGCAACTACAAGAAAAGGGAGCCCACCCTCTCTTCCTGCTTTATTTAGTAGCTTAGGCTATGGTCAAAAGCGCTTGGCCAGACTGTGAAAGACCCTCTGCATCCAAGGAAAATTCGAACACACATCTCCCAAGAGTAGGTGCACATTCATCTCCTCTTGCAGTTGATGCATCACAGTGGCTTCATCTTGTCTTCTTCCAGAGTAGTTTGCATTTAAGACCTGGTATAGATCTCTAATTCAAGGAGAGAGTTGAGAACTGAGGCAAGGGTGTACACACAGTTTCTCTAAGTGGTTGTCATATGGGGCTGCCTATGCAATGTGCTGGATTTCATGGAAAACATTTCCAAGTCCTGTCTCATCTTACACTTCATATAGGGCATCTAAGACCTGGAGATCCCATTAAAGAGATGAGTCAGGCAGTGTTAGGCAGCGGTCCATGTAATCACACATATATTTGATTTGCCATTTGACCAAATGAAAGCCTTATATTCACACTTCTCATCCCTTTGAAACCGCATGCAACTTATACCAAAGGTAAAAACCAAGTCAGGTACAATCTGAAAAGCTTTAATGAGTCTCTAACACACGGAGAAGTGATGTGGTTTTATTTCCTTTGTACAGATCTGCAAATGACCTGCAGAAGCAGTGGAGGTGGTAGAAAGTAGAGGAGAGACATCAAGGGCAGAGGGTGAAGTCTTAATCTCAGAGAATAAAGAATAGGAACTCCCATCTACTTCAAAGACCCAGGATTTCATTTCTGTTTTCATATACGTTCCTCATCCACTTCCAGCCTTCAACATGTTAGTCTGCTTACTATATTATCATCCTAGAACCCTGTGGTCAGACTTTTTTGCCAGGTATTTTTGTAGAGTGCATCTAATCAGACCTAAATTGCCAGAATGGTTTTTAAAGTATCCTCCATTTGATTTAGTCTGTGAGGGAAACACAAAAGCTCTTAGCTTCTGTAGGAAGTGGAGTGTAG
>JAOXJM010000001.1:138212668-138235521 GCA_026413425.1 Tringa solitaria
TATCAGAATGTTATTAGTCAACAAGAACTGATATATATTCACAACTCAGTCTTATCATTATCAACTATATTGCATTGGACACATTTTTCTGATGTCTTATATACATTTTCATATAGTTCATGGGTAGAGAAGCTTTAAATTAAGTATTTTATAACATATAGTGAAATCTAAGCTTTTCAGTGCCTATGATTTCCCTTTTCAGTACAGCAAAATTGCTTCAAAAACCAAGCTGAAATCTGAATTAGAATTTTCTCTGTTATACAGAGGCTATTTGCAATCACTCCAACATTTTCAACACTTTGGCCAAAGGGACAAATGTGTCAGCATCTTTCTTCTTTAAATTTATGTAATAGAGGTTAGACAGAAAAAAAAGAAAAACTCTTTAGATCATCTAGTTTCTCCTGCCAATCTCTGTCATCTCATCTTGGGAAAGTACTGTAGACAGCGTCTGAGTGTTCTCTAAATACAATATTGGCAGAATAGGACCCAAAGTTTTTGTTTTCTTACTACATGTCACCAAAATAAACAACAAAAAATCCCTCTGAGCTGAAACTAAACCAAAAGAGAACTACAACTGGCTGACCTAAAAAAGATCTGCAGGAGATGTATACCAACTGAGTTTTCCACCCTTTCACTATTCATTTCTAACACAAAAGCTGATCTTACTGAATTTACAATGATGTCAGTCAGTGAAGTACAGTCCTGTTTTTGGCATCAAGAGGAAAAAAGCATTAAATTTTCATATAATAAAATAGCAACATTAGGTTTAGAGAACATAAGAATCAAAATATTCTAATATTTCCCTAGGTTCAGTTTAATTCAAATCTATGCCATCAGGAAAATAATAACAAGAACATAACATTGCCGAATTGCTTCTGTCCCACTCCTTCCCTTTCCTGGCAAATTCAGAAATGAAAATTGTTTCAAATCAAGCACACTAGTATTTCTTCTTTGTTATTCAAATGGAGACTGGGACTGCTGAAAATAATTTATTTCCACATACATTTCAATCATACAATATCAAATTTTATGAAAAAAAGCCAAGCCACAGCATCTTTACATTTTAAAAACCTTCAAATACTATTATTTGCCATATGGAATATTGATTTTAATGACTGTGTCAAGTTTTTAAGACATCATAACCCTATTTCATTGTATCTCCAGAGAACCATAGTTGTGGCTCATCCTCCTCAAAATACTTGCTGTCACAAGACAAGAAATGTATAGACCTTTTGTGCTGCAATGAAGACTCACACTGACACCAATGGGAATGAAATAAAGTCCTTTTATAGATCAATTAATTAATTTTCCAATATTAATTTAGTTAAATATCTGGATTGTACAAAAAACTTCTATCTTAGCTAATTGTATCACAAAAAAGATTATTGTATATTCTGTGCAACACACATGCAGACACCTCTGCTGAAAAAAAGAAACTCGTCAATTACAAGTTTCCCCATTGGTAAACTCTGGAACTGTGTGGACCAGCTCTTGCATTCTGATGAAAACTCAATATGAAATCTGAAAATTACTTTGGCCTTTCATCAGTCCATCAATAGGAGCAAGTGGCTTCTGGACCATTAAGAGGCAGGTTTCCCACCTAAAGAGCACTTCATGCCTCAGCCCTTATTTTTACTTCCCATTCAATGAGAAACTCATTCCTGGCTTGCAAAAGCTAAAAAGGCAGTAAGGACCTGAATCCAAAGCCTTGTGAATTTAATAGAAAAATTCCCATTAGGATTATGAGGCTGAGGAGGATCCACCCCTGAGCAATTTACAATGTATCTCCTGATCTATATTTTAAGCCTGGGAGACATGGAATATAAAGTACACATTGTACATGTATTAGATGTGTTTAATATAATTCCAAGGCATAGCTTTGATTAAGGTATTGGAAATGTATGATTGAATTATGTATTATAATATAAAGCATGCACCCATTTATTTTAGTATATGCATGTGCATTCACTGATAATATTTTCCTGAAGTTTCCAGGGAGGCTTTAATAGAAAACAGTGATAAATGTCACTTAGTAGACACCCTCCACTGATCTCATACCAAAAAAATTACAAAACAGCAAAATACAAATTTACACCTTCAGTTTAACTTTTGCTTGAGACAACCAGATGTTAGAGCTTCAGTTCACATAGGTTTCTTTCCCACCAAATGTTTCTAAATGGCAATAGCAAACAGAACTGAAGCAAGTCAGAAGGTTTTCTGTTTTCAGATGACATCTGTCCGATTAGAAAATATTGAAGTTACCACCAAAGAGGTTTTCTGTAAATACTTGAACTAATGTTGGTAAACATTACTTTTTCTAGGCAAAAAAAAAAAAAGTCTATGGAGAAAGGATGCAATCTTGCTTCTACAAACAAGAACAATCTGTGACAAGCTTGGTAAATATCACTCCCAGAGTATATCTCAAACTGATGTCTGGTATGAAATTGCATTGTCCATATCAATGAAGGTTTGGTGCTAACAGGGTTTCAGATAACACAGAAGACACAGATAATTATATTTTAAGAGTTTAAAGGAATGACTTTTTGGACCATTTAACTAAAAATCATGCTTACCATTCCAACTTTTAAAGTCTTCTATAAAAATTACAAATCTATTCAGTCAGGTAAATCAAAACCTTTGCAAAGAATTTGTCCCATTAAGACCCACACAAGCAGACACAGTCCATTCTTCTGAAAACAGATGATCTAAGAGGACATGTAAGGCGAGTCTCATCCTGAGAAATTCACAGTTTGCATGTGCTTTTACTTTCATAACTAAATACTGTAAAAGAGATAAAACATAATTGCCTATCTTGAAATCAACCAAAATGAAATCAATTAAATGAAATTATTTTTTGTCCACTCAGTAGATATGGTGATAATTATAATGTTGCTTAACGTCTTAATATATGGGTAATTTTATTCTATTGATTGATTACCTTATGGAATGTCTCAGTGTTAGTCCCTTAAGGGGGATTTTTGGTGTGATTGACAGCACAGTCCCGGGACTCAGCCTCCTCCAATGGGTACACCCTGGTCCATGCTTTCAGGCTTGTGCACCCAGGTCTGCTAACCCCATTTTCAGCACCCACTTTACTAAGTCACCTCAAGTTCACACCCTCAGAGCTCCATCTGCCCAAGCTCTGGTTGGTGATAGGGTTTGGGTCAGTACGTCCACATAGGGGGCTATCAATGCCTGAAGCTCTAAGAAATGATTGACAGAGCAGTATGGAGTAGTGTGTCCTTTGAAGCCTCTGTGTACAAATGTCCTGCACCCAACGACAGGTTTGGCTGGACGTTTGGCACTATATATTCCTCATACCTAACCTTTCCATCTCAGATCAAGTCACGATCTAATGCATGAATGAGCTCTTCCTGCTTGTTACTGAAGTCTTATTGCAGTGTCAGGGATGAAGAGAGACAGCCCTTTTACTGTTTTACTACCTAGCCCTCAGAAGACAGCAGAAGTTGTGAGAGGGGGCACTATTCATATCGAAAGCTGAGAGAGAAGAACGGAGACAGTTGCCAAACACTGCAATGTCTTCAGCTTCTCCATAGGTAGACAGGCTCCAAGTGCAGAGCTGCGCAATTCTAACATGACCAATAATGATTCCAACATATTTTCCTCCAGAAGCACATTTCATTAAGCTGAAGTATATCTGCACCTGCCTTGCATTGGCAGGATCTGCCACTGTAAGAGACAGAAAATCAGCTTTGCCATCTGAGAGTTGGTTGTTGGACTTTCTTGGCCTACAGATTCAGGAGTGTCAATTCAAGCATTGGCTCTACAGTACATAAAGGCTTGGAAGGCAATGAATTTGGTAGACAACTCACCAGATGGCCAAAAATGCAGATGTACTCCATATAATGTATGCTTTTCTGAGAATAATACTTTCATGATAATCACGTTCCCACACAAAAAGCATGCTGGTGTATCCACCACAAATATCCACATGAGTTGTGAGTCAGTCTTTCATGTCTGTGCTAAATAACGAAGATCAATAATTATTTGTGTAAGGTGATTTGTCCAGGTAGGTGCTGGTGGCAAGATATGACATTCACCTGTCTAAGAAATGCCATTGCTTTTTTCCTCTGATATTTTGCCAATGGAGTTTGCAGGCATACTGCTAGTGTCGTTTTAACCTGGCTGTATTTGGTTTGCATGGCAAGGTTTTGGTAGCAGGGAGGCTACAAGGATGGATTCTGTGAGAAGTCACCAGAAGCTGCCCCCCAGTTTCAGCAAGCTCCAAGATGGACTCATAGACTGCTAAAGCCAAGCTGACTTATGTCAGCAACATAAGTCTTAGAGGGTTGTAGTTTCTTCATTCCCATATGTATTACAATAGTTGTCATGGTAGCTCTCAATGCTTATTATGTAAAATTTGAACTCTTCTCAAGTCGTGGCCATTTTGAAATGAGCTGAAAGAACTAAAAGGGGATAGAAGTATCAGAAGTCACTATCATATATACATCTCATTTAAATAAAATACTATTTCTGATGTTGATGCAGCTGTGCCTTTAGATTAGTGTTTTACAAGTGATAACTTTTAAAATTGTAACTGAAAACTAAAAGCAGATCTAACTGTGGTGGAAACATTTAATTGGCTATGATATGGCTTTCCTAAATTTGAATACAATCAAAGCTACAAAGAAATGAATCCATATTGGAAACTGAAAACATTAGCCCCAAAGATCATTTGGGGGGATTGAAAAGCTTCTCCAAAACAAATAACATGTTGATGAATGTGCTGTGTAACTTGAATATTCCAGTGTCTTCCACATACAAGGCTTTTCCTTTTTTCCTTGTGTTACTGGGTTGCAACCCAAGATAAGAGACTTTATTCCCAAAGACACTCAAAAAACTTTGTTTGTCTTGCAGTTCTGCAGAGGAAATAATTTGGTGTTACCCACTATAAATTAAAAATAAATAAATAAATAATTCCATGGGATCTCTCATGTATGACTATGAAAGGCTGTGCAAGGCAGAAAATGGACTCTGTTCAGACTCCAGCCATAATGGCCACCTACCAGCAGATGACATGCTCACTTAGCCTAAGTAGAGGAAGGAGCTTGTGGTCATGAGATAATTAACATACTTAGGATGGAATTTTTCTCAATGATTTTACCCATCCAGGCTAAGGCTAAGTCTTCTGTGATTAGGCGTGGCCCAGACTCTTTCTATACCTGGTAGGGGGAACTGGGTATTTCTAGGACACAGTTGTAAGATACCCATCAATGAGAACTGGGGTAAATTACCATCTACAGGTGCCTTTTCCACCAGACACCAGATTTTAGATAGCTGAGGCAGATGAATTGTGTCCTTTCAGACAACTACACGTTCTCTTTCCACATGTCAGCAACTCACTCACCAACATTCTCCAATGCAGTACGAAGTGTTATCACCAGCAGCAACCCAATTCACTCTCTACACAGCAACAGTTTGTTACTATGCAGGAAGGTGACCTGTAGCAATACGTGATGATGTAACTAGAAATTGTAATGCTATACTGCTGCCTGAGACAGAATGAAGCACTCCCAGGCATCAACACTTCCTAAGTTTTAAGTGATTTTAAGGGTATTGGAGCAAAGCATTTAAGACAATTGCTACAAACTAGAACTGTGCATTTAATCCATGTTAAGACCTCCTGCAAATTTGCCCAGTAATCTCAGCCATAAATAGCTGCTTCATAACTTGTGCTGAGGTGCCAGAGCAAGTGGGTGTGACACCAGCCTTAAGAATTCTATGGCTACAGACACTAACCCTCATTAATCTCATATGCTACATAGCCTGGTATGACCCATGGACTTTTTAATCTTAGCAACAATCTTCAAACAGCTTTGCGTGTGGATATTAATCTACAAAAAAGAAGAGGTCAGCCCAATATGAAGCTAAATTCTCTACAGTGTTTTAGGGATCAGCATGAAGGGCTTTTACTTCAACACGTCTGGAGCTATATTAATTATTATTGAACCTTTTACCACCCACACATCTCCTTGGGACATGCAGGTTTAAGGAGAGTTGGTCCCTTTTTGGTGAGTTCAAACTTTGTAGCTATATAACGCCATGGGCATGTTTGCCTGCATAACTGTCTAATTTTCATTGATCGGTGATGTGACAGGAGGTGTCAGTGCAGCCAAATCTGCTTTTCCAAGGTAAACATTCCTTAAACTTATTACTATATGTATAATTTTTCTGAATGCGGTTTTTTAAACTAATTAGAAACAGAAATAGGCACTCGTTCCTTTTTGTAGAACAGGTCTAGGGGCGGAGGGGGTTATGCTGGCCATGGTTTCTGGATGTTGGTTTACCCTTTGTTTTAAGGGCATCTAAAACTGCTGCAGGATCTCTCCTTTTAGATTCGCTATTAGGATTTCTGTCAAATGTGTATACGATTATTTAACTAAATAAGATTTTTTTCATTATTTACCTGTTTTTTACTTCCCTACCTATCACAGGCTGAGATCATCCACAGGGGAACAGAGCTTTCCCCCGTGCCCACACTGAAGGAGAAATAGCTCTTCCATGCCACACGTGCCATTGTTGTTTGAAATCCAGAGACTACGACAAAATGCACTCTTATGTAAGATACCTTGTTCTCTGTATCACCTTGTCATTGCCAGCTTCATGCTGACAATCACTGATTAACTCAGCCACAGCACGTGTCTGAAGTGAATCACAATGTAATGTCTGATTTCTCAGCAACATTTCACAGGGACCAGATTTTTGCTTTTAACTACAATTTAGGTAAGTAAATGTGAACATACTGTAATGTCCAAATAATACACTGTACATTAGGCTCCCAGCTGCAGCCTTATCGTATTATCCTTTATAAACTTGGCTCAAAATCCAGAGGGACTCTGGACTGCTTAATATTCAGTTAATTTCTGTTTTGATTGGAAAGACGAAAGTAAACCTTTTGGAAATGAATTCATCAATTCAAACTGCATAACAGGCTTTATTGAAATGCAGTCTGCAATGTTCTTAAGTCAGCCTCATCACTGAATGTTGGGACTTATCTTAATTATGGTTGGTTGTAATACTGTACTTATATTAATAATGTTCTTATGTTAAAGAGATTTTTTTGACCTTTTGGAGTGCAGAAATCAATGAGAAGTTGATAAAGCCAAGTTCATTGCTGCCTAAAGTAAAGCAAGCCTGATTTGTTTACTTACCTAAGCCTTCATCTGTCAGACCCATTCTGAAATGATTTATAGACCTCTACCCAATGAAATCATTTAAAGTAGATTAGATTCAAGGAACAATCACCTCTAATATGACAAGCTGATGGAGGCTGACAGGTAACCAAGTTGCTCTGGATGGCAAACAAGTTCCTGAAATTCTGATTAAATTAAAATATTAATGGTACCACTGGGAAAATAAGATTGAATCATGTTAGGCGAATTCAGTATTAGAACCAAAATGCAAATAGCGAATCATTCTGTGTGAAGAAAGCCAGCTGAGGTACCAAGGGAAGTTACCTCCAGTAAACGAGAGAGCAGGAAGTGAATTCAAATGAAAAGCATTGTGTCAAGAGCTCACCTTCACCTTTCTGAGGTCTCTAAAACAACAAGGCCTAACAGGCTCTGGGGTTGGTCTGAACACTTTTGAGAGGTTACATATTTATTTGGACTTGCAGCCTAGTACTAATGAACAACTTCTGCTTTCCTAAGGTTATAAGGTTATTCTTTGAAGCACTGATCCATGCCTTTTTTCCCCTTTTTTCATGTTTGTTTAGTTTCTGTTTTCAATCCTGTACATTAAGTGGCTCTGGCTGCACTATAATTGCCATATAACTAAATGTATTGACACTGCCTGCTTTGGGATCTGTATTAATTTTGACATACAGGGTAATTAAATGTGCTATTCGTCTCACGTGCATTAAAGGAACAATAGCTGCCTTATCTGCCAGACACGCTGAAGTGTGCAATTACAACATGTTTAGAGTAGTTGTGTTTTGCTTCACAAAACCTTTTATTAAGGTTCTTTTAAATATCTGTAGGTGTTATTTATCAGTAGCTGTGAAGTAAAAACCGTCCATCACAAGTCACACTGATGAGGTTTATCTCACCTCACTTTAGACAGGGTAGACATCTTCATCTAATCTAATTGCCTCTCCTCCCTTCGCCCCCACCCCCGCTTTTTAGACTGCAGAGAGAAAGAACTGCTTATAGATTGCCAGTCATCTGGTCTGGTTTTTATAGTTGCAGTTGGATACAATAAACTGCAACCTGGGCACACACCCCCACCACCATTCAGTATATTCCAGGAGGAAGAAGCTTGGTGGAGGCACCAGGAAGCACCTAGAGGAAACGGTGGCTGCACTCACAGTGTCTCTCTAAACAGTAAAGTATCAATTTAGTTTCAGAGCAACAGAGTTTGCCTGCTTTTCCTTGTAGGTACTATATAAATTATGGTGGCAACGGTCAGTCCAGAGAGATCCACAGCTAGGGGGAGAATGTGATTAACAGGAAAACAAAACAGCAGCTAAACAGCAGCAGAAAGAGCAAGCCTCCTAGAGACCCTTCACCACAAGGAAGGGTAGTTCTTCTGGAGGAAAAAAAAAAATGTTATGCAGTATAGAGAAGCAGTGGAAGGAAGGACAGGACATGTGTGAAGAACTGACCATGGTGGTGTAAAAATGAGAAACTTAAAGATTTTTCATCATCTCAGTGGGGAAAAAAAAAGGCCAAGAAGAGGGTACTACCAGGAGGATACCCCAGACAATGGATCAGCTCACAAAGGTGTTTGATGAGTTTTGTGACTACAGAACAATCGAGAGGATGGACTGATCTGGGGAATTCTGCAGAAGAGACTGCTCTTGCTTTCTGACCTGAAACCAAGAAGAGGAATGTATTTACATTTCAATGCCACCAACAATGGCTATATCAACACTCATATTACTGTATTAAAAACCTATTCATTTCTAGCTGGACCGTTGGTGCCGCTGCAATGCAATCTCACCTGTGGCAATACTAGAGTGCAAATCAGAAGCAATCAACAGAACCTGAAGCAGATGGAGCCTTGAGGACCACCAAAGCCCAATGTAGCACAGGAGAAAGAAAAAGTGCCCCACTGATTGCTTTAGCACATACAAGTAATGGATTACCAGCTTGACGACCAGCATGATGGACCTCGGAGAATGGCAGCAAAGACCATGCTTCTGGGGTGACTTTTCCACTCATATATTCTGGCTTGAAAAAATAATTGACCATACTAACTATTAAAGCAGTATAGAAGCATCTTGTTCACTACTGGAACAAAAAATGAGATTATAAAAAGAAAGAGGCAGCAAAACCTCAGCCTGTAAACACATGACTTGCAGATTTTCTGCAATTTGTCCCAGTTTGTAGGTACTGTGGCAATAGGGAGGAAGTTTAAGTTTAGCAACAATGGAGTCTTTGTGTTCTTACCATGTTGCAGATGAAAAAAATGTAGAATATAGTAGTGTATAACCTATACTAAAAGCAGTGCTCGGAAATATGCTAGCTACTCAGAAGTTTAACTCATGCCATTAGGGAAAAGGATAGTAGAGCTCACAAAATGCACATTTTATGTATCTTCCCCAATGCCTGAAACAAATTCTCACACATCTGTGAATCATTATTTCCACAGTTCAACTACTTCTGTCTATACAATGTGGCTCTAAGATACAGGAAAATCTCCTGTGGCCAAGTGAGCAAAGTACTATGAGAAAGTACCATTTTCCTATAGTCACTGTCCAGCCCATAATGATCTTGTTATGTTGTAAACTATGATGGGACACTATGTCCAAGGTTTAAAAAAAATAGGTCCAAGTCTTCGTTTCTTAATGACATTATAAAATACTTTTCTCTCAGATTTTTGGCACGGTTCATCAAGCCATCATTTCATGAGACCTTTGAAAATTATTCATTGTCCTTAGGTAGACAGATATCAGGTTCTTTGAAGTTTTCATTTTTAAAAGGTTTATCCTCTAGGTACATTTCACGTTGTAGTAATGGAAGTGTGTCTATAAGACATTATTTCTAGTCTTGCTATATCTCTGCTATTCAGGATATTAACTGCTTAGCCATTAATTTCAGTCCTATCACTATCTGACACGTGTTGTCATACAGGACAACTGTAAAAATCCAGTTTCTGTTAAAAGCTTCAAAACAAACAGAGTCTCCTATCTTAACAGTTAGCTTTGATTATCACTACACAATTAATCCATCATTACATGAAAAGGAGTAAAGCATCTATTATTTAAAATCCAGGGCAAACAAAAGTACAAGCAGGAGGCAGAAAATCTGAGCAATTTCTCCAGTAAAAGCTTAAGCAAGAAGATGGGGCAAAGTTTCAGAGTAAAGAACTAATATACTTCATCCATAAGAGCACAAACGAATCCTTCCTTCTCCTTTCAAAAAGGTAGGTAATATTCTGACTGTATTGAAAAATATTAACACTTAAGTTGTCTCCCTTATTTGTATTCGTTTCTTCATTCTCACTTTCTCTCTTTCTCTACATAGATCTAAATTATATCTGTACATGCAAGCATAGAGGTGTGTGTATATTTTAGTGTGTATGCACATATCTTGATAACTGTCTATCTGCCTACCTAACTGTAGTGACAGAGATTTGTTTGGATTAAGGTGATAATATTCCACTATGATTATGCAACAGAAAACTGAGAATATTATTTGTATCAAAAGCAATATATCCCCAAAAATCTGGTGGTCATGGCTAAATATGTGTCTTCTGTTTGTTATAGATTCAATGGTTGTTTTATGTGTAAGATCTTTATGTGTATTCACAGAATAATCAGGGTTGTATGGTATTTTTTTTCTGTCCATTATACAGCACAGATTGCTAGTATATGGTTTGCCACATGGTTCCTATCTTTTATATGCTCCCCTCATGCATAGACCGAAAGCATTGAAAACATGTGAGTAGCTGTTGTTGACACTGGGTAAATATGGAATCCATATATTAAATTTCAACATCAACCATGCAGGCCTGAATTTCCTGCAGCTTTGATTCTAATGCCCTAGTAATGTTTATGCTATCAATATTAGCTTACATAACATTAGGGCTTTGGACCTGAGGGGTGGGTAAGATTAAACTGCTTTCTATTCTAGCAGAAAATTCTTTATTTTTTTCCAAAGCTCCAGATACTACAAGACTGCTTCATAGAAATATAAAGAGGGCCTACATTCATAACAATATCCTAAATTTCAGCTACTTTGGCCAATGACTCACTGTCTGTGGTGCATTCCAAATAACAGTCAGTTGTGATTTTAAATGGCAGATTTTTTTGTCTAATCTCGCCATATTGTGATTTGCCTTGTCACTTATGCCTGAAATATCTGTGTGTTTCACATAAAATCAAGCACAGTAGCCTCGAGGCTCTTTTCTGATGGACTTTTGTCCTTGAAACCAAACTCAGCTTGAAAAGAAAAGTTTGTTGACTGATCAGGCTATGCTGGTGAGAACCACTGAGAATACTGGAGCTTTTCAAGTGCCTTTTGTGGAAGAGTCTCACTTGGATATGAAGGCTTCACAGCATTTCTTAAGGCAGACAGGTCTGGACTCACCTGGGGTCCTCTCTCATGAGAGCTTGGAAACAGGTAATGTCATCCCTTTTCTTCAGATTCTCCACCTTCAGTTCTGTGATCTACCCTAGGAAGTGACTTTAGTTGCAGTTTTCCATAAATTCTTGTGAAAATTAAGCCCCAGATTAGAACTAAAAGCTGGCATCAAGTTATGACTGGGTGGTGGGAAGACTTGAGCACAGGCTTACCAGAACAGGGTACATGAAGAAATGAGAAAAACTGCATCAGCTGTAACCTTTCGCTTCAGTTTTATGTTCCATTCATTGATATGACTGTGGTTGTACAGGCAAGAGATGACAAATGTACACATGCTGCAGCTAAATCCTTGTCTGAAAGGAACAGTCAAAGTCCCATGTGAGAGGAGATAGGGAGATGTGTTCCTGGACATTGGAACTCCTCAGTTGTTCAAATCTAACAAGCACTCAGCAGGACTTTGAGATTTTGGATGGTACTGACAAGGTAATGGGAGATGGAGGCAGCGTCTCAAGCAGTTTTTGAGGTGCCCCGGCATAGCCTGGCCATGTTCTGGCTGACAGCTGCTCTTCCTTCCCCTGTGCTGTCCTCAAAGGCATAATGGCTGTGTAACAGCAGGGCTCCTGTATCAGCTAAGATACAAAGCTGAGTGTCACTGGGACAATACCAGCAGCCAAGCACTTTGTCGTCCTGTCCAGAAGTCCTCCTAGACTGCTGAAGAGGTTGACATTTGTCCCTCCTGTGACATGACACAAGCATCTGAGTTGTACCAGCACATTACACACCATCTCCCAGCATCCTGGAGCGAAATCTTTGGTGCAGCACCACTGCAGGGATGAAGCAGGCTCTGTGCCGTACTGTTGGTGCTTATCCTTGAATGGTCCTCTGTGTGCACTTCCCTTGACCCACATGGTGACATGAGTGTCTTAGGACAGCAATAAATATCCATCCTAAGATTTCCTCTTGTATTAACTTATTTACTCCTTCATCTTGTATTTATTTGATTCAATGACTCAGGACAAGATGAAAGCCTGAAAGTCAAGGGAGTTCAGGGACCAATAAAGAGGATCAACCTCCAGGCAGGACCAGTGAAGTGGGTGTCAGGCTCTCAGAGACATGGGTTGGGAATGACTCCTCTATCCAGCTCTGGACGTTTGGGCAGGATCAAACTTGCCCTCTTTTCTGTGTAGGAAAATCAAATGGCAATGTTTGCTGGCAGAGTGATGTGGAAGTCAAGATTTCATAATGCAAGAAATGTTCAGATGCCAGGTTTCAGAGGGCAGTCCTGTAGGTTTTTTCACAGTGATTTTCACCCTTTGAAAATCAAGAGTGGTCAGGTTTTATGTGCCTATGTCCTATCATTCAATATTAGAAGCTACAGAGTATTACTCTGTGTCTTCAGTGTTTTTGATCACAGGCTTGTGATAATCTGATGACTACAAAACATTTAATTTTTCCTTCTCAAAGATCAACATCTGAAATCTCAAATTTCCATTAAACACTGTAAGTTATTTAGGAAACATTTTTTAAAAATTATACCCAAATTTTAGGTATGATCACCCCCCATTTTGGAGCTTCAGAAGCACAGGTGCAGAGCTACAGCTGTTGCTATTCACAATAACTGTGCAATGAGATATTTACTAAATATGGAGGATAAATCAGTTAATGATCTGATCTGCCTCGCACTTTTCAATGTTAATTTAGATAAAAATTACATATTTCTAATCTTATTCTCACAATTTCTGAAGCAGTCATAGCATTGGGTATTCAAGACACCACATTCACTCTTCCAGAAAAAGATGTAAAAGGTAGAAGAACGTAAGCTAAACTGACACTGTACCTTAAGGACCACAGGCCAATCAACAGAGCTATCTGCAAATTTAAAAACAGTCTTAAGATTTGGTGTAAAATATTGCAAGACTTTCCCAATGGTTTGAAAATTGCTTCTTGCAGAATCTGTGGTTACATTCAGTTTGGTCCAAGATTATTAAGGAGTTTTGACTTGCAAATTCTTAGATAGTTCAAAATTTCAAAAACTGAAATAAGGTTCCAACTTCAAAAACCCTGCTTCTCCTCAATTTAAATTTTACAAACAGATGCTGCTAATAAGTAGCTCTGAACAATGTGTTTTTCTGCTTTTCTATATGTCATGATTAGTGGAGCAGATTGAGGTCCCTTGGAGAATAAAAAAACTCTATCATTAAAAAGTTTGTCAGTGCCTGCTGCACACGACTATCCTAAAAAAACATGTGCTTAAGACAGACCTTTGAATAGACTTCCACGAATCCTACAAAATGTGGTTATACCCCAGGTTCTCACCTTTCTGTTCTTTTCTGTGCTGGGTGCTTTGTCAGTTCTTGGTCCCAAGACTTAATTTTTTGGGTGGTAATGATTCATGCTGATAGGTCTCTTTTACCTCAAAACCTCTACTGCAGTATTTGATACTTTTAAAATAATTTTCAAATATTTATTTTTCATCAACATCTTTAACGTGAGCATAACTTTTATATAAACATTTTAAAAGTGCATAATTCAGAGAACATAACTAAAGCAGCTAAGGTTAAGCTTCTGAATGCAAAACCCAGCAGTCCGTTATTTTGTTGAGACTCTCTCTGCTAAAATAAAATTAAATTCCTTTTTAGCATTCATTTAGCCATATTTATCCATAGAGCCCGCTATGGTCTGGTTGCCATATTAATACAGGTCTGCCTGGAGAAACAATTCCTTCAAATCCACAATTTGAATGTGACCTTGAATTTGCAAACATCATTCTCCTTTATTCCCAGTCTATAGCTTGTAGCAATATCTAGAATGACTGATACTTATCTAACTGAATTCACTTAATTGTTGGGGTTTCATATTTAACCTTGATTTTGTTATGATACAATTGCTAAGGAATATCACAGCATAGTAGTTAGATGTGTTTTGAGTTAGATGCTGTTATCTATAATGATTCTATACTTGACTGATTAGAAAAATGTTGATTTCTGGAATTTTTGATTGGTCTTCATAGAGATTCTCATGTACACTAATCCATTCCTTAAGATAAATAAACTTTTATATGTTCTTTCCTCTCTCTGTGGATCTGGGATACTTTCAGTCATGCAAGTAAATCTTGATGATTTCTTTTAAATATTTATTGTCCATTTATATAGCATTTGCTTCTAACTCTGCCATGAGGGGAACAACTGTTGCTGTCTTCCAGCTGGTATGATCTGTTCCTTAAGCAAGTTGGTTTCCTGACAGTACTGACACTGATTTTAAATGCATGTCATGTCATTATTTGCTTGTTACTACTGTTTCTACTGGTGGGTGTTTTCCAGACATATACCCGAGAAAGTAAGAGAACTGATCAGATGGACATGCTTAGCCAGATACTGCAATTCTGTAGGCAAAACGTGGGGCTTTTCTTAGTACCCAGCCCTCCACTGCTCTCAGCTGTGGATGCACAATAAACTCTGTGAGCTCTAAGACTACCTCTTAGGTTACTTCCTTCTCTATTGCCCTTAATCATATGTCAGTGTGGACACAATGACGTGGCAACTCTGCAGCACCCATTGAAGGGACTCCTGCCTGGGTGCAGAGCATCGTGCTTCAGGGCTCACCAGGTCTGGGATGGATGACAGCACCAGGGAGACAGGCATCCTTCCCCTGGCAGGGCTGACACATCTCTCCCCGTGGAGAAGCAGACAGGCATCACTGATTCAATACAGCTGGCTGAGGTCACAGATAGCGCTCCAGCTTCTATGGTCAGTTGGTCTACTGAGGATGCTAGCAATGAAAGAGCTCTTTGCAGGTGTCTTTCAACCTAGTGTCAGTACCTGACACCTAGTCTGTGCCCACACTACCACCGCCCCTCAGCATCACTGTCCTTCTAATGTAAAGGAGGTGTAGCTTCACAGAATGTTTGAGTTTGGAAGGGATCTTCCCCCAAGTCAGTGGAGAGAAACCAGCCTCCACAGGCAGATCCTGTCTCACAGCTGGTTAATTAACCCAAGTGGGTAATTAAAACAAGCTGTGTTGTATTGCCCTGCCAAGGATCCTAACAGTCACCCAGCAGTGGTCCATCAGTCCCAGAATAACTACTAGGTCTCATGTCTCACATTCTGTGGGTGCTAGGAGTGCATTTTCTGCTATTTCCCTATTATATCTTGATCAGCATGATCTTGCCATGCTTTAACAACTTGGCCCAGGGATTATGAGTCACCCTTTAAATACACTGTCAAATAGTGTTGTAATACGGTTAGAAGAGCACAGCCCATTTCTCTGTTTCAAAATAGGATCAACAATATGTAAAATACACTTAACAGGTACTTTGCTAGCCTGTTTTCAAAAATATCCAGTGATGGAAGTTGCCTTAGCCAGTGCCCTGGTGTACCAGTAACTTTGACCAGCTTCTTTCCCCATCATCTCAGTGATTACTCTGGGGCTCTTAGGGCAGAGCTTCTGCTTTCACACTGCCTTTGCATTCATATATAAAAGGACTCCAAATTCTTTCTTCTAAGTATATGAGAGCAGGCATTGCTTTGACCTTCCCTCATTATCGGTTTCGCTCATTTGGGAATAAACTCTTGCCAGTGGTACCACTTCACTCAGCAGCAGTGGTATTCTCACGTAGGTAACCAACTGGGCAGTCCCACACCCTGACATCAGGAATACAAACTCTCTGCTCTCCTTACTTCTGGCTCACAAGTTTTGGACCTTTTTTTTTCTTTTTCAATTATATTTTGCATTCAGGAAAACAAGATGTGATTTCAGAAGGATTCAGATAACAAAGCTGGGTACATCCCAGTTATCTCCAGTCCATAGACATTTTTGCACTGGCCCGGTGCTTATTGCAAGGGCAAAGTGGAATAGTCTCTAGGCTTCATAGCAATATAAACATCAAATTCTATTATCAGCAGTCATAGCATTATTTTACTTTCTAAAATATAGACTGTAGCTGCAATAATAACTGTAGAAGTATAGAATGTATAAGCAATAAATGTAACTGTAACTGAGAAAACAGGTATTATATCCATCTCTGTGGAATTCAAATCAGTCTCCTACCAACTTTGTCCATTGTTTTCTATGACCCTGTACCTGATCTTCTGGTAATGACTCCATTCATCATAATGAGTCCAAATGTCCTGGAAATATCTTTTTGTCCAGATGGAGAACATTTGTTAAGTAGCAGGTATATGAAATACATATATTTGTATATTTATGTGTATGCTGAAAGGTAAAATATTCATAACCCACTTAAGAAAGCTTAGGCATTTCTTTAAATGGGGTAGCTTTAATGAAAATAACTGTGATATGAACTTTGCTTCTAGCTTCCTTTGGTAGATTAAAGGCAGAGCATAGAAATAAAGATATTAACACGTTATTAATGTTTATTGTTGAAATATGTATATATGAGATGTGCTCCTTCATACATTATGTAATGTCTAAATTACACAAATGTGGGGGAGTTTAATAAGTCGTCCACATGGTTTCATCTTTTAATGTAATTTTGCTACATTCTAAATGAAGCAGGGAAAAGTCACTACTTTTAGCAATTTTAAAAATTGTTTTACGTGTGAAAGAAGCTGAAAAGTAACACAGTGAAAATATTGTAGGTAGCATTGCATTATGATCCTTGATTATTTTTTTCTTAATACAAGTAGGGTGCATGGAGAACTCAAACAAAACCATGAGGAAAAATGATGCCAAAGTCCAACAGAGGAGAAGGAGAGAAGGTTGATTAGCAGTAAATCTGCAATTGAAATATTCTGTCTATGTAGATGGCAAATTATTTTCTGTCAATATCCATTTCTTTTTTTTTTTTTCTTCAAGTTATTCCAAGTACTGCATTTATTGAGCCCCAGTGGTGAGTGCTGGATTGAGGACAGAGGTTTAGTCCAGCTCTGGGCAAGAGTTGAAGGGGGTATCTGGAATCTTTCAGGATAGCACTGAAGAAACAAAAAGCTGTTTTGAAGCTCATGTTGCACGGATGATGACTACAATAAAAATTTTCCTTGATGCAACTTCAGAGTTGGGACTACTCTGTAACAACTCTTGGGGAATTTTAAGCGTGCCAACTAGTCTTATTGTTTAATTACTGCTTTAGTAGATGTCTTTTAAGCAGATGTAGACCTGCCAAAGCACATGCTTCTCACAGCACTGGGAGGAATGGAAAAGAGAGGTTTAATAACTTTAGCATGCATTAATGTATTTGTCCATTCTTTCTTACCAATTTTGTTTATGGCTATGAATATTTAGTAACTCCACAGAATAGCTGTTGCAAAATAGATTGACTCTGTTGTGACATGGGATCTGGTTCAGAGAATTTACATATCAACTGATGTGGGAGGTCAAATCAGAGGGTTTTTGGCCACCCATTTCAATCACACCACAAAGATGCTTTTGTACCTTCCTTTACTGCCCCCGTCTTTGGCTTGGGAAGGATACCTGCGGAAAATCAAAACGGGCTTCAAGGTGTCTCATCTCCATGTTGTAAAGAATCTTGCTAATCTGAATCCCACATCTTTTTAGAGAAAACTATTTATTTTATTATCAAAAGTACTCAGGGCAAAATTCAGTCTTTGGATTTAAATTGTACTTCTCTTATTGATTTCAAATGGCAATAAGGTCTATGGAAAGCGTATAGAATATTCAGAATGCTCTGTATGCCAAAAAAAATTGTATTTGGCGTCAAACATAAGTTAGAATTTATTGCTTTTACAACCTGTCATGATTTCAGAAATATGGCTTGTCATACACGTTCCAAATTTCTCAAAATCACCAGGCTAATGTGAGAAACAGGATTTTTGTTAAGTAGCAATGTAGTTTGCTTCCACTTCTTGTCTGACTCTGTGTCCCTAAACCACCTGACCTCACGATGTATCAAGAGATAAACCCAAGGTAGAGTAGCTGTTGCAGTGATGAACAAGCAGGGAGTGCTGGCTTTCAAAATGCAGTTCAATCTGAAAAAAAAGGAAAAGCAATGCTTCCTACAAAAAAATATTCTGCTTTTAGTGAAGTCGCTCACAGCTTTTAGATGAGATTTCCTCCTCCTTTCTCTTTTCCTTGAATATAATCAGCTAGAGGAGTTATGGCTCCTTCTGCTGGGGTGGTTCTATGGAAGTTTGATGTCTTAGATCAAAGAAAACTGGAGGTGTAAAATTAGCTAATATTTTAAAAATAAATGTCAGTAGAACTTTTTAATCGTTGTAAGAACTTGTTTCACTAGGAGTTCCATAAAAAGTCTTAGATTAGTGGTCTTTCCCTTTCTCTGTCACAGTCCCCCAACCCTAATTATCACAAGTTTCCAACACCCCTGTCATTAAACTCCTGCTCAGATAATTGGACAACTGGAGGAGGTAGGTTTGGAACATTTTGAAATGCTTCAGCCATCCTCTTTCTCTACAGTGACAAATTTTGTTCCATTACAAAACTGCCTACAGGTTCATCTTGAGGGCAAGGGATGGTGGGGTGGTGGTATATGCAGATGTGACAAAATAATCTCTGTGAAGGCGAAAATGACACATGAATATATAGCGGAATCTGAAAGCATGCATCAGAAGCCACCAGAAAAAGTTTTACAGGATGGTGATCAGAATCGTACAGGATGAAACCACAGGAAGTGGTTTCAGTGGCTGTTTAGGGGCAGAGAAATCTGTGGAGGGGAGGGATGAAGGTGCTGCACAACCCTCAGCTGTCCATGAAAATGGACAGACAGCACCTTAAGTGTGTTTCATCTAGTTAAAATCACCACTTCACAAGCACTGAATAAGTTAACAATGGTGCCTCCATCCCCCTCTGGTTTGTGTGTTTCTTTGCAGCTTAGGTACCATCTCCCAAGGCAGCCCAGCCTTGGGGATCCTCATACTAGGTCAGAACAGCACTTCTTCAGCAGCTGAGGAGAGGGACCATGCCTCTGAAACTCAATATGCGGGAAAGCAAACAAGCAGGAATAATGAAGGTTCCCTTTCAGTCCAACCCAAAGCAAGCAGACCTTAATGCAAAGAAGAGTTCCTCAATGTGGAGGAAGAGCAGAGAAATTTTAATTATCTTCACCAAGGCACAAGAGTTTGCAAGGCCTACAAAAGAAGAATGGAAAGAGCAAGAAGTTGCCAGAATAGCTGCAAAGAGGGATTGCTCAAAGATGCAACTGAAAAAAATACCTGTACAATAATTAATTAACTTCAAAACGTCCCTCTGAGGTAGGTAAGTATTATTAAACAGGAATATACAGAATTAATTAAGGTTTGGAGGGAAAAGAAAGAGCAGCAAAAAAAAAAAAAAAGCTGAACAAATTAATGCTAGCCAAAGGGGTAAGGAGAATAAGACTCCTACAGACAGAATCAAGGAAGAAACATATTGTAGGAAGAAAACATACCCATTAATAATGGAGCCATTATTGGAACTGATTGCCAGTGCTTCCTTCATTATTGGAGCTGATTGCCAATGCCTCCCTAAGGGAGGGCAAAGATGCCAGACTCTTTGCAGAGAGGAGGAGGAGGGAAGGGCATTACATCCTCTCTTAGCTTATCTTTTCCTTTATACTGACATTCTGTCAGCCAATCACCTCATTTTCAAGCTTCCTTCAGGATGTGTTTTAAGGAAGGCTGTAGAGGTGCAGGTTTAGGACATCTGTAAGGTACCTTTGGGACTCTGTCCCTTAGCATCAAGACCCTCCCATAGCATAGATATTAAGTGATTTTGTGGAGGTTCCATGGGAGCTGCCAATCCAGTACTATCACTGTCACTGCCAAAAGATAAGAGAATTACCAGACTCACACCTCTTTAATTTCCAAAAGCAAGTTATTTCACCGGGGCATGGAAAACCAAGCACCCTTGTTAAAAATAAAAAGAACTTAAAACCAAAAAATCTGTATGCAATTTTCTTGGTAAGAGAAGGAGAGACAGACCTAGTATATCAGCCACCATCACTTAATATCCTGAAAAAAGACTCTTAGTATGATGCTGCTAAATAGGTGCATTGGTTCTAGCTGGGTTGGAGTTATTTTTCTTCATAGCAGTCCGTATGGTGCTGTATTTTGGATTTGTGACTAAAACAGTGTTCGCAACGTTCCATTGTGGAGCAGTGCTTGCATAGGATTGGAGTTTTCTCTTTTTCCCATGTCCCTGTTCCAGAAGCAGGCTGGGGGTGGGCGACAGGTTGGGAGGGAACACAGCCAGGACAGCTGATTCAAAGTGACCAACAGGATATTCCATACCATGTGACATCATGCTCAACAATAAAGGCTCAGGGAAATGAGGAGGAAGCAAGGAAGTTTTTGGTTATGGCATATGTCTTCCCAAGTAACTGTTTCACGTGTGGAGGCCCTGCTTTCAAGAAGTGACTAAATATCTGCCTGCTGATGGGAAGGAGTGAATAGATTCCTTATTTTGCTCTGCTGTACATGCAGCTTTGTTTCACTTATTAAACTACATTTATTTCAACCAATGAGTCTTCTCACTTTTCCAATTCTCTCCCCCATCCTACCACAAGGGAGAGAGTGAGCAGGTGGGTGGGTGTTTACTTGCTGGCCAGGTTCAAACAACTGCAATAGGTTTGAAGAAATTAAAAAAGCATGATCACAGATTTAAAACAATCAGAGTTATCTATGAAGTGATTTCAATAGCACATTCATTTAATTTGTCTTTTATAGGTAGCTGCATGGTATATACAGGTATATATAGTGGACAAATGAAAACCATGCTTGCAAATCAGGAAGTATAGTCAATGCATAAAATTTATTATCTGATGTAAATATTTATATTTTGTATATCTTTGGAATTAATTAATTGCTATAAGAAATGCAAAATCTTTGATATGATGTTTTCGTCTTTGAGAAAATCTTCCATGCCCAAATAAAGATCTCTTGGGCAAAGTTGGATGTATGGGCTTGCCCATAGAAAAAACACATACTACTTAGATATCTGAAAACCCCCAGTTAGGAAACAACAGAATAAAATTTTCTTTTTTCATTCTCTTCACAGGAAATTTCCAAATGCAAAAATCTTAATCAAGGTGCAAACTTGTGTCTTTAGTAGAAAAAAAGCCAGAGAATTTTATCATACTCTCCTACCACCTTAAACATTGCTTCAAATGCCGCTGCTAACAATGAAGCTACTTTCCGCTGATGTATTTCAAATGTATCTGTTATTGATAAATATGTTTCTCTACAAGAAACTTAATCACTGCCCTGCAGAGAAGATACACATACATACACGTAAACACAGCAAGATTAACCAAAGAACTGTCTGGGGAAACATATATACCTGTGCAAGAAGCAAATCACGAAAAAAGTTTCAAATCTGTAGTCTACTGAAAAGCTGTTTTTTCCTGATTTTGTTGCTGCAAGATAACAGGGACAGAGACATAAACCTTGGAAAAAGTATGTGTTCTCTCTCTCTCTACAAGTGAAAAGAGATTAACATTGCAAAGGGCAACTAATAAAGGCACAGTGGTCTGAGACAGCAATGTCAATCAGCGTATATCAGAAAGCAGTATTACAGCCCTGTGCGAGGTGCTGCTCGTGCCTCTGGAGCCCAGTGTCCACACTCCACGCAGCAATATTCTTTCTGCTCTTGAAACGTGGTCCAAAATACTGCTCAGTGCCTTGATTTTTACCTGGACTTTTATGCAAAGCATTTGACACTGTCCTGCATGACATCCTGGTCTCTAAACTGGACAGAAATGGATTTGATGGATGGACCACTCTTCATGAAGTTCAGCCAAGCCAAGTGCAGGGTCCTACACCAGGACATGGCAATCCCAGGCACAGAAACAGGTTGGGCAGAGAATGGCTGGAGAGCAGACCTGAGAACTTGGGAGTGCTCGTGGATAAGAAGTTTGACATGAGCCAGCAGTGCATGCTGGTAGCCCAAAAAGCCAGCTGCATCCTGGACTGCATCAAAAGAAGTGTGAACAGCAGGTCAAGGGAGGTGATTTTGACCCTCTATTCTGCTCTCATGAGACCCCACCTGGAGTACTGCGTCCAGCTCTTGAGTCCTCAGCACAGGAAGGGCATGGACCTGTTGGAACAAGTCCAGTGCAGGGCCATGAAGATGATTAGAGGGTTGGAGCTCCTCTATGAGGACAGGCTGAGAGAGCTGGAGTTGTTCAGCCTGGAGAAGAGAAGGCTCCAAGGAGACCCTAGACTGGCCTTTCAGTAACTGAAGGGGGCTTACAGGAGAGCTGGAGAGGGACTCTTTATCAGGGAGTGTAGTGACAGGACAAAGGGTAATGGTTTTAAACTGGAAGAGGGAAGATTTAGATTAGGTATTAGGAATAAATTCTTTACAGTGAGGGTGGTGAGGCACTGGAACAGGTTGCCC
>JAOXJM010000001.1:138247702-138258350 GCA_026413425.1 Tringa solitaria
AAACATGTAGGTAGCTTTCCATGCAAATAGTTTTAGAAGAGCAAAAGCCAACATGATCATGTTGGAAGACATCAACAGGATGTCTTGTGCAGTGTTACCACACTGCTCCTCTTCCATGGACAAAAAAAGATTATGCTAAATTTAGAGTCCCATTATTACTTTAATCTGCTTTTCTTTTGTTTGTAGCCTAGATTGTATGTGGAAATTCATATCTATGCTTTTTAAATGAGTTTTCTGAGGTATTTTGTGAACTATATGCTGACATCTCACAGACATAGTCCACGTACCACAGATTTGGAACCACCAAACTAAACAATGCCCAGGTTTCCAAATGAGTTTGTGTAAAGCTTTCCTTTGCATTAAAGTGTAGTCTGTAGGCAAAAGAAAAAAGAAGAAAAATAATAAAAAATATGCAAGGATCAGTGAGCAGCTAGTTATCCATGCTATGCTAAATAGACTATACCCAGCCATCAACTGTATTATTTTTCCCAGCTGTCTCTGAACAAGTAACAGTTCTCCACAGTGATATGCACAGACTGCCATATGGCCATGGTTACTTCAGAGAAACACCATTTTGTATGTGTACATTTATTTTATGTAAGTGATCAGGTTGCATATTGTGCTCTCCTTCGTCTTTCTTAGCCTGCAGTAGCAATATAAAGGGATGTAAATTTAGTCAGGTCCTTAATGATCGCAGATGGAACACTGTGAAACAAACAGAAGTGAGACAAGATAAAACAAAAGCCCTGGTAATGTTACAATGAACAAAGGATGATAGATTCAAAACTTCTCAGGAAAAAAAAAAAAACTTATAAAGTAAGCAGAAACTAATGTTTCTTGGCTTCTCCCATGGCAAGGACACATAAATATAGTCAACTGGACACTAAGACTACTGAAATTAGTAAGCAAAAACCAAGCAGACCAAGAAGCTGAGCAGAAGCTAGATGGCACAAATCTCTGAGGAAGGGACAGAAATCACCCTTGCCTTGCAGCTGAAAGCCAGGACAGAAAGGTCATGAGCAAGACATCACTCTTCCTGTACATAATCTGTATTGTTTTGCTACTCCATTTCATTTAACTAGCCAATAAATCAATGTATCCTGTATGACTGAAATTCTCCAGAATGTTGCTTGTTATTACTGCCCATCCACCTACACCTGCTCATGTGACACCCTGAAAGCCAAAGTTCAGCTCTAAGTAGAACACAGTGCTTGATGACTATGTAGAGGAGAGATTTAGATTAGATATTAGGAAGAAATTCTTTACTCTAAGGGTGGTGAAGCATTGGAACAGGTTGCCCAGGGAAGTTGTGGATGCCCCATCCCTGTAAGTGTTCAAAACCAGGCTGGATGGGGCTTTGAGCAACCTGGTCTAGTTGGAGGTGTCCCTGCCCGTGGCAGGAGGATTGGAACTTGATGATCTTTAAGGTCCCTTCCAACTCTAACCATTCCATGATTCTGTGATTCTGTGACTGGAAAACTCCAGACACTGAGGCAGGGAGAGAGCAGGAGACAGTCAATAATCAGGGAGAGGCAACTGAATTTCCACCACTCTTCAGAGATCCTGTTCTGAAGCAGGAATTAGAAAAAAGTTTCTCCACTAAAATCCCAACCCCAGGATCCTTTTTCAAGAATAAGAACCTGCCATTATTATCTGACAGCAGAATGAAAAGGTCTTTCTTTTTTTTTTTTTCTATTCTGAAGTAAGCTAGAAGCTGCTTACATGGGAGGCTCAGCTCTAATTGACTTCTCAGTTAAGCAGATTCATGCATTCATGTCTTTAATTCATTCATTCTTTGCCCCTAAAAAAATGCCCTAGACAAAAGACTCCAGGATATCCCCCCAAGAGCTCAACTCTATCTGCTCTTGGAAATGTGTTGGTAGCAGTTGGGTCAAAATCGTGGGGCAGAAGGCAAGTAGGAAGGCCTGTGGACCCCACCTCCATTTGTTTAACAAGAGTCCCACCATCTCAAAACCTGGCTACGTCTGTGACATGTTTGCCTGCTCTCAGAGTCTAAACCACTTTGAATACAAACCTAAAATCTCTGGTTCTTTTAAAAAATGAGTCCGGTGAGGACCATCTACCCCAGCACACCTGGTGAGCACCCAGAATAGGCATCCCAGCATTTCATATAATACTGCATGGAAGTGAGTAGTCAGGACTCATGTGCTGAGCAGGAATATCTTTGTTCACATGAAAGTCATGCAAGCAAATAGTCACCACTCTTGCATTATTCACAAGCATTGAGTTAAACTGGTGTCTGGCCAATGGTGTGAAAATAACTGTAGTCTTCATTGTCCTGTGTCATATACAAAAATGTACATATACCATGTGAATTTATTTGAATGCATTGGTCTCCATTTTTAGTCATTGCTATCACCATTTCATGACAGTCATTTGTCACAAATAATTTAGTAGATGTGTGTGTGTTCTCTCAGCCCTAACTGTAAAGGACACATTAAGATCTTTGTAATAGCCTATGTGCCACAATTTTTGGGAACAAATCCATCCCTATGCCATATTATATTAAACAGTGTTCCATTAATAATGTTATATAATTGGTCATACCAGCTCACATAATAAGTTACTACAGTTTTTACAGCAGAAATGGAGATAGAAAGGAGGCTTACCTGACTTAAAGACATATTTTGGTTGCAGACAAAATGACTAACTCCTAACTTGGACACCAGAAGCATAGATTTGTTCTTATAAGCTGTCACATCTGGGAACAGCAAGCACAGATGAACTGTTCCCTTAAAATACTGCCCTAATTTAGAAAATTTGAAATTCGGGGGGAAAAAAAAATTGAGAAAGAGATGCCACAAGAGCTCTGTGTAAAATACCTATCCAGTGAAACTTTTAAGGATGTAAAAAATTCTTCTTTTCCACAACAGGACAGAAAGAAGAAACATTTGAAAATCTATACCCAAACAAAGAAATGAGATGGAGAGTTGCCAGTAAAAGTTGTAAGGTGCTAATTCAGAGAGATTTGAACTTGTTTCTCGCACACAGGAGTTAAGGTCCTTTAAAAGCTATTGTGAGGAAGCACCTAGAGTTTTTGAAGCTGAGAAACATTTCCTGACAGAAGTTCAACTGAAACAGTTATAAATCCATTCAAAACCTTGATCGTGCTTCTCAGCACTTCCTAAATAAAAAATGTCCTCATTCATGCTGAGCCTGAATCCCTGAGCATGATAGAAAAGCACCCTTTCCTGCTCAAAGGTAAAAAGCATGTAAGAGTCTCAGTGGTTTATCCTGATGAAGAAGACAGCATTAACAGAGAAGAACGCACTACGTTAGACACCACTGCCATCTTGTTCTTCAGGAAAGTCCCATAAAGACATGAAAAACTTGCTAAGACTAGTAGGAAATGGGAATCTGCAATTAATAGTAAGGAGTTTGTTGTCCATTTTTACTAATATTTCTTCATCTCTTTCTAGTGTTTAGCTTGCAGGGCAGTAGGGCATTAGTGAAAACCAATTAACTCTTCCATTCTACAGCAGCATTGATAGACCCAGAGAAAATTATAGATTTGCACTGGAGTGCAACAGCATATATTCTGGCACCTAGAAGAAGCCAGGAATGTTGTTAAAGGAACTGGTGAGCCAAGAGAGAAATAAGAAAGGATGTCAGCAAATTCCAGACTTGTGTCATATATGTTTGTACTGAAGTGCGCACCAGTTATCCTTTTATTTCAAATCCAAAGTTGATCTCCCCCAGATTTTCTCTGAAAATGTTTAGGCATAATATACTGGCTTTTATTAGACATTTCTGTTTCTGTTTAACTAAATAATGATAAATTCAGGAAATGTACTGAAACTTTTCAGAAATGTTATGTTTCCTGTAATTGCTGCAGTGAAAGAACAATATCCAGAGGGAGAGGTTAATCCTGAGATACTGGTGTATATCAGCCTGTACACCAAAACCAATACATTAAAAAAGCCAAAGGTGAATAATTTTTCTTGTCATGTTGGTTTTTTAAAGGTTGCTCAGAGCCATATTTGGCAACTCTTGGTTAACTTCAGCAACAGTTAACCATAGCTACTCTGAGAGAGGAATCTGGGTGAAAGTGGTAGGAAATAAACTAGTATCCAACTTGGTTTTGAGATGTCTAGTGTTTATATACAACTGCTTTGTAGTATGTGTTTCTTCTTCTGGGTCTTCTGGACAAAAAGTCTGGAGAAGCCTCAGTAACATTAAATTGCAGTTGAAGGAGTCTGAGTTGCCAGCTAGGCTACTATATCATGGTGGTATCTTCTTTACTAAAGAAAATAACAGTATTTATGTAGACTCACTATTTTCTGAAAAGTATGCACTGTGGCACAGAGTGAAGAAAAGCTGAAAAGTTAGAGGCTCAAGACATCCCTGTATTCTGACAAGTGTTCTTCTTGTAATGCCTGTTTTGAGAAAGGGTAATCTTTTATTCTTATCTTCACTTTTAGATGTTCAATATTTAGTGACAATATAATGAACATCATACATTACTGACTGCATTCAGGTACGGTGCTGGAAAGCTCAGCTGAGGTTTGTTCCCTGAGGACTTTGACTGACCACTCTCCCAGCACCAACGAACGGTGGCATATTTTTGTGATTAGGATTTATGTCCTTGTGGGGCTGATCTAAGAACAGCACGCTCATTTTTAACAAGTGACCTAAGTTACATTTGAATTCAGTCCTCCAGCAAATGAAATACCAGAGTGTTAAATTGTGCTAGATTTTAGTCTATAAGACAGGTTCTCATAGACTGACTAGTGATCAAAATCTAATTAGTTTGTTTAGTGAGCCTAGCATGTTCCATTGTGTTTGCTAAGTCAAGAAATTATATCTCAAAAATTATGCACTCCTGTAGTATGCCTTATGAACACAGTACTACTGTAGTTTGGGTAACCATTCTCGCTAGACTTTGCTTAATAGACCTTATATTTTATGTTTTCAATGAACAACTCATACAGGGTTGAGCCAAGGGCTTAATCACTCTTAATACAATAAAGCAGCACTTTAAAATATTATTAACCTCATCTGTCTAGATTTGGAACTAATAGACCATTGTGTGTGTATTGTCTTTATCCCTGCCAGTTATGTACATATTTATTAATCCACTCTTCCAGAGGAAAAATTTCTAAAGGAAAACCAACAGTAACCTTCAAGTGAGCGGGCACAGGTTAGAAGGGCACTAATTAAATGTCAGACTTGACAGATTAAAATTATGAAATTTAAAATCACCGTGGAGCTCTTTGTCATTGTCAAATTAGGAGTCAGTGTGATGAGGAGCACAGAAGTGAATGGTTTAATGGATTGAATGGGAATGTGGCTTAGCAGCAGCCTTTTCTTGAATTCAGATCAGCCTGTAGTTCAGATCAAAGGCTGCTAGTTCAATTTCACATTCAAAAAGAGTTGTAGCTTACCTGCATCAGTAATAGATGTGTGTATATGTATGTAGGTTTGAAAAAAAAAAAGGAGAAAAAAATGAAGACAAATATGTTTCATGAGAAATAATTTTTGCACACATGATTTATGTATTTAGATTAGAGTAGTAACATCATTTTTTCTATTATTTGGCTATGGGGTATTTAATGAGATTTAAAGTCAAAGTGTTCATGCAGTGCTCATGATTTGTTTTTGAAAGCAACTTTTCTATTTCGCAAAGTGGAAGACAGCAAATATTTAGTGCTGGATGGGTTATGTGAAACAAAATAAGATTAAACTCAAGTCAGTGGGCCACATCCTGACAATAGCTGTTCTGATATACCTTTGGAAGAACGCTGCTTATTTCAACAGAGTTTACACCAATAGACATGAATAGCATTGAATAAAATGAAAGATTATGATGTCAAGGATCAAAATATCATTTACATGTAAGTTTACTTTATGAGGAAATGCATTTAAATGATTGATATAGTTAAAAGTTTTATTTGCACACACATATATATACACACAGTTGTGCATGCCTAAATATTTGTATATATATGTAAAAAGTGTATGCAATGTCTTTCAGACATCAGTTGTAGAAAATCCAATGATCCAACTCCTGTCAATTAAGTCTGTAAAGTAAGAAATTAAAACATTTCCCTTTCTTAAGTCATTACTTGTATGCTCATAAAATTTTCTAAACCTTTACCTCCATTCTTAAAAAAAAAAAAACCTCCAGAAAATTATTACACTGCCATTCTGAAAAACTTCTAATAAAGGATCTCTTCATTCAAATATAGTTTCGAACAATATAGAAGATACTATGCAACAGCAAATGAAATCAATAGGATAGGATTTTAAACAGGGTTTGGTAGTTATTTAAACCAGTGGGAAGTCTTTTAAACCATTGGGAATCTTTCTATTGAATTCAAAAGATGTTGGATCAAAGCTGAATTCTTTAATCAATATATCTAAATTTACATTACAAAAAGCATCAATAAAAATGTCAAGCTTCTACTGGTATTCATAATGTTTGGGGGTTTTCTTGAGACAAGTGATATGTTATGACAAAATCATGCCAGGTAACTCTTGTCCCATGCTCCGGTTTCATCCAGGCACTGCTTAAGACATTTGACAGAACTGGCATCTTCAATTCAAACACTGATTTGGAGTGAGATGCCTTTAGCATACTGTAAACCCCACAATCAAGGTGCCTACCTTCCACCCCAATGTGCATGTGCAATGAACAGGAAGACAAGACTGAATGTGAGTCTACAACAGCATTTCTGGGGAGCGCTGCTCTCTACCTTCATGTGAGATGACTCAAATGCAATCCTAGTAGGTCTCAGATAAGTCACTAATCTTCCACAATCACTGACACCCCAGACAGACACAGCAGTTCTTCAGCCATCACTTGGAGAAAATGTCTTTAATTCCCAAACTTTAGCCAGGTTTCAACATTTCCTGATCAAGGTCAAAGAGATGAGAAGGGCCACATCACAACCTTTCAATAATCTTAACCAAAAAAAGGACTGTAGAACAATTGCACAGCATCCAGAAATTCATTAGAGAAAAAAAGAGAAGCATCAACTATTATCAAGGAAATAATAATATCATAGAATCCTAGAATGTTGTCATCAACAACAAAATGAGATACCTTACATATTTCACATATTTCATTTACTGAGGTGGCATTATTTCAAAGAAGGTGTTCTGGAAAAAATGTCCCTATGCCTCTAATACCTCACTAGGCCTCAAAGGACTAAAATTACTGGAGAAAAAAATGCATGTACCCTCTTTTTCCCATCCTGCATTTACAGTAGCCACATGAACCAAAACCACAGATTTTTAACTACAGTGTAACCTGAAATTCCCAGAAAAGGGGAGGAAAAAATAATTTAGGCTAACCTGAATCAGACAGTCTAGAGAACTGCTATTGGATTTTGTCGATGATATGACAGAGGCCAAAAAAAGTGCTGTGATTTAATACTAAAAGGAACTATAAACTAAACTCACTAAAAACAAAACTAAATCAAACAAAACTAAACTAGAATCTCCATGGAGCACCTAATATGTTTCCTTGTATGACTTCTGCCATTGACTCTTAAACTATACACTCTTTCAGTTGCAAGTCATTTGCAAACAAAGGTGTTGAGTAAGGAAGAAGCCAGTAAGCTTAGGCACCCAAGAGGAACACTTTCAAAGCAAGAGATAGAAAACTGCTATAAGACCATATTCAAGGGATTTGTCTCATGAACAAGACACTCCATGGGGTTTTAAGTAAGTATTCTAGTTCCTTTAACCATCTGAGTTATCCTATGTGAACAGTTTTTGCTAAAGTTATCAAAGGATATTAAATTTTCTCTATAAAACTTTAATCAGCATGGTCACTTTTTGACATGGGAACAAGAATGATATGAATGAAAGAACAAAGAAGAAAGCATACACTTAGTTCTGTCATGGGTTCTACTAATTGCTCTCAGTAAACTAGCAAATTCTTGTATTCCTGAATAGGTAAACAATATCTGTCAGTATTGGTCATTCATTACCCAGTAGCCACTGAATATCTATACTTTAAACTTCAATAAGAATTTCTTCTCTTGTGAGAAATGGTTTCAAGTTTTGCAAAGAAAGCAGATACTTCCACATTTAAATACATTTATATCCACATGAAGTTAATAAAAAATACCAGTCATTCTAAAGAGGTTATGATGCCAAATAAGTGACATTTATTAAAGGCCTTTTCCTCATTTTTCTCTTTTATGAACACTTCCTAAATTATTTAAAAAATGCCAGTGATTCCTCTTGAGTTCAAAACTTTCATTTGCCAGAGTCATACATTATTTATCCATTCCGAAATATCACAGTGACATACATTTCCAGTACGTTATCTTATCAAGGGGTGCAAGACACTTAGAAGACAAAACCTTTAGTGCTACTGTGTGTTGGCCTTATTTTAAAAGGGGCTGGCAAATCCCTCCCTGAGAAAAGCTGTCTGTTTGGTAAAGCCACATGAGAACAGTCCCATACTGACAGACCTCAGCAGGGAGCTCAGAGAAGATGAGGGTGGCCTTGACCACCACTATAGGAGAGATCTACATAGTGACTGCTCCTATGGGACAGTCCAGTGAATTGTCTTTCTCTGCAGGTCTCCCAGGAGGGACCAGGCCTTTACATGGCCCTTTATTCAGACCTGCAGACAAGGAGGTGCAAGCTTGTCTTGGGGTTTGTGTCAGCACCTGTTAAGTTGCTCTACTGTCCAGGTTCACGCAGGTAGAACAGCCTAAGATCACTCCTGCTGTGTAGCATATTCTGCACCTTAGTTTTGAAAATATTGGCAATTCTATGAAGTATTAAACCTCTTTTTTCTTTAAGGATTTCCTCTTTATGTCCCAGATTCCTGCATTGGAATTGTTTTTCTTCATTACCAGTCTTTGAGTTTAGGCATGAAAGGATGAACGCTGCTCTTTGTTGTTGGGTTTGCTGGGTCACATGAGAATTGCATGGAGCCATCTCTCCATGCACACACCATCTATAACACTACCTGTCGTCGCTGTTGGGCTAAGGAAGCAGCACAGAAGACCTTTGAAATTACTCCAAATGGCTGACCACCAGGTTCTTAACCCAATCAAAGACTTTTCGGTAGTAAGAAGGAGAAAAGAGGTACAAAGGAGGCACCCAAAGATAAATAAAAGATAAAGGTAGCTTTCCTTAAAGAAACTGGGTTGCAAAAATATATGTGTCTATCACCTGTTTCTTGTGGTGGATGGTGAAGGGTAATGCAGAAAGGTATAATTTGGCGAACAACACAGCTAATGGGGTCTGGCTTCCTGCAGATTTTGATTTGACTGATCTATTACTTGATTATAAAGGGCAAAGACTAGCTGAAGCTTTTCCTACAGCTAGGATATTCACAATATTTTTTTCTTGCTCAGAGTCTCTGGTGTCTAACAAGGACCAAGCTTTTCTCTCAGTGGACTCTATAGGAAGGACTCTATACTCTTCTGTATATAGCTATTGTATATAAACTTATAAAAAATTAATATTGCTCAGATATTTTCTCTTCTGCCAGCTACGGCTGAAATTGGCTGGGTCTTCCAGAGTTGTTAAGGAGACACACATAGAAAGAGAGAGGGCACAAACACAGTAATTGCATAAGCTGTTGCATGACGGAAACCAAACATCATAATCATGGCCCAGAATGGGTAGATGGTTTCCAGTCCCAGTGGATAGAGAATAACATTCAAGGAATATGTTTGTCATGCAAAATTATCCTTTTCAGACATACCCATGTGCAGTGCAGAACCAGCTGGGTTCCATGGCTCCACCAGCGATGTTGATATAAGACTGTAGGGCACTTAGTCCTTTTGGCAATGCTGCAAGTGTGTCCTGCCAGTTAAATTTGGCAGCTGTCACTGAATTTAACCTACATGAAGAATAACAGACAACCTGGCTCAGGGAATTGCTGATGGGATATAATGACTTTTGCCTTTAGGTGACCTGAGTAAAGCAGGTCTACAATTTAGTTTCTTGTTGGCTCACAAAAGCAGGGACAACCTGTAGCACTGGAGCAACATGCAGCTCATGAGCTATTTAACTACAGTTCTCAGTCTGGATGATATTACACAGCCAGCAACAGGGTTGTGCTGGCATGGAGGCTGCTGGGTATGCCGGCATTCATGCTGTGAAAATTTACTTTGCACTGCAGTGGAGCAGTGGAGACCCACAGGAGTCTTTCTCAGGGAGACACTTTCTTTCTCTTCCTGAGAGCTATCAGGGAGATCAGGAGGTAACTATTGCTTGGTGTGGTGTCTCTCAAATGTGCGAAGGTTTTGGAAGGAAAATTGCAGGATCACGTAAGTAGTACTCTTACAGGTGGCAAGAGTCCCATGGAAGTCAGTGGAACTAATTGCATGAATGAGAGTTCATTAATTTAATTCAGAAGTTTCAAAAGTCCTGTTTAGGACTCACACCTCAGTTGTGCTGGTGGCCACACATCTCTGCTAGGTGGTTAGCACTTCCAGCAAGCTGCCTGCTCACCCTCATTCTCTGACTAGCTTAAAAGATATAACTGCCCGTTCAAGTGAGTCGAACTTGCAGCAAAATGGGGATGTTCACATGAATTCCTCCTGGCAGAAGTCAGGAGCTGTTCTACAGAAAAGCGGTTACAAGGGCTAACAGACAGTAACATCCAGCGTTAGTGGACCCAAAAGAGGATGCTTGCCCAAATGAAAACATA
>JAOXJM010000001.1:138258896-138269507 GCA_026413425.1 Tringa solitaria
GGTCTTCCTTGAAAAAAAAAACAAAGACTCAAAAGACATTACTCACTAAAATGGGCAAATTAATCAGACAGTATTAATTCTAGTACTGTAGCTGCTAATGCAGTTTAATCTCTATAGCTATACTTCTGGTTATGGGGCACAGTATTTTTCCCTTTTTTAGAGACCAATTTGCTAGTACTGGATTCAGTGAAAACTACATATTTTCCAAGCAGTGCCATATAACCTTGGAGCTTAAAACCTGACAAAAATCAACTGGAATTCATGTGCCTGTCTTTTTTGGAGGAAGGGAAAGAAAAAGTGCGATAATTAATACTTTACCAACATTTAGATCAGAAATATAAATATTTTTTAAAATGCTATTCCATTGTGAATGAGACTCCATATCTGGAATATCAGAAAAAAATCTGCAAAGAATTATGTCAAAATGACTCAACACCACAAGATGGTTTTGTGCAGTCTGTCCTCCTAATGTCATACACTGAACATGAGACCAAATGTACCCATCTATCATTCTCATAAACTAAGGCTTGAGAGTTCATCTGCAAAATGAATTGCAATTTCAGCCTGGATCCCAAGGTTCAAATGTGCCAAAAAAAAAAAAAAAAAGTAGCCAGATTTACTAGCAGACTTACTACAGTCTCATGAATCGTGTTGGCTAAGTGATGGCTGTAAGGAATCATATATTACTTTTAGCCATCTATACATCTGCTCTGTATATAAATAAAGCAGGTAGTCTCTTTAAATAGATCTTTGTAGTCTAGTACTTTTTAGATGCTCTAAAAAAATCAATGAAAAATATAAATATGAAAATAACACTGTCTTTATTTACACGCTCCCCTAACAAAATTATAAAACACTGTAAAAATCCACCCAGCAGTATGAAAGGATTTGTTCTCAGTTCTTTGAAACTGATGGGATATTTGGCCATTATATTAAGTGAGAGCAAGCCAGGACATTATCTTATAGTGAGTTTGATTCTTGTAATTAATTATTGGGGTTTTTTATTCCTACCTTGATCTAACTGTACTATTTCAAGCAGATGGAATTTTTGTGGCTTCATTAATAAAATATAGAAACACAGATGATTCAGGATTCACTTCGTCTTAAATGCATCAATTTAGACACCTAAAATTCAGATGAATATTTCAAATTACTTATCCAGGTTCTGGCTATAGTGAATGGAAAAAGCAGATCTTCTAGGCATGGTGCTTGCCACCTATTTCAGAAAGGATTTATTGCTCCTGCCTCCATGTGCCTCCTTCAGATCTCAAATCCTAATGCAGCCATGCATGCAGGTAAGGCAAGGGTTACCTCCTCAGGAGGTCACTGATGGGCTGGTGTGAAAGGCCTTGCCTTGGGAACAAACAGCAGATGAGTGAGAAGGGAATGACAGAGCACTGAACCCTCCAAGGTGCTGCTCAGGGGAGCAAGCCAGTCAACACACAGAGGAGCAAGAGAGAAGACGTGGGAAGAGCCACATGCCCGTGCTCCAGATGGTCCCAGGGTGCTCCTGAGACAAGTGTGAGCTTTACCTGAATGAAGAGCTGGTCTGCAAAAACAATAGCTCTATAGTGTCAGGCTATAGACCCATTTAAGTGTCCAGATATAGTTCATTGTATAAGGGCTCCTTTTATGGATCAAAAAGATCTTTAGGCCTAGATTTAGTTGCCTAACCATAGGTAAGTAACTAGTACCAACGGAACTCTCCTGGATTATCAAGACAGGAACATGTGATAGTTATGGTCTTCTGGACCAGGAGGCAGAAGTCAGGTAGGGTAAGCTAGGACCTCCCATCTGCCACTGGATGCTTGTTTGTGGGCAGCTGAACCAAATGCCAGAATGCCAGTAGTTAAAATAGGTGCTTAGGCACCTATGTCCCATGTAGACACCGATGTGTGAAGACGTATCTGTGCTCTGAATTTCACTCTAAGGGCCCCAGGTCCAACAGCCCTGTAACCTCAGGCACCTCAAATAGCCTTGAATGCCCATGTGTGGAAATGGACAGAGCCTTCTGCATCTGGTTGCAGGGATCCTTTCCCAGGTGTATTGGCAAGATGTAAGGTACGCCTCCAGAATTTAAAAGGTTATAAGCAGCACTGACTACACTGTCATAATGCTCCTGTTTGAGATACTTGTATTGCCAGAACTTAGCAAAATTTAATTATATCATATCCATCTGCTTTAGCACAGAATCAGGGGACCACTACTGTGCTGTGAAGGACAGTCTTACATCTTTAATCCTTCTGTGATGTCGGTACTAAGTGACCTGTCTTCTAATCAAGGATGCAATGATACTGCATTTCAGCTATAAAAGGTACCTGAGTGTACAAATTCATTCAACTGGCTTTAATTTGCAATATGGGCATTAGCAGCTGTACAATTTGTGACAGACTGATCATTTTTATGATGTGTCTGTTGGTATGGCAAATATTCTCTCTCTTCATCACCTGCACTTAAATCTTCCTTGCCTTCGGATGCTGTGCGTGTGCAATGTGTAATAAAGAAACTGAATTACCTCTCACCCCTGGAGAAGGTGATCCCTCCGAATCAGCATGGTGGCTATTGGCAGGCAGTAGACATCATTTGCATTGCGGCTGCCTGCACCCTGCTTGACCTACGTATGAATATTGCAGTTCACCTCATCCCTATTGCTTGCCCAAACAACTCCGATATAAGAGAGCACGGTAATTGCTGCTGCTACCTGTCACAGGCATAGCATCATACCGTAGTATTCAGGAGAACTTGTGCAAAATGGAGCTCAACTGGCAAGAAAATTAAAGAGTTAATAAATTCAGACCCATTATTTTTCACTAACTGAACATGTAGGAAATAAAGGAGAGGTTTTCTTTTGGCGATAAATTAGCTCCCACCCTCATTTTGTTTGTTATTACAGTCATGGTTCAAAGCCCTCTACAAAAACAAGGTCCCACTTTATTATAGGACAGTCAGGTTCAGCGCACAGCTTGCAATAAAGAAATTAGCAAACCAGAAGCTGCAATTCTGTAGAAACACTCAAAAACGAAGAGGATTTAAAGTGACAAGATCCAATTAAATTTAATTACCCAAGCTGTATTTTCATTTTAACTGACACTTTTTATTAAGGAGCCACATGCACTAAAGCTAGAAACCTGGGCCAAATTGCATCCCAGTAATACAGTTATCTTATGCAAAATTCTGAGTATCTAATTTTCTAAAATGAAATTAGAGACATGGGGTTTGTAAAAGGTTCTCTTTGTCTGATACTATAAGATGCTGTTTGCAATGTACCTACACTACTGTATATCTATGTTACAGTAGCACCTGATGTACCTAATAAAACTTATTGTTGGGAAAGTGTCTTAGCACACCTTTATTATTTTTTAATACACAAGTATTCGGTATAAGTCAGGAAGACTTAACAAGTGCAAATCTAAAACTCTTGAAAGCTAAAACAAAATTTTTATCACTTTGATGTGAGAAAGTTATTTATGCATCTTTTAATTTTATGTTTAAGCAGCTACATAAAGCTGGTCCAAATGATTATTTTCATTTCACCTTGTTTGTCCCCATGGCAGCAAAGACCAAAGAGGGGCTGCAGAGGACAACCCACTGGGAAACTTACACTTGGGAGCTTTTTCCATGCCTCTTGTTTTAAGCAATATATAGCTAAAAATTTGGAATGGAAAAAAAAATAAAATGAAAGGCAGCAGGTGAATGGTTAAAAAATGATAAGAAAACAGGAGAATGGAGACATTAGCTTAAGCAAGCTCAAACCAGTTGGGACAGCCTAACACCCATGAGGTTTTAAGAAATGAGTGAGATTGCACAGTCATACTTCCCTCCGGAGGGTTGAGTAGGATGTGTCAATATCTTTGGTGGCTGGAGTGGGGCTATTGCTGGTGCCAGTACCTCAGCACCCACACCATGCCCACTGGCAACCCTCCCCAGTGGTAGGATTAACACTGTCGTGGGAGCAGGGGAAACGGGGGTGCACACTGTCCCTGTCTCCTTGGCAGGGACCTGCACTGCTGTGCCCCACCCCAGCCACCCCAAACAGCCCCTCAGGATGATGGAGACATGTGGATGGCATGAGTGCCTCTCCTGTTGACAGCAGCAAGGCTGTCCAAGGGGGACACATCACCAGGACCAGCCCACACCCCTTGTTCTTTTCCCTGGAGGAGAGGAGGGATGCTAGGGTGCCGGGTTTCAGAGAAAAAGTGCTTCCACACGTGGGCTGTGTCATTACAGACATGCACAACAACATTACTATGACCATTACTACAAGCTGCATTCATGAAAGCAAAGTTGGCTTCCTTTTCTGTTAAGTACTGCTGCTAAACTTCTCAGGTTTCTAAGCAGAAGAGGGCTGCAGCTACAGAGGCTCTGTTTTTATATGGGACCAGGGAGACGAAGAGACTGGGATAGCGTCCCAGTCTCCTTTATTTGTAAAGTGTGAAAATAAAGGATGCAATTACATCGTGGAAGCAAATTTGGAGCCAAAAAATGATCTGTAAAGTATTTTGAGAATGGAATGAGGTGTAGCCACAGTCAGATGGTTCTCCATCAAAAGTTTCACTCTATCATTCCACTTTGTAATTTTTCAGCCTAATTTCCTGTGAAAACAGTAAAAGGTGTGGGCATTAACATCTACCAGAACAAACAAGATGATGGGCAATACCTCAGCACTCTCTTCTAACCATATTAGGACCAGAAGAGTACAGCTATCACAAGAGCTAGCTTATTTATTTAATAACTTCCTATTTAATAAAACATTTGAAAAACAAAAACACTGTCATACACACCCATCCTGCCAAACTGAATAGCTTCTTTGAGGTGGTGTCATACAGGTGCACCACAGGGGTTAGAAGGCAAATGTTTCATACCATCATTTTCATCTGGAGGAGGCTCCCTGGCTACGGCATGTCCCTGTGCACAATAACTGGAAAGCCCAGTGTTGCAGTAGGACGTTTTGAGGAGAGCTCATCATCTGTTACAGAAAATTTTGTCCAGTGAGGGGCACTAAACTAAGGGAATTTTCACGTGACACTCTGACAGTATTCTCATACTGAAATTTTAAATTTTCAGACCCAGGTTTGGTTTTCCTTGAAGAAAAAAATAAAATTCCAGGTGCTGATACATTCTAAACCCAGGGGTATTCACAACTAACTTAATGAATACTTTATCTCCCAGTAACATAAATATGGCTATGGCACAGTCACAAAGTATTCATCAGAGCCACTGGGCTCACACAGCTAACTTAGGCCAGTTCCTGCAGTTAATAGCACCCAAGAGGACAGTTAGCACCCTTTCTGGCTGTCTCTGATCTCCTTATCCTGAACAGCTGTCATGTACTCCCAAGCGCAACCTGTAGCAAGAGTCCAAAGAATGTCTCGAATTTGCCTTCACATCCATAGCATGACGCCCTGCTGGATCCACCAGCAAACCCCAAAACCATCACAGATACACACCGAAGATCTTATGTCAAATAAATTCTTTTCACTCATCCTTTCACATCAAAATTAATGAGGGAAGAAACAGTTTTAAGCAGAATGCAAGCAATCGCTATAAACCAAACTTTTTTTAAGGGCAAGCTGAAGCAAGGGGAGAAAATACATATGCAAAATGGAAAGAGCTATATTATCCCAAGAATCAGGACTCCCTATCGGGGTTAACCCCTGTTCATACATGGTTATGAGCTGTATGTGGATGAACTCACTTGTCCCCTGTGCCCACCTTTTTATAACCCTCATTCTCTCTGAGACACATCGCCACAGTGCACCATGGGTCAGCTGGGCAATAGGGCAGAGGTCTTCACCTTCCTGGTGCAATTGTACTTCCATTCAGTTTTCCAGTCCCAGGAATCCTAACTGAAACATGGTCTGCCAGGTGCTGATTTGCCTCCAACTTCTTCCCTCTCTCTACCCAAGCGACACAGAAATTCATACACAGTGTACACCAATACAGTTGTTAATTATAAGAAGATCACAAACATGAGTAAATTTGGCCCATGATTCCTTCTAAAGATACTACATGTTATACACTGCCTGCAGTAGCACTTGCTGTGAATAGGACCATCTAACAGATACTTTGAAGCCCAGTTCTGCTGCTAGGAAAGACAAGGGAAATGCTCACGATTGTGTCAGTGAGTACCAGTGTGCCAGGGTTTCGACTTCATATGCAGAAAACAATAAAGACTAAGTGAAAAAATACCTTTTGCTTTTTTACCAGCCTTTCCTAAAAAGCAGCAATAATGAAACCAATAAAACAACCAAATCAAACAAAAAACCCCATCATTTTCCCTTGCATAAGGCAGTAATTTCTCTAACCTTTTCTAATTTACATATTATTTCTGTCACTTATGATATGTTTCCACCTTCATATACTCATCACAGAACATACAGAATAACCAAAGAGTTTCTTACTCTTCCAGTGGAGGGATATTTAGTGATGTGATAAATCTGTGTAACCAAGATATCAAACATCAAGCAGACTGTCTAAAAAAAAGGACAAGCTATTATGTAAGTCACATACATACTGATTTTGGAACTTCCAATTGCCTGCTCAAAGACAGCTTCTTCCTTTATTACCATTCAAAATCCATTAATTAAAAATTAAAAACGCATTTAAGAACAATAGCTCAAGAAAGAAAAAAACCAACCAAACAAACAAAAAAAACCCCAAGAAGTTCAGCCCATAGCTGCATATTTGTTTAGAAGAATGAATGTCTGAAGGGGAAAAAGCCCACCCACCATCTAGTCTCACACATATCATGAATGGCTCCAAAGCGCCTTTAGGGTGAGCAAACAAATCGTGTAATTCTATCGTGTGCTGCTTCAAAAATAAATGCTGAACAGACTCAGTTGGCTCTGCCTGGCTGTGGAGGGTGTCTCGTTTCTAGCGCCAGGGAGACTTAACAGGTTTGTAGTCATTTCCATGCTAGTCTGGAGAAAAAACTATAGAAGTCTATGGAAGGTATTCATTAAGATTGGAAACGGGGGAAATGGCTTCTCTTGGCTGCATGAAAATATGTCATCTAGCTGTTTCCTGAGTCTTGCTCATAGGTTCGAAGTTAAATCAGTCTTCAGATTTGAGGTCAGGAGAAGATTTCCCCAAGCTCCTGACTGCTTTTGCTGGGCAGCTCTTCATTATTCCTGGGATCATCTGGGAGGGTTTTTTAACATGCCCTGAGTCATTACAGGATTTCAGGGTTTGATGAGGCTCTTGATCTCTCCTGCTGTCTTCCCAAGAAACAGCTTTTTGTGAGGTTTCATCTTTTCTGGTAGGGCTACATCTGCACTGACACACTGAAAGTAGCAACAAAACCAAAGCAGCACTGATGTCTCAGGCTTGGTCTCATGTTCCGAACACGGAAGAAGGCAGTTTAGTTTACTATTGTTTGTGCTCTACACCTTCTTTAGTATCCATGGTGTCACCTTGAAGTCTACAAATTTTGTTACATACATATATGCATGCATACATACTAAATCAATCAGAATGGAAAATATATACATAGTTAAAATTGTGACTAAAGAATGCTGGAAGTAGGTCAAAATAAATGCCAGCACTTCACCAAGCAAAGCAGGACCAGGAGAAAATCCAGAGATCCCATTTGTTTTCCTGGTTAAGCTGTATTGTTATGTTCTGTCCTCCTTTTGCACCCCCCCACCTTTTGTACTAATCTTCCCTACATCTGCTGCCAGCTAGGCCAAGCTCAAACAGCAGTGTCAATTCGAGGGTCAGAAAGGTCAGCAGTGACACCCGATTTAAGTGTTATTCACTCTGATGCTGTGACAAGACAGATACAGCGTGGCCTGACTAAAGTGATGTATGTTAAATTTGTTGCAAATTACTGGCGTGATGGATCTATTGATGACCCATTGCAGCTGTCAGGATGTCTCTATCACTCTCAGTTACGCTTTCTCCTGCTGCTCAGCCCCATCCCCCTCTGCCTGCTCCCATCAAGCACATGGTGGCTTTATAGTCCCCAAGAAACTCAAGGTGCAAAGCACAGGGAAACAAAGCAGCAACGTCTGCTGTAAACCTGAGGAGTACTGGACGCCATCTCAAGAGGTGTAAAGGTTTGGTGGTTTATAGACTTGAGTCATTGTTCAAGTTCACATAATCTGGACACCTTCAGAAAACTTATTGTTAATAGTAGGTTTTCAAGATAATTCTTGTCTTCATCCAAAGACGGTTATTTGACCTCTTGCTTGAAGTATCTTACTCATCTGAGAAACTTTCTGAAAGGGGATATGGCCTTCTTTTTAGCTTTTACTCTCAAGTAGAGCAGAGAGATAACTGACCCAGATTCTTCACAGCAGAAACTGGGAAAGGCAGACGGAGATTTCCCAGGACATTTGCTTCCTACTGTTCCCTTCCCTTCAGAGCAACGCCATACCCAGCGTCTCTGGCAAGTGACACCTCAGCCATGAAGGAAGGGCTGCAGCCACTTTAGGGCAGGTCTCTCCAAGAGTCACAGTTTGCCTGCTGCCCACAGTGGCTGACTCTCCCCTTCATGCCCCATGGGAAACAAGGTGTGTGGGGGAAGCCAGGTTTGACATGTTCCTTTGCAATGCTGCAAGGCTGGAGCTTGGAAGAGGCACAGAAGCCCACTCTAGCAAAATGGAGTGAAACAGATGGAGACTAAATCCTCTCAAGTACCATAAGATCATTTCTACTTTCAAACCAATGTCCCTCCTGAAGTGCTTGTTCCTGGGCAGGTGAAGTAGTAATTACAGAAGTACAGCCCTTCCACGCATTTTAAGACAGGTAGAGGAAGCCTCTGGTGATGATGATAAATTATATCCCATTCCATAATTACATTTAAGGAGCATCTTATGCAAATTTCTTCTGTTTAAAGAATTTTATTTGTTTTTTTGCATTAATGCCATTGTAGCTCTGAGGTGTTCTAAGTTAGTTTTGTTCTTGCTTCTAGTTATCTAGTTACTTCCTCCTGCTGCTGCACCTTTTTTTCTTTCATTCTGACCCACAGATTGTCATCTGTTTGGTCTAGTGTTGCAGAGTTATTTTTAATAACAGCTAATTCCTCCACAAGCAAAGCAAGAACCCAACTCAATTGCATTCCCTGTATTCTCAACAATTTGCATTGGCAAAGAATAGCCCAGGTGCTTCTGCTCTCCTATTTTCTGTTGGATTGTGCTAAATACCACCCAGCAAACAGGGACATTCAGGGATACCCTAACTGGAGAGACTCAGGTGTGAAAGAGTGTCTGGGAAACTGAAGATGTTTTCAAGAACACGCATTTTATGAGGGAACGTTAGCGAAAAGGGAGAACGCGGACAACAGTTTTACTGCTTTCAGTTGAGCTTGTCATTGGAAGACCAACATGACTATTAGAATTCCAGTTCCACCAGCATCTTCAGCATGTTTCACCATGACACATATCTGACCTCTTCCATTTTAATTTGAGTAATCAAAGCCCTAAAGAAAGGAGAAGAAGCAAAGAAACATAGGCCACTTTTTTCTAGAACTACAATAACATCAGCCACAGTTGTGGTTCTTTTGCTAATTTTAATCCACTGTGAATGCTCATTCAAGACAAAGACAAAACACTGACAATCAGGAAAGACTCTTGAAAAAATAGTGGGACTTCAGCAATTCAAATATATTGAAAATTTGAAATACACAAAATTAATTCTGCCTAGCTATATGTGGATTGAATTGAGCCCCAGATTAGGACAAAATCTAGACTTAAGTGTACTTAAATCTTAAGTGTACTTAAATCTTAAATGTACTTAAATCTGTACTCAAAGCTCAAGATGAGCTTTAAAACATCCTACAACATTATAAATCATTATATGTGGTATCCAGATCTACCTCTCCTTCATCACAAGTAACCAAACAATAGTTATTTGGATGGTCCAGTGCCTGAACAAGAGAGCTCAGCTCAGCTCATACTCTAGGATTCGCCAGGTAATGCTGAGAAATAACAGACAGGAAAAGTACAAGAAAATAATTTTTAAAATTCTGCAGTATAGTTCAATCTCCTCTGGTGGAAAATGCATAAGCCCACCATCACTTTGAGATCACTTTGAGACTTCATCTTAACCACAGGCTTTCAAACCAAAGCTCTTATGAGTATTTATATGAATTCCATAACATAAGACTCATGGCCCTCCTCAACTAGACTACAGCAAAGTGCTGTAACTCAGCATGCAGGAGTTAGAAAACACTGGCTGACAGTGAACACTGTATCACATCTGAGCAAGACTGGCAACTATGGCTGTTTTACTCCTGTGCTCTACTTCTTCCAAGGGGTTTAATTAGTTTACCATCTTCAAAGAATTTGTTCTTGTCAGAAAGTCTCTTGGTGGCACTGGCCAAGAAGATTAAAATATAAGTTGAAGTTGTAGGATAAGGAAGCTGTCTGCACCACTTGCTACTCCTTGTTGGCACATTCTCAGCAGCCATCCCAACTCTGGGAAATAATATCTTCTGGGAACTAAACACAATAGCAAAGTTCATCACCTTCTAGTCCAAGGGCAAGGCACCTTTTAATGGCATCATCTTTACTAACATAAACAGAGACACTTGTGAGCATACACATTTTTAAATCTTTCAATGAACCTCCCCCTCTTTAGGGAAGAAGATATCAAAATAAAATAGATGAC
>JAOXJM010000001.1:138277470-138296140 GCA_026413425.1 Tringa solitaria
AATGAATTACCTCTAATCTATTTTTATGTCTCCATATGGTTAGTATCCAAAAACAATTATAAGCCTGATTAAAGCTTGATCTAACAAAAATAATGATCTTTAGCCTGCACCTTACTTAATACCTGCACTGCTTTTTCTTTAATTCCCTTTAGTCTTAGACTCGTTTATTTTCATTTTTTCCAGATGAAGGTAACCGGTTTATCATGCAGCATATTTCTTTGCATTTTTCTAAATATTACTGTGGGTTATTTTAATGTTAGAAATATTAAATCTCATAGACATTCCATAGACTTGCCTGTTCATTTCAATAGAATAGGAATAGACTTCTAAACATTACTAGGAGTTAATCAAGATGTTAATCATCCTAGTATAGAAGTGTTCTAAAGAGTTTCCATTTAATAAGAGAATCCAGCACATCTATTAATAAAAGATTCTGGAATTATAGCAAACATCCCTGATGTCCCTAATTGCTGGACGGAATAACAACGTTCAGAAAAGGGAAATAAAATAAAAAAAAAGATGGACAAGCTAAGAGCTATTTTTGCAGGGAAAACAATATGCTGATTCCTTACTGAAGTGTAATTAAGTGGTCCTGTAGATCTCTGATATCTTAACCAAAAAAAAAGAAAATAATGCTATTTTAATCTTCGAACATAAAACTGTTATTGAAACAATGCACCACTTGTGAACATAATAAAGGCTTTTTCAAAGGTATAAGATGCTCCTCCAAAAGCAAAGCAGTTAACCTTCTTGGCTTAGCATAGAAAGTTTTCTTCGGATCTTTTTTTTTCATGTCTCTTACACAGTTCTCTTCAGTATCTTCACCACATGTGCTCTCTGTCACCTTCTTCCAGCCCTCTTTCTTTCTTCCTACCAAGCAATTCCAGCAAAAACCACTTAGTTTACTGGGACCCGATCCCTTCCCTTCCCTCCTCTTTTTCACACTTTTCTTCAAAGCCTTGCTACTACAGAATCATGTAAGTCATGAATATAATTAAATGAAATTAATATTGTCCATCAGCTTGGCACACTTCTTTTTGAAGAAATATAACATTTCTCTCTCTTGGAATGCAAATAATAAGAATAATTATTTCATATTTACAAAAGGTATTCTTCAAGGAGGTTGGGATCAGTATAAGTTTCCCAGAGATTTTTCATCTGTTATTGTTGAGAGGAAGTTCCAGATGTATTCTTGAAAATAGGCCTGGCAAGGACCAATGGCTCAGGGTAGGAAATCAAGATTCTGGGAGCACAAACGAATCTGAACTGAGGAGCACTACCCTCCAACTGGTGTCTCTATGAGACATGTAATGAAATGTAATGAAATAACTAAATCCCACCTTTCAAACATATCCTACACCTGATTTGCATTTCCCTCACACAAGTCTATCTCATGAATATCCTGAAAACCCTTCTATCAGTTGACCTTCTAGGGTTTTGTCTTTCCAAGCACAAAGATTGTGGTGCTTTTTCCAGCAGCTGCAGGTTGTTTTTCTTTGATATTTATCATTCACAGTCTGCCTCAGCCTAGCAAGACATGCGTCACAGTCTAATCCAAGTAAGATTCACAAGTACAATAGAATACTGGCAAAACTGAAAAAGAAAGTGAAAGGCAACACAGAAGAAGACCATCCAAGATAATGGACAAATTTGAATGGTGTGGCAAAGCAAAATTAATGATTTTAATAAAAATAATAATGTTTTAATATAGTAACATTTATTATATATTAATAATATAATTAATAATAATTATGATAATTTGGCACAGTATAAAGGGATAGCAAGAGAGGGCACCTGCTTCTCAAAGACTTCTCATCCAAGTAGATGAATGTACACAAGCTAGGAGGAATTGAAACTTCACACTTGCACTGCTCTGATTCATCAGGGATTGGCACTCTGGCCAAGCTCTGCACGTCCATTGCTAACTGCAGGACACCTGCAGAAGATGGCCTAGCATAGCTCAGGCCACTCAGTGTCCCATCGTTGCCCAAGACAGTCAAGCTCAAGTTTAATCTACTCTGTTATCACCACAGCCTGGATTTGGATTGAGATCTAGCATGGATCTCTACACAGGTCTCTGTTCATACACAAGGTGCAAGGTGATTTTGGGATGGAGCCCTGTGGTCTGATCCACAGCTGCAGCCAAAGACCTGAAGCTAATTGCCCAAGCCTGCACAGAAGGACAGTGACAGAAACTGGAAACAGCGTCCAGTTCATGCATACCTTGGTTCGGTATCACATGCAAGTAAATATTGTAAATAATTCCATACAATTCTCCATTTCTCTGTGAAGTAGACCTTATGTTAGAAAAAACCATGCCCACAGGTTCTCTTTAATCTTGGATGAATGCAGAAATTCAGATGAGGTTCTTTAAACTCCTTATTCCATGTTGAAGGACAAAAAGAGAAAAGATTCTTATTTTTCAGGCAAAATAGTGTAACGTAAATATGACAATGGACTACAAAAAATGAAATTTCCCACTAAATTCTCACAGAATAAGAAAGCCAATGTGTACATTGAGTCCTTCATTGCTGCTTATATATTGCAACCCTGACCTTGTGAAACTATGTTTGAGGAGAAGTGGAGGAAAAGAAAACATTTTCGTTATGATTTTTCAGTTCTTAGACCTTTGCTGACACAAGAAGACTTTGACTTTTACGTTAGCCTTCTTCCTTATAAACAGAAAGTGGATATTTGAGTCTTTTACTAATAAACCATTTCCGAAATCCTAAAAAATTGGTCAAAATGCATAACTTCACTTAATTTACCATTCTTTGAGCATAGAATATGACGTTTAATGCTTTTTCTACAGAAAGACCAAGTCACAACAGAATCATTTCAACTTGCAACCAATTTCTTGTGGATATGGTGACAAGAACACATACATTTAGAAGGCAAGGAAAGAGAAAAACAGAAAATGCAACATTTGCAACCACATTTGTCTCAAACACGGATGATGGTGATGAAGTTGATGCCCCCCAGGATTACTAATATTGTTTCTGTGACCGTATTTTCACAGGAAAGAGATGAGACACATCCCTCAGCAAAAGAGAAGGCTGGAAACTAGGCGTAGCAAGGACTTGAGGCCATAGACAAAGACTAAGCTATTCTAATGGCAAGTATAGTAAAAGCAAATATTCCAGCCATAGACTGGTCTCATGTCTGTTTACCCATCCCAAAACTAACTGTCTAACACATACTCTGGCGTCTGCCTGTAACAAGAGGAAAGAAGCAAGGACTACCTGGTGAATCACCCTATTTTAAGAGGGGTAACAAAGACAGGTAAAATTAGTCATCTCCCAGGCAAGTCTTTCTCCTCTGCAGACTGTAAAGGAAGTCTAGAAAACCTGATTAGACTCATCATCCTGATTTTAGATAGCTAAAACTAGATGCGATATTTCCCACTTCAAATGTCTCTGAAGGAGGATCTGGCTGAGTCCAGCAGATATGAAAGCATGGAATTTTCTGAGCAGGATTTAAGGACATTCACCTTTCATAGCTAACATTATATTACCTGCTTAATGTCTGAATTTGCTGAAGTTGACATTGCACTTCCATGTGGGAATTACTTAAGCTGCAAGTAATGCAAGCCCTCAGTTACGTATGCAAAATTGACAATGAAACTATAGCAGCTCATTTAAGCGTTTGGAGGCCAGCACAACTCAACTACCAAAGCAGAGTCACTCCTTATCCCCAGCAGCAAACGTGAGCCAAATCCCCTTTCTGAAGCAGGGAGGGAAGGCTTTGGCAGACCTCAGCAAATGGGAACCCATTCTCTCTCTCACTATTGTCTTACAGCCCTTGGCCTGCCCTCCTCCACATACCTTGACCTGTTCAGGTGTATGTAGAGGTTTGTGGAAGGAATCAACTTTGGTCCCATGTTCATGTTGTGGTTCGCCCTGGGCCTCCTAGCTGCTGCCAAACCCAGCATATGTGCCAAAAGGTGACCAGTATTGGCTTTGGTGATACAGCTGTCATGGGCTTTGGGGTGCCAGAACACCCCTAGGACACGCCTCAGGCACCCCCAGACTTTGAGGCCCTGGAGGAGTTTTGGGTAGTGAGTTGTCATTTCCAGAATGTCACATCAGGAAAGGGGTGATAGGAACTCTCCTCACCCTCTGAAGCTGCTTCCTCCTTGGCTCCTTCCCGGGCCTTACTTTCTCAGTTCTCTACTCGGAGTTTCTTGGCCAAAGAAAATGGGAGAAAGTGCTCGCTGGTGTGCATCACTCATGCAAAAGGAGGTTTCACACTTGAACCAGTTCATGAGGAAGCAACCCGACACACTCTGGTATGACCATCACTTTTTTAAGGGGAAAAACAGCAGGCACCAGTAGAAATTTGCCTATGAACGAAGCTGGGATGAAAAGTGGAAGAAATCCCACTTTTCTTTAGCCTGATTATCAAAAAAAAGGCAGACAGAAAGAATCAACTAGCTACAAGGAATGAAGTGATCTCTTCCGATTATAATCAGGAGACAGAGCCTGTGATATCTCTGGGAGCTCAATCTAAATAAGGCCCTATCCTCTCGTCTCTTTCGCATTATGAATAAAAACATGAAATTAGTTTTATGTCAGAAGAACAACCCTTAAGACACTTGTAACTTATAATTATAATTTCTAAGCTGTTTGGCTTGTCAGTATCAAGGAATTCACAGCCCAAGACTTCCAGGACTTTATAGGCTGAGACATGCTGTGCTAGCTACTGAAAATTAACTATGAATCTCTCATCTGCATCCTGATTTATTAACTACAGTGAGAAACAGAAAGTTTAAAAATGTACTGTATGTGCATAGCCTGCTAGCACAGAAGAAGCCATTAGCTGTGTTTTGCTACTAGTCAATAAACTACTAGGAATGGACAAATTTAAGGGTTTTCTTCTGGTAAATGTATTTAGGGTGGGGGTTTTTTGTAAATAATTTTTGCCAAATTTTCATGTCTGCTCAAGAGCAGAGCTGGCCAGCGACAATTTCAGGATTCTGCTGGATTCATAGGTAGACCAAAAAAAAAAAACAAAAAGACAAAAAAAAAGAAAGACAACATTTTCAGACTGTCTTTGCTATGCAAAATTCCATTCCCTCGCCAGATCCAGCTAAAAAATGGTAGCATCGCCTGTGATGTATTTTGAAAGAAACAGTATTTTTTACGTACTTTGAATGAGAATTCTGAGAGGGAGGGCTGACAAAAAAATCAGGAATTGAAGTCCACTTAAAACAGGAAAATAAACTATTGAATAAACGCCAAGATATTTCAAGGGCAGTCTCTACCAAGATTTTGTTCTTCCAAAGAAAGTATATAATTTGTCGGGGTATTATTCCCCGATTTGGCAGTTTTTCCAGGTTCTATTTTCCCTCCAGCTTTGAAAATTTCTTCTTACAATAACACCATTAAAACTCTATCCTTTCTTATTGTTTTGAGGATATAAGGGTCTTGTCTGTATTCCAGATTTTGCTTTGTGGGAGGCAGAGTGGGCTTTTTTCATGTCAAAGTCAGCTAGCTTTGTTTTGTAATTTAAATACTCCATAATAACAACACAGCTTGGCTCCTTGGAATGCATTTAATGACAGAATTTAGTGGCTTTTAAAAAAGGCAGGTAACAAACATTCTCACCATTTTTGGGTGGAGAAGTGAGGGCACATGGGTCTGAAATGGCTTGCCCAGCTTCTTACAGTTCTGAGTACCAAGGTCAAAATAAGGACATACATCTTTCATTTCATACCCTGTCCCCTGCAACCTGCAACAGGGTCTCCATGAGAGGTAATAATTTAATGAAGTAGACAAATTTTTTTTTCAATTTTTTTTTATGGTTTCTTCCCACATTGTTTCTGTTCAGCAATGTCATCTCTTTTACTTTCCCCCCCCACCTATGGGTTTTCATGATCTACTCCTTCATTGTTTGAAATTTTAAAAATTTCAGTGGATCAGAAACAGGACAAAGCCAAAAAGAATAATCTCCAGAATTTCAAGTGTTCTGATTACATCAAAGTCATTTCTAAATCACTCCTGGTTTTTATTTTGCAAGATCAAAATCCAATTACAATAATTTGCATAATTGAATCACTGTTGCATCACTTATGTGTACAAAGTTATAATTAGACCTGGGACACTGACCTTAATTTTCCTTCTTGTGACCAGAGCATTTCTGAACTTCTAACAGTGCTGGAGTTCAGCCAAACACAGAAGAGAATTTGAAATTAATTTTTAAGGAGCAAAGGAATGCAAGTAAAGAGAATATTTTTTACTCTGGTATTAAAAAAAGGTTTTTCACAGATTATGTGTTCTGGCTGTGACAGAGTTAAATGTCTGATCACAGATTTGTGATATATATTGACTGTACAAGATTAAAAGTTAGACTTTATTTGTAGCATAAATCTGGTAGATGAATATGTAATATACGTTCTTCTTTTATCACGGTCATAGAATACTCTGAAACTTTAACCCCCAGAATGCTATCTACATATTTCCCTCCATATTTTGTATTCACAGAAATAATCACATTAGTTGTTGGATACCTTTTAGTAATACACTTTTCTTTTAGTAAATAAAAAAGACTGCCACTTTCCATCATTTCACACCACCTAGAAAGACAGTAAAGTCTTCAGAACGATTGCATCTTTCTTTTGCTCACTCTCGCACACATTCCCTCTAGAGAAGCAGATGTTTGACTTGTCTCATGTAAAAGGCAAAAATTGAGTTACAGCTTCAGAGTGCAAGATTTGCAATGTTTGCTACAGTTTATTAATGTTAACCAAATAAAAATGACATTAGTGAAAAAGATCTACATGATATCTCAGAACTCCCAAGATTAGGCCAGATGGTCACTTCTAACTGATATAATCTAGTAAGCGCTGTTGAGAGACAGGCTATTGATTGAATTTCTGACTTTAAATGCAAGCCCCATATCTGCACATGTCCACAGTGATATCAGTTGCTTGAAATCCAATACAGAGGTGTAGATTGGGAGATGATGTTAGTTGCTACCTATTAAAACTGTCAATTCCATCTGTTGTCTAACACTTTAAAATACTGAGTGTAGTTTTTAATAGATCAGTATTAGATTAAGAGGCTGTATATTAAGGCTTTTACTAGCTGAGAAGCGTGGGTAAATGTGTAATTAAATGACACAATGGAAAAGGAACTCCGTTGGCTGGAACTGGCCCAAATTAGCATCAAGCAGAAAGCAAATGCTGTGATTTAGGATTTCTGCAGCCGCCAGACTTCCCTAAAAATGAATAATGTGCAGCCCTATTGAAATTCTCTTTACAAGCAAGTATATCATGATTAAAATGTGGAAGTGTTGTGAGCGTTATGATTATCCAGCTCCCTGCACAGCACTTCCACAGGTACTTCAGCGACTCTGTACATCTGCCAAACTGCCAGGCTCTGATGACATTCCCAGAAGGGCTATCTCAGATGGCTGATGACAACCCCATCAAAGCCATGTTTCTGGAAAGCTGTAGTCCTGAATGCCCCAAATCCCCCAGAATATAGCTGAAAACCATGCTGGGTGGTGGTTCAACCTGTCCCTTCCCCACAGGTATGGAGCATCTCCAGGCACTGGCCAGGTACCAAAGGCTGATGGGGAGGGAGGACAACGGACAGCCACTTCCAGCATTGCCAGCCCGACATCCAGCAGCTGTTGTTGCTTAAATTTAGTCGTAGAGGGAAGCTGCCCTCCTCAAGCCATATGTACCAGTATGACCACAGGAAAGGAGGGGGAAGAGAGACAAAAATGTTGGAATGGACCTTAAATGCAGACACGTTGACAGACAGAGGAATTTGCTTGCTTTATAGCTCCCAATATTTGTACATAGAGGCAAAATGGACATACCCAATATGCTGAAAGAAAAGCAGTAGGAGCCCTCCAGCTGTCTGGAAAGGGCCTGGGAACAGGTTTCTCATAAAAATTGATGGTTTATTTTTCTCATAAAGTTTCTCTAGAATAATCAAGTAACTTCCTAATTGCTGACCCTAGCTGAGCCAATGCCTCCCAATATAGAAGAGAATGTGGGCTCAGGTGAAATGTTATGTTGTGATTTTCTGTGCTCTTTCTGCATTAACATTTCACTTTAACTATGAATTTTGAGAGCAGCATGATGGTGGCCTGTGGAAGATGTAGAAGAGGTTTCAAGAGAGAAGAGCTTGGAAGAGACCTGAAAGATTCTGTTTGCAAACTACTAGTGAGCTGGAGTCAAAACATCTTTATAAATTCCCTGAATACACCACAAGAAGAGTTTTGGAAACATAAAGTCTCTTCATGTTGTTAACCAGTACAAGGTACATGAAACATTCATGGAAAATGAATGTTAAGCGAATACTACAGTATACTCATAGAATACAAATTGTGAATTCAGAAACACTGTATTCCCAACAGATACGCAATTTGAAGAATTATGCTCATTCCAGATAGAAACAGAGACAATATTGTGTGATGTATCTGATAAATTAACCAGCAAAGGTCCAGTTGCATGCATCAAATGCTCAAAACAAATCCATAGGACCATAAATATTTCTGTGTAGCATTAAACTACTTAGAATAACAAATATTTTCAAGAAAATCAAAAGTTGCTATCCAGATTATTCACAAAACCAAGAAAAATTCAGTGAATGGATTATTTACTCAGTTGTGGTTGCTGCTTACTACGGTAGAGCAGAAACTGTTCTTCATGAAAGAAAAACCTTCATGATCCCTTTCTCACAGGTTTGAAATACTTAGCATCACACAGCAATAAAAATGCAGTAAGTATTTCAAGTCTGGAGAGCAGCAGTTCTCTCACTGTGGCTCTCTTTTTAAGGGATCGTAATACTCCAGCCTGGCCACTGTGGTGGGACTCTCCCCGATGTGACTGGCACCACCAAAGCCATCAACAGAGCTTTTATAATGGATTTCATAAGAGCTAAATCTTTATAACACATGAATGGATAGAGAGAGGTTGGATTTTTTTCAAAGCTTTCAGCACACTTTAAAGTAGAAGTGCTAACTTTAATTACCTCATTGAGCCACTGGAAAATCCTACTTCATAACCCAGACTTGATCAAACTAAAGGTTAAAAATCTCACATCCTTTTTAAACTTTTTTCTTAACCCAAAAGGTAGGAGAAAAATAGTGACTGTCACAAATGGTGCTTTTAAACAGATAATAGGCTTTCTGAATGATGTTGTTAAACAAGACCTGGGAAATGAATCACTAAATACAAAAAATACTATTTTGCTATAATTCTACACCCTCCCTGATCCAGCAGAAATAGCAATTCACAAAAGGAACTGGCACAGCAGCTGAAGCTAAGTCATGGCAAAATGTTTGCTAGAGCTGTAAAGGTTAATAAACAAGTTTGAGGGGTTTTTTTGGCTTGTTTGGGTTGTTTTTTTTTTTTAAGAGGATGGATTTAGCAATAGCATAGATAGGATGAGTTGCATAAACATAAGCAACTCAAGTTGCACCTTACCCCATGACACACATCACATACTAGGGAGGTTCCAAGTTTTATAGACAGCACAGGCTCCCTCACCATATGAATTTTTGGTTACTCCTTTCCTTTACATCCGGGACTTCTAAGCAACCAGTTAGACTCATCATTCCCTTCAGGACTTGTTATGCTTGTGAGTGAATTCATATTTCTGTCTTTGTAGGAATCAAATGCTAATTTTAAATATAAAAGAAACCAGTAGCTGAATTTCCAAAATAAGATATTAAAGGAATGATGACATTGGAAATCACAAATTGGGGATGGAAAAAAAAAAAAAGCCACATATATAATATGAACTAATTATAGTGAACTGCACACACACATATACACATACGTGTACACACACATATTTACAGCTAGCTACAAAAAAACCCAAGACATAGTATTTCAGCGGACCAAAGAAAAGCAAGAACATGAACATTGCATAAGATAATTAAAGGGATAGAATCAAACATATGAAATATTCTCACGCTAAAATACATAAAGGATTCCATTGCTATTGAATTTTCACCAGCTGCCAATTTTGCTAATACTGTTATGAGACCACATGGACAGGACATGCTTTGAGACTAGCACCAAGGGTGATCAACATTGCTGACTACAGAATATTTACCCACCTCTCCCCAAAACTGCCCCTAAATGCCCTGTACTCTTCTGCCGTGGTATTTTTCAAACCCCAGCTCAGAGCTGCTATTTCTTTTTAGTTGAAACTGTGCTGCAGATGCAAGTGTTGTAACAGGGGAAGAAGAGACAGAGGCTAATATAAGGATAGAAGAAATAGAGACAGGAGAAGCTAAAGGCTCTTTCCTGCTTCCTTTTCACTCCCTTCCTCCTCAAGCAAAGCGGACAATGTAGGAATCAGACTTTGATAGAAGATGCAGCGCCCAACAGATTCCACAGAGCATCATCTGCCCAGTGGGAGCCACTGAGTGCAGAGCAGGGTTGAAAATCTGTTGCCATTTGAAGAAGTTTTGCTGAGTGCTGAGCTCCTTCAAAAAATCTGACCTGAGCTATGACCCTTGAGCAATCTTGAAAACTGTTTTCCTGTAAGTCTGAAATGCTTAATATTCACCAGTACCTGAGTGCAAGTGCACAACAGGAGCTTGATCCTCATTTCAGATAACTGAGTTTCTGATTTTACATAGAAAATTATGTACCTGTCCTTGCCCATCCTTGCATTAGCAAGGCTTGCTCACGTAAGTAGTGGTTACTGAATCACGTCCATTTTTCCCCAGTATTTTCAATTCCAGATGAAGGAGAGGGTGACCTGCCTGATATGGACATGTTGAGTAAGACTGCCCTTTCTAACAAGCTATTGCAACTGCTGTTCTTTTTGTAAGTTATTTAGGTTTACTTATCCATAATATCACTTAGCACAATTTTTTTCTCCACTTATATCATTATTGTAACAGTAAGTGTCACCGATGCAGCGGCAAGAACAACCCAGAGAAAAGATTGCAACTCATTATCATTCATTACTGTAGTGAAGAGAGATTAGAAACATAATGGAAACTGAGAGAAGATGTACCTTAGTGTCACTTACCTTGTACTTCGCTCGGAGCCAGGAACTTCCATGGGCTGTGATAGTGGCTCACTCACTGACTGCCAGTTGATGACCTTGGGTGGGTCACTTGACCTTCTGCTGGCTTCATTGCCCCCATGTAAGCTCGGGTAAAAAGTGCATCACATGGAAACCCAGTGTTGTATTTGAGGAAAGCTTTCCTGCTTTTGCAGATATATTTTTGAGCTTATGTAGATAGAGGTGCTCAGTGAGTTATAGTTATTTAATACTTCCCATTATAAGACCTCATTTTCAGATGTTGTAACTTTGCCAAATGCTAATAATCTGAGTAAAAATGTTTCATGTTGTGTGACTGCCACAGTGTGACAAAAGAAGTAGTAGTAATATTTAGAAATTTAAGCATAGTTTCTGAAGATGAAGAGTTTCTAAAAAAAAACCAAAAAACTGGGGTTCATGTGTTAACATAATTCTTACAACAGTATCAGAGACAAGCCCTCTGCTTTGATATAGTAATATGATATTTGTCAGGGAGTGCCATCTCAGCTGGGATCTTGTCTTTTGCCACCCTCTGAAAAATCTACACTGTTTTGGCCAAATTATTCAGTTTTGTGAAAAATCTGTTTACTAATGTTCACTGGAAATTCATTTTGATTTAGAGACTAAGTTATCTTAAAATTTCCATCAGCATAGAGCCTAATGCTTTACAGGTTTATCTGACAGCACATCAGTATGTAATGTCAGGTACACACATTCAGGTGGTCCCTATATGATTTAGATGAAGTAGAAGTTTATATGTGAACGTGCATAGCTGAAGTCTGGTCCTACTGTGTCTACACTGATTCAGCTAGATTACATAAATTTGTTTTAAATACACTGAATTCCTCTTCTCTGCAGTACAGACATCACGAAAGACACAGTGCCCAAATTCCAAACTACTAGACATGACTTGGATGAATGACCTGCAGCGTGTCCTTTCCTTCTCCAGTCAATGGCACTAAGAAATAATCTGTAATAGTGTCTCCCATTCACAGGTGTGCAGATGGTGGGTAAAAAAAACATCCCTGAAATACATTCCTGATCTTGGAAATCAAAGTTCCAAAGTCTCTAAACAGAGACATTCACTTTACAGAGAAGAGATACAGGCTGAGCCTACTGAGAAGTGGACATTGAGACGTTTTTCAGAAGCACTCAGCAGTAAGCGGGTGGTAATTCTCCTGAGAGCACAGCCAGACAAGTGCCAAGGATGTTGGCTCCCACTCTCAGTATAAACTCATATTTGGAAATGGTCCAGGACAATCTGATAAAGTCTTTCTTTAATATGAAAATGACACCTTACTGAAAGCTTCCTATGGAAGAACTCTTCATATAACACGTGCCACAGGACTCAGTGGGTCACTGATTTCAGTCTCTTGTTATCATAGGCAACTGGTGCTAGATAATCTCATCCATAAATTTACCAAGGTCCATCATACTATAAGTTAAAATTGCTTGGGTTTGGATTTTTTTCTCCTACTTATCCTATTAGAAGGCTGTCATAAAATTTAAGTGACAGATAGAAGTTTTTGAATTATCACGATAGTTTCAATGAAACTTTCATCAGGAAAAGCTTCACAGATTCTAGCTTGGAATTTCTCATCAAATTTCTGCCAGGATAGCAAATAGTTTACTGATGAGAAAGTTCGGATGTGGGAGGTAAAGACTCTTGGTCTGTGATCTTGATGAGGGAGGCAAGTTCTCAGTCTAAACAAGGAAAAGCATTGTGTCAGGGTTTCCTTCATCTCAGAGGAGCTGACCTATTAAACCTTTGCCTAAGGAGGGTCTGAGGATCTTTTATCAGAATGCAGCTTAGCTTTCCAGAATCCTGCTGCTTTTTCCTACATGAAGAAGACTGAAAATTTTATATTCCAAAATTTTCAGCAGACAATTTTGTGGTTCCTCATTCACATATATATATACCATGAGAGGAAGAATATTGCTAACCGCAAGCTTTCAAAAATAATGATCTGGGCTTTCAAAATCATTACTCGCTTAAAAATCCCAGTCTTTCAAAATAATGTCCTTGAGGTTCTTGTCTCATGGATTTGACTTTGCATTTTGTGGGCTAGAAACTTTGATTTATTAAATGACAACTCATCTTTTCACCTCAGTCAGTGAATTTAGGGCTTTTGAGTTTTATACATTCCCAAACTAATGTTAAGAGGCTGATTCAGCCTACCTTGCAGAGATTTTTTGAGAGACACTGAACAAACTAGTAACTTAGTACTGTATTTGGAGCCTTGTAGAAGACACTGTATTCAAGGAGCTATTGACCTTGGGCAAGCCATGTCCACTGTACTGAGCCTCATACTTAGGGCCGGAGGAGCCCATATGTTAGCATGAGTAGCCACGGTACAGGAATCTGCTGCGGTGCCCCGTGCTTGCCTGTGTTGCATGCTGGTGGGGGTTATGACTGGTATAACATTCTTACCTCTCAGGAGAAGGTATATCGTTTTGTTTGTTGCACAAACACCACAGTACTGGAGGAAGGAGAAACCTCTCCATGGATGGGATCTGCGTGGCATGCCATGGGAAAATCCATACAGGGTCCATTGATGCTGCATAAACATGGGGTTCCCAGCATTTGAAGTGGCATAGGATTTACTCATTATCTATATTCCCCTTTTTATTCTACCTTATGAAACCAGCTATTTTATTATGCCATTTGCTGGCAGGTTTTTCTAGCTGAGGTTCAGAAAAAGCCTTGCACTGAATGTCCCCCCCCCGGTGCATAACAAGCTCAAGCTTCAAAATTTAGGATGTCTAGAGCCATCTGTGCCTCAGTTCAGTAGCAGCGATCACTATCTTACTTCCTCTTAAGCACAGCACAGATGTGGTGAACTGTCTTGAGTCTGGTGAACAGCCACCAATGTGGACAGAAAGATCATGAATTGCCACGTTTAAAGAGCTGACGCCTATTGTGAAACCCACTCTTCACTGTGAGGATGTAGGCAGCACCCCCAGATACATCAGGTCATTAAACAAGTTAGTAGAAAGTACTAGTAAAAAGTAATAAATTTAATCTGAAAATGCTGTTCAGGTCATAAGTAGTTCCTGGTGGTTTCTGGGTTTGGAGTTTGTTTAAGTAGTGTTTGTTAGAGAAAAAACACCGCTATTATTATTACCTTTTTCAAAATAAAGTGCTGTAGCTGCTAGTGCAAGCTCTAATTAAATGCACACGTCTGAATTTGATATTTGCTGGTGTCTCATGTCATTTCTTAACTCAAAATGCAAGACAGACTCAAACTTGACACCTCTGGATCTTTCATAGAATATTCTTCCCTCCATACAGACTTCTCTGTCAACAAAACTGTGGCTCAGATATTTGTGTGTGTATGTGTGTGGGTACTGGACGGAAATTTAACAAGCCTTTATTATCCACTGTTAGCATTAGCCTGAATCTTTTGGTTAGTTGGGAGTTAATTGCCAAAAGGTTTTATGGTATATCTAATTGGCTCAGTCATCCTCCTATGCCATGAACCCTACCAGACTGCCAGCATGCCCTGAACTCAAGCAGAGGGTAAGAGCCCATCAGTTATTTAGTATGTGCTAGAAGCATGCATTTTCTTTTCACTCCATGTGAAAATAGTTAACCACAAGGAAAGAGTCCCACCCCTCCACTTTGCAAAATGGTGAAATTAAGTTTTCCGTACAGCTACCAGGGGACTGCAGTAAATTATCCTGGTAACAGAGTTTACATTGATTCTGAAAAAAGCACTTGTCCATATGTAACAACGATAACCTTTTAGAAGGTTTGGAAAACAAATCTGACACCCCATTAAAAGGCAAATGATTTTTTCTCCACACAAGAAAAAGAAACTTTTAAGACATAGAAGGCTATTAATAAATAATGGGGCTTTTTTATAGGAAAGGCTGACATGAAAGCTTAAGCTATAAACTGTATCAGAGGCAGTATTTTGACTTGTGTGGTTTATTTGTCAAAGCAGTGAGATGGGATCTCATTTTTATTAGCTGCACAAAAGATATTTTATTGAATGTCACATTGTAATTTGATTTTAAAAGGAATAGAAAAAATTACATTTTCTCGGATACGTAATACTGCATAAACATGATAGTCATACTAACCACTAACCACAATGAGGAGTAATATAAGCCCTCCAAAATATAGACTAGTACCTTACCAGTGTAAATGTGTATTTTCAGATTTCATGTACCAGAATATTTTTCCTGAATCCAGTTTCATTTACAGCTGTCAGGCTAATATATTAAAAAAAAATATGCAAGTTATTAAATTATGTATGTAAACAACTAGCATAAGAGTTAGATTTGAAGAGAAAGACAACTTTTAATATTTTAAAATTTGTCTTCAAGCTCATTCAGATTTCTTTACAAGAAAAAGATCATAGCCGAACGCAGTAGAGAACAGTGATCAATACCTAGATATAACAGGAATGGGAATAAAGAGACCCAACATAATGTAAGGTAGCCTGTACAGATCATGTTCTTTTTCACTTTGCCATTGACTTCCTGAAAGTTGTTTAACCTCTCTTGATCCAGCTCACTCTCCGTGCTTGTGAGCAGTACTGCCAAAGGTAGCAAAGAAACTCAGTGCCTGAAGAAAGAAAGATGCATCTTCCAGCACTGTTTCTGGAGCCAGTTTTGTCACAAAACACAGTGACACCATCCCTTTGGGGGAAGCTTGGCCTTGGTCCTGGGATGGAATGCTCAGGCCCTTCTCCTCCCCTCCAAAGCCACCTCACCACATTGTTCAGCCCTGTTATACAGGAGGGTGAGCCGGTACCCAACATGTGCCCGCCAAATGCTTTATTGCAACTTAACAAGGAACATCCGTTACCACTTAAACTGATCACCATTACACAACTCCCCAAAAAGTAACAGACTATTCAAGAACAAGGTCCTAGAGACAAGGATGCTTATTTTAGTTGTTAATATTTCCATTAGCACTAAACCACTGAATTTTTATATTTACTTCACCTAGAGCCTCACTTTTTGTCATCCACTGGAAGCACCCAGAGACCAGTTTCCCAACTGCTAAGTGTCTACAAGCAAAATAGAGGGGAAATAGAAGGAGAAACATCAGTAGCTGAATGAAAATCACCTTCAAAAATGTAAGCAGGAAGATGCATATTCTGCAATCCCACCTCTACTCCATCAATTCAAAATCCTGCTTTCCCCACTGAAGTTTTCACTGTCCCCTGGGCCATTAGCAATCTTATATAGCTTTCAAGACCCTCTAACTCCTCAGCTGGAAGGAGGTTGCAAGTCATCAGCTCCTCCTTCAAGATTCAGATAGCACCCATCCTTGGATGATCTTATTTAGATAGCAGCAGTTCTGGCAGAACCTCAACACACTGAGCACTTTGCAAATATTTATCAATTCATGGTCCTCATCAAGGATAGTTTAAAACCTGACATAAATCCCAGAGGGAAGCATGCAAGAGAGATAAATACTACTCTATCCCAAAAGGTGGGATTTCAAAACCACTAAGGAAATTTTAGGGCCAAAGCCATATCCACTTGCACCAGACCTTGCGCTATTAAAATATTTGAGGCCAAAAATAAGTAACGGCCTTTTTGCCATCACAATGTTTATTTTTTTAGGCCCTGACTAAAGGCGTGGGATGCAGAATGTATGAGTGTATGTACAGGTCCCATAGGGTGCCTTCTGTAAAATCCACACAAATACATTGAAGTGTCTTTCTTTGCATCTGTGCATCAATGCACAGTTGCTTCATAGTGCAATGAAGACATTTAATGCCCAATGTCTTCAGTGCAGCTGCATTCGCTCTCACTTTCAAAATGAAAATGCTGTTCAAGAGGTGGAAGGGAGACAGCTTTCCCAAACTGCGTATTTTGGAGATTGGGGTATTTTTCTGAGAAGCAGATGCTCCTGTAGGCAGAAGGGGTTTGTCAAATTTTCTTGGTTCTCAGGTAAATACTATTTCAAAATCAGATCCCTACCATTTCCTCTTTTATCTGGTTTTTAAAAGAAAGTTTAGATCCCACTGCCTTGTGTTAAAAGCACTCTCCAAGAGAGCTGTAAGGTAGCTAACAAACAGCTCAAGGGAACTGAGGGAAGGAAATGCCAGTTTCTAGCAGCTGACTGGGGTGAAACAGAACCGTGATATTAACTGATAAGCCTGACAAGAGTAAGACAGCTCTGAACACACAGAAAGGCACAATTCTGGGCTTTGGGGACTTCTCTAGTCAAACAGGGTAGTTCGCAGAGGTTCTAGCTGGTTCTGGAATTAGGCAGAAGTGCATACGTGCACTTTTGAAAAATCCTTCTGTTCTGCCTGAATGACCTAATCAAACACTACATTCTCTACCAAGACCTTAGAAATTTCTGGGGACGAAATCAGAAGGTGTCAACAGAAATTCAGTAGAGCATAATACACAGATGCTTTCATAAGAGGTAAGAGAGATTTAGAACATGAACTACAGCAGCAGTCTCCTGAATCCTCAATGATCCTAAGAAATGGTCTCACTTGACAGGTCCTACAGTAAACCTGTAATTTCTTTTTTTGTTAAAATGTAGGAAAATATCCAAAGTAAAAAAAAAGAAAAAGTGTTTGTTTTTTTTTTTTAAATACAGCCAAAGGTATACTGTCAGGGCTTACAGATTCTTTTGGTTGGTTGGGATTTTTTAAGGAAGAAAGTATTAACAGGTAACATCAAAGTTAAATCACAGCACCATAGTACTTCTCATTTGCCTTACCTGTTTGAATCCATCAAATCTGTCTTTGGACACCAGCAAGAGCCTCCAGTCTAACTGTACATAAATATTTGGAAAGTTCACCGAGAATACTCATTCGTGACCATCAATATTTTTTTATGTTGCGAGAACCCAGTCCCTCTGTTGCACATGTATAATAGCACCAACGGTTGGAATAAGTCACATGGCTCCTTGTGTTTCCTGAATCTTTTAACTGTAAAACCAAAAAAAACACTATTCCTATGGCCACCATATGTCTGACTTTTCCTAGACAGTCACACTGGGCAGATAAGGGCAGCTCATCCCCGTTAGAGAAAATACCTTTATTCTGCAAGCAGACTCCAGATGAGAGCGATTCAGGTTACCAAAGACAGCAGCACAAGCACCTCCCACACAAGTCCCTCTAAATTACTATCTTGCTGTTGGGAACAAAGGCCTTCGGAGAGGCCAGCTGGGCACCTCCCCGTATCCTCACTTTCTTATTTTTTTTTGCTCAAAACGTTATTTTGCTACTCAACTATCAGGGTAACCATACCCCTGCCAATCTTATTAGCATCTGCTTCATCTGACCATTAGCATAATTCATTTGCCAATTAGCATATCCTAATTGTTACTGGGCACTTGACACACCTGCTGTGTCACCTGCTAATCCATCCCTGAAGCAGTTTTTGCACACCCAGACTGACTTCAGCAGCAGCACAGGCCATGCGTGCTTGCCCTGACTGGACCCACCAACGAGGCTACTGTTTTGTAGCAGACTAAAGGTTTCCGTGGTGTATCTCTGATCTTCTCATGTCCTACAATCAGGATGGGAATGGAACTTAGCAAACAGCCAAGTGTTTCAAAGTTTGGCCTATATCAGTAATTTCTTTGGTTTCTCTGTGGAATGGCAATAAAAAACATTCCTTTTACAGCATTTAGTAAGGGATCGGGCCACTTCCGAAGCCCTTTA
>JAOXJM010000001.1:138313365-138343150 GCA_026413425.1 Tringa solitaria
TGGAACTTGATGATCTTTAAGGTCCCTTCCAACCTAAACCATTCTATGATTCTATAATATATGAAAGATACTATGTTTCTAGAGGTCAAAATTACCCATGACCTTCACCTGAATATAATTTCTTTGCTTTGGTTGGTTCTTCCATCAATTCTAGGAAGAAATTTTATTGTTTGTGTCCACTTGATACTTGTATTACTTGACTATTTTGCTAAAAGACTGGTTATGTGGTGACCACTGAGCTATGCGAGGTTTTTCCACCGTTACTCATAACAGTATCACTAGAGATCTGGAGATTTTGACCCACCATACCTTTTCAAAGAGGAAATAAATATAATGGGGCATGTTCCCTGGGTGTAGGGGGATGTCGGAGAGTTCCCCAAGAACCTGCTCATAGGGTCTGCTCTCAGCTGGTCATGCCCTAGCGTATGCTTATTCTTACAACAAGAACAGGGACACAGTGTCTGCAACTCTTTTGTCCTAAAAAATAATAATAAAAAATGCTGCTAAAAGGACAATGAGAAAGGGTAAAGGAAAGGCACGACCTAGCCAATCACTTCTAACGGGGACTGAGTAACATATCTGTTCAGCCACATCAGAGGGGACATGGCAAGTCTGAAACAAAATGGCTAATTGCCATGATAGCAACTCACTGCCACAGGGATCTCCAAGAGCCATTAAGACCTTCTGAGACAAGAGGTAGTTGAAACAAAGGACAAATAAATAAAGCACATAACCCCTTCCCCAACCAAAGAATGGCTGAAGACCCCATGATGGATGAGAACTTCACTAGTTTTAGCTGATTTAACACAAAGGTGCTCAGTTGCTCTGTAGATGTCCTAGAACAGGCAGAACAATGAAAAAATATCCCACACATACCGTGACATCCTTGTGGCCTTTTAGGTGCTGTGCAAGACTGGCTTCTATGCTGGATGGTGGTATAAAACTCGTTCCAAATGCTGTGGACTTACAGAGCTGAGTGAGTTGCACAGAGTAAGGTGAGTAGGTCATTAAACTGGGAAAGATGGAAACAGTAGGTATACAGAATAAGTATAAGCTACAAGGGAATCCTAATTTTTGCCTTGACACACACCTCTAGTATTAATTGTGCTATCTAAATATAGCCATAATAAGTCATGGGTGGTCTCCAAGGACATTTTTCATTATTTAAAGAAAAAAGTTATTTTAAAAGTTAGGATTCTTATCTATTGCATCCAAGCAGTAGAAGAGGCTCTGCAGACAGATCCTGGAGATATGAAATTTTCCTATGATTATTCTTTGCCAAAAAATGAATCATTCATCTTCTTCTTTTTTTTTTGTTCACATTGTGGCTTCTCCTTGTGTTTACACATTTTGCATGATATGAATTATACTAAGAATGTACATCATGGGAATACATCTCTTATTGGAGAGAAATTGAGAATTTTCTTGCTTTTTTCTTTCTTTTAACTGAGGGTCTGTGACTGTTTATTTTGTTTTCCCTAAATTCTGTGAACACTCACCATGATTTTATGATGTACAGCAATCTTTCCATTTGTTACACTTTTAAATATATAAATAGCATGTAAAACAATGAGCAAGATTCACCAGGAGGCTCTGGCTGCCTGGTGCTGCTGTAGTGAGTGGATGGATCCCTAAGCCCCCCTGTGCTGGTTCAAAACAAGGTGATGAGCTCTCTGACCCCAGTCCAGCAAAGCTCTTAATTCTAATGGATTTGTTCCCATGTAAAAAAAAAAAAAACTCTTTACGTGGCCACTTGGATTAGAGATTCAAGTCCCTGTGTCCCTGCACCTCAAACCCATTACTCACAAGCCTCACAAGCCTCACAAGCACAGAATTAGATGGAGAGTTGTGTCCTCTCAGCTTTAGGTCAGAAGATGAACAACATCCTGTAAATTGCACAAGGAAACAGAGCCAGCTACATATAATCCCTGCTCATTCTCAAGAAGCAAAATAATGCAAAATATATGAAATGGAAACCAACCTTTCCATTGACATCCTGTCTCCTGACACTAAAACTCACCTTTGTGACATAACTAAACGACCTCACTTTTTGAAAGCACTCGGCTATAGTTTTCCCCACTGAGATCACAAGGTAACTTAAACAGTTTGGTTATGTGCCTGCAACATCTCAAAGCAGGATTTCTGGTGCTCTTTCTGAGGAAGGTAGAGCAGAGGCTCCTGGCTGGGAGCAGAGACACGGTGTGCAAGTAGCCATGCAGGGAAACACCACAGCAGGCAGGAGGGCTCCTCTCTTCCACAGTGGAGAGCTGGAGACAAGAAGAAAAAAATCACACCGCAATACTCTTGCTTCAGCCCATTTAGCTGCGGGCAAGTCCGTTTTTTATTTCTGTTGAGGAACTTCTCAGCTGCTGATGGTGATAGCAGAGTTGTGGAAATAAAACAACCAGGTACCAGCACTGGTTCTTTGTTCTTAGCAGCATAATAAATGCAAGTACCTTCGCTAGTAAATAAACAGACTGTTGAAGCAATTCTTTTGATCCCTGTGAGAGTCCCATGTTTAGAAAGCATTTGCTCTTGATTGCTCCATTATGGGTTCAAGCTCTTTCCAGGACACATCATTGATCTCCCCTCTGAGTTTTCATCAGTGCCGTACTTAATTGTGAGGAACGGTCTGAAAGAAAGTATTGCCAGCTTATACTAACCTCCTGAGTTCAAAGGAGGGATATGCTTCCTCTCAGTTGTTTGAATGTTCACTCTTCATTTCAGGTTGTCTTTGAAATTCACTTTGCTTCTTAGGGCTTGTTTTGTTTTGGGCATTTTTCCCCCTGTAGAACACAGGCCATAAAGAATTCAGAAGAAACCAAATTGCAGTGAAGAAAAAAATAGAGCAAAACCATAGTATTTTATCTATATTGAACTTTTTGCTGTCTGCTGTGTTCTCTCTCTGTCACCTGAAATATTGTTCCTTCCTGGGAAAAAAATATTCAACACAATTTTTAAGCAGCTTGATTTTATTGGGAAAGGTGATGATGAGTTAGTGGTAATATGAGTCAGACTGAATGCTTTCATGTGTCATGTCTCATCCAGAACTCTGGTTTCCTTTTTCCTCTGAGAATGTATTTACAGGGAATGCACTTTTCTCATCTTCATTTGTGCACACTACAAAAAAACACCTCATCATTTGATAGGTTGGCAACTCTCTGTGCCCAGGATTGAAAAACAGGCTTTGGGGGAAAGATGTGTTTCTGGCAAAATTACACAATGCCTGCTCAACGAATGAGTAAAGAAAAGTGTTAGCAGCCTTCCTGCATTCAATTTACCCACATCTCTTAAGAGCAGCTCTCTTTGATAATTACTACTAGAACACGTCAGGATCCCATCAGGCTCTGCAGGACATCAAGGCTTTGTCTCACTATCAAGACACTCAACTTACATGCATCCCATTCAGCTTCAATCATCTAATGGAAGCCCTTCCTCCGGGAGCTCCTCACTCTAGACCCCCTCTAGTGAAAGGGAGACTGTCATGTCCATGGGTAAATCAAAACTTAGGAGGGCTGAATCATTCTGCAGAGGTATGTGTTTCTCTCCATTTTCTATGGAGGGGATCTCAGGGCACTAAGGTAGCTTAAACAGTTTGGTTATGTGCCTAAAGTTACAGATGAGGAACCTGGGGCATAAAATCTACCCAAATTATAGCCTGACAAACTGAGGGAAGATGTTAAGTACAGCCTAAGCTGGCAAGTGGATGAGGAGCACCAAAGTGTGGATATTAGAGAGCACAAAGAAGAAAAAAGTCACTTTGGTACTTTATGTGCAGGCTAAGGATTTAGGTCATCTCTCTTTGATTTCTTACTCCACCACGGTCTGGTTCTGAAACCTTTAGTTGTCTCTTTCTTGGGTCACCGCTTGTAAAATGAGTAAAGCCTCTCTTCCCTGAAAGTACATTACAGATCACAATATGGAACACAGAGAAATCCTATGACAAGAGGGTTGAATGGGAAGAGGTATCTAAATTTCCTTAAAATAGATGGGTAAACTAGAACTATAGCTCTGCAAAACTGTCTTATGGCATCATTTCAGGAGTACATGAATCTTTTAAAAGCAGTAAAGGACAAATTACACCTCCAACAGCACCCACTTCTCAAAGAGGGTACCTGCAACAACCTACCATAATCAGAGCTAAATGCAAAGACATGAGCTCTCTGACAGCATATATAAGCCAGTGTAAATCACGTCATGGACTTTGTATAGTGAAAAAGCAGAAGTGGGGATGGGAAAAGGAGAGGGAAGTTCCATCTTCATATTTATTTTCCTTCATAAATATGCATTCACCCTATGACCCTCTCATGTCCTGACACAGAACTGTGCTGTTTTTCATTTTACCATTAAAGAATGTCACATCATAAACAACCGGTTCCAACAGACATGCATAAAATCTCACACTCAGCTGAACCCATAACTTTCTGTGAATAATCAAATGCTCTACGCAATAATTTTTAAACTGATAATTATGCACTGTTTGATCAGCCTGTACGTTCATACTACACAGACACTACAGTTTTTACTATTTTTTCTTCCACAAGCTATCTTTCTTTCTATCTATCTTTCTATCTGTCTTTCTCTCTAGCTAGCTATCTAGCTATTTATCTTCTATTTATGTGGTTCCCTACTACAAAAATGTCTAAGTAATTTCTATATATTTAAAACCAGAAATAACATTGCATTTCTTAATTTCTTTCCTACTTTCCATCTTTTCCAAGCTTGATTAATTCATAGGTTGCTCAATTACTTATATTACTCATATTTGGTCAATTACTCATTTTGCCTTGAGAGTAAACAGGTTTTTTACAGTAAGTGCCTGTGGAATTTGAAAGTCAAGGCTAACAAAATTGACTTCTGCATTTGTTCCTGAAAAGGCAGGAACCACTGCTGTTGTCTTGATGGAGAAAGAAGGTTCTGCAGTGTTTCTGATCCATCTCTTGAGGACGCTCTCTGCCTGGGAGCTTCCTCTGCTAAATAAAGTCTTGCTGGCCCTGTGGACCTTATCTGCTATGAGAGTTATTGCTGAAAGAGACAGTCATCTCTTGCGAAGAGAAATGCCCTCCAGGCATCCTGGACATCTTCACACTATAGATACTGTAGCTTACTCTACATTTAATACTAGCAATTAATAATTTCATAAACAAAATGGCCATGAGTATTAAGGTTTCTTCATCCCCATCATCTTGCTCTCCCAACAGCATTCTTCACCCCTAGCAGATCTTGAAACTTCACATCAGCTTAGCTACCTGCAGGTAATGCACTCAATACTGGGAGGATACTGTGCAGGAGGTGCAGTCCCAAGCACCCCTTCCCAATATTGCTTTGGCATAACTTTAATCATCTGCTTTTGGCTAAAGGCACAGAAAAAAAGTGGGTTGATCACTCAGCACTATTCTCTGACTCACCAAAGTGCTATTGCTGAACTAATCTTCTGGCTTTCACTATGCACAAGCACAAGGGAGAAAGAAAGAGCAGGGCTGCCTGCTCCTGTGATTGTGGCAGTCTAAAACCAAGCCATAACATCCACTTAGCGCATCTTTAGAAGAGCTAAATGGATTTTGTAAATTCCATTGGTAAATTAGTGCTAGTGTTATTCACATAAATCTTGCCATTAAAATGATTTACCTCAACTGGAGCATTATTAATGTTCAGTAAATTAGGTCCATAAAATGACATTTGCCATGCCATTAACTGAAGATAATCCACAAAGCTCATTTCTAACCCCCTTTATATTTCTTATAATGTCCTTCATAAACACTACTGTAGCTCTTTTAGACACATGCAGTCATCAGTATATTGATAGATCTGACACAGCATACGCTTCAGATCAATTACTGGATCAGGAGACTAATTTAGACAATCTTTACTTGTGGTCAGAAAAAGATTCATTATTTATGAGTGCAAACAAAACTGTATCATTGTTCTTCAATTCAAAACACATGTTCTGTGGAACATCAGCCATCTTCAGACTTTCTTTAGTCAAAGTAGATTATAGCCCTGGAAAATGTTAGTAATTTCAGAAACTGGATGAAAAAAAAAACATCTTTCAGGTATGAAAATAGAGCTCTTGAAGCAACAAAGAACAAAATTATTTAAGAACACTTTGCAGGTTGACCAAAAGATAGTTCTCACAAAACATAAGCTTATTAATGTCTTTTTTCATGTTTGTACTAAGTATTTCCAATAAAACCCTATGGTAGCTGAAGCCCATTCACACCACTTAGAGTTTTATTTAAGGAGAAAAAGTCTTAAAAGGTATAATTAATTGGTCTGATCTCTCAGTTGCTTGATTTTGCAAATACAAAAAATTTCAAGCCTAACACTAGCATTACTGTTCAATGAGATACTAAGCAGCCTCTGCACCCACTAATGACATGAGAATGATGTCATTGAACCGTGTTTCTCTTGATGGGTTTGCAGAGCAGTTCACTTGTAGATGACCTCACTGTATTGGGACAAAAGTTCTCTCACCCGCCTAAGAAGAGAACGAGCTACATGAAGAAATATCTGATCAAGAACAGGACTCCATTCCATAAAAGTTTCAATTATAAGAATAAAAGTCTCCAACTGGTTTAGGTCAGTAGTGTGGCTTTATAGCAAAATAACAAATTAATTTTACAGTGTCCCCCAAAAGGGGTGCAAGCAATCTGCCCAGGGAGTTTTGCTGGTGATTACCACTACTTGAAGCTACATCAAGACAGAATCAAAATCACAAGGATCATGCTCTGGCAGTTTAGGAAGTTATTGCCCTTCAGCTGCTGGTATGCCATGTAAAATGTAGTATTTAGCTAGGCTTGCATTCCCTTTCTGCTTCAGCAGAAGTACAAAGTACAAGCATTTGGCTTGAAGGTGAAGGCATAAGCATTTCAGCTGCTCAAGCATGACTCAAAGATGACATTTGGTTGCATCTTATTAACCTATTGATCTCTGATGGAGCTCCAGTCAGAAGACTACCTTCTAACCCTTTCCCCCAACTGTGCATTGCCAAGTTTAAGCACCTACTCACGCTAACAGAGGAAATACCAAAGTCTCACATTTATCTTTTCTTAATCACTTTCAGGATCCAATCAACGGAAAGCATTGTATTAACAGTTTTGTCACCTTCATACCTATCACTACCCCAAAAGAACATACTTTAATTCATTACATATACAAGACAGAGATAATGAGTTCCCAAAACCAAGTCAATCTTTTCGCTGCACTTGGACTATTCAAACAATGCAAGCATGAAATAGCTGAACAGTATTTCTGTAGTGAACTCCAGGAGCTGGCAGGAAATCTTAAAATAGGTAGATTGCCCTACCAGCCAAAGTGCAGATACGAGGATGGGCATGGGATGTTGTCCCACCTATAACAGAGGCTCCAGCAGTCTTGAGAAATACAAAACAAAGAGGTTAGAAAATATCCAGAAATTTTTGGATATGCTGGGACATGAAAGATGTTCCAGCTTCATCCTACTGAGCTCATGGTGTCAGGAACTGACTGCTGCCCTCCATGGACACTCACTGTCAAGTAGTAGGGCTTAATGTTGCCACCATACCCTTGCTGAACTTCTCTCCTTTAGTGAGAAGAATTTAAGCTCACAGCCCCTTAAGAAATGTGTCTAATGTCCACCCGCTCACATACAGAAATCATAAAACATCATCAGGCATAGTATTTTTAGAACATGAAAGTAATAGAACATGAAAGTCATGATTGCCACAACAGAAGTCCAGCTTCAGCTCTAATTAATAATGTATGCTGCCCCAGACACTTCTTGCTTTCTATATGTGACGGCGTGCTTCATGCGATGTGCAAGCTAGCTTGATCCAATTCTTAATGAGTACAAGATGCTGTTGCGGCTTTTGTTACCTGTTCTTCATTAGTTATTAGTAACAAAACACTAAAATTTATTGGGCAAGACTAGCTAATTGAAGGAACAAATATGAAAAAAACAGCACATTCCTTTATGTATAAACTATATCAAAGGGTTATTTGCATTTTTATTTTGAAAACAGAATGAAATTTTTAAAACTCTTCTTTGGTAGAAGAGCTTAGAAGACAAAAGGAATTATTAAAAGTTTCCAAATACCCAAATCCTCTTGAAATAGAATATAAAGTTCCCTTGAAAAACACGCAACACTTCAACTTTGCCAAGAAAAACTAACAAATGGCCCAATAACTTAAGCTTTACACCTTTAAAGGTTAAACTTTGTTTTACTAACAGATTTTTACTGTAAAAAAAAAAAAGAGAAAACTCAGATTTTTATTGGTATAAATCTCAGCCAGCTCTTGTAAATTTTTAGACTCACTCAGTCAGCCTTAAGAGTAGGGCAATACCTGGCTCCTTGGAAAAGCTTTAGAGAAGGCTGGTTTTACTCCCTGAAAATAACTGGGCTCATTGTGGACCTTGGTAGTGAGATGTAATTATAAAACTGAAGGTTTATTAGCCCATTGATGAAATGCCAGCCATGCAGAAGATATTATAGAATACATAAAGTATCAGAGATTTTATTTTTTTAAGTCTTGCATATATAATGTTATTGTATTTTCATTTCTCTAAGCTATTGTAAAATCATTATTATATATACTCCAGTCAAAGAATCTAATAGTATGACTATTACCATCATCACTCAGGACGATTATATGCAAAATGGGCAGCCATTTGTACCTCCTGTTGTGCCTTACCCATACTATAATATCTGAACACCTTGTGATATTTGACTGTTTTAAATGAGATAGATGTAGCCTTACTCTGCTGGCAGTTACATCAGTGAAGCCAGCTGTGTTGCAACAATGACTGCAGAGCATGGTTCAGTTTCTCCTCCTGTCCTAGAACAAAAGGAGTACAAGCTATTTTTAAAGCCTACATTTTCTCCTGTTCTTGTATTGATAATCTCAAGGCAGATTTAGTACCTCGCTTGTAGAGTTCAACTCAGATATCTAAAGCTAACCCTGAAGCAAGCTTCCGAAACACTAATATTCTTCACATATTATTTTGCTGATCCCAAGAGGGAATCTATAATAATACAAAGGGAATCTGGAAGAGTGAAACTGCAAAAGAAATATACCGTACTTGTGGTCTTGAGAATGAAAAACAGCATTAGAAGTGTTTAGCCTTTGGCCAATACAAAACCTATGGTCCTGAGCAGCCTTTTACAGAAAAATTAGATGCATAAAGGGGAAACAGAGGAGTGATTAAAGCTGTTTGTATTTGGGGTTGCATCAGCCCAACTCAGCTCAACTATTTTTCACTACTCTTTTAACTATCCAGGTGCAAAGGTGTGTGTGAACAATTTTATACCCACTGAAAAGCTAAGTTTAGTGAATGGCAGCTAGGAAGAGATTTAAGCTAAACTGAAACAAACAGAACATGGGCCAAAGCACCATCCATACAGTGCAGTATGCATGTTGGGGACTCTATGACAAACCAGATTTCTCACCCTTTTCTTGTGAAGGTCAACCTGGCAACATGAAACACACATGAGCAGGGAGGGTCCACTCAGAGCCAAAGCTCATCATCCAGGCACTCTGCCGATGGAGGGAGTCACACAGGGCAACAGTGGCCAGCTGAGTAACCTTCTGGAGATCCTTCATTCCCCAATAAGTTCAGATGGAGCCCATATAACTAGCTTGGCCTAGATACTTTAACCTTAGATAGTTAAAGCTGAATGAGATTAATCCAAACCAAAATTAAGTTACCTCTTAATGGATGGAAATAATCGTTTTAAAAGTTACGATGCCAAAGGCAACCCAAGGAGGCTGGCAATGGACTGGTGACTATGAAGATCAGTGTGTTTCCACAAAGCACTAAATAAACAATAGGAGATGGAAGAAGAGCCCTGCATTCCTTAAAATGACAAGACGTACGAAAAGTAAATTCATGGTTTTAAAAAAGAAAAACAACTAAGAACAGAAAACAAAGCAGGCTGTTTCTAAAAGTAAACTTGAATCACCAAATGTGTTTAATGTAAAGAACCCAGCATGTGGCTGCATCAGAAATATACATTAAGGAAAAAAAATCTTGTGTCTGGAATAAATTTCCAAGCCATTTTGTTTCCTTTAATAAGAGATCATAGAATACAGGGGGGGAGGAACTGGGGACAAGATTCTGACACCACAGTTCAGTCTTTTCTAAACTGTGCAAAAAAAGATTTAAGGGCTGAGTAGTCCTAGTGGGGGAAAGGACCTAGATTTACCCGCATAATTTCAGGAATTTAACTGAAGCACCTACTTGCATTGACTCCTCTACTCGGGCTCCTTCTGACAAAGTACTCGTCTCCAGGACACAAGTTCTTAGATGGATTGTATGTCCCTTTGAAGGCCTGTAACACTTTCCACTCATCACAGAGGGTCCTTGTGGTGAGGACATTCCTAACAGTCACCAGAGATAAGTAGTTCGTAAGTAGGGATGAATATCAAACCTAGAACCAAACCATCAAACTGGTCCTGAGAAAGCACAGAAACCCCCTGCTAGTTTCACGTCAGCACTGATGAACGGTGTCTGTGCATCCCTGTACCTTCAGCAATGAAACTAGCACACTGTTCCCTCCAAGTTAGGAAAAACACAAGAGTAAATGCCACAGCCTTCATAGGTCTTTGACAGGGAAAGGTAGTTGCTGCTTCCTGCAGGCCATACAGTAGCCAAAATCAGCATTTTCCCCAACAACTCAAAGGGCAATCATCAACAAAAAGACAGAAATATCTTATCTGGAGGACAGCTGCAAAATATAGAGTATGGCTTCCGCTCATCTAACTTACCTGTAATGTAACGTGCTGTGCATTTTATGGAGCACTGCTTTATTCCTGGTATCCTGTAACTTGCTGTTGTTTGTGCTGGTTTCCTATATGCTGAGGTTTATTTTTCTGTGTGATGACTGGGACTTTCTAGACAAATTTCTGCTTGAAATACCATAGAGAATTGTGCATAACTGCTTGATTTGTTTGTTGTTGAATAGCGTTTTTTGTGTAAGGTAAAAAATGTCTTCTCTCTGGCCAATGCATTTCAACAGCTTTGTCAAAAATACTGGCATAAGAGATCCCAAATAACAATTAGTTGGATAGTAAAATGCTATTAACATCAGTATATTCTGTGGGCTGACCAGAAATGCACTTCTGTTCTACTCAGATCAAACTGAAATGCTACTGCAAATTTTACAAGCTGCCTTTTTCATCAAAATTACTGCAAAACTAATAAAAATGAAACCTTAAGTGCCCATTTCCCTACATGGATATCACAAGTCTTCTACAATTGGTACTTTACCTGATCATTTAGGATGGTGGGATGTTTAGCAGCTAATTTTAACCACATGTCAGATCAGGCATGTGGAACTATAACATTTGTAAATTTGTTTCCACATAATTTCTTTTAAAAGATACATTCTTCAGTATACAGTAGGATAACAACACATACGATGTGATTCCAAGACAATTGGTTAGTTGCCTTGGTAGGGCGTAAGCAGACTTGCTGAAAGTTTGAGTTCCTAGCTTTTACTGAAAAAGATAGTGCTTCACCAAGATGTAAAAAGAGACTGTATGGACAGGCATGGCTTCTTAATCCTGAAAGTTTAGCCTTAAATTCACTGCTCTTTTTGAGAGCAAACGACACCGAGACAGTACAGTACATGCAGCCATGTACACTGTGTGTATCGCTGGTGTATCTTTGGCATGAAATAAGAGCAGAAGGAAAGAGCCTTCATCAAGCGTGTATCTTCATGGCCTTTTCAGAAAGCAATTGCAGCGGGCCAGCCTGCCATCACCAGGCTGCAGACTGTCTGGAAACTAAGTGGTGCTGCAGCCATGTGGCTTTATAATCAATATCAGTTTGCAAGACTTTGTTCTCTCCACTGAAATGCTACATCTAGATGACTGGTGGACACAGGTAATTGATAAAAATAGATTTCCCGGGTCACCTTGCATTCTTTCTTCCCTTCCAAAAAGAGTGCTTTGAAGTAGAACAGCAGAGAGCTGGTTTGAGGGTTTGGGTCTGTCCTAGTCAGGTGCAGAAACTGTCCCACACATTGCCCTTAAGGCTATATATTAAATGTCTCCACACCCACATTCAGTGAAACAGTTTTTAAATTACTGGTAAAGCAGGAGAGATACAAGTTTGTGTTAGCAAAGGTTGTGATACCAGCAGCACGTGATACTCTGTCACATAATTTTAGTGTGAGGTTCTGTATCTCGTTTGGACTTCTGACTCATGAGGTTTCAGGTCCAATGTTTCTTTGAATGGTTTTAAGGGTGAAGTAATCAGTCCTGTGATCTGTTCCACAACTCATATGTCTTATATTTTTTTTATGTTCATAACTGTACAGTTCAAAAATGTTGGCATATATGCTTCCTACTGTTAATCTGACTTGCCATTTCTGTTTTCATTAGACTTGGGAGTGTTGTTACCAGTCCTGAGCATACTGAGCCTCTTTCAAAAGCTCTCCCAAGCATTTTCTTTAAGTTTTCTGTATTTGCAACCAAAATACTCGAATCGGGGCCATCCAAGAGAATCTGTGGGTAGACCTACTTGCCCACATCCTTTTCAGCAGAGTGTTTCCTGTTTCTCTTTTTAAATTTGTATGTTGATACACAGCATGTAAAGCAATCTTAAATGTATATCAAATATTGCAGATGGGTAGTGTGGCAGAATTAATTTCCTGATCTTTTGGTGAAAAAACTTTAACATCTTATAAATGTAAGATCCTATATTAATTTCACAACTACCATGAAAGCTCCTGTTACATTATTACCTGGGAATATTCCAGTAGATTTTTATAACATAGTAACTGCACTGGAGAAATAAACAAGAATGCCTCTAACACCATAAATTGGGAACTGGAGGAAGAATAACTCATATTATTCAGATAAACCATATTTTAGATAACAGACAGTCAACCAAGATATCATATGAACAATTCTTTAGAGTATATTTTAAGTTATCTTGTGCGTGAGAAATGTTGAGAAAGCATTAAAGAGCTTGGCCTATGTAACTTTTTTCACCAGTTTTACAGGTATAAATGAAAATGTCAAGTGCTTCTAATAGGTTAGTTTATGGGACTGTGGTAAGTATTTATAGAGATTGGTCTGGATGCTTTTCCATTAGGTACAGTACTGTACAGTTTTTGGCTCATACTTGAAGGAAGTTATAAACCAAAGTGGGTTCCTCATTCCTCAGCATTTGACATATTCTGATTGCAAAACATTTGGGGTTTTACACGATTTATTGTAAATAATCTCTCCTATAATGTTCACAGCACAATAATTCACAACCCTGAGGCAAGAGAGTTCTGCAGAAATGACATTATACGGAAGATAACTTTTCAGAATTTACCATTTGCACATCATGTTCAGAATCTATAACACATGTAAAGTGGTCAAATCCTCATCTTTCAAATATTTTTTTCTATCATTTTGTGGTATTTTATTAAAAATAGTTACAGCCAGCTTAATAGCTTGACTGATAACTCAATATGTTACCACATCTCACAGTAGTATAAATTGGAAGTGGGGAAATAAAACAGGTTCTTGGGTATAAGATGCCTAGCACTGGGTCCTGTGCACTGAGAACAGGCTTGTCATGTCTTAACAGCAGATGAAACAAAAGGAAAGGCTAACACAAAGAAAGAGAATATGCCACTAAAACTACGTTGTTAAAATGACACATTTTCTTATACAAGAAAAGTTGGTTTGCTTTTACTAACCTTTAAATCAAATCTGGAGTCCACCATTTTCCTTTTTATCAATCTGTTTTCACCCATCTTTTCTCACTGTTCCCTTTAAAGTTGAAATTATGATAAATTATTGTTATTAATATTCCTAATGGTAGAAAGAACATTCTGTACAGTTGAATAACTGGAGTTAGAATCTGAACAGTTGGGTCCTGTTCCCAGCTTTATGACCAACTCGGGGTATAAAGGGGAATGTACACACTTAATTAAAAGACTTCTTGTTCTTTTCCCACCCCATTCCACCCAAACTCCAATGTCTGGAATTTAAAAAAGCTGTTAAAGAAACTTATATTCCTGAGCACAAATCCGTTATAACTAGTCAGTAACAACCGCAATAAGATGCCCATTCCCTTTAAGGAGAGGAGAAGGGTGTCTATGGAGAGGCAACCTAACCTTTAAGGTTCTTTTAGCCCTGGAGGAGATGAGCACCTAGGAGAGAAACAAGGCAGATGAATGACTACTGCTTGGGCAAAAAAAACCCAAACCAGTCTCCTTAAGACCCTGTGATTTCTGTAGTCTTGTGACAGGGCTTTGGTATGACACATCTTTCTCCGACTTACTCCATGTTTTATAACTTTCTGTCATCGTATAGGAGATGTTGCAAGGGAAGGATCTCTGGCTTCACCCCATTCTGCAGGGAGCTGGGTACTTTGGTTTAAGGCTACAGATATCCTGACTCAATGTTGCCCAAGCAAGGAAGGCTAGGAACACTCCTGAGTCAGGGGAAGCCTACCTGAACCAGCACACTCCCATTAAGAAAAACACCTCTGTGCCACAGAGGGTGGTCTGCCTGAATCGGTGCAGCTCCCATGAGGAGACATGGGACTGCAGAGAACAAATCTGCACTTGGGGAAATAACAGCCTCAAAGTGGTCTGACTGCAGCAATTTAGAAGTCCTTACACTGGAGCTCACAAGATCTTTACAAGCAAAGACCAGTGTTATCAAATGATAGCTGTTCCTGATAATCAACATCCTGAGCACAACTTGCCAACATCATTTAGTGTGGCTCTAAAAGGAGAAATCATCGGCTTTCTTCCAAAAGAAAAAGTCTTTACAGAGTCTTTTTTATTTGCTAGTTAATGAGACCAATTTCACCTCCAAGGATGACACTTTCCCTGTTCAAAAGCAGGTTCCCTTTATGTCCACCTATGAAAGATGATGATATTCTCCCTGAGGTTTTATCTTTTTACACAGTTTAATTCATACCCTGGCTTTGCACTGATTACTCTTATGTCTCTTTGTTCTCCAAGACAAGCATTTCTTTTACCTATCATGGAGTGCAGTGCTAACAGTCTCTCAGTAGAGTAGGGTTCCCTGAGCTATTTTGATAATGTTTAGGAAGTTCTGGGATAGCAGTGAAATTAAATCTCAGTGGTGTCTTCTTTAAAATCGCAAAAGACAGGTCACCCAAAACACAAGAACATGCACATTTTATTATTTCATATAAGGATGAATTCTTGCCTACTGCCAGCAAGAACAAAAAAGATATGTGAAATTTGGAGCTTTAAGTGTTGCATCTAAATCCATATTTCACATAAACAAATAGCCTAGTTTACAGAAGCATTGCAATACCACACACATACAGTGCTTCCACCTACTACAATCGGGAACCTAATTCCCAAGGGGAAAAAAAAAAAAGAAAAATAAAAAGCCTTTCAAAGCAGATCTTGCTTGTATCCTATTCATGGGATTTGACTGGCTTGGTGTTTTCATGATAGATGTTCTGCAGAACCTGAACTGTCGTTTTTTTTAAATGAGCCACAAAATTACAAAAAAAACTTCAAAAACTGAGCAAATTGTAAGCCCTATGGTGCTGAACATGCAGACAACTAAAGACAATGCTCTGCAAGCTGTGAGCTCCCAGAGCTCTGTTCCTCCCAAGGGATTAAGCCTAACCCCTAATGATCCATTCAAAAGTGTCAACACTGATTATTCAAATTCTGATCATCTCAGCCTAGGAGACAGGGAAGGTTTGGGAAGCTGCTGGAGAAAGGGAAACACTGAGGAAAAGTGTTAGGAGGTAGACCAAAGCCAGCAGAAGGGAATGAAACAGAGGAAAGAGGATGGGGACAGGAAATATATTGGGTTTGCCTGGCAAGGTTTTGGTAGCAGGGGGGCTACAGGGGTGGCTTCTGTGAGAAGCTGCTAGAAGCTTCCCCCATGTCCAATAGAGCCGATGCCAGCTGGCTTCAAGACAGACCTGCTGCTGGCCAAGGCCGGGCCCATCAGTGATGTTGTTAGCGCCTCTGGGTTGACATATTTAAGGGGGAAGAAAACTGCACAATTGCAGCCAGAGAGAGGAGTGAGAATACATGAGAACTCTGCAGACACCAAGGTCATTGAGGAAGGAGAGGGAGGAGGTGCTCCAGGTGCACCAGAGCAGAGTTTCCCCTGCAGCTCATGGTGAAGACCGTGGAGAGCAGGCTGGCCCCTGCAGCCCATGGATGTTAACAGTGCAGCAGATCTCCACCTACAGCCCATAGAGGACTCCATGCTCGAGCAGGTGGATGCCCCACAAAGGAGGCTGTGAACCTGTGGAGAGCCCATGCTGGAGCAAGCTCCTGGGAGGACCTGTGACCCATGGAGAGAGGAGTTCACAGTAGAGCAGGTTTTCTGGCAGGATTTATGACCCTGTGGGTGACCCATGCTGGAACAGTGTGTTCCTGAAGCATAGGAGGGAGGAAGAGATAGAAAATTCAGGAGTGAAGTTGAGCCCAGAAAGAAGGGAGGGGTGAGAGGAAAGGGCTTTAAGATTTGGTTTTATTTCTCGTTTCCCTACTCTAACTTCTAATTGGCAATAAATTAAATTAATTTCCCCGGGTTGAGTCTGTTTCGCCTGTGACAATAATTGCTGAGTGATCTCCCTGTCCTTATCTCGACCCATGAACCTTTTGTCATATTTTCTCTCCCCTGTCCATCTGAGGAGGGGAGTGATAGAGCAGCTTTGGCGGGCACCTGGTGTCCAACCAGGGACAGCTTACCACAACAGAGAATAAATAGAGTTCCATAAATCTAAATTGTGAGCCTGCGCTAAATGCCTAAACAGGGCACCTAAATAATGGAGATGTCTATTTAGTTGGTTCCTGTAAAAAGCCATTTGTTATCCTTCATCTTTGTGCACAATTTTCCGGTGACACCAGTGGGAAATCCTCTGTGGATCGAAGTGGGCCAAAGTCCTGAATACAGATCCCTGCCCACAGGCCCTAATTAAAAATGGAAATTGGCTGCCTTTTGGTTATGGCCTGACTTCCCTGAGCTGCATTGAGTGACCAGGCATAGTTGTACAGGCTACTGAAGAGGTCACCTACAGAGAGAGAGATAGATACAGATGCTGAATGTTAAAGCAAGGATCCAAAACCTGAAAAAACAGCACCATGAGAAATAATGAAGGCTTTGGGTGACATTTTTCAAAGCATGCAGCAGGAGATGAACAGATGGAGCCTGTGTGTATTTCCAGTGTTGTGTTTTGAACTTTTAGCTCAGAAGGCCTAGGGGTAAAATTAACACTTAATAAATATGAAGTTTTCAAATATTTATTGCTTTGAAAGAAATTGCTCCTAAATAAAAGGAAGAGTTGACACCAGTCAAAATAATCCCAGAGAAACATCTTTGTCCGATCCTCAGGAAACCTTGTGATTTTTCTTACCCCTCTCTCCCGCCTTTTCTTGTCATTGCTTATTTGTTTGCATATTGATGCTCATTTATTGTCAGCACTTAATAATTCATCTCAAATTACCAAGGCTCCATCATTACAAAACATGCACCATCCTTCCACAGATTGGCTGTGCAGGCTTAGACAAAGAACACAATAATAAACACCACATGTAGTTCATGATTTTTGTCTAAATTGCCTCAGTGCTTCAGGTGAAATGCATCCTGCGTGGCCATAACATAAGGATAGAATGAAAACCTAAAGGTCAGATGCTTGAGTCCTGGTTCTGAACACCACCAAATGCCTATGTGCAAAGGAGATTGACTTTGGTCTTCATCAGCCACTGCAGTGACAGTTCTGAATCTTCCAAGCAGCGATCAACAATGATCGTTGAAGAGAGCAGAAGATTAGTGAGAGCTTGACCTCTCTGAATGTCAGGCTCAAAGAGTTCATTGTCGCAGGACTCTCTTGTCAGTATAAACGTACAATAGGCTCCCGTTATTATTTAGAGCAGAGTATTAGTGATCAGCAGGCTAAATCTGAATATCTTCAGCACTATTACCAGCCGTGCAACATTAATCAGCCTAACCACATTAGCTAGTGAAAGCTGGGGTATGACTTGGGGCATTCTGCTGCGCAGAAGAGCCACGAATAAGCTGACTCCATCCTTGCCCTGGAGCAGCCGAGCGGGAGGGTGAGACAAAGGCACGTTGGCAGCACAGGTCAGCCCGACAAGACTGCCCTGAACCCTGCCTCTGCCCGCGGCCGTAGGGCACGGGAGGGACTGAGGCGTACAGGAGCTTTCTGCTGGCTCTCTGTCTTTACCACAGGCAAGGTAGGGGAGAACCCACAGCTCCCTGCTTGGTCAGGAGAGGCCAGCGCAAGGCTTGAGAGCTCAAAGGCTACCCAGGTCTGACGGAAGAGCGATATAGATATATCCCACAACAGCTTAAGCTTCAGCTCAAGTGCTAAAAGGACAATGAGAGACATTCATCAAAACACAGATGTTGGCTGTAAGAAATTATCGATTTGAATCCAAAATGTTGTAGGCATGTTGACTCTGCATTAACATTGTGACTCTGATGTCATTAAAAAAAAATTACCTTCAGCACCCCTCCCTAATGTTTAATTATCACAGGCATTGAAGCAAGGCACATAAGACCACATCCCATAGTACTTAATGGGAAAATAACATATTGTCACTGTACTTACCGTGGTCTACTTCAATTTCATAACATTTTTAAATCAGCAAGGAGGAGGAACATAAAAAGAACTGAATGATGCTGTCAGACTTAAATGGATGCTTGCTGTTACATTTGTAAGAGTGGTATACCTGAACACAAGACAGATTGCCGCCTTATAAATATGTGTAGTAATAATGCCAGAGAATGTGTTTTGGAAAGGGTACTTAGACTGGTCAGCTTTTTATTCCTTGATTAAAAAAATAATAATGAGCTTTTCACTACAATTTTCATAGTGGCAAAACCACATTCATGCTGTGTCTTTGTGGATCTAAGTAAAACAGGCTTGACCCCTGAAGTCACTTTTTAATAATTAACTCTCGCTAAGTTCATTAAACACTAATTGAAGCTACAGAAGAAAAAATTGTGAAGTATATGCAGATAGACAGAAACACCAAATGTGATTAAAGATACTGACTGTGGTATATATGTGCAATACAGTACACACATTATATAGATTTCAAACTCAATTCCATAGGGATTTTTAACTCCTTTATCCCATGATAAATTCTACCATGTTCAATGCTACTGAAAGCATCATTAACAAAGAGTTACAAGCTAAAGGACATGGACATCCTAACCAATAATCTTTGGAAAAACCTGAAGAAGTAGACCCCAGACTGTACAAGATTCAACCCCTGAAGCATCTTCCAGTGCTTTGAAATATGATAAGCAACAAATAGAGGGACTCAACAATCTTTCCAAATTCAAGTTTTCAAACTGAATATAATTTGTAATAACTTACATAAGAGCAATAATTTATATACTTATATTTGACAGTTTTCAGTGTTCAAAGTCGTTACTAAGTTTCATTTTATTCACTCAAGAAGCAAAAATGAGAGGTTTGTAGTAATCAATAAAAAATAGTATCTTATTACAAATAAATCAAAAAATATGAACTGAGATAGTATTACAGGTCACTGCTTTCCAACCTTTTATCCCTCAGAATGCAGAATATTTCAAGTGTAGCTTCAGACTCCAACAAAGGTAGCACACTTGCTCTTCCTAGTTAATGCGCCCATGGACTTATCCTACCCACCTCCAGAACATGGAAACTGCTGTTGGAACTAGCTCCCTGAGTGGCACAATGCTCAGACAGGACATTTCCTCAGACAGACAGAAAAGGACTGAGAGTCTGAGTCTGGATCTCAGGAGACCCAATCCTGCCACAGCCTGCTTCATGACTTAGGGCAAATCACTCAACTCCCCTGCCGTGGCATTAATGTTAGCAGTAATGAGTATTTCTGCTATGCTAGAATGTAAAGGCTCCAGATCTGAGCTTCCTGAGGCCAGGTGTTTCCTATCCAGTAAGATGTTTGCAGCAGAGATGGGTTCAGAGCCTCACGGCTCAGCCTTGGCATGACTCCAGTGAAGATCTAGCCAGTGCTGTGTAGGCAATGGCTGACAGAGTGAGGCTCCAGTCATTAGGCTTCTCTAAAGATGACTGTAATGCAAACAAGCTAGAATGAGAGCATGAAAAAAGCCTGTGGTACTTTAGCCTTTTGAAAAATTCACATTGATTTCAATGGATTTCAGCTCTACTCCAATCCTCCTTCCACAAACTCATCTTCAGTACTTTTCAGTCTATGTAATTCTAGGGATATTGTAGGGAAGAAAAAGGCAATGAGGAATCAATGGAGTTGAGGAAAAGCTAGGTAAAAGTAAAGAGCCTGGTCTGTTGTGGTAGTCCCAGAGGTTTTTAGAGTCTATGTCTAAAGAGGTCTACCTGGGAGTGCTTCAGAGATCCTTGGTCTAGGAACCTATGTCTCTTGCGTCCAAACTCAACACAGGGGCAAGACCTAGATCTGTATCAGCTCTTGCTCTCACACTGGTTTCTGGTTGAAGAGGTAGTGGATATACAGTTTGTATATAAGCACAGCACACGCTGGAGATCCAGTTTAGGCATCTCTAGGAGCTGCCATTGTATTCTCAGCAACTCGGTGTACTTAAAAATATGCTACCCTATTTAAGAAAGAACAGATTGAATTGGTTATGGTACCAGCCTTCAGGGACCAGGAGACACTAGATGCTTTGCCAAAAACTTGAGTAAGTCATTAGGTTATACCTATGCAGATTACTTGGTCACCCCCACACCCATTCCCACTAAAACAAACTATACTGTTGACCTTTACATTTTCTCCAGCAGCCAAACAGACTGTGGTCGTTCTGATGAAGTAGGAGGGGACTTCTCATGCAAACAGGAGGTGGGACACTGTGTTCATGCCCACACTCACCCCACTTCTCCTGGGAATGCACTTGGAAATCTTGGATGAACTGAAAGTCTTGCACACAGGGGAGTGACAAGTGCCCTCCTGCTGGCCAACCACATCTAGAAACAAGCCCAGAAGCATCCAACTGGACAATGAAAAACAGTCAATATACACTCAAGGCTCACCCCAAGTGTCACTACATTATTCAGTATCCTACAGTAATGGGAATGCAGGATTACTATCGAAAATTTAGCTGTATCAGGAGAGTAACTTGTCATTTTCCTAAGTAAATTGGATCAACCGTCTTCCCATCAAAGCTAATATATGCTTTAAGAACTGTTAAAAACATCACAGCTGGAGATCCAAGAGAACAAAAGTATGTTCAAATCACAGTAGTTTTATTTTTGTCTAGTTCTACATTCTTTCAGCTGGTAAACAAACCAAACTTTTCTTAGTTTAAAAAAAATATCTAATTTATTTCTGGATTTAGATTTGGTCTGCCACATTTGGTCAGTCAAACCACTGTTAATAACAGCTAGGCTCTCACTACTTAAATAAAAGAGTTTCACCATAGTTCATAATAATAGCACAATAAAAGAAAAAAAATTAAAAAGTGAGATGCAGTGGTTCCTTGGAGGTTATACATGCAAATTGCCCTGAATCTGAGCAACAGTTCAACAAGAAAAGCAATATTTTGGGACAACAGTTCTGTTTTTGTAATGAGCCTGTAAGATTCATTCCACTGAAATAGCTACAGGTATATTATACCCCATGAACTATTACAAAATTAAACTTCATAAGCAATATGCCAGTGCTTTGTGTGATGCATTTGCTAAAAGAATCATTCAATTTATCATGTTTTCCTGAAGCGTTATGAGACAAGGTCTTTGAATAAAACTCATTTCATTAGGCTACCTTGTTACATGGGAAGATAAGATCTACACTTGACTAAAGACATCATTCCATCATGCCCATAATCACCCTACCTGGAGAAGTAAACATTCAGGACCTTAGAAAAATGGCATTGCACTGCCTCACTAATGGTACTGAAGGAATATATTTAAAAAAAAGGTCCAGATGGACATGGTGAAAAATTATCTGAAAGCAAATTCAAGTACACAAAAAACTCTTCTGTATGTACTGGGGGCAAGTCATTTAGGCCAGGCATTCACCCCAGTGTGGGCAAATAGCATGCAGCAGTGTGAGATGGTTAAAAATCAGATCAAGGGGCACTTACTGCACAATGCCTATCTTGCTTTCCAGTGCCAGTTTAAAAGGTACACGTCCTGAACATTTCTATCCACCCGATCCTCACATGGATGTCGCTACACCACTTAGAAAGACACATATATTTGCATAACTTATTTTGTTAAATATTCCCGAAGGAGATCTGAGTTCTAGTCCAAGCTGTGGTACAAATTTGCTCTGTGCTTTTGCTTTTAATTTTTCAGTGCTTCAGTTTCTCAGTCTATACAGAGAAAACAGAACTGACAATATATACCCAGAAGGTAAGTTTTGTAGTGCTATTTTAGAACGCTATGTGATGCATTTTGATATCTTTGAGCAAATATTCAGAAGTTATAGAATTTGGACACTGGTGATTTTTTTTCCAGTTTCCTTTTGTTGCAATGTTACAAAGTTCAACATGGACTATCTCCTCTCCTGCTCTGATTTGAATGAGAAGCAGCTTCACTGAAGTCAACACATTCAAACAAAGTCAAGGCAAATGCAGAGCTCTGGCTTAACAAACTGTATTGCTTGTTTCATATGAAAAGGTCCTGTGTCAACCCATGTCAGGTTGCATCATGTATAATACAGAAATTCCCATTTCCCAAATTTTCCCAGGGCAAGTCAGCATCCCAAAGACCTTGACTGAAACATGGAACAAGGCCTACACACAAGGCCAAGATATTCCTCAACTGGTTGCTCTCTTGTGCCAGGACTTACTCTGATGGCCACAAAATGATTTGGTGATAAAACTGAAAACCTCTTTTTATTTTCCTGGTTTAATTTTCAGCCAGATAAGTTCTTCAATTCAGCTTGCTATGCCACTACACAGCTGCTCAAGCAAGCCCCAAATGGAGGAGATGAGTAGGGAAGGAAACTGGGAATGGATTTATATGGTATTATAACAACTTGTTCTCTTGCAGCCTTGAACAGGATTCTAAGTGGATAGTTAAGCATGTTCAGAGAGGTTTTTTCCACTGCTATTTCATGTCTAAGTTGTAAGTAAGTCTCCGCCTTTTTCAAAAGGGTTTTTAATTATGTGCTGTTGCTGAACCCCTTGTTGATAAACACTGCAAATGGGTCAAGTAAGGGAGATAGATAGTTTTCTATCAAAAATGTTTGTGGATAGAAAATTAAGAATATTTTTATTTCCTTCAAAATTCTTTTGTCTTGCAGTGAAAACAGGAACATTTTATTTCTATATTATTATTTTTGCCTTTCCATATTTTTTTTCACTTTGTTCCACTCTTCCTCCTTTATATTCTTTTTTTCTGTTTGTCAGAAGCAGAGAGAGAACAGAAGAGACAAAGTATGCTCCTTTTTGTGGAATAAAAAAGTTGCGAGGAGTATTTCTTCTAATTATTATGTTTACATTTTCCTGGTGAAAAAATGGGAATTTTTTAGCTATTTTTACATCTCAGTAAACAAAGAAAAAAATCATGCTATTTGGTCAGCTATTACTAACACCTTATTTGTGGTATACTTTCATACCCTTCAGAGGGTGACTACCCTCCTAATAAACGCATTTTACTTAGAGAAGCTGTGGATGAAACCTCAGATGCATTTTCTTGTCTTTGTCTTCCACCCAAACCTCACACAAATTCTTGCTCCAAACTGGAGAGTTCCTAGCCACAAAGTTTCTCCCTTGCAATCAATGTAAAAATAAGCTATAATTCTATTAATGATGTGTGTATTTAATCCTCATTGCTACCTATCCTGGCATTCCTTATATGGATTTTGGATTCAATATTGTGTATGTCAACCGATGTGAGAATCTGTCCTGGAAATTCTAAATCTACTCCAATTTCAAAATAGCCAGTGAGAAGTGAGCTTTTTTTTGAAGTCCTTGTTTGATGAGGTGTTTGAAGGAAATGTATTCCCTCTGTCCCAGCTAAGCTATCAGCATCCAGGGAGAAGCAAAGGATGAAAAAGCAAGTGAGCAAGCTCCTTCAGAGAACTGCATGCTTCGCTGATGCTTGGATTTGGACAAAGCACAAAGAAAGGTCACGGGATGGAGAGTTTCCATTTACACAGGTCAGCTGTGTGTCAGGGAGCTGTTAAAGGCACTTTGTCTAGACTGTACATTTTTTGATGAAGAAATTTTCTTTTTACTATAAATATGTGTTCAGCACTTTGCTGTGGGTTTCTGACAGGGATTTCACCAGGATCACTGCTCTCATATAAGCTGAAAGACTCAGAACTATGATCTTTTATGGCAGGAACCAAAGAAAGTCAAAGCTCTAAGATGCAAAAGCACAACTCACAAAGCACTTGATTTGTCAGGTTGGGAATATCACATCTGGACAGATGGCTCCGTCCTAAAACCCTTCAGGTGCTACCACTGATGGCCACTTCTAAAGCTCCGAAGATTGGGATATGCTAACATTCACCAATGCCTTGCTGTAGGTTGGGTACATACATTTTAAAGACTCAAGATCAGTCTTGTGAAAGGAAAACAAAACATAAACACACCATCAGGAAGAGACTGAAAATGAAATGGGAACAGAGCATGAGGAAAAACAGTGAGAAAGATGGAAAAAATATAACCTCATTGAAAGTACTTTTCACCCTTCTACAAATTACAATCCCCAAAACATTTTTCAGTGGTGCTGCACATCCTTGCATAATGAATTCAAGATTATTAACAATAGGTTTGATTTTCTGTTACCTTTTTTGGTTCCCTTAGAAGTAGTCCACTGACCCTCAGGGTCCACTGGTAACCGCTGTGACAGTATAATTATGATTTACTAAGTACGAAGGGACAAATTTTCAAAGAGCAGGGCTGGAATTTCACTTTGTAAATGGAAGTAATAATATTCAAAGTAACACAATTATATCCAAACATGGCATGCTTAGAAAATGTAGGGACACATAATTTCCTAATCATTTGCTATAAATGTCTTTATACAGGAACAAGATCTTCCTACAAAGAATTCTCCTTTACTCTTGTGCTGAACTCTGTGTCTGCCTGTCTTGTACTTGGCAGCATTATATACTTTTAAGTTAAAAAACAGCCATATGATATGAGGCCATATCCTCAGCTGGAGTAAATCAGCTCTACTGAAGCACCAGAGCTGTGTTGATGTACACCAGCTGAACTTCTGGCCAATTTTTCAAAATAAAAGTACTTTGAAGTGACCCAAGCTACAGCTTCCCAACAACCCTGTGCAGCAGATGAATGTAAATCTCACGAGTCGTTGCGAGAGCCTGATCTCCCATTTCGATTTAAAATAGAGCCATCACAAAAGTGATGTATTACGTCTCATTTTTATTGTCCGTGAGGAGGGTGCAGGTGAAGGGAAGCAAAAGGGCAGCCAGGGTCTGGGGCTAGAGTCTGTTTCTGAAACTGCCAAGACAACCAGGCGGTAGGTGTCAGCTTACCTCCAGCTCATGCTGTCTCACACAATCTGCTGACCCAGGTGGAGGTCACATCTCTATCACTTGGCACTTCGGAGTCATTTACATTTATATGTAATTGTTTTTTGAGCGTGCATTTGTTCAGAGGAGCTGGATGGCTTGGGAATTGGTAATAGGATATCGGAGCCTGTCACCAAAAGGCCACCAGTTCAAAACCAGAGTGGTTGTTTGAGCAGCCAAAACCTGCTAACTTTCTTGAGCTCAGCGGCGTAGATGAACTGAGTTGATGATTTCAGCCTGGACATGTGTCCCTATCACAAAACAGCTCTGTCGCTGCAGCTGTCAGAAAGGACACCTTGTGGATATTGTCAACAGAAAGGTCAAGGACTGATGGTGTGAGTGTGCAGATGACCTCTACCTCTCGCCCCGAGCAGTCGGCTTTCCAGAAGGAGTCAGAGCCACGCTGCTGGAACAGTGTGGGAAATGTCACCCAGCTGCTGCCCTTGCTGGTCCTCTTCTGGAGGTTAAAGCATGACATCAGACCTGTGGATGTTAAACCTCATGCCTTTCAGAATCATTTAAAAAGCCTGAAAGAAGTGCTGTGAAGACAGTAATAAATAAACATGCAGAGAGACCTATAACCGGCTTTGGAAAAAAGCGTTTGCAAAACCTATGGCTCAGTACACCCCTCTTACTGAATTTCACTGACAATGCCAGCAGGTGCCTGGTGGCAGAATTACTGATTTGTATTTATTTTTTTTCCCCTAGCATCTATTTTACTGAGTGTTTTGCGGTTGGGTTTTTTTTTTCCCCTAGCTCTGTAGGATTTATACTCTTCACTAAGCATCCGCTTCCCACCTAGGAAATAATAAGTCCTTCGGGTCTGTCTGCCCTGCAGAGGAAGGGAGGTCCAATGCACCTATTCAGCTACCAAGAACCCCAGTATCACAGAAAGTCGTAATTAGGCTCCTTGCCCTCGGCAGCACAAAGTAAGGGGTAAAACCTCCCTCTGTGCTGCAACAACAGCCTGAGCCCCAGTCACCTTGCACGGAGCAGCACCGGCAGAAGCCCAGCAGGGCATGAGGAGTGCAATTTGTTGGGGGTTTCGCTGTGCTCCTCTCCTCCCAACACAGCTCTGCTGGGAGCAGCCTCATCTCCACCTGCCTATGGGGGACAGTGCACACATTATTCACAGAGGGCATAGGTATATCTTCAAATCAGGTGACTCAGGGGGCAAGACAGCCATCTAGCCATGACAACGCAGTGTTCGAAGCTGAGTAGCTCCTGCAGGTCTATACCCTATTATATGTTGTGATTGTTGTTACAGCCAGCTCTGAGTTACCGGCTGCTCTGGCTTTGTGGTTCTTGGTGCTGATGTGGAGCTGCCTGTAGGAGCTGCAGTCAGCTCTCTGGACTGAAGTGCACCCATAGAGGCAGAGATGGGGCTTTATGCTTTTGAGGTCTGGAAAGGGAATCCAAGCCCTGGACTCCTCAGACCTCAGGAGAACTTGGGCATGAGTCAGAGTTTCGTATCTGATCTCATTTCAAGTAAACAGTCATCTCACAGAGTTTCCTGCAACCTCAAAAATATCCTTCCTGTGCTCACAACTGACCATCTAAGTTCTACCGCACTTTGGGTCTCAGAGCAAGTAAAAAGACAAAAATATATTTCTTGTCATTGCCTTGGGAAAGTTCCATTTCTTCATAATTCCATGGTTGTTTGTACACCTGCACAGATGATCAAACACTTCAGACACTGAAAACACCAAAAGCTGAAACACATGTAGTGTGGCAAAGCAGGTGGGTACCGTTATTAACCAAATCTGGTGTCTGGAGGGAGCTGGTAAGCACCTCCCTTTCTGAAAACAGAAATTAAAATGGTTCCATGTTTATGGTGACTAGCTGAGCCCAGGTTTACACAGAATTAACCAAAAGACATTTAACAGAGCAAAAGCAGTCACAGCAGCAACCACTGGCATGAGCAGCTGGATCCCATTCTTGTTGGAAGTCCCAACATCAAAAGTACCTACTTATGTCTGGAAGTGACCTACAAGTCACTTCCAGACAGCTCAGGCCCAGAAAGTTAAAGGCTGGTTTACTTTCAAGGAGATTTCCTTATCACAGTTTTTTTCCAGTTTCTGAAACTGACATAATTTTCTTCTGAAACTGATATACAGTATTGTTTGGTGACCTGTGCATGGCCATTATGTCTTCACTGCATAATTACCTGGGGGCTATTGCATATTGCACCTTCCATCATCTTGTTTCCTATTTGTTTGCTGCACCACCCTCCAATAGGTGTCTGGGGGAGGTTTATTATTATACTAGGTATTAGAGTAGTATGTACAGGCTGTTATTAAGCGCTATTCAAACATGGAGAAAGAGAAAGTCCCAGCTCTTATGCTTCACATAAAAAATGGTTACAGAAGCACTGGGTTGGGAGACTGGACAGCGGCAGAGGCAAGGAAAGGCCCAAGGGCTCCTGATGCCTACTCAGTGCTCTCACTCCTGAAGTTCATTCACGCCATTGACTCTTCCTCTTGCCAGAACCTTTTCTCCTGTTTGTATTTTATTAGTCTGTGGTTAATGTAATGCCTAGAAAAGCTGCAAGTGGGATGTGACTAGAAAGAGACACTCCCTTTCTCTTTTCTCTGCAGGTGTTCAAATACTTGCAGTAACATAGACAGCTGAATTACCCACCCTGCCACCTTGTCTGGCTCCAAACCCAATGGAGCTGTGGTCACAAAAACAGAACAGCATTCCATATTCCCCCAGCTCACAACCTCCACTTGGAAATGCTGCATGTGGACAACCACGCTGTCTCCCCCTGCCTGAAGGGTACTTTGTGCTGATCACCTCACTGGAGGCAGCTGTATGTAAGCCCACTTCAGGTGGGCTTTGAAGAGGTAGGGCTCAGTCATTCCTCTGCAAATTTCCCAAGCTAGAATAAACCTTGAAAATCCACTGGTGGGAGGTCCTGTGAGATGTTTTGTACCTGAGTGTGAAAAGTCTTGACCTATCAAGTTTTTGTAGTCACCTGCAGGTAAATGCAGATGCCTGCCATTGGCATGAGTCTACTTTTATACTTATATGGCTTGTGAGACATGAAAACCTTGGTGCCAGCACGAACACTTGAGGTCATGAACACATACTTGCTTTATTAGGAAGCAAGAAACATCACTGGAAACAATGACATCCTTACTGGTCAGCAATTGGCAAGTTAGAAAACTGCAGCAAAACACTTTCCTCTCTAATTCAAACTGACAGTTGTGTATTTTTTTCCCTCCATGGTCTTTTACTTAATCTGTCACACAGGTGGTGTGACAACTGTTTGACGTAGCTGAATGGCGGGTTTACCACATCTGACTGCTGACCCTACAGTGAAGATGGCTGGTGTGTGGTTGAAAACAGTAGGCATGAGTTAATGCAGCACCCCTAGGGATGGGTGGTGACAGTTTGCTCAAATTTCATAAGAAAAAAGGGTGTCTCCTTTTAGCAGATGCTTGCCAATGTACCCCAAACACATGGCTATCTAGTTATTCTGCTTTGAGGATGAGAGGGAGGAAGGAAAAGAGCAAATGCTCCGCACGTTAAGGCTGAAGCATGAAAAGGGATCTAACATTTCACCTGACCGAAAACTTCCTGGTACCAAAAACTCTCCCAGCAGCCACTCATTTTCTGGAGCCCTGAGCTGGCAGCCCAAATTAGTTTCCTGCCACAGCTAGATCTCCCAGATGGTTCCAGCCCCAGATAGGTAGAAACTGGGCAGATTTTCAAAGGCCTATCAAAATCTTTGGATGAACTTGGCCTCACTTACTCTGAATACTGTAGTGCTGTTACTCACAGGTGGAATTTCCCTATGTATAAACATGACCAGGACAGAGCTTCCCAGAAGCTAATCCTGAAAGGAAGTTGACAACTTAGGAATTGAGAAATATCTTTTTCCTCACTTTGGGACAGACTAAAGCTATTTTGTTTAGGCTCTTTCCAAGTAACAAATGTATGTTGCACTTTCTTAAGTTGAGCTCACAGCAACATTACTTTACCAGAGATTCTGCTTAACTGTGCTCACACACAGCTAAGAAAATTGTGATGGTTTTGGCAATATATTATAGAAGATAAGTACAGCATGACCGAGTGAAACAGCCATGAATCAGCTAAGTTACACAAGTACACTCAGCTAGAAACTGGCAGATGGTTTAACTCAGGAGTACATTAGTAATATTACCAGGAATTATCAGCTTTGAACTAGGATCAGTGGAACAATATCACACTATTGCGAAAGAAGGAAACAACGTACTGTATATAAAAAACCCCACTGCTCACAAGTTGTATTAAGTTTTCCAGTTCTCTTCACATCAGTAAACAGACCACCATGGGAGTCCTGTATTCAG
>JAOXJM010000001.1:138343250-138356893 GCA_026413425.1 Tringa solitaria
TGTATTCAGGTCAGGCACTGCAAGAAGGTACCATTTAGAAGAGAACAAAGATGAGTAAAGGTCTAGGAAATACAACCTGAAATGAAGGAAAGACTGAAGTAACTGCAAGTATTTAAGAAATAAATTTGAGAAGAAACTCAGTAATAGTCTTCTAATGTGTAAAAGTTCTCCTGCAAAAAGAGAATAATCTCTTCCTGACACCCATGTTTGGTATGTCATGAAATTGTGGACTAAAATAATAGACGGGATGATTCAAACTGCATCTAGAAGTTTTCTAACAGTAGGGACCATGGACCATCAACACAGACTGTGGGACAAGGACATGGTGTTTGCATCACTATGGCTTAGACAAACATGACAGAATAAGATAGATACCAGAGACCTGCCCCAGGGTAGGAGGCTAGATCAGGTGACTTCCCAAGATCTCCTCCAGCTCAATGATCTCCTGGCATCTCACAGCAGATAATGTATGCCCTCAGTATTACTCATCTAATTCACGAAACCTGTGGGTTGGCACATACCAAGCTACTGCCCAAATAGGTTTCTGCAATGGCACTGCTGTAACCTCATGTTTCTGATCAGTCAGACATATGCTGGGGGTCTGTGAATGGGGAGGCAACCAAAGTTCACATCTCAAAGTCTCTCTGCTGTACTGCAATATTACATTTAATTAAAATATTCTTTAAAGGACCCAGTCAAGACGGACAGGGAGCACAGAAGTGTTATACCCATGGCACACAGTGGAACCATTCATATTGGTGTGGTGAAGGTTTCAAAAGTTTTGAAAGACAGGCACTGAATCTTTAAGACCTGGCTACTTTTAATACAGAAACAAGAGTCTGAACTGGTTAATTAATCAGTGATTAATAAAAATTCAAATTGACTGAAGTGTAAATTATATTAAATTGTTTATTGCCTGTTACTAGACAGTAAGCATTTTTGGGGTTGGGAATAAAATACTCTCTGTCATGCTTGTATTCACTAGCACTACCACTTGTTCTACTCACTGTTACTCCTGCAGTTATTTTTGGCCAATATGGAGAAGATAATTTAACAACAGAGTGTCTCAAGAACTGATTCCCTAGTTTCTCACTCTCTCTGCTTTTACGCTGTGGGATGTACATAAAAGCAAAACAGTTCCCCGGTATGAATGAGAAGAATATGCTGTAGAGCATGGTAGTGCTGTTAGGAAAAAAAACACTTAAATATTAAAATGGACTTCCATACGTGGGCTTACTTCTGGACAAGAAGCAGCCAGCTGATATGAATGTTTACAGTTTACTCACAAATGCAATAGGAAGTTCCTTGAGGTACTCCTGCAGAGAAGTGACTAAGAGGCATAACAGGGCCTCCTGAGATAAAAAGAAACCAACCCAAACTTTCATATGCAAAACTAATCCAAAATAAACTGTTCTCTAAGGCTTATAAATATTTAACTTTTCCTCTTTAAAATATTGCCTAGCCTTGGTGATGGCAGGGACTTGAGATTCCTTCCAGTCTTACATCTTACCTTTCTTATATTCCATGTTTCTCTTTCTCTATGGCTTTTCTACATGCAACATTAACCAGATGTAGGAGAAATAAAATGTCCAAAAGAAAGGGGTTAATGTTTTCAGGACTTTCTACTTGATCAAAAGCATAAGGAAAGTCACCCCCCTCCTAATTTATAGGCTAAAAAACTGTAAGTATTTGAATCAATGTTTGAATTTCTATACAATTACCTGAGATTGCAGAGGACCGGGCTAGGTGAACTAGTGAGCTTGCTTAATACTGTGATTGTTTCTATGAATGATAGTTCAAACAAACCAAATAGAACCTACAAACAGATGAGATTTTCTCATCAGGAACCCAAATGTATTTCTTCATAGGACAATACATGCTATTTTTCAACAGTCAATTCCATGAAAAGAAATACATTTTATGATCTATGAGACCAATAAAAACTAACTCAGCTTGAAAGATGAATTTCAGTTTTCAAATAATCCCAGTGAAATGAGTGTGAAAGACCTACAGATCAAGAATTATTCATAGAAATTATTCAGACAATAGTTTCAAATAACCAACAAATGTGAGAAAACTGCAAGCTATTAACACGCAATTCACACGCCAGAAGAGAGACAGTGTATGAAATAAATTATTCAAGACAAAGAGTTTTAGTGCCTAGTTTTCTCCGAACGGTGCTTTACCAGCAGCACCTTTTCCACAGACCAGGTCACTGATGTGATGTTTCTGGTAGTGTACAATATACAGAGGACATTCACTCCCACTGGTCTGTAGAGGCACACAAATTCTGCATCTAAATTAGGGTGTGACTTTTCATAGAACCTCTTTGTAGACAACAGAGAGGGAGAGAAAGGCTGCTCCAGAGGACCATTAACAACACCTAGTTTGGGCTCATCTATTTTGCCATCTGGAGGAGACTACAGAGGGAAACAGGAGCCTAAATTCCTAATTTAGACACTTACAGTACAGGCATAAAGCCAGATGTTGTGAATACTCATTATAGTGTCATGCAGCAAACACTGGATAGTGATCAAGAGGGACAAACCCCATATACATGTGGGAGCAGAGAGAACCAGTCTGCAAGGACCAAAAATATGCCACCCGACTTTCAAGCAAGTAACCTCAATTGAAAGCCTCTTAGACCCCTTCTGAGGAGGATCACTTTCCAGATCCAATGATTCTGGAAAATTATTGTCAAAGTTTAGCCAACTAGCAGAGGCATAGAGATACACAAAAACAGCAACAAAATCCTTCACTTGCTCACAGGTAGAATTGTAGTGAGTAGTAAAAACACTGTTCTCCAAACTACTGAATGTTTATATGATTAAAATGGAGGCATTTCCTTCCCAAACCAGATCTTCTGACCTTCCATTTTCCATATGATGTTTCCTCTACACTTTCAACACAGGTCTGCTCTAATGTGATGTGTGTGGAAAGGAAGACCTACTGGACTACTAGTTCTCGCCTACCGTGCCGTATTCCTCACTCAGACTTGCTTTGCTGCTCTGGTCATGACTGTAAACAGGATGTGGATAATTATGCAGAGCTCACTGGTAATACTCCTCCAGTTTATCCACCTATTGTTGTTGGCAAAACTATTTTTTGCCTTTGGCAGCTTGTGGTTAATTACAAATCATGTGGTTCTTTGCCCGAGAAGAGATGTATTAGTGACAGCATTTTGGCCAAGGTTCATGAATATTGTCTCACTAAGCACTCCATGCAGAATCATTTGAAGGGGTTGTTGTCCTTCACTTCTTGCCTCAAAATGGCATAAGAGATTGCTCTGAACTGCTAAATACATCCCCGCATCCACTACTGTTAAGTAGTGAGATACTTTCCCTTCTATTTCAGTTTCAGGACAAATCCAGCATGATAAAGCTCCAAGAACTCCAGCTCTCTGTCCTACACAACCCAAGATGGTAGAAATCCCTTAAGGTTATATGGCTTCTTGAATTTATGTCTTCTAGTGAAGAAATCTCACAAAACAGCTTGCCCTGTTTTAGCGCTACCAAACTGGATTCTGCACCTCAACTTCAAACCTCAACTTTAAAACAGACCTTAAACCTGACATGGAAATTGATACCAATTTCTCCTTCTTGTGCAGGCTGTTTTTTATTTTCCCCAAACCAGTTTCCTTTCCTTTGCTAGTGGGATCTGCAAACGCTTAAAGAGGCACCTAAAATTTGCTCACCAGGCTCAGCTTAGCTAGAAACAGATTAGGCACGAAGAAGAAAAATCAACCCTTTATTTTCCAGAGGGACTTTCTTGCTAAAGCTGTCCAGGAAAGATGGGACACCAACTCCCACCCCTGCCACACGCAGCTGGGATTATGGCAAAGGAGATGTTCACAGTCTCCAGCAGAGAAACACTTTTAAGGCATTTAAGGCGCCCTGTGAACACCAGCTGGAGGTGCAGCGGAGGCAGCTGTTCCAGTATGTGGGAAAGGGGTTTGCAGATTAAAACAGACAAGGAAGCTTAAAGGAGCATTTGGAGTGAGTTCCCAGTGTAGACTCCCCTTCTTCACTGACAGCTGAGCCCAGGGAGGGAGAGTGGAGCATGCACTTGCTCCAAAGCCCAGGACACACAAAAGGAAAGCAGAACACTGTCTCCAAATTGCCAGCAAGTGCTGCTGCTGTCTTCAGACCCTCGCCAGACCGTCATTAGGGAGCGCCACATGTGTGTGGCAGACATCGCACCAGACACAGCTGTTGGCAGCTCCTTGCAAGTGGAAGGCCAATGTTACGGCTCCAGCACTTAGCTGGGAAGGGATAAAAAAGGAGGAAACTCCATTTAAATGCCAAATACACACGCACACATCTTTTAGAGGGCAGGAAGGGCAGGAGCTTATAAGAAGCCTTGTGTCTCCTCTCCCCATTGTCCCCTGGAGTAATATCTTGTTGCTGTGGGTTTATATGCTTCTTAAAGACCAGAGGATGAATACAACTTGGAAACTCTGCACAAAAACTGACCTTCGTATATGCAGGGATGAACACTTGCTTACACTAGTTTATGTTCCCACACCTTGCTTTTGCACCTACACGGAGGCAAAGGTTGGGACTAGGAACGGTGGCTTCTCAGAGTGTGGACAGCTGAGCTAGGGAGCACAAAGAAATCTGAGCATAGGCTAAAGTCCCAGGTCCCAAAGGGCTTTTCCATCCATCATCTGGGCTGAAGCCAAGTCATATTTCAGGTTCACACTCAAAGCCTGGACTCAAGGAAAGAGCTGGGTGGGCGTGTGCTTGGCGCATCGCTGCCCACCCTCCCAGGGCTTTCAGCAGAACCATCGGCTACTTGGACAGGTTAACCATGAGGTGGGCTTCCTTCTCAGCATGCCCTGGACTGTCGCCAGAATACCTTTTTGCACACTTTTAAAGGTTTAAGGAAAACTCCATCCATGATCAAGCTCAACTGTGCAGACAAGTAGACCCTGTGTGAGCATCCGTCACCTCTGAGAATTTCCCAAGGACCAGAGAAAGAAACTTGCCCCCTCCACACCTTTTTCCCTGGTGGGAACACCTCAAATCCATGAAGCTTTTTACTTACCTTCTCCCCGCTGCCGTTTTCTGTCACAGGAAAGTGGGACATAGCCCTGCTTTGTAAGAACTCATTTGCAAGTGCACAATGCCAAGATCAGCACCGTATTCCTTTCTCAAAGGCGGAGACTGTCATGTTTGCTGCAATGTATGAGACACAGCTTCCCACAGTTAAAACAATTGGGCAGAACATGGCCTAGTAACACTGTCATCAACACAAAGAAATCTGTTTGATTTGATACCAAACTTTTCATCTACCATATTAACATCACTTTTATGCTCCTTCGTCTTATAATTTGGCACACCAGTAGCACTGAGAAGCCGCGAAGTTCCTGTTGTGCTAGATGCTATGCAAACACATGGTAAACTTGCATTCCCTGCCTTCAGGCCTGAAGTCAGCAATCAAAAATACAGCACTAACTTCCCAGTGCCAGAATTCTTCCCAAAATACTGTGGTGCGTTATTGCACTGCCCAAAACCACCCCAAAAGCATGTAAGAAATTGCTATGTTCCCCACCTTTTCTGTAAAAACCCAGTGGTTATTTATGGGGATGGAATCACATTTGGACATATTGTATGGTGGCAGTGCTCAGTCCCCCTGCTCCAAAGGCAACCAGTGATGGTGATGGTACTCTCTCCATCGCCGGGTGAGTTATTGCTCCATTACCAGCCTGAACTTGGAACGCCGCTCAGACTGCAGCAATAACAAGACAGATAGGTCTTTATGAAATCTACACTATTAACACTATTTGTTTTGCCATGAGTTGACAACTTTAGTAAATTGCTCATAATTGGCTATCAAGGAAAAAACACAGGTCTGCTCACCATTATTATGGTATTGATTTTCAATAATTGCTTTTTTGGGGGGGTGGGGGGAGTGCACACATCTCTTTTGTGTTGTAGGAAAGCCTAGAAAGAAACTGGCTGTGTGGGTCTGCTCTGCGTCTGGAACTTCACTGTGGCAAAAAACACATAAAATGCACACCAGAAGTAGCTGAAGCGAAGATTTATATTTTTTTTTCTGGCATTATATTTTAGCATTAAAAGAAAAGAATAGAATTAACCATGTAGCTAAATACGATGGTAGCCCTGTAGGATATTCGTGTTAGTCAAAGGCTGAAATACATTAACATTAAAAAACTCCATAGGGTTATTTTAAATATTCATTAGGAAATTTACAAGCTTTGGTGTAACGGCTGAGGACTCCAGTGTTTTTATAATTGGAAGCCAGGCCAGTGGAAACTTTCTCAGCCATGGGAAAACAATGTGGCCCAGTTTCTTGTTCCTATGTTAGAGATTCTTGATTATGCTCTCTAAATATCAATCCCCTGAACACATCCACACACACATACCTGATATTACAGTATTGTTATGTGGCATCATTCATTATCAGCTCTTCTACTTGATGTTCCTTTTTTCCTCCGCCTTTTTTTTTTTTTTTTTTAATATGCAATCATGCCCATGGCCCAAAATACAGAACTCTCCTCTTCTTGTTTCAGATGAAAGGGACAATGTTGCTGGGAAGAAAGTAAAGAGTGTCTAGTGTCTCTCAACAGGTAAATGATTCAGAAAATTTGCTGACAAGCACAAGCACTTAACATAAACACAGGGAACCTGTCAGCAATCTTATTTAGAGATGACTTACTCAAAATTCAATTAGCACAAGATTGCAAGCTGATCCAGGAAAAGAAAGGGTATTTGTGGCACATTTGTTTTTTCTTTTTCTCTTTTAAAAAAAAAATAATTTCTAAGCTATAAGCTAGCCACTATAAGCTAGTTAGCATTCCTTCAGTTTTCTGGCCTCCCATTTCTCTGGGCACAGGAGAACTGCCTGAATTCTCACTTCCTCACTTTCTTGTTCCATAGATGTCAAACGATCACCATGAAAGACTGGGAAAGGAGAGTTCTGAAGATTTACCCCTCCCAGGAGATCTTTGCCCAGATTTGCTATAAAACTCAGTGTAATCTTTGATCTTCCAGTGACTTGTACTCTTCTCTGTTACTTGAAACCCAGCATTATTATTAAGCTTAAGTAGATTGCTTTAAACTTCTAAAATATTTACTCTCCTGCCTCCCAATGGGATGTTAACAATAAAAAATAGCGAGGGCTTCTACATTTGTTTTTACTTTACATAAACGAATTAAGCAGTCTCTACTAGACTCGTTTAGACCCACAATAATGTAAACTGAAGCAACATAAAAGAACCTCCACATCCATGTTTACAGAATAGAAATCCTACAGTTTTTGGAAGGAGAAGTTTAGAGAAGGTGCCTAACTCATCTTTACTCTCTCGTCTGCGAGCAAACCTGGATAGGCCTCTCTGTTCATAAGGGAAACGTGTGACACTAACAGCTTGGTTGTTTGCTTTTGTATTTTTTCAAGTGAGTTCAAAGGGACTCACTTGATTGTATCCCTGCCCCCTCCCCCACCCTTCATCCTTCATAACCATTGTTTAATGAATTTTTATTAGAAAAGCATGGCTGCACTTATGAAAAAAAAAATCTGTCTTTGAAACCAGGAGGAGAGTGTGTTTTCCCTGGCATTAGCCTGTTAGTTTTTAATATCAGGTTTGCACTGGAGTTGACTCCTGGTGCATTTTGGAACCATAAGCCAACAAAGTGAAGCTAATGGGAAAGGAAATAATACAGAAGAAGAGAACCCCTTTTGAAGTGTGGGCAGGAAATCTGCACAAGTCTCTCTCCTCCTCCTCCTTCTCCCTCCTTCTTCCCCTACCCCCATCCCATGCAGTGTCCTCCTCTTCTCATAAAGAGTGACTTTTGCACCTTTTTTTTGTTTACAGAATGGGATCAAGCGAAAACACTAGCTTAATTTCAGCTTCTCAATTAGTAGAACTTCTGAGAAAAACATTCCCTGGTGTAAAAATGACAAACAAAACAGTAAACATAAGGAATGAATAAACTGAGGATTCAACTCTGAAGTTTTGGACAAGGTAAAAGACATTACCTTCCACCAAGCTTTCTGCTGCAATATGCCTCCCATAAAGCCTCTAAGAACCAGCAACGTGCACAGTACTTCTTGGTTCAGTGAAGATACTGGAGCACGTCACAGATGCCTCAGAGACCTACTTGCACTCCGTTGTGTTAAAAACACAAAGAAGAAATTACCGGGCAGAATCACCTCCAGCTCTCAAATGGCATGTGGGTGATGCAAAGATTATAATCACATATTTGATCCTAGTTATTTACCGTAATTCTTTCTCTGTTGGCATCCTTCATGAAGATCAATCTGTATTGTTTAACTGTGAGAAGTTTGGGGTAACATTGACTGTCCCTTCTCCTTTTCTCTTAGTTATAGCTTCAGTGTTTCCTGGAGAAACAAATGGTCAGTAGGAAGGCCTCTAATTTAAGATTTGGAGGTTTGCCTACTTTGCTTACTCGGTTGCCTACTTTGTCACAGACCATTTTGTGACACTTGAGTAAGTTATTTTATCTCAGATTCTCAACTGTTTAACAGAAATTGGGCTCTAAGATATCTTCAAAATTTTGTTTGGCACATTGCAGCTTAGAAAGCCATAATCACACTTTCCTATCATACAGCAGTACCTAGGGGGAAAACATGGGGGAAAAAAGTAGATATTGCAGCACTGGGAATCATCAAAGTATCAAGATACTTGAAAAAGAGATACAATGGAAAGTGAAACAGATTGCAGATTTTAAAAATAGAATACTGGAATCACTGAATTTCTCGTGTCCGTTATCCTTAAACTCAAAGGCTACGATAATCTAAAATGATATTGCAAGAACCATGGAAATGGCTAAGAAGGGAATAAAAAATGCTAAAATATTACACATACCAATCATCAGGGTTAATATTTAGCCGTAGTGGTCCAAAATGGCATACTAGAACCTGTTTCATCGATGTTAGAATTCCAGCCCCTTGTTCTAACACAAGAGAGTATTTCCTTCAGCATATTATCTAGGACTGAAGCACTTGTAAGTTTTCTTGGCTGTCACAGAAAAGGCATGGCTAGGACATCACCTGGTCAGCTACTCCATGTGTGATGATCACATGCAGGAAATACACTATGAGCACAATGTATTTGTGGGTCACAGGATGCTGGCAGCAACTCTTTGCTGCAGTTCCCAGAGGTACCTGGACTCCTGGCTGTAATAAGCACATAAGAAGCTAATGTGATCTGAAGATGGAGGGTAACTTCCTCCAAATGTCAGAGTCTTTCTCAAAACCAGTTCCTTCACAGTGCTAACTTTATAAAGCTAGGTAAATACTTTTCTCTCCAGCAAGAGAGTAAGCAACAGCTGACAAGATAAGCCCCTACTATTTCTTATTTGCTGTTTTTGCTGATGACAAGTGAAGGTCAATAGAATAGGGTATGGCAGACTTGCTGAAATATTCCTCTATCCCCTGTGAGAGGCTTGACAAATTATTAATACCATGATCCAGTTGTACACTTCTCATCAAGGACTCATGCCTGTACGCTACAGGGATAAGAGAAAAGTAGATAACAACCAATCCAGAAGGTATTGGTATACAAAATGCTATACACTTTAACTTGCCATGTGCTTTTACAATCCTTCACAAAAACAATCATTATGCAGTAGTTGTGTGGTGCTTTTCACATTCAGGGTGTTGAAATAGCATTGATAGTCTTCTGAAGTAAGATATCTGTGTCAGAGTTAGATACCCTGAATTCCTGTTAGAGCTGATGAAAAGAAAATGGGCACTTATAAGACCCAACTCATTTCCTCCAAAAACAGAAGCCATATGAATCACATCCTAAAAGCACTTCTTTGTTTCCATCACCTACAGAGAGAGAATTGAGTAACCAGCTCAGATGTTGCTGTCCATAGGAGGGAAGGCTGAGGCAGTGATTCCCACCCCTGGGGAAAAGATCTAAGCAGGGTTTTGAGGATCAGCGCAGGAAGGACACAAGGTGCTGGGAGACACGTGGCCTGAAAGAGGCTGGAGTGTTGGTGGAGCTGTGGCAGAGGAGTTTGATCCGTGCTGTAGAGTCTCCATGTGCACTTACAAATTTATAAAAATTACCTAGGCAAACTCCTGCTGACTTCCACATGTGTCCTCAGTGTCAAGCTCAGCTTTAACATACTAAGTGGTCGGACCCCATCCACCTCTACAGTGGCACTGTCTCAGTTCATGCCTCTGGTGGCAGCCCCGCGTGGCACTGATTAGCCCTTCTGCTTGCAGGCAACCACTGGGGTGTGTGCAAGTCTGGAGGGAAGGGACATCATTTGGTAATCACTGTGCCACCACTGACCTTGCTGAAGTCACTGCTTCAGCCAGGAAATCTGAAATCCAGGAGGCAGAAAAATCTAACCATGTGTCTGGCAGTTTTGTCTGCTGTGGTGGGCAGCCACTCCTGCCAGACCCTGAGAGCCATGCTAAAAGGATTGCCGACTCCTTGTTAAGACCAGTATCGCAACCCTGTGTAGGCGTACGTTATGGAGCTTGAAAGACCACTGTCTTGGGGTTTGGGCACAGGGACTAAAAAGAGCTGCTAGGAAGGCAACGGGAACATGTACCCATGAGCACCCACATGGGAGCAGAGCTCAGTAGCAGGTGGCATTTACCTTCAGGAGGAAGTCTGAGAGGACAGTTGTGCTCAGTACATAGATGTGGCTCCCACAAACTCAGGGAGGCAAGCTGGACCAGCTTCAGTTCCTGGCCACATCACAGCCTCCCTGTGTTACGGAGCAATCTGAATTTACCTTATATGATTTCTCTATGTCTTAGTTTCTCTTTAGTAGAATGGAAGTAATAACTCTTCCCATCTCCCCATGATGCACAGTCACTCATGCTTCTGGGCCATGGAGTCCTGAAAGTTCCTCAGCTGAAAATCTTCAGATGGTTGATGTGAATTTAAATACAGGATTGAGATGGGGTCAACCTGCCTCAGAAGGCTGCTTCTCCACCTTTCAAAGAGGGACAATGAAACGAGTGGATCAAGAAAATGATATCAAATCAGAGTGAGCCTGAGGGTTACCTTGGCTGAAACAGAGCCATCCCCTCAGAATACCAGTCCAAAAAACATTTTATCAAAAAGTGGTGAGATAAATCCCATGTGCAGGAGCAAGGGGAATTGTTCCACATTTTTTGGCTCCGGAAGGCTGGAGGAACCCTCACCTGATGTCATTTTAAAATGCTCTGCAAATACACTAAATAAGAGGGGGGTTCCGCACAAAATGAAAACTTATACAATCCCTTAAAAAAAGCCAAACCTTAAACATGTGAAAGCTTATGAAAAATTAGATGATGTGAAAAACACTTTAAATCAAAGCAGCAGGTAAAGCTTGAAATAAAGTTATCTTCAGTTAAAATCTCTATGTACCACATTGACGGTAATGCTTCATTTCCTGTAGACTGTAAGTAAATCAAAGCCTACTTTGGGTTTCCATATCTGTCTAAGATCTCATCTCCAAGAATGTATTATTTTGGCATTTCCCACATTGGAATTACCTCTGGTCCAAATTTGGGTAATAGAGTATGATAACATATTAACAAGTAATAAGCATGAAATTTTTATCCATTTTAAAATGTATTACTGAGAAAGAAAACAAACACATAAAAAAGCCAGCATTTCAAAAGTAATCAGCAATAGAACTGAGAAAACAAAAGACTTAGGTCACAAGAGAAAAATGAAAGGAAAGAAAAGTATAGCTAATTGGTGGCACTTTTGCAGAGAAAGAATGTAAGAAAAACTACATACCTATTCAGGAAAAGTAAAACAGATGTGTGAAGTGTCTGACTGAGCTATTGTTTTAACTTTGTAATCTAAAATAGCTGACTTGATTTCATTTTAACAAGGGATTAGTTTAGCAGACAGTTTGGATTAGCAGAAACATATATAAATAAACATGCTACTCCTCAAACTTAAATACTCAGCTTGCAAGATGCAGGACAACAAGAATCAGAAAAATGCTTGTCTTGAACTTTTAGATTATAGAGCCAAAGCACATGCCCATTCCACAGAGACAAGGAATTAGCAAGAGTCCTCACACTGAACAATGTAATACAAGAAATATTTGTGATTATGATTTCACTAAGAAGCAACGCAAGCCCTGCTCTATATCCTAATTGCAGAGGATTACAAAGTATTTTACACCTATGCTATTTTAAGAAAAAGGATAAGCTCATGCTTTGCTATTCATATGAGAAGGAACCCGACACAAGTCAGAAATCATGGGCTGGGTATTTTGTAAAAAAAAAAAAAATGCATGTTGCTTTGGCCATAGGAGAGGGGGGAAAAAACCTCTCTGTAACTAAAGAAAGCCTTATTCTAATATGCTTTTCACACAGCAGCACAGATCAGGATTAACAGATCAGAGGAAGGGAGGTGTCTGGGCTGGTAACCAGGAAGAGGATGAGTCTGGGAGAGAACCACTCTTCCTCCCCTGTAGGCAGACAGCTGTCTTTCAGTGAGCAGTCTCAGAGCCTGCACTAACTTTTAAGTCATAAACATTCACAGACATTTGGGGTTTTATATAGAATCTTGTATAGACCCTTCCAGCACTGCCTAGCTGGATGTGATTCTAATGTCATGGTGTTTTCTGTAGCAGTCATTTTGCTACCATCTGTTAGAGGTCAACACTAATACGGGTCCTCTATTTTTTTAGTCCCCTTAAGTCAGTAAAGGCTTAAGACAGCTACTGATATCAGTGAACTTTGGCTCTATGCCATCAGGGTGAAGATCTGCACTTGCATATGTAGAATTAGAGACTATTCACAGGAGAAGGGGAGGGTGCTCCATAAATAGCAACTACCTCAGTTGTTACAGGAGTTTTCAGTTCAGTCCCTAAATTCTTGCATGAACCGTCTATAAGGATAACCATGTTAGAACGATCTTCCTTGGAAAAGAGTACGGCAACGAGGAAGGGGATGTGCTGTTCTCCACATCCATGACAAATAGGCTGAACCCAGCAGGCTTTAATTACAGCAAGAGAAGTTTAAGCTAGACATTAAAATCTGTTCTAATGCCACAGATGCAGAAATGTTGTGAAGACTTCATAAGACAGTGTAAAATACATCTGTGGGGAATGGCTTCGGAAAGCCAAGCCTGGGCGATATCTGAGGTTCCTTCTGTTTTTCATGGAGTAACATCCATCTGATTGAGTACTGACAAACATACCAGCTACTCACCATCAGGTGTATGGCAGGCAGAGCCTAATGTGTATTAAATTCAGAGAATTTACAAGAAGAGTTCCAATTCAAACCAAGAATCTTTAGGAAGGAGCTGCATCAGTCTGGAAACACTGCTACAAAGAAGAGTTCCTGAGAAAAAGATCTTACAGGCGCAGGAAAGCAGGCAACAGAAGAAATCAGAGAATGTCAGACGAGAGACACAGATATCTCCTAGCAAGACAACTTGCAGGCAAATGCAGAAGAGAGCAAAGAAAGCAAGCATGATAATACAACAGAAGCAACAACAAATGTCATTCGAGGGGCTGTCTCCTATGAAGAAGGAAAAAACTAGTGACACCAAAAGGAAGCAGGGGAAGTGTGGCAGACGACACTAAGTTGGGTGGCAGTGTTGATCTGCTGGAGGGTAGAGAGGCTTTGCAGAGAGATCTGGACAGGTTGGATCGATGGGCCGAGACCAACGGGATGAGGTT
>JAOXJM010000001.1:138360985-138378674 GCA_026413425.1 Tringa solitaria
CTGGATGGGGCTTTGAGCAACCTGCTGTAGTGGGAGGTGTCCCTGCCCATGGCAGAGGATTGGAACTAAATGAGTTTTAAGGTCCCTTCCAATCCAAACCAATCCATTTATCCACGATCACACATACTTAAGCTAGTCTGTCCAAATACCTCTGCGTCATAATATGTGGATCCACTTCTTTGAAAATAGAGCTATGAACTACTGGAACATGCTTTACCAGGGTCCTGATTTGGACCTCACCACTGACAGCAGAGGCGTGCATTAACTTACATGTCACTAGTGAGTAAGACTAACCCATGCTACTGCTGCTTGTGTGCAGTCCTGCTCACCACTGTGGGCTTTACCATCCTAAACAAGTTAAATATGGTTTGTTCATTTTTCTGACCTTAGGTCAAAAGCTTTGATTTCAAATTCAAGCGAGTTGTTATTTAAAAAAGATAAAACACGTATGCTTTTTCTTCCACCTATAGAGCCAGGAGTGTATGATGTAATGCCCACGCCAGGTGATTTTTTCTGAAAGCCGAGAAATTGGTAGCTGTTCCAACACACTCCAAGGGTAAGCCCCAGAGCCACAAGTGAGCTGCTGAGAGCATCACCTTTCTGGTCACAGCAGTCCCATTTATTGTGTTGTAGCCTTTAAAATTGAGCCATTTATATTCAGAGCTTAGAGGTCTGGGACTGGAGTCTGAGGATGACTGTATTTCACTGGTGAGCTACAGTTCTTAGGGGGCACCAAGGTATAATCTTTGAAAGCTTTAGGCTTTCAGTGGTGACTATTTAGACTGCTTTCAAAAGTACCTCATCTGTATTCAGTGAGGTAGAGAGATATTTGCCTCCCCATGGACCCTTAAAATACAGGTGCAAGTGCATAACATTCTCCTATGGCCACGAACAAGGTCTTCCTTACCCCTTCTTTTCAATTCCCCCCCTCCTCGACCAAGTATCATGTTTAGTGTTTACCCAAAGTCAATGGATATATATATCCATATATCCTGACTATATATACGGCATCTGACCTCCAGCTCTGCCAGAGCTGTGCACAGTTCCACATATGCACCTGCATTTCCTTCTGGGCAGAATGGTAATTTTTGTGGTATTGACTGTATTGTGAAAGTCTAAAAAATATTTAAGAAAAAAACCGTACGTCCTACCTTCAGAGTAACTTTTCTGACATATTAATAGGTCAACATCTATTGTTTACCACAGACCTACTAGTTACTAGCCAATTAAAACAATTACAGGCTTTAGCCTAGGCACACACCCCATCTGCAAAGTCAAAATATGGATATCTCAAAATTAAGGATGCCTTCATCTAACCTCTTAAAAAAAACCCCAAAACATAACCTGGAGAACACTTTAGTGGTATAAACATACATGATCTTCACTGCTGATTCTTCATAAGTCTGACCCCTTTTTATCCTGTCTTCTCTAATCCACCCCATCTCTTATTTTTCCCCATACCTCCAGCTCATCATCACTGCTCATGACCTTCTTCAAGAGGGAAGATTCATAAATGTTCGTTATCGCATCCTTTTAACATCCACTAATATTTTGCCATTTTTCAGCAAGTTACAGCTTTTCAGTGCTATTTCTTTGAGCAAGCACAGGCCAATTTTCAAAGAGATGTTAAAACACATCTCTCCATATTCCAGATTTTAAGTGTAGGGAAGAAATAGATTCTATTCAAGAGAGGAGGTTTTTGTTTGGTTTTATGGCCTTTTTCAGCATAATCAAAGTAATTTCCCTTGCTCTTTTCTCATAAAAAGTGGGATCAGTGAAACTGTCCATAAAAATTCATCTGAGACTCCTACTAAGCATGAAAAATTCCATCCTGAATTGTCAAAGCCTGACAGCTATAAATAACTGTTAGCAACACACAATCAGACAAAGGGCTGGGCAGCCTTAATAACAGGGAACCCTAGTTATAACTCAACCCATTTTTCATCAGGGAAGGGAATAGACATTTATTATGATGCCTTGAAAGAAACAAAGCTGAAGGCCAAGGAGCCACCCGCCATACCTCCAGTGCCCACACACCTCCACAGGGGAGGTGGAGAGAGAAATGGAAAACAACCCTGGAGGAACTGGGAGGGGGGGGGGGGAAGAAGAGGCAGAGGGAACTGTGTGTGTGCTCTGTCCCTATATCCATGTAAAGAGAAGGGAAAGTAGGCCTTACAGAAGCACCCCATGAGCCCATAAACAGAGATCGAGCTGAATCTGCCATCCACCTGAAAATTATTTTTGTGGCAGTCAGGGGCAAATGACAGGCACATACAACGGTGTGGAGCAGGACCAGGCAGCACGGGCTTTGTGGCCTTCAATAAAACTACCCTGTTACGGCACGTCCTTGCCAAACATCTGACCTTCATGAGTTGTTTGAAATGCTTCTCCTTCCCTGCAGTTGCCACAGGAGGTCACAGACTTCACCCATACCCAGCTCCAGCTTCGCAAGTCATCAAATTGCTGCTCAAGCAGCAAATGGCACAAGCTCTACAGAGTTTTAAATTATTAATTGCTAGGAGATAGCTGATAATTATTGCACTGTGCGAAAGTATATGTTATGCAGAAGATGAGATTAGTTCCTGAAATGGGCTGGCAACACTAAGCTGGGACTTATGAGTAATCACTTAGATAGCAATATGATCCTCAAGGCGCCCTCTCCCATGCACAGCCCCCTCACTGGGGGCTAGCCAATGACCACCAAACTCCATCACCACCACTGCCACCTCCAGAGGACTCCCAGTTGCCTGGTTTTGAAGCTGACCTGCTTCAACCTGCAGGTCTGTGTTGACTGGCAGCAATCAGCATGGTGCTGTGGCACACACAAGCAGCATTTCCCATGGGGTCCTTACACCTTTCTGAGCAGTGAAGATCTCCTCACCCACCATGGCACATTTGCTACACGTCTCTGAATCTGAACAGCAGAGAGACAAGCTTTTAATGCCATGTGGTGCATAAGATCTTCAGAGGTCATGTATGCAAAGGGAGCCAACAGAGCAGGAACATGTGCATGGGCAGTTACTACAGTAGCACTATTAATACAAAAAAATTTTCAAATCACAAGTAGTGTGCTTGAGCTTGAGACAGAAGCAACAGTGGTGACACTGAATTCCGGGAAGAAATAGAAAACTTGAAAAACTAACAAGAAAGGCATCTTCCTTGGGAAAAAAAAAAAAAAAAAAAAAAAAGCTGTTAAAAGATTTCCTTAAAAAAAAAGCAAAGATCCACAAATGGCTGGTGAAACTCCATAAAGCAGCTGGAACTTGTTAATAGTCACACTATCCTGTGACCTGAGATGCAGGAATCTAACCACGAATTTTTTACAGATATCCTTTAAAACAAGTGCTGGCTGATATCAATGTGGCCTGCTGGACTTAAACTTTCTGAAGACACCGTGTCACCCAGAGGAAATCAATTCTCCTGACATTTAAGCTTCAGGGAAAAAACCCTTTCTTTTCTTCCATTTCTGTTCCTTAAAAAAAAAAAAAAAAAAAAGAGAGAAACACTTAATCAGTAGCAGTGACTCGGTATTAAAAACCAACAGTATTCTTTTCCCTCTGTTCTACACATATGGTTCCTCTGAGAGACCAGAGTTAATGAATAATAATAGTAATTTCTTCACTAGCCATTGCTAACTTTGATACCATGTGAAAAAGATCAAATGCAAGAGAGCAGTTTTCTACAAAGTTGGCCCCAACAAACCTTCTGGATCTAAACAGCAAGAATTTTGCAGGGAGTTGATAAACAGAGTCTAAAAGTCTCTGTCTTTATCACAGCCCCAGACAGACCCCCAGCAGAAAACATGCTCAGAGTCATGCTCCCAGGCACCGATATCAAAATCTAGATTCAGATTTTGGTCACATCTTACTAGGAAAAAACTGAATGTTGTACTAAACCGAGGGTTCCTCTAAATACTGTTAACACTCATTTAGAGTCCTGCAGAGACAAAGGGCGTGCTTTTCTGCGGGATTTTGCCCCCATGCATGAAGGATGAAGGCCCTATGGTGGACCACCTGGTGACCTGCCTAATCTTCCCTTACAGCCCCCCTCTTCCTTCCTTGTGCAGGAAGAAATAGCGTGTGCCATTCAGAGCAAGTCCATCAGCAAGACAACGCCACACAAGCTGGCTTCAGTCAGGGTCCTAGCGGCTGTCCTGCCATGGCTCAACACATTTAGTAGGGCTTACTGCATAAGCTGGAGGACACCATCAGCCCCACAAGACCACCTGGCTTCTGCACATCCACCTTGCGGTCCAGACTGAGAGAGTGCAAAACTGTTTGAAGTTGTCAGTGCATTACAGCGATGCCAGCATGAGGTCTGAAGACATTGTGCCTAAACTGGAGAATCCTTGTTAAGAAAAGTCATGGGGTGGGCTTTAGTAAGTTTTTGCTAAAGCAAATTCAGGAGTGGGTCCTTGTTTTCAAATAAAAACCCAAAACATCAAAATTTGGGAGTGCAGCAAAGTAAGAACTTGCTGCATGAGCCATTACCTTCTTGCTGGAGGTAAGGTCGGATTCTCATCATCCACCTTCAAAACACAGCAGGATCAGCGAGCAGTGAGCCAGGACACTGGAATAATCGAGTCTTTTTGTCCGTTTAACTGTGGTAGGGAAAGCTGTTTTATTTCCCTGTGGCTCTGCTCCTTTATAAAAGAGATCTGGTAGGAGGGGTTGTGGCTTTAAGGATTTCTCCTCCCACATGTTTTTTCTGTCTTGCTCTGCGTTTGTACAAGGCCCAGCAAGTATTAGTGCCTGAGCACTGTAAGCACAGTATTACACTGAGGCTGTAATAATAGAGCCCTTGGGAAAGGTGGCACTTCCATGGCTGCAGGTGTTGAAATACTCACCCTGAGATCTCCGTCTCATTAGCTCTGCTCGCCAGCCTCCTTATTATTGGAAAGGTTATTACAACACTGTGCCTATGTGAAAGAAGTCAGGCTCTGATTTGGACATATATCAGCCTCCCAGAAGCACCACCACATTTGGCGCAGCCTGGCTGTCAGTCCCAGCAAAAAGGCCAAGAACTGGAAAGATACGAAGACCGGCTTTACTGAGCCTTGCAAAAGGTCATTCAAGGTCAAATCGGGGTGGTAATATGGGGAAGCTCGCTCTGCTGGAGCTCATCCTGCGCCCATTCTGCAAGGAAAACTACAGTCTTTAGGGCCGTCATTTTCCTTCACAACCACTAAATTCAGACAAACATTTTTTTAAAAAACAATCTCAGAAAAAGTTAAACTAACAAACTCTAAATAGGGAAAGGTGTTAAATTATGTGTGGCCTCATTCTTGTGCTCTCCCTGACAAACAAAATGTGGCCAAAAGAGAATTACAAGCTATGAAGCTGTTAAACTTTCCTCGGTCTCTTTATTTTAGATTCCTTATGAAGGAGTTGATAGACTGGATATGTCGGCATGCTGTATGATATAGGCCATGAGGAGAAGGGAGAAGAGTGATTCTCTTCTCTCTATACACACGCACACACACAAACATATGTGTACACACATTGCCATTGAAATGAATGAGCCCATTCATAGGAAACACAAGTTCTGTTGGTTTATTAGGCTTGGAACGAAGTCACACCATCTCAACCTGCCAGAGTTAAGTTGTACATACCAGAAAAATGTCTCACCTGCAGTACCTGTCAGCCTACTTCATATTAACGTAAGCCCTGAGATTTCTACTGTCCACAGACCAAATCCTGAAGGCCTTACACAGCCCTGGAAATGGACAGAATGAGCTTTTCTACCTTGTATCACAGTTGCTGGGACTCACCACCTCTTTAGGAAGCAGGCAATGTTTCCCGCAGGAATGACTGCCAGCAGGAGGAGGGACATTCCTTGAGGTTCCCCTTTCAGAGACTTCTCAGAATCCCTCTCTCTGGGTGGGTTGGCATCTCCTCTGCCAGCGGGAGCAAATGGCCTATTTCCCACAGGGTCTTAGCCGATCAATCATAGGTGGAGGGCAAGATGCCTCTAGGCTGTCTTCTGGCCCTCGCTAGCTCTTCCCTCTGTGGTCTTCAGTGCTACTCGGCAGCAGAGGTGCTGGGAATAATCCCCTGTCTGCATCCAGCTGTCTGTGCACTGCAACAAGAGCCTCACAGTGCCCTGCCAAGCTGCTCAGCCTTTGAAGGCACAGCCCCAAATACCACACGTTCCATTCCAAGGCAAAATGTAACGACAGCTATAATTAAAACGGTTATTAATGCAAACACATGAAGTCACAATAATAACTAAACTGTCCAACAGTGTCTGAGGTGGTGTCTCGCTTCCTCTGGAACATCAGACCTGCTCCTTTTCAGAAGATAGGGCAGCTGCTTCTCCTGGCTAGTTCACAACCTGGAGACCTATTGTCTAAACACGCCGGGTTTGTTCCTGTCTCACACACTGTTTTTCACTCATCTACTGGACAGAATGTCATTGGGACTAGCATGTAGCTGATTAAGGCGATATTGCACTCAAACTGCTTATGTTCACGCATATCTAATTCTGGCTTGTTGCTGTTGAGTAACGTGTATTAGGCAAGAAAAGGTCTTTGACGTCTATCATCATCAGTTCTTTACCTGTATCTCCCAACAAAATTAACTCAGCAGAGTCAGAATAATAGTAAGTACACAGAGTTTATAGAGAGCTGGTTTGGAATTCTTTTCCCCTAATCAATATAAATAATCTATGTGTACTTTGCTCCCACCAGTTTTTTCTCTGCACCATCAATACAACACTTTCCTACACCTTGATCTTTATTTCTGGCATATGCAGAAAAACTTAAGAGACTCTTCAATACTACTGTTCATTTATGGTCAAAATAACTCTCCTCTTTCCTTTAGAAGTTTTTTCCTCAAAGAATCCCTATCGACCTCCATGACTACTTTTCACATACTTTTTAATAACAGCTTAGTAGTCATCATTCTTAAAACAGAATTTCCTGCAGTGGTAGTAGTTCCCTTTGCACTGATAACAGTGATGAGGAATATGCTGTTCTTGCCACTACCATTTTAATCTTAATTACTTTGTGTAGCGTCTCATCCAAGGTAGTTAATCTCACAGTCCTTAGCTCACCTCAGAACACAAAGTTTATTTTTATTAGCATAACATGCTAATGTTGAACTTCACCACTTCTGTCAAACGCTTTAAAGAGTGTGTCTGCATCTCCAAATCTCTTCCAGGTTCAGATTCAATTTACAAATCATCCATTTGTAGTTTAAAAAAAAAAAAAAAAAGCTGTGAATTCTCTGGAGAATTTGCAAGGCCATTTTCAGTAACAGCAATAAGTGGCTTGCAGTCGATTTCAGCTAATAAAATAGTAATAGCTAAGGCCTCCCACAACTAAGACATGAAGTCTTTTACAACCATGCCAAAGCCTCCTTCTCTATCTGAGCTTATTAAGTCTCATTTCCTGTTAGCATCTACTATGCATAAAACATTGGTGTCTAGCTGTGACCACTCTCCTGCAAGAAGATTGCACCAAAATCCTTCTTAGGGGCACCCATGGACAATATAGTTTTGTGCATACCGTCCTCTCAAATTAGTACCTTTTACTAAGACTTTTGATTAAGGTCAGGCAATGTCATCGTATAGGAGCATTCTCTATTTATTTATTCAGGTGGCAGTATAAGGTACAATTGTCCTAATGTAATCCATCATTCCAAGAAATCTACTATTTCTTTGTCAACTGCAGTGGTCTCATTGTTACCTATATGTCTTGCCAAATAACCTTCTCTCTCAGGTGTGCTATTTATGTTACAGAAAATTTACATTTTGCTGGCGTCACATTAACCCAGCAGCTCTGGTTCTGTTCCAGGATGCTCAGAGATTCCAGTCATTCTCTTCTGACATTTCAATTTCTTTTACCATTTTTTCCAGATTAAAATATAATCTGTGGTGCCCCAATTGCTTCTGTGCTATCAAAAGTTTTTTGTATTTCCTGATGATACAAATTGAGTGTTAAGCACAACCTAAATAGAACTCTGAAGAAACAGGGGTTTCTCAATAAGACATGGAAAATGCACAAAACGTGTGCTGTGTTTTTCCAAAGACATTCCCCAGAACCCTGCTGCTATACATCCAGCGTATAAAAATATCTAGTATGAGACAACTTCCCTGAAAATGATCCCCTAACAACTACTGTGACTTTTTCCTTTTTCTTTTTTTTTTTTTTTGTATTTAATCAGTTCTTCTGGTCTATCAAAATTCAAAATATTCTGTCCCTCTTTTCTTCTCTAGAGATGAACAAAAAATGTACCCACAGTTCATTCTCCTACGCATTTTGTGATTCTTGGGGTAATAAACTCGTCCAGCTCCTCTTTTAGCCTCTTCCTTAAGAGGAATGGAATTTAAATAGGGACTGGAGGAAGGCTAGCTCTCTCCTCTGATATGTGTTCTGCTTAAAGACAGTTTGTTCCCTAGCTGGTGTCCTCTAATGCTTCTTCAGGTATATTGTCCTCCTGTTCTGTCCCATGAGTCCATTGTCCCAATGAGAACAAAGGTTCAACGCATTATTTGTTCCTTAATGGAAGTTCTTCTCCATAAAGTTAATACAAGTTGTATCTGTCAACTTTATTTACCCTCATGTTAACTTTAGTTGCCATTAGCTTACCCCTGTAAGCTTCCCCTGACTCTCCATTATCTGCTTCTTGTCAGGAGGATAACATTATTTCAATCAACATACCACCATGTGCACCAGTATCCAATTTAAGATGAATAAATGTCTTACTTGCTTTCAGGGTGATAGTCCATTCATCTTCTGATGAATTGCTCTTATGAAGAATCCCCCAGAGCAAATGGTGCTGTCATTGATCTCCTGTATGCTGCTTCTTACAAACTATTTCACAGTGATGTAATCTAGTGTATACCTTTTTCCAGTTTACAGCTTGCACTATTTTCCATGCCATCCTCTATAACTTCCTTGAGTATCTTTCTTAGCACTGTTTTGGATTCTTCATTATGTCCTCTTCTTCAACCTGAACTGAGGATCTTGTAAATTTGACAAACTCAAACTCCTTTGTCAAGAGTTAATTCTTGATGTTCCAATGATTTGTTCCAGATCCCAGTGATCCTCTGTAATCAGGGTCTTGCTCCATTAAATCAAAAAATTTTCTCTTCAGCCACAGAGACTTTGACTGTTATGGATTTCACCTTCTTTTTATGGATTTTCTTTTTAAAAACAAACAAACAAAACCACCTTATATTTCATTATTTCAGAGTAAAATACTCCTGAACACTTTCACAGTTAATTCTAATTGCATAAGCAACTAGCAACCAAAGAAACCTGTCAGGATTTCAATACTACCTATTGTCAGACAGAACTTTTATCTTCTAACTGTCTTCCCTTTTGTAACAGGTAAAGAGTATGAAATCATTCATATCTTCCACTGTTATCTTCCCCACATTCAGAATTTTCTCTGCAATTGATTTTTTTCATTGGTTCATCCTTCCATTCAGGGTACTCTCCTCCTTCCAACTCTATAAATTCAGTGAAATTCCTTTTATTCCCAGCACCATCAGTTACCTCCTGTGGTTAATTTGTGTACAAGACATTGACTCGGTGACTCCTGCCTGTTTCCCAACGCTGTGGATAGCTACACCAGCTCCACGGTCTTCAGCCAGACCAACTGTCTGAGACCCTTACGCTTTACAGGCTGGAGATCCAATCCCATGCCCTGTGGCTTGCCGGCACAGTGGTTCACAAGTGCCACACTGACAAGGCTGACACCTTGAAGGAGTTTCTAAGGCACAGAGGTTGCTTCGCTGCCTCAGGGGATTATAGAGCCTGAAGCCATATTAACTGTTGAACAGATTTCTCTCTCAGATACTAAGGTTTCTCATAGTCACTGAATTTGTCTACTGTCCAAAGCTCACAGAATAAGTTTTCCAAATGAGGAAGCACTCCTTCTTGAGGGTCTGTTTTCCTACAGTGGAAGGAGTTTCTCTTCTCCTTTCCAATCCCTCGGGAGAACAAGAAGTAGAGCAGTTCCTCTCATCATTTCCTAGGTGTGTAAGCCACATAGCACAAGTTCAGTAAATCTAACAGTTCTTGGAAAGACTGGACCTGTTACACATGCAGGGTGCAGATGGTTTGCCCGCAGCCAGTAAATCTGCTGCTCTCAAGATGCGCAGGAGTTAGCACATCTGGTCCAAGATCAGTGGTACAGTAATAAATAAAAAAGGCAAATAAACTCACACCTTTGATATAAAAGAGAAGCAGGCAAATACTCCAGCAGATACATCGAAGCGGGAAAATATCGTTTCCCTCTGCTTGTCCTTGGCTACGTCTTTATCATACACTCCATGGAAATCCCAGGCTTGCTGCTTCTGAGACTATCTCAGCCATGCTCAGTACGACAGATTTTTGAACATGATAAGCAAGGCTTAAACTACACTCTAGGCCCAAGCACGTTGTCAAACATCTGAAAACCTATTATAAATAAAGGCAGTCTTCAAATTCCATGTGGTTAGAATTGCCAAAAGACAGAAGGAGATCATATGGAAAACCTAGCAAAACATAGCATAAGCAGAGCCAGGAGAAAGAAAAAAAGAAAAAAAAAAAAAAGGAAAATTACTCCAAGTTACATCTTATCTTGCTTTTTTCACTGAAAGGCAGAGTTTGAATGTTTTGTACACCTCAGTGGTATGCCAGGTAACAATGAAAGAACTTCCATATGAACATCATACATGGGTATATCTGCAAATTCATAAAAGGTCTTGAGGCTGCTGCAAGAGCTGACCCAATGAGTCATGTTGCAAATTGTTGTCCTTTTGTCTTGCGACCACATAGACAAAGCTGTTTCTATATAATAACTAAGCAAGATGCATCATAAGTCCATGAGATCCTGCCAAGAAGTAGCATGTACTCTCAGATTTTGCTCAGGCACTTCACAAGCCAAAAACGAATCTGAAGTTAGAACATGACAATAACACCTTTATGGAAAGACCCAATGAATTAATAACATCATAATCATTTTTCCCAGGTTCTCATGATGCCTGGTTTTGACTAAAATCCTTACAACCCAGCAGCAACATACTATAGGACAGTGCAAGAATTTTATAGAAAAGTTTTCATCTTCCGTGTTCACACTTCATATGCTTTTTAAATAACTGCTACTACAGCTTTGCACTCCCCACTGTGTAAATTTGGTAGGATTTACACATAAGGGCTGGTCTATCGTCTGTTTATGGAATATTGAACTCTTGCAGGGGAATAAACTATCTGACATAGCCAAACTTTCCTTCTCCAAATTCCATGTTCTCATAATCCCTGCAGAGCTGCAGATTCCAAGAGAAGTGCTGCTATTACAGACCAATGCAAGGCCAACCTTCACTCAGATTCAGGGCTCTGGAAGCACTTTTCTTAATCCAAAACAAGAAGTCAGATTAAATTTTTCCTCCCGACCCTGAGCAAATCCATCACTTTAAACCCCCACAGCTTAAAAATATTAATGTTTCTTCCCTTTTGAATTTGGCAAGATTCTCCTGAGTCAGTGAGAAACTTGATTGTTTCAAGTTGGACCTGCATAGGTCTTTGTGTCCTTAAAACCAAAGAGAGTGGTTTTACTGACATCATTCAAGTTACATTGTGGTTACACTGGCTGAAGATAGAGCCATATATTTAGCACCATTTCAAATCATAAAAACTTGCTCTCAGTTTTTAATTTTTTTCTTAACTTGAAAATTTCCTGGCTAGTCACACGTGCACAATTGCAAAATGACTGAACAAATCTTCCAAATGTCAGTTTTCTTTTCAAAACATATTTATTATTAAACTGAGATGACACATGATCATTTTTACTGCCAATGGACCATTTTAAAGAAAATGTTACTGAGCGAAAACAGGATTACTACAGAGATTTTCTAACCTACTATAAGCAGTTCAAATACAAGGGTAATTTGTGGTCCTTTATTGATTATCAGGAAAGCTTCTGAAAAGTTTGCAGCTAAAAGCCAGAGACACCCAAAAGGAAGTTTAGAGTTTTGTCAATTGCTTTCACTCTGAAAGATTTCTGAGTTTGGCTGTAAAAGAGTTTTTGAAAGAGTAGACATCGAGTTACATGGTATGGAAAGCCCTATATATACTCTGGTGATCGAAGGCAAGGGGGGTTCTACCAACCATACTGTTTTCATTCTTATTACTGGCTTTAGAGGAGAATGACAGTTTAGCAATTTTAGAAATGACACTGTATCATTTGATCATTCTCTTTCCATAATGCAATATCCTCCACAACACAGTTTTGGGGTCCATTCTTCTAAAAATACCTAAAGGTTACAAATTATTGTTGACTGTCAAAGTTGGTAATTGTAATATATAGACCATACTGTCTAGGCAAAAGTCCTGTGATCAAACTCACATACAGAGATAACTGCCTGTGCGGCACAGGCGTTAGCTCAGTGAACAACCCTCCCTCAGATGAGCCTGAATTCATGGGGCTGGTTATGATCAACACCAAGCATTTTCCCTATCCTTGCTGTTGTTCTTACAGGAAACAGGGTACTGTGACTCCCTATAGCTTTCACTTAGGAAAGGATTCAAAGGATTGAGGGTTCCTAAAAAATTTCTAATTAAATACAATATATTAGGAGGTCTATGGCATTACAGCTTCATTTGGCCATCCATCAACATTTCATAACCCTAAGCACATTCCCTTGACCAGCAGTGCAAAATGTGGATGAACTGGAGTACTGACAAGGTTAAGCCCCAAGAGAGAGGGTAAAGGAGATAGAGAAAGAGAAGGGATGGTGGGAAAAAAGCTTACTGAAAAGTGATCTGAAAGAAGAAATAGAATTAAAATTCAAAGTATATGACATTATAATAAGGAAATACTATCAGCCTTCCAGTACTGAAACAATGCCTGAAAAATTAGTCTTAGTTTTCTGTTCTGCCCTCAAGGTATTTTTTAACATCAGAATCAGAAGTGTTAGGTCCAGGGAGGGAAGTCAGTCCTAAGGAGGCTGAGGCCACAGGCCACCCCATGTGCCAGAACGAGACAGAAGCGTATGGCAGATCCGAGGACCACAGGTGGATTTTTGCTTCCGTTGACTAAATTGTCTCTTCTTGACTCACATCACATTCATAGCCCAGTCAGTAGAGAGCCAAAATCCAGCCCTAAAGCAGGATGCAAGGTAACACAGTTTGGTAGTAAATATGTTGAGGGCCTGCAGCTGGCAACCTGACCTGGAGAAAAAGACTTCAATAGCTGTCAGTCTAAGTCTCTACTCCAGTCCACAAGGGCTTCAGAAAGGTCCAGCTGAACCCCGGGTTTATGAAAGGGATACCCAGCCCTATAGCCTTGCTAGACTGTTCATTCAGCCTTGCTCACTCTTGATCATTTATAAGTGAACAGAAAATGGCTTTCAAGCAACAATATGCTTATAAGCAATAGGTATTTTTCTGATCATAGTAGTCTGCCCTCACTTTCCCTCCTGGACCTCTCTGAAGCACGTAAGGTTTCTCTGAGGCATATACTGGGGTTTAGCATAGCCTTAGCCAGCCCAGTAATTCTGGGAAACATCAGCCTATTACCCTTGTGTAGTAAAGCCAATATTACCAAGTGGTGCCAGCTCCAGTGCTTCTGTACAGTTGATCATATTATGATGGGAGGGAGGATGCAGCCTGCGATCGCGTCTGCCACTAGGAGAGGCTAGTTGGCTCATCTGACCAAGAGAGCAAAGCAATACTGGTTTATGACATATGGAAAAAACTAAAGGCAGGAAAAGTATGATTTAATAAAAAGTGATTTCTGGAGTGCCCACTACAGATGCACTCAGCTGCATCGCATAAATTGTAAGGAAAGACTCTGGATTTTTGTGCTTTATTTTGCTTTAGGGTTTTTTTCTCAGCCTTCCGGATTTTCTCAGTGTGGGTTTCTGCTCCTTCAGAGATTCTAATTTATGCTTTAATGTGTTTTTTTCTTTCTTATATGAAGTGAATTCCTCTAAAGGCAAAAAATATTTCTGTAATAGACTTTTATTTCTAGTACCAATATTATGTTCAATCTATCAGGAGTACAAGTGCTTTATTACTGGCCTCATCGACTTGAGGAGGTGGGATTTCCACCATCAGAGGGTTACATCTACCAGTGTGAAAGATTTAAGGCACCTCTACTACAGAAACAAGTGCAGCCTGGCATTTATGCCATTTCCAGGAATCAAATCATATTTCAACCACACATATGCTGATCTGTTGATCTTGAGGTATTATTTCCAAAAATCAATGTTTTGTCTGTGACCTTCAGACATATGCTTTTCATTGTAGGAGGCTGATGTGAGGAGTGAGACAATCAGCCAGTGTTTTATCAACTCCCTACCATCACACCTATCTACTGGTACAGCATGGGAGGTTTCTGCAGCTGCATCACCAACCATACCCACAGTGGGCATACTGTAAGAGTTACCTCTGATAGTCACAGATTTTGAGAACCCTAAACATTTCTTTATAGCTCTTATACATTTCCATATTGCCTGGCAGCATGCTTAGTGGCCTGAAGCAGATCGAGGATTTCATGTGCTCTCTCGGGATGCTAATTTCTCTCTTTCTCTGGGTTTCCCCACCTGTAAAATATGTTGCATTTTCTACTGAAGGATATTTTTGTGATTAGTTTTAAATATTTGTGAAGCATTTTGAAGTTAAAAGGTTTGGAGTAGTAGTTTCTGGTTCAAGTTTACCTTAAGCAAAAGTGAGAGTGCGGAGAAAATAGGTTGTAGCTCCAAGCAGCAACTAAGAATCGCTCCAACAGTTGCGAGGAGAGGCAGGTGTCATAGCAAGAAAACAAGTCACCTGAATATAGATTCAAATAGCAGCTGGAAATATATTTTCATGACATTTGGAATGCATTGGATGCAAATATTTATACTTTTAAAAAGATAATGTTTTCAAAAATACAAACTAATCTATACATCCAAACAAGAACAACTTGCTATCCATATTCACCAGATAAGCTTATTGTAGTATTTATTAAAGTCTCTATGCCTTTGATAAACATCAATTATAAAATCAGAAAGAATACCACTAAATTTGTTTGACTAATCCCGCATCATATGTCATAGTCAAGATGACCAAATTCCAGGGATTAGTCATGGCACAATGACTCTGGAGTGAGGATTTTGTTCAAAATTCAGATATCTAAACTTAGGTGTTAACAATGTAGATGTCTACAAAAGAATGAAGTGTCAATCTACTCAAGAGGGAGATCCATGGCTCAATCAGCTGCCATTTCAGATGTTCTAGTGTATCCTGTGAGGTGCCAGCTGCCTCTCCAGAAGGTCCTTTATATGTATTGCATCAAAACTGATGGCCTCACTTGGATGTCTCAGGAAACCTAGAACACCTCCCCTTTGTAAGTGAGTCAGTCCATAAGTATCTCCTCTAGACTCCGTTGACTGAATTAACTAGACCTCCATCCCCTTTAGTGGGAGTTTTGGGCACTGAACTATCATAGAAATATACTTTGTCAACACCTATCTGGAGGCCAAGCTGTACCCCACTCCAAGCAGTAACCAGTGCCTGAGGCTGAAGTATGTTATTTTCTACATAAAGCAGCTTTCCCAAACTGTCCTAATTTGACCTTTGTTAAAAAGAACTAACAGAATATTCATACTAACATAGTTCCTTGGAGCTACAAACCATCCCATTTATTTTAAAGGCGTTTTAACCAATTGCTCTGAAGAATCTTTTTAATGTCCTTAGAGGAACTGTGTGAGGTAGGAATAGTGCTGGGGCCCAGTAGGCAGTGCTGGGAACTCCAGTTTTGTCTTCTAAAAGAAATGACTCTCCTCCAGAGGAAGAGGAGGTTCTGCTATTCCTGCCAATTTTGGTGAGAAAGTGTTCTTTCTGTACCACAGCAAAGGGAAAACAGGGCTTCCCACCATTCGTCCTGCTGTATAGCAGGAAAATGAATCTTTCCTTTTCTTTTTTGTTGTGACTTCCACCAAGGAAGCAGATCACAGCATAGGTGGAGTTAAAAAACAGAATGAAAGCTTACGGTGATATGACACTGTCTCCTAACTGCTGACACAGATATTATTAGTACAATGCAAGGAGAGTTAATTTTGTGCCCTTTGGACAGAAAAATTGTCTTGTAATAAAGATCTGGTTTAGGTAAGAGGCAGTCAGCTTTAAGAGTTTTTAGCATCATGCACCTGACACATGGTTCAAGAGGTATTTTCCTGCTAGCACTGTGTCACTAGCATAAGGACAGCTCGAAAAAGTGGTGGAAAGCAAGCACAGAAAGACTGCCCCTTGAGCCCCAGCTATTCGCCTATTTCAGTCCCACCCAGTGGTGTACAATGGTACCCATCTGCTATATTGCATCAAAAGACCTTACTTTGAACTACTTACTAAGTAAAAATACATAGTAAGAATTTGCTTGTTACATGGCTAATGTTACCTGAAACAAATTGTAGCTGAGATGAGCAGAACTTCACCACCACCACAAACAGGAAAGGGAGGGTGGTGGTGGGATCAGAAGTGGTGGGGGAAATCGATGGGAAATACTGATGACTTCTGTCTAAACTCGAGCTTACTGCAAGTAAGAGGTCATATTATTCAGGCCAACAGGAAAACCTGGAAGGAAAGAGGTGGGAAGAAAGACCAAAGAGGCTTGCTGTTCAAGAAAGAGAAGAGGTGATAATTTTTGCTCCTCAGATAACTTTTTCTAGACTTAAAAACACCAAGGAGCAAGAAGGCACTGAAATACTATTCCATCCCAAATTAAACTATAATTCTTACAGTTTTCTCTCTAAGAGGAGTCACAAATGCCGTATTTTGCAGATGACTCTCACAAAACATCAAAGGATGTGAAAAATCACATGCAGCCAGACAGCTCCTGACTGAGTATGTGTCTGAGGAGGCCTTAGAATTGAGAGCTACTCAAGGAAGTGGTATAAGATAAATAGCATTTGGTAAATTTACCTGAGATGTCATAATATGTATAATTACAATAACAAAGAAACATCAGTCTTTTGTTTCAACCTTATCTATTTGGGGGAGGGGTTGTTAGCACAAACATTAGACCTAGGATACCTCTCAGCCTATCACACATTTTAGTAGGATGTCAGAAATCTCCAAGAGCAACAGCATTGCACAGGAGCTGCTGATAGCTCCTCAAATGCATAGATTATTCTATTTTTGATGATATGCATATGTCAATCTCAGAGCAAAATTGAGCCCTTAGGGCAAAATTCTCCTCTCAGATCCACACATCAATGGGAGTTCCCCTCATGCAGAAAGAACAGACTATTGGAGTTGAGAGCTGCTGTGTAGGTCAGGATGGAAAATTTTCTCTCTGGTGTTTATTTTGAAATAGTAAATTTAAAATATAAATGTAATTTTCTGACATAACAAAACATTTGAACAAAATCTAAATGTGCCCTACCAGCATCACAGAAAAACACACCATGTTCACAAACATAAACAAATATTTAGCTCAGGGGTTTTGGAGTGAAAGAGGTAAAATTATGTCTTCAGAAAAACTGAATATATTAAATTCTTCCCCTACAATGGTGAATCTCTTCAGAATGAAAACACTCTTTATTATAACAGACTCACTGGAGACAAGGTGCTTGAAGAATCATTTTTGTGTAATCCTTCATAAGGTGAGAAATCACATTCCTAGTGCCTTCAGGCCTTTACAGACAGTCTGGGCACATATGTAAAGAAGAAAAGCCTCATTCCACCAGGCTCACCAGGAAGCATGTCCAGCATATA
>JAOXJM010000001.1:138378766-138394304 GCA_026413425.1 Tringa solitaria
TGTCATAAAATGTACATGTACAAAGAAAGTAGCCAGTCAAGAATTTAGCTATGGAATTGCTGCCAAAGTGTGTATCTGAGACAGATCTGTGCTCACTTTACACATGCTTTTATTTGCATGCTTCTTTAATGATAAAACTAACCCCTTGACAGTGAGATAGTACAAAAGCTATAGCTCCTTTTAATTCCTAATTCTCTCTAATTGCTGATTTGAAAATTAGCAACTATTAAAATAATGTTTAAAAGAGTAAATTGGTGTGTATCCTATATTGATCCTCTGGATAGGTGTGAATTTCACCTGAAAATTCCAGGCTGGTGCTGTCAGTTTTTAGTGCTGGTGGTCTGATTTAGTGTTCAAAGACTTTCCTTCTCTCTTGCTTATACTCTTTAGCCTCTTTCAACATCTTCTTGGTTGAAAACTTCTATACTCATTAGTCACAACTGAGGTCATTAGCACGCAGCCTGGGCTCTCTATAACTACTATAAACAAAGACATAAAGTGTTTTCTCATGTTTCTTACTGCAGTTTTGGAAGCAGTTGATATTGCAAGAGGGTACAGAGACTTGCAGCTTCAGATAGATATGGTACAAGTAAAGCAGCAGCCAGGGACAACACCTAAGGCTTTGGAAAGATGGCACTATTTTAAATTATTAACAAGAAACAATCTAAATTAGAAACTCCACTAATGTGCCTGTAGGAACCACATACCCCTAACACAAATGTTTATGAATTAGGTAAGCATTTAAGTACTAGTTAAATAAATATTCAGCTATAACCCATTCTGCCTGTGGACATGTAGTTAGAAATCTTTGTTATCCTGCTAGAGATACCATGGATATAAAACGATAACAAGGACAGCTATAAAAACTTTGCATCCTATTTCCACTTGAGAAATGTCAAACTTTGTTTTTGTTAGTGGCTCTCTGGGAAATATTTCTCAGCCAGTTTTTTAACCATGACCTGAGAAGAGTATTTAATTGCAGGAATAATCACTGTCACGTACCAAAATTAACTTAATACTCATTAGTTTGACTATGGCAGTACTTCTTAACTTGACTTGTAAAATTTGTACAATGAATTATTGAAAAGCCATTATTGAAATAACCTCTTATTTTCTAACATGGCTGCTTATGTTTCCCAGATGAAATACAGCATGCATCTGTTGCCATAGCTACAGTTAGTTTCTGAAATAAACATTACTTCTTTTTCATTCCTATGTCCACATACAAAAAGCTAAACTATGCCATCATTTCCAATAGCATGTATTGTAGGTACAACTGTCCAATTTAATAATAATCTTATTAAAGATAAAAACCTATCTTACCTCAAAATGCAGACATTTAAGTGACATGAAAGACAGTAACTCTTAAAGTTTATAAACACTACATAGCATGTGTATAAACAACACTTAAAGGAGTGACTTTCCTGGGACTCCTGACAACATATAAAACATGAGGAGGAGGAGTTTAACTAATTAGAAGTGGGAGATGGGGAAAGGTTTAACAAAAAAACAGCTTCCTCAAAGTGTGTTTGCCATATTTATTGGGTTCTAGCCCTGTGATCTCTGGAGATTGGAAAAGAATCGTCTATTCTATGGCCAGGTGGAATTTCGGATAATTTTATTTGATGAGTTGGTCAGTCCTTTTGAACTTTGTCTTCATGCAGCCCAGGGAATTTGTATAACTTTCAAATGTCTCATATATGATTTCCAAAAATAATACTCAGTTCAAGGAACTTAGGAGATTGTCCATGGGGGTCAATCTTATTATATCCGTGTTAAGGTAGCTTCATGCAACAGTCCTGAAGGAAACACTATTGCAAAGAAAACATATGATACTTCTGGCAGTATGGAGGAAACTACATTTCCAGAGGTTGTTTCTCTATCAATAATTATTATTATATCATTATTGGTTCATATTTATTATTAATATAATTAATTATTACAATTTATTATTATTATTATTAGACATGCAAAGCAGGTGAGTAAAGGCCAAAATAAAACTACACCCCAGAAAAAAAATGACAAATGCACAGACAAGGAGCATCCAGGTCCACTTCCAACTAAGATCAGGGAGACAGACAAAGATACCAACAGATGCTTATAACTCAGACCCAAAATAGCAGCCAGGAGTGTAGAGGATATAAATCAACAGCTGTCCTGCACCTTCAGTGGAACCACACTGAAATATGCAAGCAGTACTCAGCCTTCCTGGTGTTGTAAAAGATGTGTGGATATTGTAAATGTTTGCTTTTTTCTTTTTTTAAAGAACCCTTTCTCAAAGCCTAATCAACACAGAGCAAAAGTAGGCCACATCAAACCCCAAGAGCCTAAGCAGACAGATATGCCTTGCAGCATTCCTTGAGGGACAAAGGATTGGAACTATTTTGGACCACTTCAGGAAGCAGATCCCAAAGGGAATACCTTCACAGTAGCCTCCTTTATACACTGGAAGGTCTTCAGAGTCATCATCCTTTACTCACCAATAGGAATATCAAGAGAGATGTGGTCTTTTATGTAGATAAATCCTGATCTACTCAAGTCTTAAATACTGAAACATGCCCATCCAATAACACCAGAAAACAAACAAGTAGTGACTGTATAGCACAGAATAGTGGCTACCAGCAAGGTACTCCAACATCTGAGTCAACATAAAATGTAGCTCTATTTGCAATACCTTATGATATTCTATGACAGTTTATAGATTCTAGCTAGCATTACTCTTCCTTCATGTAAGCGTAAAGACACTTAAATCAAGAAGATATAACTTGCTAGGTGCTATAAACTTCACAGATTATAATCCAAGTGAAAGGCTGAGACTAGACTAGCTACTAGCTTCTAACCTGGCTGCACTGTGGTTCGTGATAAAAGTACGGCTGATACCCTTTCAAAATTCAACAGTGGTCTGGCAGTGAGGGACATCTATCACCATTTTTCAGAAAACAGAAAACTCTGGGAAAATTTATGCAATCTGGTTTTAGCCTATTTATAGAAAGATCACTATAGACTACAATTACCAAATTAGACTGGATGGAGTAAGCCTCCAGATAAAAGGAATGAAAGAACACCAAGTAACTAAGATAGCAGATAAATTAAAGCAAGTAAAACAATCAAAAACTATCACTCACCAAGAAAAGCTATGCCTTTCTGCAACAGCAAATTTACAGAGTCCAAAGTAAGGTGAATGAGGCACAGGAAGAGACATTTACAGTAATGGGCCTGAGAACCTGATTTTCTCAGTTCTTGAGAGGCAGATAGTTTTGATAAAAAACTAGAATTGAACATTTAAAGGACATAAGCAACTTCAACTCACCAGCTCCTTCTTCTCCCTTATTCTGCCCTATTGTTGTTCATCAAAATTACTCCAAACCTCACAGTATCATCTAATGTATCATTTACTCAGGAAGAGAATTCATGGTAAAAAAACAATCTTTCTTCTGCTTCTCCATGAATAAAATTCTGAACCCCTCTCAAAGAAAAGGGGGGTTCAGACACTATTCCAGGCCTAGACATGCTACATTTCCAAGTGGAGCATTTCCAAATGCTCCATACCCAATTCTTGAGCAAAATGGATGAAGGACAAACAATTCCAAGGCTATGATATATGAATTCTGTGCCCCTCTGATAAGCAGAAGGGTTTCCATGAGCACAACACCCTAGTTCAAGCCCTGGCTCCCAGTCCATGGCAACCACAGCCTGGACTTTCCAAAGCCACAGGAATCCATTTATATCAGGAAACATATCTCTGCCAATCACTGGTCAACAAAAGCTATGCGCCCCTGTAACAGTGCAAGTCTCAAAAAGAAAGTACATGAGGCCCAGAAATAAACATTCCCAGAAATTCAGGCTCTATCGTAATTCTACCACAGTGAGAAGTGGCTCAATATTTTATCAACACTACAGTTTTCCCTTTGAAGCAAAGTTAGTAACTACAGGAGAGGCAGTAACCATCCCTCTATATTAATGATGGCTGGCACCTCCTGAAAACTTTTTGTCGTGATCAATAGCCCTTGGGCTACACAGAAAAGTCAGTTCATCCACAAATATCCATATACATGTTCGTAGTCCTTGGCAAACATGCTATAAACTAAATTAAATTAGCCCTTGAAGAAAGACCTCATTTGTCAACCAGTGATAAAACATTCATTCATCTCACCCTGTAATGCCAGGTTAGAGTTTATGCATCTCCTAATAAAATCACTTCAAATTTGGCCAGCTTCTGCATTTCCCAGCTGTTCCTCTTGCTTCAAGATATCTTAGCTTCTGCTTGCAGCCTAGAGCTTTCTACGTTCTGAACAAATACATATCCAGCAGCACTAGAACCAGATCACAAGTGATGATGGAGCATACTTCACAGCGTATGTGGCGCACTGGTATGTATCTGGATGGGGTGAAAACAAAAGGGAACCGGGACTGTTTTTCCCAAGTCAAAATACCATTTTGCCTAAAGTAAATGCGCACACTGTTGACCACAGTTAATATCTGTGAGCTTTTCATATCCTTTACTATTAAGCAGAGATTCACACTCCACTGAAAACCTATGTGAGCTGAGAACCCATCTCTTACTGACCTCATACCAGAAGAAGCCTTAAACCCTTTTCCCTCAACCATCCCGCATATCAGAGGGTTCCAATGCCCATAAAATGGAGTCTCCTGTATGTTTCGTGTCAATAAATTCTACACCCCTTCAGATGGCTCATTTGGTCAAGACTTATGTAAGCTTAAGACACCATAATCACCATTCTCTTCCTAATATCATAGGCTCTTTTGTGGATAAGTGATCTCTACACTTCAGCAGAGTCCAGTGTCCCAAGTCTTAATGGTTCTACAATGTATGCAACCTGGCTTTTTATTTATAATTCAAAAAAGAGTAACGATAGACAATTGCATATGTAAATGTTGAAGCAAAAGATTCTAAAAGCTGAAAAAAATGAACTTTCATTAATTCATTAAACACTCAAAAGTCAGGAAGTGCCATTACTGGCATTTACTGTGCAATCGAATTCTACTCCCATGTGTATACACATTATGATACATTCTTTAATTATACAATGTCTTTTTTTTTTTTCCACAGGACCCCAGCTTCATTCAGTGCACAGTGTTCAGTGAATACAGCGGCTGCTCAATATTTCTCTTTATCCTCATGCTTTATTTACTGCACATCCTCTGAACGTTGCATTGAATACAGAGTTACTTGTTGCCTCATGGGTTTTGTGATGATGCTCGCAAATCTAGTACATCAGTGTACTATAAAGATTAATGAATTTATGGTCACAATCCCCCTATGTACACACTGGGAGAGTGTCATTTCTATGTACACATTAGGAGAGTGTCATTAAACCCATTTTATAGACTGAAGCAGAAAGACACCATGACCTGCCTAATGTGAGACAAGAAGTCAATGGCATGTTGCATGAATCTACACCGCTACGTAATGCTGCCCGCTTCCTCAAAGTCCCAAACTGACACAGATTGTGTTAATTTGTGACCGTCAACACTGAGCAATTCTGTACATCAGATTCCTGGTCTTGTGACTTTAACCCCCAGAAAACAGAAAGCACACATTCGGTGATATCCTGCAAATGTGTTACTATTTTCAAGTTATCGGCTTGCAAGTCTGTAGCAGGCTAGATCTACTTTTCCTACATGATCATTGACTTTGCGAATGACAAAGCCAAACTTACACTTCTTGCAGTGCTTTCCCTCATTGCCTACATACAGACACCTACTGGTATCTCATGCAAGTGAGGAATACTGCTAGAAAACAGCTTCATTCCCTTCACAGTCCCAATTCATTCCTTGAGCAGAATTTACTCACGTAGCAACTGAGACGGGTGTCCTGTGGTAAGAATGTACATGACAACATAAGATGGAACCATATGAGATTGCTTCATTAAAGACCCTAAGGCTATGTGCGTGGCAATCTAAATTATGTCAGGGTTTGAGGGACTTGTTTATTAATGTTTATGTGTATATGTACATCTATACCCCTCCTCTTGAGAGGTTTTTTGCAACCAGGAAGAGGAAAATTGGAAACTTGACAAAATCTAGGAATTCTGCTGTGCAAAGCTGATATATTTAGAAAATATACAAATATTATTATATTGAGCCCCACCTAGGGAGAATAATAAGATTATTCTTTTTCCCAAGAATCTGTAGAAAAACAATTTGCACTTGACTATATTATCAGAAATTGCAGTAGGGAAACCAGTTAGAACAGAAATCATAGCAGAAAGGTCATTTGTCTGCTACACCATCAGTGACATCAGCTACAGTCAACCCATTTCCAAGAGATCCATGTCTAGCATGTTCTATAAGTGTTTCTCCTGGACCAAGATCTCTACCTTTTCAGCTACCCCACCTATTCAGACAAAGGAAGCCAGGGAAATCCAGACTGTAGAGTCCTGTGGGAATCTACTAGCCACTGAGTCATCATGTAAAAGGAAATCTCCTCTGAAAAAGAATAGAAAGTGGTGGAACCGCTGTCATTTCTACAGTGGAGGACACAAAGGAAGCATGTGAAAGATATCTGCCATGGAATTGGACAGGTCTGTCCAAAGAGAGATGTCCACAGAGAAGGTGTCTACATCTCAGCTAGTCTGCTTCTTAGGCACATCCTTAATGTACTCCCCAGAGGTCTATTTGCTAAAATTGTCTGCTTGCTTCCACTGACAAGATCCTGATGTAGATATCTGAACTCGAAACATCTGAAGTTAAGCAAAATGGAACAGAGGCCCAGTTTTTTTTAACTCAGTCAGGCTAGAGAGGGAGCAAGCCTCCCAGCCACAGAGATCTGCCAGGTGCCAGGCACACAACAAAGTAGTACATGAGGCTCAGGGAGAAATTCATTCTGTGGAACTAGAGGACCTACAGCCCTCGGGCTTCAGCAGAGTTTGAGAAGCAGCCAAGAGTCCTGTGTTAAGCTTTTGGAACTAAGTGCTTAAATTCCTCTGAAGTCTAACTTTAGAGCGAGGCATTAAGACACTTTTTTGGACCCAGCTTTCTGACCCTGTATTTTCATAGCCTCTTGGTAGCAATTATAAACCAGCAATTAAATCTAAGAGTAGGATCATTACCGTTAATCATATCGGTAATGAAGTCTGAGTATTTGATTTGGGGAAATGAAATTACACATTTCCTTTTGTTCTGTTGTCCAATCTCCAGTCATTTACACATGGTCCTTGAATGTAGATCTTTCTGTGGTTGCTCCTGCAGACTTGAGTATACAGATTTCTTCTCTAACTTTAACTGGAGTTTTGGATATGTAAGCAATATAGGACTGGAGTTTTGGATATGTAAGCAATATAGGACTGAACCGCACATATTAGTAAAATTTCCGCAGTTCACGGGTATTCATGCCAGCAGATACTCAGTCCTGTTTCCTGTGTAGCTCCTCATAATTTTCTTTTGCAGCTCAAAAAATAATAGTCTAAGAGAGAGGCTACTCCAGAAAGAAAATTTTACTGACAATTCATACGGAATTTATTTTTTTACTGTGTTTATTCTTATCCAATTCAGATCCTACAGAGAGAACTAGAGAGAGTAGCAAAAAATGCTGGTGGCAATAGGGTCAAAGGATAATTTTTTTGAATTAAAAATAAATTTACATGCAAAGAAGAAGAAAAATGTACCCAAAGACAAGAGAGGAAACCTCCCTCAGAACTGTCAATGATTTCAGAAAGCAATAGAACAAGTAGCCATTGGAAAAACATTCTAATTAACAAAGATGAAGAGGGGGAAAAAAATCTCTTCCTAACAATCAAATTGCCAAAGAACTTTCTCTCTTCAACATCTGAACTGAATATGAATAGACAAAAAATAAAAGCATTAAAATATATTTATTTATAGGTTGCTTTTAGACAGTCTTCTGGTGAAGCTAATCTTTCAGCACACGCTGTTATCACTTTATATTTTTTCTGGTTGCTCTCACAGTACATGCTACTGACAACCATTCACTGCCCATGTATCTTTAAGAGACAGAAAGGAAGGATTAATTTTCTTATAATAGCCTGTCTCTTACATAGTTAATGACAGGAAAAACAGGATGTCAGTTTGTGGTGTTGGCTTAGAGAGAAACAGTAATCATGATGTGGGAATATTGTACCAACTGCTTTCCAGCTATGTTCCAGGTCAGAGCTCCAATAAACACAAGTACTTGCAGAAAATGCAAGGTTAGAAAAGCTACATACAGGTTCTGACTTCAACTCTGCCAGATCTAGACAAGAAAGAATAAAGACATGCTGGGAGGATTTGCGAAAGCGCTGGGATACGGAATCACCCCTCTTGATGAAGTTTAGGCACAACCTATGGGTCAGACAAACTGGCTTTCAAACAAGATAAGTCTAACCTAACTCTTGTGACTAGTTTGGAAGTTTGGAACCAGATCCACAGACTGCAACCTAACAAAAAGATTTCCATTAACCCAGTTTGCTTTGGCGCTGTTAATGAAATAACACGGTGCATGGAACAAGAGGTTTCCTTGAGTATCCTTTTCAACATCAGAATGCCAGATTGCAACTAGAAAGAATAAAACTATAGGAGAAAATTACATCTAATATACCAACAAGCAGGGACATGGAAAAAAATCCTTAATCACCTGAAAAAAACCCTCATCTACTGTGTCTCCTACTGATTTGCACGGACAACAGATTGGAACCATCAAATAAAATCCCTAGAAGGGTCCACTATGAAGACCACTTTATTCCTCCTGGCACTAAGGAAAAATTGTCAATACTTTAAAGAGAAAATAGGATACCAAAGAATTCATACTGTTAAATGGGATGCAAAAGTAGCTTCTGATTAGTCATCGCGAAACTATAACTTGCTCTGTAAAATTTACACAGAAGCTAGTGCAAGATCTGTAAGTAGAATGACTACATAATAAGGTACAGTGTGTTCATTCCTTGAAAGAAGAAAGCGAGTAAGGTGCTTAAAAAATAAAAAGCATTAAATGCAGAAGAAAAAGCACTGTTTTAACCTATGGAAATACCTTATTATTGATGATCCCTTTGGTAGTAGTTATTTTGGGTATCCGTTAACACATGATTACAAATATTTATAAGTTTATTCATATCTCACTTTTACAAGATGTACATTCATATCATGTGATTCAACATAATACACTCTGAAACTGGAACTCAACATGTCTGGTGAATTCATGTAGGAGCATGCTGGCATAACCGAAACCTAAAAAAAAAAGCTATTTGTTTGTTTGTTTTTCTCTTCCACATAACAAAGGGGTACAAACTTTTAAGACGAGTTGGTTTTGGAGATTTGTTTTTTTTTGTCATTTTAGCAATCCCTGAAATGTCTGTAAACTCAGACACACTATGTGTACATAACCAAAACAATGCAATGGTACTGCAAATCATACTGGCTGCTCATAGTTTTGCAAAAGCAACAGGTTTAAAAAATATAAAAATAAATGCAAAGCATTGTCAAATTTACAGTCAACATAATTAAAATAATACACATTTAGAAATTTTCAAACAAAAAAAAATAAATAAAACATCCACATACATTAATACAAAGAAACAGAGATATTTGCCTGTCTGATGTAGTTAATACATACCATAAGCCTAGATTCATGAAAGTATTGCCTTTCAATAAATATCTTCAGCTTCAAAATCTGATATTTTCTACATTCTTCAACTGATTTTAGTTAAATATCAATTTTCAATATAAGGTGTATGAACTGCATCAAGTTTCAATTATTTATTGGAAACCAGCAAGTTTCTAGGCTGATTTACTAAAATTAGGCACCAACTTTTAGCCTCAAATCTGTCTAACAGACAAACAAAATTTGAGGGATATCTGGTATCATACCCCTTTTGAAGAATGCCTCAAACACCGGAGCCTATGGCCTTCCGCTGCCCTGGATAGAAAGGCCAACTAAAAAAAATAACCAATATAATATTAGCCACTGGGTTACCTTAACAGGTACCATGTTGCACCTTTTAAAGATGTGGCTTAGAGATGCAATTTTACAAAAAGCATGAATCGTAAAGCAGAAAGCTCTATTCTCTTAGGGAGAGGAGATCACACTCTGTAGCACACAGCATTTCTTTTTCGTTTGTTTCCAAGCAATATCAGGTCTTCTCCAGCCCTACCACATCTTATTGTAGAGATTTTCAAGTGGCCAAATGAGAAAGCTCTTGCCATGTTAGCCACAGCTGTTTGGAAACCTTTTAGCCAAGGGAATTCTGTCACATCAGGGAAAGAAAACAATATAATGGGGTCAGTAGGCTGCTTACAGATGAGGAGTGGGACACTTAGACCATCCTTTTTAACCAGAAACACAACAAATTTCCAACCATATTGGTTGTGTGCACTTTATAGAGTTGAGTATAATTAGTAATTACAAGGACATCACCTGGATCATTAGATATTAGATATTACAAAAATAAACACATTTCTAAGAAAGATGTGTAATCTATTTTTCCTATACTTTGAAAATTTTCCTCAAACTGAAGGGGGAAAAAGCCTGCCACCTCCAAAGTAATCCTGTCTCCAAAAACTAAAATTATCTCTTTAAAAAAAGAAACAATTTATTTTGCCTCGCACATTTAAAAGAGCAGAAAACATGCATATTTTTCATCACCAAAAAAAAAAATATTCATAACCTGGGGTTGCCTTAGTGATCTGGATTTCCGTAGGACTCCATGTCTATTGTCTTTGAGTCAACAGTCCCAATGTGTCAATGTTATGTCAATTCAAAATCATGTCTTCTTATTATTTTATAGGCAAACATAGGACTAAAAGATATAGCAGATAAAGCATGCAAAGAATTGGCACACTTGGTATGTGTGAAAAATTTATAGTAGGGGAAGTCGGAAATCAAGGTTTTCTAGCAATTTGTGCATGCTGCTGGGAACTCAAAATTTTGGTTCTCACCTTAGCAGTGCCGCAGCTCAGCTCCACTGAGTCCCAAACCAAAACCCCGCTGACGTGCGGGGTCCAAGGAATGGGCAGTAACTTCGTGTTCTGTGGAAATAACTCACAGACACATTCTGCCACTCTGAATCATGTTCAATGTTCCCATTAAGATTTTCACTGAAGTCAGGTACAGAGTTAAATTTCTTGGAGCAGGGCCTCTGCTACTTACAGGTTGGAAAGGTGTCCAGCACCACAAAGTTCGTGTCAGATTGTGATCTGGGGGGTGCTGTTACATTACAAAACCAGAAGTAATAATACTCAGCGCTGACAACAGGTGATGGAACCTGGCCCTTGACTTATCTGCCTTAATTTCTACAAAAACGGGGATAATAATTCTTACTTACTTCTTAATAGGTGAGGATTAAATAATAAACATTTATACAGTGCTTTGAAAATAAACATTATATAAGTGCTAAGTATTATGATATTAACCAAAATGTCACTACATCTATATGACCCTACTAAGCAAAAAAAGTTCCAGTATAATTTTTTTCACACATTTCCAAGTCAATAAAAATGAACCATGGAGTCAGTTTTCTGTTTTGATACAAATGAATGAAGTACTTAAGATTATTTGACAGTTCCAAAAAAATCAGAAACTATTTTTTCCATTATAAAGGGGCCCATGTAATGCATAAAGCCTTTTTTTTTATAGAATTGTTTATAAACAGCATTATTCATTTGGCATTAATTCAAGTTATTTTTCAGATACCAGACCAAGCTTTTGAGGAAGATTCTTTAGCAATCCACATACACTCAATGTAGGCCTCCTCCAAGGGAATTCTGCCCAGCAGCCGTTGTTCTGATGATCTTGAAAATCTCACATTTCTCAAATGAAAGATTAGGCAAAGATCAGGCTGAATGAAGGTGGACAATAAATGAGGCTTGGCATGCCTGAGAATCTGAAACAATTACAATACTATTAAACTTTAATAAGCACTTCAGAACCTTGACTATCTTATTGTCAACATCCTCAAGAAAAATAAAGAGACGAAAAAAAAAAAAAAAGACTACATGTTAACAGAGATGGAGTAGACACTTTGGTCCAGATTCTGAATTTGTATGGATCACCAGAGCTCTACATGGTGAATGGAGCCACAGTGACTTACACTTAGTGACAAGTACAGTCCAGTACATGGTAGCCCAGGTAGGACTCCTCATTTCTTTCCAACGATATAAGGATGGCAAGAAGAGGAGGACACCTGTATGAATCATCCAAAACAAGGCAAGGCTTTTATACCACCACTGATGCAGTTGGCCCATTTGAGAAATAAGCAAAGCAGAACCGGTTTTGGCTACAGCCTTTGAGCAGTGCGCTTTTCATTTCTTTTCATGCTAAATGAAATGCAAGAGCAGCATGAAGCACCTTAGATTCACAGCAACACTCTGCCCCTTTCCCCAGGCTGATCTATGGCACCTCCTTCAAAACAAGCTAAGCTGATAAATCTTGCCACCTCCTTCCCTTCTGCGGTAGAGGGCAAGACTGTCCTTGAGACATCCATTGAAAGCAATCAGAAGAAACTGTAAGAATTTTTCATTCTGGAAAGATGTAAGCTATGCTACCAGCCTTGTTTCATGTTAGGAGGGAACTGTATTCATGTTACAGCTATTTTTTTGAACATAAGACATAAGTTGTGTGTAGCGAAATTTGTGAGAGAAATCTACAAGCATTTTTGCTGTGTCGGTACCTAGTAAACCAGAAAAAGTGGAAAAGTTATTCCTTCCAACATGAGGTGGATGCATGCTGTATGTGCATCCTGTAACACTGTTAAGTTTGGTAATACTTCACAGCGTCACTTTGAAAACGTCTGAGAAGATTCAGATCCCACACCTACAGCTTCAGCTGAGCTCGTTCTAGGGAATTGTTCAAGGGTGAAAATAACTCCTGTAAGAAAGTCCAGCACAGGACTGAAAAGATCACATAAGCCTCTCTTAAAGGCTCAAAAGAGGACTTGAAAGGGTAATAATTAGATCACGGGTACAGATAACAAGCAGTCCTCACTCAATCAAAAGCTCTGTGCCTTCGGTCTTCAGCACTGTGTATCAAATTCTCCTTCGATGGCTGTGGGTATCCAGTACAACAGGTTACTTGTTATAGCCTAAAGCATCTCTGTAGTAATGTTTATTATTTTTCAGATCTGCATGTTAGGAGTGCTGGAATCATTTCAAATATTTCTTATTTTAGCCAGAAATTCATACATCATCATGAATAACATTTTACTTTCTAGGTAATGTTTTGTTTCCATAAGAAATTGTTAATTGCCTGAGATGTTTGTCTGTATTTCTCAGCAAGAAGGAACGCTACTTTAACATTTTAGCCTTGCTTTAAAAAGGTACCAGGCTTTCACAGAGAGGTAGAAAAGGCAGGTAACATTTATCAGCTCTAGCAAATCCAAAACGTAACTACTTCTCATGTAATAAATAGAAGGGAAATGGCACAACTATGACATTCCAGAAATTTTGCTTGCTAGAAAATATCAAAACTTGAAGGAGAAACAAAAAAAAAAAAAAAAAACAAAACAAAAAGAAGACAAGTGTCTAAAATTTATCTACAGCATGAAGTTTTGTCCTACGGTAATATTTGGATTTGATAAATATCAGCAAAAGCCAAAACTAGTAATGGATTGCTAAATGAGACATAAAAAGCAGACTTAATAACAGTACTATTGAGAGGATAACCTTTCAGCAACAAGGGCCTTGGTAACAAAGGCAACAAATAACTATCTTGTTAGACGTAGACAAGACCAGTATTTGTACTTTCCTCTCCTCCCCACCAAAAAAACAATTAAAAAAAAAAAAGATATAATAAACTAATTAGAAGTCAATAGTATAAACAGTAAAAATGGGAGTGTCAGTAAACCCAGACACTTTGGTAATATAATTTAAAGGATTTCCCTACTCCCCATCCTTTCTGGATTTATACTAGTTATTTTGCTTAAGCATTAGCTTAAGACATGGTATTAAATCACAGGCAAAAATTAAAATGGCCAAATAGTGAACTTGTCCACCTCTACAAAACACTTCTGTGGGTTAATTTTGATTTTTTCATTACTTAAAAAGATTGTGAAAGTGTCATACAGACTTTTCAGCTTACTTCTCAGAAATATGGCACATTAACTTGACTAGAAATATGGCATCTACCTTTTCCCATATGTGATACGTACAACTTGATCCATTCATAGAAGACTCGGACTGTCATTTTGGCAAGAAGCTGCAATGCACCAGTCTGAGCATAAAGGACTTAAGTTATGGTTCTTGCAGAATTGGTTATTAACAGAATAAGTACGGCTATTTTTTTTTAATCTATAATATTTACAGTATTGCACTTTACTGCACTTAATTGCATTTCACTAAAATTAATGCTGCATCAGTATTATGCCTTAAAACCATATGTCCATCTTTGTTGTACAAATTTCTTTCTACATCCTGTAAAACAGCAAGATTTTGATTCAAAGATCCAGACATTTGGAAAAAAAAAATATTAGAAAAATTGACCTGTTTCTATGGCACAATGCATCTCAATGAGTTCAGGTGATTCTGGCAAAACAGGTGCATTTCTTATTGTTCCCATCTTTCAAGTTGTCACTAATGATTAGTAAATTCTAGTCGCTCTTTTTCTCCTTTCAAAGGACATAGCCATTTGAGACGCACATTTTTTTGTTATTGCTGCTTTTTTTTTTTTTTTTAGGAAAGAAAAGGGAAAAGAAAAAAAAACTGCCTTGCCTCAGATCTGAAATTCCACATTTAAATTCAAACCAGTTCTGCAGCAGCAGCTCCTCAGTGATGGAAGAGATTCATGGCAGTGAAATAATACTGTTGGCAACAAAGAAATGTCATCTTTAATGGAGACCAGCCCCAACGATTTATTATTTATTATTATTACTATTTGTTTTGTTTAGTTTCGTTCTAATATATTTCTGATCTTCAAAACGTGTTTAGTTAGACACATGCACAAGGTAGCAAAACTGACAGCAGCAGATGACGTTATGCTGGAGCGATCACTTTTGCCAGGGTCAAAAATCCAAAGCGTCCCCAATGTTCACAGATTAACATAATTTAGAGATCGTTTCCTTTTCTTTTTTTTAGGGTTTTTTTTTTTGTTTTTTTTTTTTCCTTGCTTTTCGTGTTGGGTTGGGTGGTGGTTTGGGTTTGTTTGGTTGCGGTTTTGTTTTTGTTTTGTTTTTGTTTTTTCAAACTCTCCTCCTTTTTCTCTCCTCCCACCTACTTTTATCCTCCGCGGAGTCTCTGACTCGTGGGGTGCCCGTGTACGTGGGAGCCGGGCCGAGTCCCCCCACCGCGCCGCGCGGCGCCAACGGCCACCAACGGCCGCCCAACGGCCTCCCCTCTTCGCCCGGCGAGTCTCTGGGGGGCGAGAGGAGCAGGACAGCGGGCGGGGGGCGGCTGCCGCTGGGCGCTCGCAGACCTTGGGAGAGGGGAAAGAAGTAAAAAAAAGAAAAAAAAAAAAAATAACGGGGGAGAAGGCGGCAGGGAAGAAGGGGAGAAGGCCGCCGAGGAGGAGGAGGAGAGGGAGGGGGGCAGAGCGGCCGTCCATGCGGGTCACACACACTCTCGGCCGCGGGGCACCCGAAGCGGGGCGGGATGGGGT
>JAOXJM010000001.1:138412971-138425285 GCA_026413425.1 Tringa solitaria
AGAGGGGGTTGGGGGGGGGGAGTGTTATAGAGAGGTGCTTATGATAGGGATTATTGTAGGTGCGACTGGGAGAGGCGGGAAGCCCGGGAACAGTAGCTCTAGGTAGAAGCGAGTGAGGGGCGCGACCAGCTTACACGACAGCAGCCCCCTGGGCTTTTAAGCCCCTCGCCCAAATCAGGCTCTGAGGGGTCGGTGGTGAGAACCCCCCGGGGGGGGGGGGGGGGTTGGGCGAGACGAGGGATGCCCGCAAGGTGGTAGGAGAAGCAGCCTGCCCTCTCCTCCTTCCCCTGCCCTCCCTTCCCTCCCCTCCTTGGGGAAGGGGCTACTGGCTTTCTGCCTTGGGAGCATCAGTGGGAAAAGGCTCCTAATTCCCTGCTGTGCTCTCCGGCCCCCTCGGTGGGGTAGGCCCCCGGGAAGCAGTGCTGGGGGGGGGGGTGTGTGCAGCCAGGCGTGTTCCCTGGGGTACCAGCCCCACATCAAGGCTGCTGTACCCCCCCCATAAACCTCCTCAAGTTTCTATGGAGCGAAATGACCTCAGCAAACCCGTCGGCGGGGGGAATGTTTACCCGGAGGAGACACCCTCAGCTTCGCCTGGTCTCCCTTGCCCTTCACTGCAACGCAGCCCCATACCTAGCACTGAGAAGGAGGAGTGGAAGCAGTCAGAAAGCCACGGCAGAGGAAAACCAGTGGGATAAGTGACACGGCAAACTTCATTGAATATTCCCAGCCCTTGAATTGCGCACTGAAACCTCTCTCAGATACATACATCCCACTCCCTATTTCCCTAGTGTTTCGTTACTCCCGGAACATCCTGTCCTTGTGGTTTTCCCTTACACTGTGCCCATGCTATTCACCCTCGGCGTCACTTAGTGCCTGTGGATGGGACAGGACACAGCCCTGGGGAGCACCTACCACGGCACAGCGTGTCACGACACTTATGCTGACAGGGGCTTGCGTTGCGCCTCTCTAAATGGGATTTGAAAGAGCGAGGTTTATTTTTTCCAATGACAGAGGCAACGTGGGGATTGCAAGCCTGTTTCTTAACATGACCCCATTCTAAGTGAACTAAATTCTCTGACTCACCAGAGCGTATTGCACAGAGCCAGGCTGAGGCAACAAAGAGATCTTCCAAGCTAATTACCCGCAAGCGCGCAGGCTTTCTGTAGATGAATTGGATTTAGAAATGCTTGAAGACTAGACTTGACTAGGCTTAGAAACACAGGGAAAACTGAAACTCTTCCGTGTGTTTTACTGCCGTCTCAAAGGTTCCCCGCGCTTGCCATGTGAAATCTCCAACTTTTGAAACCACGGATTTATGCTGCTGCTGCTGGTGCTGGGAGGAGAGCGAGGGCGCAGGCAGAGGCTCAGGGCTGCAGGTTACACACCGTCTTTGCCGGGCTTAGGGGAGCCCTCACCCTCAGACCCTGCATGATGCAGAGGGACCTGGGACCCTGCTGGCCTCTAAGGAGCCCCCTGGGACACCTGGGAAGTCACGAGGCCACCCTCCAGCACCAGTGGGGCTGCTGCCCCAGTGAGAAGGGTGATGCTTGTGGGGCTGCTGGCACCAGAAGCAGCCAAGTGGAATATTTTCCTTCCTCTCCTCAAACTGGAGGGGCTTTGGGGCTTCTCATCCCAGCCGATACTCTTTTTTTTTTTTTTTTTCTCGGTTGCGCCTTCCCCTCACCTCTGTGGCAAGAAGTGCCCCACCAGTGGTTTGCCCAGGGTTCACTCAGGAGGGCTCAGCTGCTCGGCAGTAAGGACATGGCCTTCAGAAATAGTTGGGTCTCCTGATATCAGCCCCAAGGAAATGGAGGCCCAGGGCTGACATCTGCAGGTCCCTCTGCTGCACTGGGTCCTCATTTAATGCTGAGCGAGGAAAAGCTGTGGGAAGGAAAAGGTTTAATGGCATAGTAAGGCTGCTCCTTTTGGGGCAGGAGGCAGGAGTCACTGTCAAAGAGTGTTTATTCATTTATTTTTCCTTAAAGAGGGGAATTCTGTCCTCGATGTTGCTGAATAAGCAGGATTTAGGCTGCTGCATGCCCAAATCACGTCGGGCGCTGCCGTTTACACCCCTCGCTGCATGTCCACGTGCACAAATATTCACCCATTGATGAGGCTGTGGAGGTTTCTGGTTTTGTTTAAAAATTGGCCGCCTGCAGCCTCCCCTTAGCTCCTCTGGGTACGCGTGAGCAGCTGTGGAGAGCTGCAAGGCTAGCCAACAGACCTTGTAGCCCCCACAGATGTCAATTAGTTTCTCTCGGGCTTCCTTTGGATACACTGGGGTCTTGAGACCTCCATGTGCTGACTTATTTGTTAAGCATGAGTTATTCACTAACTCCGTGTTATTAATTAGAAGATTATCAGCTCTCGGTGGTTCGCCTGCCTGCCTGCTGCAGGGACGTTCCAAGGAAACCTTCGTACGGACCACGCTCAAGGAGAGCGTCAATTGATTGCTATGGTGGGACACTCCTGCTTTCTGCATTAAAGAGCAACTGGAGGGATATGAAAGGCTTTGGAGACCCTGAGTGCCTTTCCAGGCTCGGGTAGCCCAGAGAGCAGCTTGCCGCAGCTGCATCGCCGCGGGTTGGTGAGGGCTGGCCGGCTGCTCGTGGAGGCAAGCCCAGGGACGGGGGCCAAAGGTCTCAGGAAAACGTGCAAAAAGCCCGTCGTGGGCTGTAGGGGGAAAAAAAAGGACCCTGCATAAATCCTTTTGGCAACTAGAAAAAGACAAGGAGCCGGGTGCTAAAAGTGCAAGGAGGAAGGGAACAGTTAAGTACATCGCCTCTAGACACCGCAGCTTTTTAAACTAGTTAAACTGACTGTGCTCCTCTGGGAATCCATTTTAGAGGAGGCAAAATTGAGTGCATCTTTAATTTGCCTAATTTTCTTCATCCTATATATTTTTGGATCCTCCCTGCGCTAATGAATCCTTGCTGCGTTCATGGGGAGTGAAACTTGTTAGTATTAGCAGAGGTCATCACGGCCTTTCTCCGAGCCATCACTGTCCTTCCCGTGACTCTATCAAGAATTTGTGAGGGTCGCGCCAGAGAAGGAGAAGGGTCAGCTCAACCTGCCTGGAGTTTAACTGCTTGCCTTTGAAAGGAGACACACTTTGATCTAAGGCATGGCATCAAGTGCAATATGTAATTATATATATATATATATATATATATATATATGCTCTTTTACAGAAAAAAAAATATCAGGTGGCCAGCTCTGCAGTAACTTGAAAGTCACGCTGCAGATAAAAACCTCCAGTGAAAGCCAGGAGGAGAAGAGCTTGGGTGCAAAAGAGGGTTTGGTGATTACGCTGCTGAAGTCCTGCAAATATCTGGGGTTTGTGACCTGACAGAGACTTCTGGCTTTGCTATGGATTCCCATGTGCTGTTAAGTCACTTTTTAATCTTTCTCTGCCTCAGTTTCCCACCTGCAAGATCACAGTTACAGGAGAACAATTTGCCTTCTCTTAATTTGTCTGCCTTATCTATGCAGTCTATAAAGTTTAGGGCATTGCTTCTATTTTTGTTGTGTCTATTTCTTGGCAGGTTCATGTTCTTTGGGACCCTTAGGCATTTTCCATAACACAGATAATACGTTTAACAGGTTCTCTCTCTCTTTTCTTTTTTTTTCTGCCTTTGGCCACAGAGCTCATCCCATCTTGTTCTTATGAGCCAAATGCAGGAAAGTATCTTCACAGCATCTCTGTGGGGTCTCTGCCCTTCACTGAACAAGGTCTTACCAGATTACAAGGAAATAATAATTAATAATCGCTGCTGTCTTCCAGACTGACCCATTTCATCTGTTCTGCTTCCCAGAGTAGTCCAGACCACCAGTGATCCAAAAATAACTGCACTTCTTAAGACTAAAATGCTGAAGAGCAGAGAAGATGCACAAATGCTTAACTGAGGTGGCCAGGAAAAGCAAAGTCCAGGCCTTAAAAGCGACCAGTTATTTATGTGTCTCCCTTCCCTCTCTAATTTGAGATAAAGTGTCCAGATTTAAAACCATAGGATGTGTTGTCAGTTCCCGTTGTCTTCAAGTCTTCGAAATTGTTAAGTACCGTGCTCTTCAAAATGTCGTGTCCTACATTTCTCCTAAATCACCAAAAGGTGAGGCACCTCAAATTAGAGAGTGCATTTGAGAGGGTAGATTTAAGTAATTACAAATTGAGGGATTTCTTTTTTTTTTTTTTTTTTTTTGCATTTCAGCAAAAGAGGTGTATGATCAGATTAACTGTGGCAGACCTAGCTGGAACAGTTTAAGAAGTTACCATCACCAGCTGTTGATTGCTGTTCCTCTGCTGGAGGTTACCTCCTTCTCCCACCCGCAGAAACACGGTGGCCAGCACATTAGCTCAGAGTTGTTCTCACTTTGTGTACCTACACGACATGAGGCACAGGAGCTACGTTCATCGTTTGGACAGTCAAATGCACACGCAAACGTTTGGGACTGACTAAATCCTACTTTTTATGAACACAGGAGTGAAATGCATTGGGGTGTTCTGAATAATTTTCCTTATTTAAATTTTGATGTAATAGCTCATTTGATTGTTTTTCCAGAAGCACACAGATGCAATTAATTTTAAAAATAACTTACTAGTAACAACCGCTAAACACGGCTGTGGTTTTTTTCCCTTACTTTCTAAGATTTTTCAAACTACTTTTTTTTTTTCCTCTGCGTTGTTTTATTTTCCCACGGCAAATATTGAGGCTCTGTGGACAGACTTCATGCTGTTTGAGGGAGGAGATATAAAAATGATACTGTCCTTCAGAGAATTATAATGTGAACAAGAGAAAAGAAAACTCCCTTTGTGGTCTATTTGTGCATTACCAGGCAATCTTCCTATGCCTCAAGATCCTTCATATCCAGATACATCATCCTTATATAATAGATAGATTAAATGAAATGTCAAATGTAAATTGTGCATACTTCAAATTTCTATTACTTCTAAAGTGATTTTAAAATAAAACAGGCCCATTGGGAGAAAAATTGTATGAGCATATTTGGTAATCCTAAATTGCAGTTTAAGAAAGATTTTTGGCAGGGGTGGTTGAACAGACATTTTTTAACATTGCTTTGTTTTTGTTTTTCTATTAAACGATCGATCAGTAACAAGGCTCAACAGTAACCCCTTTTTTTCCATATCCAAGTTAGATGCGTGATGCAAGCCAGGTGACTTCATGTGGTTCTCCTGCTTGCCAAGTTGAATGGAAGGTGTCAGATTTAGGTCTGCTATTGGAAGCCATTTTCAATGTAAAGAATGATGAAGTCATGACTTTCCAAAACAATTATGAAAAATTCTGAGATTTGTTTGCCAAGCAAAACTATTTATAGAATATTAGCAATGCTTTCTGAGTTTGTTAAAATTGCAGTTTCACAAATAATAGGTAATACAGATTTCTTAAACTATACTTATTCTTTGTATTAAACAAAGTGTATTGTGCAGGGGAAAATAATGAACATTCACTAGGAATTACATGACATATACAGCTGTAAATGCATATGGGTCAGTTGCAGAGCTGACCCCATTTAGAGCTGGACTACATGACCTATGAGCTACTTTTCTACCTGAATTATCCTATGATCCTAAAAATCACAGCTCACAATTAACCATGCTTCTGATGCACGTGCAGGCCATAAATCTGCGATGTAAAATTTGAAAGCTTTCGGTGTCCACACTGCCCCCAGACCAGAGCAGCAGAGTACACTTCATCCCTGAGTGAGATGCTTATGGTGGAACTGCCCTACATTTGTCAGTGAGAAATGAATTCATATGCGTCACCACGCTCAAAATACATAGTAATTGCCTGTCTTCTTCACTAGATGTTTTCAAACGCCTGACCTTGGGAATTTAATTTTCAGGTGGGTTCACATGCCAGTCTCCCCATTTATGTTAGGAGTCCAAACTCAGAGCCTGGACGGACATTCATGCTGCTGCGTGTACCACCACACTTACACTTTTCGTTTGTGAGGATTTTCTCACTGCCTCACTCAGGGGTAGGAGCAGGTCCCTCAAAGGGTCTATTCAAAGTATCTAATTTAGGGTCTTTTACTGAATCTTCCCATAACAGGGAATACCTTCATGCAGTACTTTAATTAGAGATCTACTATATCCCATATAAACAGGTCCTCTCTATCCCATCCAGTCATAATTCCTCTCCCCTTCTCCTCCCTGCTCTCAAAGAAGAGGATGCTGCAGCCACCCCACCCTCGGCAGAGCCATGTGTGTCCACACCAACCTTTTGGCTTAGACCAGGAGTGTGCTCACCACATAAATCTGATGGCTATTAGGCACCAGTGGAAGCTGTGCACCAAGGGCTGACTTGGTGCACGCCAATCGGTAGTGGGATTTCATTCCCCGGGACCTGCCTAGATACAGATGAAAGTAAAAACCCCAAAATGTAGATGACATGGGTGTTGGATTCCCAGCATCACTTTCCTCTAGTGATCAGCTCCTGCTGGGATGGGCTACTCGCTAATGTAGACATAGCCAGGATATATTCCCCTGTTGTGCTAGTACAGCTACCTCTGTTGTGTCCCTGGCAGCAGACAGAGATGAGTTTTCTCCCCAGAGTTTCTGCATGAAGTACTGAATGCTGGATCTGTTACCCCTCAGAAAACTGTAGGAATGTCTTTGTTCAGATATTGTGCTCTCTACAACTGTACTTGCCATGCCTTTCAGTGAATCCAATGAGCAATGATGTGTTGTGGTAAAGGCAACGGAAGAAATCCAGTAGTAGTACATAATATAATACTTAACTAGTTCTCTGCTATATGAAGGTTCCAGGGAGATGTCAGTACTTAAAGGGGGCTTATAAGAAAGATGGGGATAGACTTTTTTACAAGGGCCTGTTTCTATAGGACAAGGGGTAATGCTTTTAAACTAAAGAAGGTAGATTTAGACTAGATAGAAGTAAGAAATTTTTTACAATGATGGTGGTGAAACACTGGAACAGGCTGCCCCATCCTTGGAAACATTCCAAGTCAGGTTGGATGGAGCTCTGAGGAACCTGATCTAGTTAAAGATGTCCCTGCTCATTGCAGGGGGGTTGGACGAGATGACCTTTAGAAGTCCATTCCAACCCAAACTATTCTATGATTCTGTGAAGTACACAGATGATGCCAGTCAGGAGCAAAGTTTCTTTACCCCAAAGCAAGGTGCAGTGTAATTTTGAACTCCTTAAAAGTGAGAAACTAAAGCTTGTAGAGCAATATCAGACATGGGAACCACTGGTAGATAAGCAATTTAACAACAATAAACTAATTATACATACCCTTTTACAATGTAACATTCACACAAAAGAGGTAGTTGCACTAATAATTGCTTTCTTTTATAGTATCAAGGTGGTGGGTTTGTGGAGAAGAGTAAATAAAAGATATTGCAAGCAGATCTTCTAGGCCAAACACAATCAGAGCTCTTCCACTGATGCCAAATACTTGCTATATTCAGGTCTCCTTTTGTGCAGAGACAAGAAGAAACCATCAAGCAGCCAAGAGACATGCAGCCTTACTGAAAACATGTGAAAATAAGCCAATAGATTTTCCAGACTTATTACTGATAGAGCTGCAAACGGACACCCAAAAGCCTTCAGTAGTCAGAGCAGGTGCAAAGAAAGCAGATGGACTGGAGTAGATTCACCAAGTGTCAGAACACTGCTCCCAGCACAATCGAGCAGGGATTTCTTTGAGAGTGGTGCAAAGCTCCAGAGCTCCACTAAGAAGATCAAAGAAGGAATAGATCTCCAGAGAACTGTAAAAATCCCTCATGGGGACCACCAAGGTCTGCTACAGTTACCACCATCCTGAATGTGTAGAAATCTGTAACAGAAATATTATAATCAGTCTGAATAGAGAATGAATGGAGATGATTGAGCGTGGGAGCACCAGATGAAAGAAAAGGTAGAAGGGATATATGGTTTTGGCACCCAGACTAGCAGGTCATTGTAGTCATGCCAGATCTGTGTGCAGCTTCTCAGTTCTAGAAAACAAGGGAGAGCAGAACAAAAAGGGGAAGCAGAATGGGATTGGAGCCTGAAAGCACCCAGAAAAAAGAGGCAAAGAAGAGAGAATAAATCTTAATGATGCCAGAGGGGAGATACAAAGGCAGAAGAGAGAGAAGAGTATAATTTTTGACAACTAAAAGTGGGTACATAGGAAAACAGAACATGACCACCAGTCTAAAGCCCTAGGAGACATAAAGAGGAGTCTCCAGGCTGAGCCCCTCATCCTGCCTGTCAGGGAACTGGGAGTCTGGGAATACTGGCTGGCTGTGTTGACCCAATACTTGGGGCTTAGGAGTGTGCAGATGTGAGAGAATGAGCCAGACAGACCACTTCTGCCGGAAAATAAAAAAAAATAAAACCACCTTCCCTTCCTATAAGGTTTCACCTTGAGCTCTGCTACATTATTGCTGCAAGGCTGCAACAGTATACTACCTTAATTAATGGAGAAGGGAACAAATAGACTAAAATTTGGCATATGGGTTTTAAAGGGAAATTTATTCAGGTTCCAGCATCCCACAGAAAGTATGGCCTTGAGTATGGAAGCAAACAACTGTGGTGAAAGCCAAACCCAAATCAGGCCTTTCTTCATCCCTAGCAGCAATATACTGCAAAATTAAAAGGCTGATTAATGAAGATGACATTGCAATAGGCAGCCCTTGGTATATCAGAGGGTCAGTTGAGATACAGGTGTTGATAGCTTAAATGCACACTGACACAGAGCGTGCTAAAGTGATAGTGGAAAGGAGGGTTTATAAATGATGAAACCAAACCGCTTCAACAGAGCTGCTCTTAACCAGAGTGGAAAATGCAGAACCGTACCTGGCTAGTGAAGCACTGGTGTTAAAGGCGACAGGAACCAGAAGAGACTCAGCTCAAAAGCTGAGGAGACTTCAGAGCATCACTGTGAGTTTAGGGAACCCGAGTCTCCGGGTCCAGGAGTGAGCATTGGCTCCTCAGGGACCCTCAGATGCTGGTGCTCAGATTTGGAAGCTTTTCCTGCACAATTGGCTTCTGACAGGGACAAAGAAGGCTATGGAGCAGAGGTGTTTCTGGTTCCCACTGCTCTCCTCAGCTCCAAAGAGCCTTCTTTTTAATGCAGTTTTCCTTGCTTATCCATTTTCCTCATGTTTAACCTTTACAGAGATTTGTTTTAGCTATTGGGAGAAGGGAAGTAAGCTCAAGCAGGTGCACGGGGCTTAACTACAGCTTCAATACACTTCGTTACATGTGGATATGTTAACAAATAGGAAAACAGAAAGACACTGCAAAAAATGCAGGGAGTAAATGTTTTAATGTTAGGCCATAGGTCCTCAATAATTATCTTTTGCAGTCTGGAAGCAGTCTGTAGATGAGAGTATTGGACTACTGACCTTCACAGTGAAACATGTGAAACCCAGGAATGTAATAAGAACATTTATTTTTAATGATTGACTGTAATTCTGAACTTGTATCTCATCAGTATGCGATTCTTAATTTAAAAATAAAGAAAAAAGGTATTTAAAATATCTATAAAGCTTGCCCGCAATGTGATTCTGAAACATTTCATTGAGATATTCTCAGATGGCTGATGTAAATAAACTGGTTGAAAAGTGACTGGTGGTGATTCAAAAGCGTGACTAAGACAAGAAGTATTATTAGTATTATTATTATCATCATTAGTGTATTCATTTATATCTCTTCTGTTCTTCTGACAGAACTCATCTTCATCAGGGTCCCCTTTTTTTCCACAAATTTCCTCTTAGTTGGTCTAATATCACCCACTGCCTCTTGTCACGCTGGAGCATTTCCCCATGCTGAATGTGTTTTACAAAGCTTTCAGTGTTCCATGCATTTCCAACTGCTCATATGGGAGAAATAAAAGCCCAAGCCATTCAAACAACAGCAAAAACCATGGAGTTAAATTTAGGTAAGAGGTGTGACAAATAAACAAGTAAAACTCCTCTTTTGAGTTCCCAGGAAAAAGATGTAATGAAGTTCCACAGGAATAAACAGAACTACTCCACACACAGAATCCTTTAGCAGGTCACAACCTGATCCCAAAAGGGTTAGAGTAACCCCTGGTTATTCCGGGCATGTGCCACCCAGTCATGACAATGGTGAGTTCAGGAATTCTGTAGCCATTTTTTAAAAAAATAGCGTGGACTCCTCCTCCCAGCACACAGTTGATTGGTAACACCCAGTGGTGGCAGCGGGGGCTGGGTGCATGGACAGCACACACAGTTTCGCCACAATATTAATCCAGGACATTGTCCTCAATCTCCAGATGTTCCCTGAACACTCAGTTTGGGCACACAGTGCATTCCTTACTCACTGCTCTTTGCAACCCGTTACCTGAATTCAGCATGCCTGCCCAGGTGTGTTGATCCAGGTACCCCTATTCACACAGGATGCACATTTATCAGCTATCTCCAATGTGTAAAATATAAACTGTAAAAGTCTCCCACTAAAAAAAAAAAAAAGGTCCAAGGAACGCTGTGTCACTTAATGAAACAAGAAAGAGGAAATTATTACAGAAAATATCAGACTTGCCTGTTTATTTTGCCTGAACTGGATGAAGCATAAAGACTAAACTGAGAATGCAGCTGATAAAAAGTGATTTTAAATTAAATGCATAAATGGATCACATTTTAAAATATAACGTTGAAGGTATTGGGTAATGAGAAGTAGAACTGCATTCACATCACTTAAATCTACTTACCTGGAAGTTAGGTGTCCAGTTAAAGCTAGTGGTGTGATCTTCCTCTCCTATACTGCACAAGGAGGCTCTCACCCCTGTGGGGGAATTTGCCCTGTTCCATTTATATCACCCTTCTCAGGCAATGCTGCATGCTCCAGAGGGACAGCACACTTTCACTTTCTGAAGGTCCTTCTACGTTGACTCCAGAAGAATCCCAAGCTTCTCTCTCAGAGTCATGCTTAACTCTAAAGTAGGATACTATGAATCTTACCTTTCTATGCAATACCATGGTCTCAAAAGTTATTGCCTGCCATCTTCATAATTTATTAGCAGTAGCTATAACACAATTTTATTCTGGTAACCATGTGCATGTCTGTGGCTCATGCTCTACCGACAATAACATCCCACAGTTTGAAACCAAACCCTTCGGTTTTTATAGTAAATGTAAATGTACTTATTGCCTTCTAATGAGACGAATAAAACCCACTCATGTATGTATCAGTCTCTATACCCCTAATTGTTTCTGCATGCGCATCTGTATATAAACGTGTAAAAAAAAATATTGTGTTTGTGTACCTTTACATTTAAGTGTCTCTGAATGTGAATAACACAAAGACAGCTTGCACAGTATGAGTTAATATCTTATAATTTAGGATATCAAAAATGGTGGGTAATTTATCTTGTGTTTTTAAGTAACAGCTGTTTCACGATCTATGTGTCTTTATCTGCCAACTGCCTTGTACGGTCAGGTATCACTGAAAGAATATCAGCTTTACTTATGCCTTCTTTTTCTACAGCGATGGTTTACAATAAGGAAAATATGAAGGTGCATGGCTCATTTAATCAGCGATTTTGCAAGTGTTTTACTTGTGTCAACAAAGAACAAATTGTTTTTAGTGTCTGGTATCTAGAATGCAGTATGCAGCATAAATTATTCAAATCAAAGCAACATAAATCTTTGTACAGCAAAGGTGAAGCCGCAGAATTCATTGCTGTGTGTTAACAGCTTCGGATAGGACAATGACCTCTAATCAAAACTCCTCAATACAGTCCTTACGCTTAAGATGCCAACTTGCCACTAAGGACCTGATTATCTATAAATTTATGGCAACCTGCAATAACTGGTGTTTGCCTCCTGATAATGTTTTCTGACACATATCAGGAGATTCAGCTGATCTGTGTTAGAGATTATTGTACAGAATCTGCAGTTTATACAGGCAATGAGTAGACAGAAGGTCCATTTGAGACCTTTAGCTATAGAGAAGCACATAAGGAAAACTGTTTCCATAGAAACATGCCCCACAGCTGTAGTTAGTATAGGAAAAATAGTTTTATGATTATTTCAATGAAGTTCTACCTTTTGTTTTCAATGCAAGATGTATGCAATAGGTTGTTTCATAGCATGGTCTCAGTGTAGCTAAGGTCTTACATGTGAAATTCACCCCAAAGTGAAGGACCCCACGTTTCTCTTATGTGTTCCTAAGAGTTTTATTAGATTGTGTGCACAGTGTCCACTGTAGAATGATTTACATAAAACAGTATTGCTTTTCAGTGTTTATTCTCTGTACAATAAATGTTTACTTTTGCATTAACTCACAAAATTGTACATAAATTTCTCAGAAATTCTAGATAAA
>JAOXJM010000001.1:138425385-138438867 GCA_026413425.1 Tringa solitaria
CTAGATAAAAAGCAAAGGACCAGATAAGCTTCCAACAAATCCAGGGGAGGGTTGTCCAGTGATTCCAGGAGGAGATGAGTCATGCCAAAGGAAAGCTATAGGAAAACAGAGGGTGGGCACGAATAATTTGCTAACAGTCTGGCACCATCTTCTTTCCATTCAGGTCATTTCCGATTTAGATGGAAAATTTCTAACCATTTCCCTGGAAATGACAAGGTTGGTGCAACTCCAAACTAGTTAATCCAAGCCATTTTTAGGAGAGCTTTCGGTCCTGCTTTTTGCGTGGCTGCAAAGGCACAAGGCAGAATCCATCTTGTGGTGGTAAGAAGGCAGATCCCCACATCCAGTTGAGATTTTTCTCCCTCTCGTTTCAAAAGTGTTAACAAGGCTACAAATTTCCCCTTCCTGCCTGGCACGAGCATGGACTTTATTAGCTGCTTCCACGTACATATGCAACGCACAGAGTAATATGATGCTTGGATTTTTTTCCTAATGAGTTTGAAATTAGCATAGCTGAATTGCACCAAGTCACACTACGGGCTGGGGGGTGCATGACTACGAGCTGGATTGTGTGCTTGAGTAAGTGAATAACCCAAACAAAAAATGATTCAACACTGAATGTGTTGAAATCTGCTGCCATGTCAGCTGTGGCACAGGTTTTGTGTGTTTATGATAATAAGAGTGGTTATTTTGTTTTCTCTGTCGTTACCAAACAGGATTGAAATCATGTCCTTCTGGACAAATTTTGCTTGTGGACTTCATACCCATGCAAAACCAATGCAAATTGGGTGGATATCTGTCTCAGTGTCTCTGAAAGCCACATTTTCCAGAAACCATGTTCTATAGAGTGAAAGAAGACAGAGCCAGATAAGAGATATTTAGACAGTAGCATGTAGTATCTTCCAAGGAGGGAGGAAAGGTTCTTAACTTAGGTGTGATCCCACATACTGCTTAGCAGAGTTGGGCTTCAAGGGTTTCTCCCACCCACCAGTGGTCCCTCTAAGATGTCAAGCTTTAAAGCTACATGCTGTCGTGGTTTAACCCCGGCTGGCAACTAAGATCACACATCCACTCACCCACTTCTCTCTTTTCCCCTGGGAGGGGAAGGGAGAAGAGGGAGAAAAGGAGGGAAAGGAAAAAAACAACTTGTTAGTTGAGCTAAAAATAGTTTAATATAACAGTAATGGAAAAGGAAGGTAATAATTATAATAATGGTAAAAGAATATACAAGATAAAATAATACAACGTAAATCGCTCTTACTACCCAATGATTGCTTGCCCAGCCCATCCCAAGCAGTGATTATGGATCCCCACCCCTTGGCCAACCCCCATTTATATACTGAGCATGATGTCTAGAGGATGGAATGCTCCATTGGCCAGCTTGGTCGTGTTTCCTCTCAGCTGACTTTTTTTTCAGGGAAGCTGAAAAGAGTCCTTGGCTAATATAAACATCACCTGGCAACAACTAAAACAATATGCATTATTGACATTCCTTTCACACTCAATCTGAAACACAGCAGCCATTAGAAAGAAAATTAACTCTGTCCCAGCTGAAACCATGACACATGCATAAGTTGGTGCTGAAAAGTAGATGTTTTCGGTACCCCCAAATGACTCAGCCTTGCTTCAGAAGTGTTGCCCTACAATTCACCAATTTCATAGAATCCAGGCAGCTGATGCAGAAACTGATATTGATAGAACCTATAGCATTGCTGCCATTTTAGGCAAGTAACTTCAAAACCCATCTCCTTGAATTGTTAGAAGAAGCAAGTCATAGCTTTACATTTGCTGGTCTACAAAATCCCACAATAGCACTACAGAAAAAGAGGAAAAAAAATGGTAATATTTTGTGCACTATTTTAGCAGTAAGATACTAAAAACATACCAGTATGAATTGGTTTGGCTACAGAGGATTTGAAAAAGTACTTTAATAAAAAAATAACTTAATGAGCCACAGTTCAGTAAGACGTAACCAAATAATTCACATATACCAGACAAATAAACATTCCCACATGCCTCCAAAGTACCTCCAAGGAAAAGTTTCTTTCCACAACAGAGATCACTAGCTTAGTCATTTTCTTTTCAGGTTTGCAATATGACCCATCTTGGCTTCCCAAAAACTACAGCAAGGCTTCAAGAAGATTTTCCTCATAACATTTAATTTGTTAATGGGATTTGCATGCACCCTTCCAAAGAAGTATCAAAAAAGTTGGCCTCATTGCTCGTGATGGCCAGACAAGGGGAAGAATAATTGTGTCATACAAAATCTATCCCTGTTCTCCCCACAGAGACATAATTACATGTTCGAAACTTAGAGAGGTGGAAGAGCCAGCTCAGATTCCACCTAAATCTGAAGGATTAATCTGCATGTCAATTCTAATGGTACAAAAGATCTGAGTGTAATTTCCTCTTCTGCCTTGTGGTATACCAGATTGCAGAAGATTGCATGCATTATTCTAAGGTTCTCCAGAGAAAATTTCCCCAGGCTTCCCTACAAGGACTTTCAACCGCAGTACAGCATTTAAGGGGAAGGACATTGGAAGAAACAGAAACAGAGTACTTAAGGAGGATAGGAAGCAAGTTTCAGAGCAGACAGAGAAGGTAAAAGGGGGAGCAAATTCATGACGGTATCTGAAGATAACAGAGAAAATCTTGGCCCGATGAAAGTAAAAGCTGAATTCCCACTGACTCAGTGGAGCCCAGAGTTTACACCAGGAGGGAAAATTGTGCCTTGAGGGAGAACTGTCAATAAAAAGCAGTAGTCTGAGATACATCAGCAAGCTGAATTGCCACTTTTTAGTACAAACTTGAGTGTCATGAGCCAATACTGGTAGATGCACAGAAGAAGGGAGCCGCCATGGAAAGGGTCAATGTAAACAGTTCTTGCTGCTGGCAGAATCCCCAAAACCAAAATTTTGATAAAAGATGAAAACATAAACAGCTTTGATTTGAGGGACGCTGGGTGTAGGCAAGGCATAAACTTGTCCTTACTGTAAGCTGACAGGACTGAAGGAGCTGAGAAGTAACTAACATTGCAAAGGGACCCAGCCTGCTTGGGAGCCTTGGCCATTGACTTGGGCATGACTGAAACTTGTGTTAAACACAGAGGAGCCAGATCTGCTGCCACAGCTCCTCCAGCCCAAATAGCTGCTCCATCACAACAGAGATATCTTTGGCTGCTTCTTTAAGGGGGGGCGGGTGATTCATGGAGGGGAGCTTTGCCTCCTTTGTTTTCAGGAACAGCATGAAGGGACTTTTCCTCCCCCACCCCCACCCCCATATTTTACAAAAGAAAAAGGAAAGAAGAAGGAACTCTGCAAATTGAATCAAAAAGCAACGGGTATTTCTGAAGCTTCTGAAATCAGTTCAAGCACTTAGGCAAAGCTAACACAGCTAGAGGCTTCTTAGAAAGCCACAGCAAAAGGGGTCTTTACCCCCATCGAGCACATGTGATGGTCCCCCACCACGGGGAGAGATGGGAAATGGCCAATGAGTTTCGTGGTTCTTTCACCAAGCCTTCCCCTCGCTTTCTCTTTTGACTGTAATGCAGGGGTCCATTTTAACGTGCTGGTTTTATTGTTTTGGTTTGTTTTTTATTTGCAGTGTTATCCAGTGTCTGACTGGAGGAGAGAGAGACTTGAGAAAGGCGAATCCATTTTGCATCAATAACAAAACATTACATTTCTAAGGGAAGGAAAACAACTGCTTTTTAAAAATGAGGCTGTGCTTGTTTGTCTGTTGGTTCGCACAGAGCAGTTATCAAGCCAAAGGAGTCCTGGTGATCATGCTTTGCCAGCACAGACAGAACAAAGGATTATTAAAAATAATATAAACTGACGACATATGTTACCAGTATTAAAATTGATGCACATTCCTGTTAGCATAGGGGAAGCCAGGAGCTGGATTTTATCTTTAACAAAGTCAGAAAATAAAAGCAAACTGTTTCAGTCTTGTTACCTCTAACAGGGAAGTATTTCTTTCTGTCTGCTTGGGGAGGAGAGGTTGAGGGGAGAAAGGTTTGGTTTGGATAAACCTCGGTCTATCCTGCCCACCCCCTCCTCCCCCAAAGTAGATCTGCCTTGACACGGGTACTTCTGCAAATATTTTCCCCACAAAAAGGTTATGAACCAAAGCTGGGAGCAACCAGATGACTGTCAAAAAGCAGCAGGGTTGGACCCACCATTTTCAGACCCATAAACGCGTATCATAAGACATTTTAGTACCAGGTATTAAAATTTCTTCATGGTGGTAGCATGCAGGTGTTGCAGCCAGAAATTAGGGTCCTTTTGTCCCAGCCATGAGACAAATAATTGCCCAAAAAGCCACCCCTGCTTCAGAGAGCTCTCCCACCTAGCCTGGGACTTCTGTTCCACCACAATCAGTTCAAAGCCATTCACTGAGGTCTTTTCTCACGTCGCCCCTTAACCCACACTCACCTGGTCTTTTGCATGGTCTGGGAATCTTCAAATGAGCCCGGGTTTGCAGTTTCGCTCCACGTCTGACCTTATGGTTCCTGCAAAGCAAAGAAACTTGTTTGTAATGCTCGCACATTACGCCGGGATGGCGCGCTGTCAACACATGCAGCGTTATGGACTGGAAAATCCAAATAGAGTTTGCAAAGCCATTGGAGGTTTCCACAGAGTACTTGCAAGGGCCTCTCCTAATTGAATTTGCCAAAATTCACATGAACTCAGATTTAATCCAATCAGTTCTACATCACATGTCTTTCAACATTGACAAAATATTTTTTTCTAATTGTGACTCTCTTATGGAACCAAATGAATCAGAAAGGGACTTAAATGAAAACCAGTCCAGATTGTTCTACACTTTAACCTTACATCTGTGCTTAATTAGGATGCTCAATTTCCCTAAACTCAAGTCATAAAATGGAAGTAATCTGTGGCCTGTTTGTCAGTCATTATAGGGCAGCAGACCTGCAAATCAAGGCAGGCTCAAATGCACAGGATCCTGTTCAGCATGGGCATTGAAGGAAACATGGGAGATGTTATTGTGCAGCAGGCTGGAAGGGAGTCAGGAGAAAAGCTCGCGGAGAAAGACGTGTGTGAACGACCTGCATGCTGCGCCTTGAAAGAAGGGAACAAATGAATGTGGAAGACATGTGTGATTATTTAAGGCTCCCCCATTCTAACCGCATGAGGCTCTTACGAAAGACCTGGTAATAACTGGTGCTGGACAATATTTGCAGCCATGGAAAAGGTAACAGCCCCCTCTTCACATCAAAACTGCTCTCTTAGGAGTGCCAGCGCCTTCAACTGGTGTAACCTTTTAGGGTGTAATTTTGAGACATTACAAGATCCTCAATGGCCACCACGATCCCCTAGTTCTGCTTCCTGTTCCTAGCGCCGCACACCACATGGGTCACCCATCCTTCCTTCCCTCCTCATGCAGCCATGTGAGGGGCTGTGCTTTAGAGCCAAGCAAGAAAAACTCCCCATGACCCCAGTTGCACCTTTCCAAGGGCTTTTTCAAGGAGCTGGATCATTTCCCTGGCTCATTTTTACAGTCCAGCCCCACACGCTGTGGCACCAGCTGAAACCCCAGCAAGCATCTGGCTGGCATCTCCTGGAAAGGCTTTGGCACCGGCGGCACTACCGTGTGGAGCGACACCCTTGAACGCCTTGTCTTCTTGCAGCCAGCAAAAGTAGCTGCAATTAACCCACATCCTTAAAAGTGTGAGAAAGGCTTGTCGTCTTGAGTTGTTAAGGATGCACTATCCGGGGCTACGGCAAATCACCGGAGGAACAATAAAACCCTACCCCACACACCAAGGTCTGTCATCATTCATTTCAAACATGCACTTCAGAGTGTTGCTGTTATGTTGTTTTTTGACATCTTGAGATCTGCATGAGAAATCCCTGTGGACGTGCTGTAAATCCATACCTACAGCAGTAAGTTTTCATTGCATCAGTGTTATTAAATATATATATATACTTATATATATATTATTTGGCGATGCTGAATGAACAATTGGCCTTTAACTCCTCCTAGACTATTAGGTCGTACTATAGGTCAGTGAAAAAGTAATTTTCCCTAGATTTGTAATAAGGTCTGGGATTTGACCTATGACCCCAATGTCACAAGGTATTCATTATCTCCGCACAGATGATATACAGGCAAAGAAACATATATTTTTTATAGAACTGGAAGAATTATATTTGATGGATACGTTTTATTAGATGGATTTTATTACTTGGATAAACTCAATTAGCAGACCTCATTAATTTTGAAAATGTAACTTACTTACATTAAGCTATTCTTCCTGTGGTCATTAGCATTCAAAACATATAAACTTGAACTCAGGGCACAGCTGAATTATTTTTTTTTTGGTTCAGTGGGCAAACCAAAAAAGAACAGAGAGAGGAAAAAAAATCTAACCAGAACAGAAAGCTTATTTTGCATGAATGCAGGATGCTTCATTTAGCCTGTAATTAGAAGTTTTTTCCTGGTTCTTAAGCTGTTTTTTTCTTTCATTCTTAAAAAAATATTAGCCAATATTCAAACATAATTTCCTAATGATAAGCTGAAATATTTTGCTTCCAAAGGAATTGAAAATAGCACTTTGTCTTTGTGGGGCCGGGAGGTTGTTTTCTTTGTCTTAATGTAATAAATAGTTTGAATCTCCTGCCTCTGGACAGAGGAAAAAAATGTCACTGGTCCATGAAAACATTCCACTCACACTGAGTACCCATATTTGCAGGAAAATATTAATGACGTAGTAAGCAGAATGTAAGGATCTAAAGACGTAATTGAAAGGTGTCTGCATAAAATATACCCATATCAAAACATACATGTTACGAGAGTTTTTGAGAGGCAAAGGACAAGTCTGTGAACCACGTGTCCGTAATATGTTGTCCCTCAGCTGATTCCTGGGTGCACTTCTGCCATGGCCACAAAAATCCCCTCCTTGTATGGCAGATGCCTTTCCCTAGTGAAAAAAAAAAGGGGAGTGGGAAGCCATTAGCAGAGGATGGGGTTCATTTCAAGTAATATTGCTCTTAAAGTTGGATGTCCAGATCAAGCTATGCTTCTGTAGCCAAGGGAGAAAGATAAAGCTCCACCTGAGACCCAGCCATTGCACACAGCAGGGCAAAAGTCCAAGGTGGGTGAGGAGGGTCCCTGCTGCTGCCCCAGTGCAGCAAGAACCCAGGCAACGTGCCCAGACCAGACATCTTGCAAGCATGTGATTTGACTTAGGTGAGGAGAATCCCATACACCTGTGTCCTGGGAAACATTAGCAAGGACTGCATTAGACCAGAGCTAAATATTTAGGATGAAGCTCCCTCAAGCCTGCTTAACCTGGTTCCTGCAGCCCAGAGCCACTGTGAGAAGCGAGGTGGGGGGAGCCCCTCTGCACAGGGAAAGCTCCCAGAGATGTATGAGGTTTGATCATGGCTATATTGGGAAAAAAGAGGCATGGACAACAGGATTCCTGCTGTCTCCTGATGCAGAACGCTTCCTCCAAGGGCTTCTACAGATAGCTATAGTTTAGAACAGTTTTACTGGCCACTGGCTTGGCTCAGGACTGATGGTAGGGTGGCAATACAGCACGAACAACCCCTCCACTAATGCTGAGGATCCAGCCACTAGAGCAAGGTCCACTACTACTCTTACTTACTCTTAATAAAAGTAGCTTTTATTTTGAGATTGAACTACTTGTGTGTCCGGCCAATGAATTCCTGTTAAAAGACTAAACCTGCTAGGGGATAAAATTCCATTACAAGTGAGAAGCAATTTACAGTAGAGAACTGACCTATAAAACCAATGCATTTCCATTGCACTAATCCAAAACATATTTCAGAAAATAGGTCTGCACTCTGAAATAGGTCTTGTTAAACAAGAGACCTGCTAAAATTACGGGCTTAGTGCAGCAAGCCTGTATACTTTAACAGGATTTTCATGTGTTGGGCCATAGTCCTCGGAAATTTGCTAAGAAAGTGACCTCACTCTTCAAAAAGTGGTGGGAGATTTAAAAGCAACATCCCTTGGACTTCAGAAAGCGAGCAACTTAGAAGACTCCCTGCCTCTCAGACTTCTTCCCCTTTCTGCTCATTTCTGCATTGCCTCTCATACTGTCCCTTACACCTGGAAAATTTTGGCCTCTTCCTATCTGCCAAATATTTTCCCTTCTCCATTTCAAATTCCTCCTCAGCTCACTAACTCACTTCCTCCTGACTTCTTGGACTTGGGGCCCCTGTTCTCCCACGCTGAAGCTCCGACACTCAGGGGACAAAGCCAGGCAGCCGGCACACACGCTCTACAGCCACCCGGCAAAGCCCAGATGTGCACAGATGCACGGCGACTTGGTGAATGACTCCCTGCAGGCAGGACAGGAGCGCCTTCCCTTACCCCGGAGCATGCCTCTCTTTTTTTCAGGATGGGCCCTCAGTACTTGAACTGGGATCTTCCAGTGCTTGCCTAGAAGTCAGAGGCTCAGAGAGGGGGAGAGGAGCACCCAACTTTTCAGGAAAGCCAACTTTGATTCCCGAGAGCTGCAGGGCCTGCTTCAAGCCCGCTGAACTCTGTGGAAGGAATTCGGAGGACATTTGGTCGCCTATGGCTGGAGGATTGGATCTCGGCGGCGAAACAATGAGGTGCTGTTGTGTAAGAGTTCTGCCCGCAGTAACATATTTCAGTGGAAAACAGATCTCCACAAGCAGGAGAAGTTCACAGCAATCACTGGGAAGACACTGTGTGCTTGTACTTTCTTTTTCCTACTGGTATAGAAACACAACTTGAACTTAAATCCACCCCTGTTATTAACTACATTGAGAGAACGAGAACTGTAGTAAAAATAAATACTAACAAATCTTTATTTTTTCCTTTTCTTAGCTTCTTACTTCCCGATGCTGCAGTCACAAGTACATAAGACTTCTTAAAAACGATACCCCTTTGGGTACGGCAGGAGGGCCTGGCACCAGCCATAGCTTTTGTCACAAACAGCTGCCCTCTGCCTTGCAGAAAGCATAGACACCTGAGAAAGGGCAGCAACAGGGTTAGCTCCTGGGATGGGGTGACTCTGCTGGGGTCTGCCTGTGGCTGTGCCAAAACGGACCCATTTCCCTTGCAGCTGCCCCATGGCTCCCTCGTGGCCTTGCTCCTGTCAAGGGGATGGCAGCAGGATGTGTGACGCCAGAGGGGCCCAGGAACCTCCAGAGGCAGTTGGAGAGGATGTTCGCTGCTTCATGAGGATCTGGAGCTGAATAACTGAAAGCTGAGCAGGCTGCTGGGGTCAGCAGAGACCTCACAGAGAAGCACAGGCCCTGCTATCAAACCACTGTCTCCTCCGTGCTCTGAAGCACGCTGTATGACTTTCTATCAAAAAGCTCCTCATCCTTTCAAATGGCTAACAAATGTGTTTGATTATGTGGCAAAGCGGATTTTCATATGTTGACAAAGCCTTGTTAATCAGGAGAGCAGGGCTCTATCTACAGAGATACAGAATATACAAGGAGAAATTTCAACACCTCATTAGAAAAATAAATGAATGTCTTTTCTGAGATTGTGGCATGGGCAAAACATATCCTCATATGGTATAAACACTTGGTGAGAGGAGCTTCATAGCTTTACCATGATTTCACCACTCCAGAGTGAAGTGGCCATCCCAAACTGACACAAATCAGAACTTTACGCTACTCTAGGACATGTTCTGCCTCCCCCTTCTTCTTATTATTGATCTCCATCAACCATCAAATCATATAATTTAATATAACACAAAATCTAAACCTCTTGACACAGATCCCCTCCTGCACCCAAGGAAGGACAAGCTCTAATTTATACCAGATGGCTTCAGACTATACAAAACCCCGTGCCGGCTGAGGGTTAGCCAAGCACAGGTGTGCCCCACCCTGTCCCAAAATGCCTTTTCCTGTTCTCCTTCTTTCCACCCAAGGAAGAGCAGATGTGGGAGGGAGCCGACAGCACTGCTCTGCATCAGCTGAGAATTATGCCAAGCCCCCGTTAATGCACCCAGGAGTCACATCTGAGATGCTCTGTACAGAGGTGAAAGGAAAAAGAATCTGCTCTTTTACTTTAAGAGTCACAAATCAGGGTGAAAAAAAGAAAACAGAAAACTTTAGAATTAAACGCATGAAAAGGTTTAATATATTGCCAGAATGTTGATGAAAATGAAGACCCGGATTCCAAAGAATCTAGAGAAAATGATCCCTTTGAGTCAAACATTAATAAAAGTCTGCAGTGATATAGAGATGATCTCATGCTCATGGTTATTTCCCTTTTGCAACTTTTTTTCTTAGTATAGTTTTTTTTTACTCCCAGATGTTGTAAAGTTAATTACACAATCACTTGTGTATTACAAAAAAATGAATAAAGAATACTGGATACACATGGGTCACCACAGTGCAGCACAGAATGAAGGAAAATTATCTTCAGAAAAAGGCAATTTATACATAGTACCAGAGCTGAAATTCTTCAGTATTCTTCAGCCAGACCCTGCTTTCTGCAAGGGAGAAATTTTCAGCTCAGGCTGAAAATTGCTGGGAGCCTCCTCTGTACACCAGCTGCAACGACCCCAGCCGGAAAGAAATGCTTGCCAGTGAAGGGTGGTATAAATAAAAGCACATCTAGAGGAAAGTCTTTTGCAGACCAGTATGTCATAAACCCTCTGCTCATTGTGCAAGATGTAAGGAGCTGTGTTCCCTAAGGCCCACTTGTTTTGGGAAACACACGCACTGAAGTACTATTGGCATTCACGTAACCCGTCTCTGCAACGCGTAGCTGTGCCATCAGCCTGGTGCTGGTGATGCTTTGAGTGACCCAGCATGACTGCAAATCTGAAGGATTTGCATACCTAAATATGGGCGTGCAGGTTCACAGTGATGTTTGGGAAGTGTAGACATTCCTCCCCCTTTAAAAATTGTGATTCATTAAAAGTTATTTCAAAGTACTGCCTTCAAAACTTGAATCGAGCTCCTTAGCCAGCTCTTCCAAAAACATCCAAAAATATTCTGGTCCACTTCCTCACTGGAAATAGCATACCTGTGGGCAGAGACCAAAGAGATCAAACACCAACTTATTTACTTTAAAGAAAGTTGAATATGGTTTGGGCTATGCTGTACATAGATTTTTTTGACTGTAGCACATGACAGAGCCTCTTCCACAAAGATCTCAACCAGGTGGGTCACTAAATAACTGTCAGAGAAGAGAGGGAACAATCCCCACGCTGGAACATGGTGTAACCTGCCATTGATGGTACGGGTGCTTGGATCCACCAAAAGAGAGGACAGACTTAATTTAAGGCAAATTCTGGAGACAGCAGGGATCTGACAGTAGCATCTGGACTTTGGTGATAGGATTAAAATTAGGACATATTTTGTCTAACAAACACTGGTGAAAGCCAAGAGATTTCTAGGAAAAAATAATTCATAGATTCAGAGAACTGCAGGTACAGAGTTTCTCTTATAATTTCATTTCTCAACAACTATTTTCCCAGCTTTTTCCTGACTTTCTTCTGAAGGCTATTGGGTCATCTTTTGGCACAGAGGGTGACAGTTCACTACCTTTGACTATTTAAAGTTAACTCTTTGACTATGCCAAAAGGGCTTGGGGAATTACTTTGTAAAACAGATTTTTTAAAATACTAGATTTGTCAGGTGATGAGACATTTTATTAACTTTGTTGCTATGAATTTTTATCAGGCCAATGAGGAATATTAATTCCTAAGGGGTTTGAACTAATCAAATTGTAAAATGAAAAGCTGTAACAAGTGCTTCATCTCAGTAGCTGTGTTTTTAAAACTGAACCTCATCCTGTGACTAAGCTTGACTTTTTCTGCTTTTAAAAATACTTAAGTTAGCCTTTGTTGCATTGTGGTTTTTAAAGCCCTGACACTTGGAATCCTGTGACTATGTAGGACACCAAATTTCATCACAAAACCAAAATTAAATCCTCCAAGTGTTATATAAACCCATGATTGATGTAGATTCCTAAACTGACCAGTTTTAGAGCCAAGAGGGATTGTTGTGATTGTCTCACTACTTTCCATATAACCGAGCCCCTAGAACTTCCCTATATTAATTCGTGCTTCAAGATTAAAAGCTGTGCTTGCAGCAGAGCAGCTCTTCCGAAAAAGTGTTTCATTTTGATTTAAAAATCTCCATTAATGGAGAACTCAGCACAATCCTCTGTAAATCATTCCAAATGATTAATTATCCTTGCTGTTATGAATATGCACCTTCTTTTTTGGTCTGAATTTGCTTTGCTTCAGTTTCCAGCCATTGGTCTTATTAGTCACTGTACCTTTGTCTGGCAGACTGAAAAGCCCTGTATTACCTAAATCTTTTCCTTGTGGAGGTACTTACAGGCTATGATCAGGTCACAGTTAACCTTCTCTCTTAGAAGTTACTTAAATCTTTTCCTATTAGTTATCCTTTAATTATTCTCAGAGCTCCTCTCTGAACTCATGCCAATTTTTTTACATCCTTCTTGAATTTGAGCACCAGATCTGGACATAGGACCCCAACAAGCACAACATCAGACAGTGGAAATAGTCCCACTCCCTGTTCTTTCTTATTTATACTGGTAGGAACTGATTTAGCGCTTCTGGCCATAGTGCCACGCTCAGAGCTCATGCTCAGGTGACTTTCATCCTGACCATAAATACAGTTTCCAAAGTTTTCTCCTTCCCCAAGCAGGGGGGAAAGTGTAATCTACATGCATTGTTCCCAGACCGGTTATTTCACATTGAGGCCCCCCAAACCACTTCATTTGCCCATGTCCAGTGCTTTCCCTCTGTATCAGTGACTATCACCAATTTGTTGTCTCAGCTGTGAGAAGTCCCATCTTTGACCCTTAAGTTATTGCTAAAAAGGGGAAACAGCAAGAAAACCAAAAAACAAGGAACGCACCTTCCTGATGGAGGCTCCCTTCCTACAATCAGATTTGGACACACCGCTGAACTCAATTTCAGTCTATTTAATGTGTGACATTGATTTTATAACATTCTGCTTTGTTATTCAAGCTGTGTGGTCCCATATGCAATAATGTTGGAATTTTATTACATTGCAAATACCATTACTTCTATCAACCAAAGTTGTAATCACATTAAAATTTATACTGAGCTAGTGTGACAAGATTCTTTTATAAATAATTATTAATTATATTTCCTTCCTTTAAATCATTAAATCATTATTAATCCGGTCACATATCTGCTATTTTGCTACTATATCAGGGAATGCAATTTTGGTTACTTGAAGTATCTCTTCTGTTTTTTCTAAATACAGGTGCAACTGCCTTTTTCCTGAAGCCTTCATGTTTCCCAGAATTTACTGAAACTCGGCATTAGCAATCTACCACACTTCTCTGCTCACAGCCTGAATCTTTTGGACAAGATGATTTGGGTCTTTTTAGTCTGGAGAAGATTTAGGGGGGATCTAATCAATGTGTACAAATACTTAAAGGGAGGGTGTCAGGAGGATGGGGCTGTTCTTTTTTCAGTGGTGCCCA
>JAOXJM010000001.1:138465943-138485838 GCA_026413425.1 Tringa solitaria
CATAGATTTTAATAAATAATAATATTAATAATTAATTAATTAATAATAAATAATAACATATAATAAATACAAACATATATATCTATAGAAATGCAGACATTCATTTGACTTCAATGTGAATATAAAAATATTTTTGATTACCAGGAAGATAAATAAACTCATCAAAGGATATATGCAAATTCCAGTAAATTAGAAATGCATGTAGATATTTTAAAATTATTTAGTTCCTAAGTAAATTTCCCATGTCAGATGCTGCTGTGGTTTAAACCGGAATATTTCATTCAGTAATTTCTGTAACAAGAGGGATAATGGGCTCCTTGAAAATGTAATTTAAGGTTTATTAGCCAGGCTTGCCTATTGCTGTTTACAAAGTCTAGCAGCTTGATGATGTGTTTACAGTCTGTTGGAAATTTCCCTAGGACAGCGGTGTCCACACTTTACAGTTGGCTGACCCGCACACCTTATTCTTGTTCTCAAATGAGGATTGTATACCACGGTTTGCCTTGACTACAGTATAGTCCATCCCTGAGTGTGTCTTGGACAAATATTTCTCAGCAACATATTTGCATCACCTGATTGTCATTCTTACAGAGCATACTCCATACAGCAAGCTTCCCTTCGTCAGATAACGGAGGATGGAGCAGAAACCACGGGGTAAAGACAGCATCTAGGAACAAGCTGCTGTCATTACAGCAAGTCATTCAGCCAACAGCCCTCTCGTAAGCAGCCTTTGGTAAAAAAGAATAAAGCTGGAGGGAGGCACTGAGCTCTATGAGTCTTCCTAGTCGGACGTGTATTTCTCATGAGCCCTAGGTTACAAACCCAGCTTTCTTCAGATTTTTAACATATTTGAGAATGTTAATTTAGGATTGCATTCAAGATGCTCATTGCAAAGTTTCTCACAGCTAATAAATGTGGAGAAATGCAGGTTATATTACCATAAATAAAATCAGTCCAAAGTTTGCTGCATATCCAGGCATACGGTCACTCCATGTCAGCTTCTGCTTTTCATCCTGTGACAAAACAAAAAGATGAAATAGCAGGCATTACAGAACTGTACAATAGCAAGTAGTAGACTTTGTAAGATTTGTTATTGAACAACAGTCTCGATTCCCCTACTCCTGTGGCAATTTTAAAGGTGGTTATAAGATTTAGAACACTGATATTTTAAAGCAGACTTTAATTTGAGGGTAGAGGATAAACAAGACATATAGAAAATGTCTGCAAAAGTATCATATGTAACTGCGATTTTAATATTTGAAAAAATGTATTCAGCTTTTACTAAATTTCATAATATCAGGAGAAATTCCTGAGACTCAACTTAATTTGCATTTAGGCAAAGCAAGATTCAACTGTTTATTTTGAACTGTTTCTTGTAAAACTTCAGAAGAATAGTGCTTAAGAGAGAAAACATTAAAAGAATGCTTACTAGCATTGAACTCAGATATTTTGTCCAATGATTACCTCAGCCAGATGTGGCCACTAAGATCACTATTACAAAGACACCCCGATCCTTTTCCTGATACTCGTTCTATAGACGAGAGAAACTACAAAGACAAGCCCCCTCTGTGATCTCTGCTGCCAACCTCGTTTTCTTCATGTGCAAACAGCATCTCTCTCTTCGCTGCATAATTTAAAGCAACTGTGATCGGTGAAATATAGCACGCCTTTACTCTCCCCACACGAACTCAACCCCATTTCTAGCAACACACACTTCGAAAGAAGATATTTGAAAATGGCTCTATACAAGAAATACGATTCCCTCCTCTCAAAATAGGTTTCTTAAAATAATAAGAAGGTCACTACTTTGTTTAAGTTAAACTAAAACTATATAATCAAATTAACTGAGGACACACAGCCAGCTGGTGTTTGCATTTATGTGAACCACCGTTGCTATCCCATGGACTAGTACTTCACTTACATTGGAGTTAATCCAGAGTTATTATGAATTTAAATGAATTTAAATCATATTAGAATTCAGGTCAAAGGTTTCAAATAAAACATTTCTGAGGCACAATTGTCCTCAGATAAAAATAAAAATCCGGGAGCGTTACGCCTTTGTAAAAGGCTTTCCCAAAGTAGCACTAGGAATACAGTGTATACTCCAAGTACAGAAATGCAGCAATGATTTTTCTCGTGGAGTTTACCAGGATGTGGAATTAGACTGAAGACATGATCCTGTCTTCATATCCATTGCCATTGTGGTGGTGGCACAAATAATTTGGCCCAATGTATACACTACACAAATACTCCATACAGTACATACATAAATGGAGCCCCTCATTTAGTTGGAAGGCTACTTTAAAAAGCATTTCTGTGAAAGCACAGATGCATTTTATTTAATTTTGGCTTTTACCACTCAGCAATTATACAGGACATAAAAAAGGTCTAAGTGATTATTCTCTATAATATTCTCTGAGAATATATTCAGAGATATTATCATGAGTGGCAAAGTGACTAAGGTTTTTCATGTTTTGGGGTTTGGTTTTTTGTTCAATATTTCTGGTGGTGTAAGAAACTGATTGTATTTTGAAATAACAGCCAGGATTCTGACATGGTCTGCTGGCTTTCCAAGTCAAGAAAAATATCACATCCTGGAAGACTCATGACAACATCTCAGCAATTTACAAAATTGAGAAATTTGAATCAGTTGTCCATTATGAAAAAGAAACAACAGCCAAAATAACTATTTGTCCTGTTTGCCCTACCTTTTTTTTTTTTTTTTTTTTTTTTTTTAGTATGAGCTGAACAAATGTGGGATGACTCTTTCCAGTTTCAGTTTTTGGAGGCTCCTGAGTAAAATAGCAATAAAGAATATGAGTTAAAAACAACAGCAAGGTAAAAACTAAAAGGCAGAACGTGCCACAAAGCATAATACGCAGAGAAAAAGAAGAGTGTGAGAAATGGCTGACTGCCATTCAGCTGACGTTGGTAAGTGTCACCGCTAGCCCTGATGTCACTTGCAGGCTTCTTTGAGCATCATCCCATTGAGCCAGTGCCTTCAAGGAGGGCTGGATGGAGACACAGAGCCTCAGAGACCAAACTCCCCCCTGACAGCACAGCCTGCCATCGCTTGACTCCTTGTGCTGATGCTGGGAGCCACAGATTTCTGCATCACCTTGGCGTTGCACATTGCATGAGTACCTGGCCGGGCAGGATGGGAGCAGTTGCCGTGTTTTCCTTACTGGGACCTTAACCCTCTGCCACACTGCTTGGCCACGGTGTCAGCCAGTGCACCCCACGTGCTTGGTAGGATTGGGCCCCTTGGTACCCTGCTGGCCCCTGGTCCCCACAAGCCCTCGCTTGCATTCCACCGTGAACAGCTGCTGCAGCACTTTGAACTTTCACTTTTCCTTTACTAAAATTAAAAACCAGGCACATAACCAAGCTGAGAGCTCCCAAAATCTCAGGTGGGAAGCATTACTGAGAACAGAAGCCAGGCAGACTGTTTTTCAGAGGCTGATTGCTTTTTCAGAGTGTATTAGCATCTATTTTTTTTTCCCCAGCGCTGGAATCCTTGGGTATCGGGGAGCCTAAGAAAAGAGGGAGCTACTCCTGCCAGAGGATAAAGAACCAAGATAAAGAACAAAAAGGGAACAGAAAATGAAGATGTTTGTTGCACTTTTCTCAAAAGCACAGTTCTGTTTCTATTTGATCCATGTGTTATGGACGATAAACATTGTAAATACTGAGGAGAAATAATGAAAGCTATTATGAAACCGTTTGCTTTCATAACCTACTGTGAAGTGACTAAATCCCCTTTATATACTGATAGTCTTCTCTCAGGCTGCTGCTACCTGTCTGTTAGTTCTCATGCAGGACTGTGCCTATAGTTGACAGTTTATGACACATGCAAAGAAAGAAAGAAAGAGAGAGAGAAAGAAAAAGAAGGGGGGAGCATGCAGTGAAAGGAAGACAGATGGGCCTATCAGTTATGTATATTGTGACCCACCTGCCAGTCACAGCCCCATGGGAATGTGGCATAATAAATACTGAAAAATGGAAAGTAGGAATTAAACTTAAAAAAAACCCCAACCACAACAACCAAACATATTGAACAAAGTAAATTGTCTGGAAGGGAGAAGTGTAATAAAGATTTTTTAGGAGCATATAAATCAAAATTTCAAAAGAAATTTGCCAAATGGGGTCTCAGCTCATGTGCAGTCAGTGGCAGGAGGGTGTAAATTGTGGATCTAGAGAGGATGATTGCCAGCACGCCTAGGTACGAGGGGGTTGAGTCAATAAATATTCATGATGGTGGCACGTATGCTCTAAGCACACACCCTACCCCAGCAAACTCAGCTTGGCTGAACTTCATCCCCCTCCCCCTAGGAGCTTCTACGTGTTCTTACATTGCCCTCAGCTGAGTCTCACTGCTTTTTGTGGTTGTGTGTGTATGTGCACATGTGTACATGTGCAGATGTATGAACCCAGCCCCTGCAGACCAGACCTGAGTTATTCCTCCTAACCCTAGCTTGTTACCTGCCCTCCCAGAGCACAGCAGTAAACTCAGTTGTGGGACCTCCAGCTCATCATGACCGTCTAAAACAATCTCACTGAGTGAAAAATCCTTCTTGCTAAAATTAGGAGTAATCAAAGCACATTCTACCTATGTTGAATAAGTGTTTCATGAAAAACCTTGCTTCCCTTCTCAAACAGGGTGAAGTTCAGAGGATCTTCTCTTGTTTCTGTTCTGCATTTCCTTCACGCCAGTCCTGAAAGTGTTTCTACAACTTCAGGGAAATCCCATCCACCCTCATGCCAGCCACATGCTTCTCTAGACCTCAGGGTCTCCCTGATAATTCTGCAGTATGTGGATGTTTGCTAGACAGAGAATCCCCAGCCCGCACATAGACCTGTGGAAAGACGTATGTTTTCCCCTTGGTCAGGGACCATCGTGCATTCAGAGACACCAGCACCTGCCTACTTCTTTGTTGTAAAATCTCATATTGGCCCATGGAGGTGACTCTTGCCTGCAAAATCCTCTCACCTGCTTAACAAATACAGATTTACGGTGGCAGAAACGGTGTTCTCCTTTTCCCTTTCTGCTTCTCTTTATCATCTCTGAATTCATACTCGTCCTCTGCTTCCTGTCCCCTTCCTGTCACTGAAGTCCTTCTCCCTCCCATCCTTTCTCCTCTCACCCATTCATTCCCCCGTCAGGGAGATATGCAAATGAACTCTAATTCTAATTTAAGGACCTCTTTGATGTAGGGTCTGTCTAACCATAAAAAACCCCTAACAGTATCTAACTTTGTTTCTGCTCTGACCTTTTCACTGCTTTTAACCTTAAGAAGTCTTTGTCTTCACATCACAGGCAGGGAGATGGGGCTGTGGTTTTAACAGTATGTGAACTGAGGTAATTACCTAAGAGAAAATATTAGCAGAAAGATTTTCTTATCTTTCCAAGTAAGGGAAAAAACAATCTTCCAAAGGAAGAGAAGCATGTGGTTGGAGAATGCTTTTGCTTTTACTGGGTATTAACACCATAGAGGGGGCGCTGGCTGGGGGCTCGAAACATCTTATGGAGCCCAGGAAGCAGCAACATGGAAGTGGTCTCTTAAGGTGGTCCTCCACCTGGCTTAGCAAGTATCATCTGGCTGAGCAGCAGTGGGCAAACCCGCCTCTTGTAACATTCTGTCAATAATTTCTTCATACAATCTAAATATCCTCACATAGAAATAAATACCTACCCTTGTTTCCATGCTCAGTTAACCATGTCTTCCCTCACAACCTTTGCTATTTGGTATTTTGTCTAGTTACTTTTGGCCCCAAATGTTACTAACATACCAATCTAAAATTTTGAGGGATTTCACTAATTCTGCACAAACCCTTGATCCAAAATCAGTAGAACAAAACCAGTGATGTCAAATATATTTCTGAACTACTCACTCTAGGATATACCTGCACATGAAAATGGTCCCCATTTCCAGCAACACATTGGGGTCCCAACTTTGCCATGTGGCTTGAATAGTTAGATCAAAAATTGGCCTAGTTGGCTTTTGGGTACAGTCCCTCCACATGCCTCCACCATTACATACAAGAACCTAAATATCAACTGTTCCATATTAATGACGATGTTTAATACATATGAAATCTGAGACTCAAATACGTCCTACAGCAAACACGTAATATGACCACAGAAAACATTTTCCCCAGCAAGAGGAATAGCTCAAGAACTCATGGAAATCAATGGTCTTGGATAAGATTGACAGAGGAGAATTTTACTGGAAAGTGGTTGCAGGAGCATGAATATAAAGGGAATACAAACCTCTGCAGGCTGTAAACACCGAGACCAAAATTATATACGAGCTACTTGAGTGAGGAGCATTTTCTAATAAGATACAAACAGACACTCAAAGTGAGCATCAGTTGAAAGCACTAAGACTGTGGAATAGCTTTTCAAAGGAATTAAAAGAAAAAACACATGAAGTAAAGGCACAGAAACAACTCCTCTTTTGTGAAGGATGAATTAAACATGTTGATGTTTCTCCTGTACACAGCACTCGAGCTTTGGGGGGTCAAAGATTTGTGGGTTGCACTCTGTCTTTCAAAACATGAAGATCATCCATTCTGTAATGTGCTTTGAAAGTAGAGTTGATGTGCTTGCTGCCAACTTGTGGCTCTCCCCCATTTCATGTGTTTTATGAATTGTCATTTCTCTTTGCTTGATCTTTCGTACATAATTAGACATTGCAACAGGAAATGAGACATCCTCATCCCATGTCAGCTGACAGAGAGGGTGCAAGCTCCCGTCTTCACCTTGCCTCATAGCAGGCCTTTCTTGATCAGCCACTTCAGTGTATGTCAGTTATGCCAGTGTTTCTCTGATGAGACAGGCAGATTATTGCATCTAGGGAAAAGGCGGCCCATAAAAAATACTCACCAGTGCTCCCCAAACCAATGGTTTCCCTATTGAAGCAGAGTGATTTACAGGTGATGTGTGCAGCCTGGAAGATTAATCTAAGTATCAGCCTGACAGTTTTCACACTGGATAAGAATAAAATTGATGGATGAAAAAATATAAAAATATGTGCTGCATGTTTAATATATTTTCAATCTTTCCAAAAATATACCCAGGAAATCTATATGCTCCTTCCTTGGAAGAAAAATACGATTTGATCCTTCTCTAAACTACCAGTACTGCAAGCAAACATCAAGACGGACACCACAGATGCATAACTCTATTAATTAATACTATCACTGGGACTTAAGTGACTAATGCAGGAGCTGAAGTCACATCCAATCCCACATCTCTGTGATTCTACAATTAAATCCTGATGGTCAGGGACAATACCATGTGTGACCCTCCAAAGAAACTTAAAATACAAAGGCTTAGGTCTTAAGAAACGACCCTAGGGGAAAAAAAAAAAAAAAAAAAAAGGTTTGTCAGTTATCAAACCTTTATATTAAGGAATGATTTCACTAAAGGAGGCTGCAAAAGTTACAGAGGAACTGGAAAGAACATTTACAGTGCTAATACAGCAGTAGGCTAATACAACAAAGCCACTGACATGAAGGGCTGAAGATGAAAAAATATAAGGCAATAGATCTTGGGACAGATAAGTCACTCTGTCACAGCTATGCTTCATTCTCAGGAAACAAGAGGAAAAATCTACACTTCCAATTTTATTGACTCTGCAATCTATGCACTGCCTCTTCTTCACAAAGCAACACTTTTGCATGTCCTCAACCAGCCGCTGCCATGCATTGAACAGCATTGATTAACACACAGGCCATCCCATCTGAGATGTGTCCATCCCAGTCCAGGTTTGTCTACACGTTCAGCCCAGAGGCTGTCTGTAAATCCCACTGTGAAGGTTGTACAGCCAGCCAGTTAAGATATAAAAGCTCAGGCATGTCTGGAATGCACTTTTTGGAGCTCAGAGGGTTCTGCAGATATATGTCTAGCAATATAGCTTCGTGCTACTCAGGTCTCAGATTATCTACAGTTGTGCCTCTACAGCCATGAGGCCGTTACTTGGGTGGGAAGCAGGGCAAGCAGGAGCCAGAGTATCCCATGTTCACTGCCACTTCCGAGCCCACTTTTTCCCGGTAGTATGGATACAGTCTTCACAATCCCCAAGCAGGAGATCTACGGGGACAAAATAGCCTTGGGATCTCTTTGTGGTTATTGGTTGTTTTTTGATTTATTGTTTTTCGGTTTTGGTGTTTTTTTCTGGAAAGATAAATATTTGTTTTAACTTCCAGAAAGCAGATTAGACAAGCCACATTTCACTGCAGGAACAAAGGGCAAGGCATTCTCTATTGCAAAGAGGCTATTAGGTTGCCAGGGCAGTGATTCAAAAAGCAGAAATATTCAGATAGTCTTACACATGTTATGTAATTGTTTGTATTATTTTTGCAAAGGCAATGAGGAAAGAAGAAAATGCAAAGGTAATCGACATTGTATGAAAGCTAACAATTTTTCCATGCAAAAAAAATGAAAAACTATGAAAAATATTTTGAAAAATATTCTTAGGGGAAACATATTACACATATTTTTACAATTTGGACAGTAGTCAAAATTGAGGTTGAACAAGTTGTTTGTAATTTTATTCCACCTCTCTCCCTCTCTCTTTCTCTTTTCTTCTCTTTTTTTTTTCTCCATTCTTTTGATTATGGAATATTAGAGAAAACAAGAGTTAAAAGGGGTGAGCAAGTATTGATCAGCTGAAGAAAACAACTTGTTTCATTAAAAATGGTAATCTTAAAACCTTATTTTGAACATTATGTCTTCTGCCCTCTTTTCAGGCCTGATTCGCTAACTTTCTTTAAAGGCACCAAGTTTAAAAATCTAGTCCTTGATCCAAAAACCCTGTGAGATGCCAATCCAGCCTTCATCCCAGCTGCTTAGAGGAGGAGCCAGACACTGTTCTGTAGAGAAAACTCATCAAAAATGGGAGATCTCACCAAAAGCATTTTAACTGCATCAGGACAGAACTTAGTGGGCTTGTTTACCCCACATAATGAACTGTCTTAACTTCCCTCCTCTGTCAGTGATGTCAACTGTATTCCGTGTTTGCTTTATTCTTTATTTCCCTCTTCAATGTTTTTTCAGTGCAGTCTCTTATGAGTGAAATAGCCTCCCTCACTTTGATAAATTTCTGTAACTTCCACCTTCACTTCTTCCCAATGTTCTTAAGTGAACAAATCAAAACTTCAGGGACCCAAGTTTTTTTCCATTCTTAAATAGCTAAGTTGCTTTTTCCTTCTCTATCTTCGTGGGCCACCTAAGTTGGCTCTCCCATGCAGCTTGCTGAGTTGCCTTTTGCTATTGGTCCATGTGGCCTTTTGGTGACTGGACCACGAAAATTCGTAAGGCCTTGGAGATTCACTTCAGTATTGCACAGAGCCAATTACATCCTGTGTAACTAAAAGAACCCCGTCAAGTTCATATGTGGGGCTTATTACTAATATGACTGTCCTAAAAGCAGTGAAAGATCAAAAGGAAACAATACTTTTTCCCATTTTCCCAGCTTGCTTACTCTGTGCATTTAACAATTGTTTGTCTCAGCTTTATGGCACTGTTGGCAGCAAGCTTCCCTTCCCTAGATTCAGCAAAAGGAGTTTTAAATGAAACAGCAGCAGCAGAGCTAAGACAGATAGAAAACGGGCCATGGGCAGCATGCAGCATGTGCAAAGAAACATGTGGGAAAAGGAGACCTGCACCAGTATGGTCAAGGTTTCTGCAAAACCAGAAGTTCTGTTATTCCACAAATAAGTATGTCTGGAATAAGGTGGTGTTTGACTTAGACGACCGGTTGGTTTGAAATTTCATCCCGGTCCAGCTGCCACATTTTTTTTCAATAAATACTACAACAACTGTCAAGCACCAGCAGCATTATGCAGACAGGTAACTTCAGCGGAGCCACTGGGGTCAGTAAAGGGGCTGCAACGGGCTTTGTGTCCCCCCAGGTCCCCAGTGCCTGGAGAGGGTGACCCATCACTCAGCAGGCATGAGACGATAACAGTCCTGGTTTGCTTCAGTTTGTGAAGCCGTATCAGAGCGATGGGAGCTTCGGTTGTCTTTGCTCCTTCTTCACCCAGCAAAGCTCCCTCAGTTCACAGCTTATAGAGTATGACAGAAGTATGCCTTAAGTCTCTAGCTGAAGGATTAAAGCTTTGCAAACCTCTTAAAATCAGCCAGACGGCTCTAGCTCTAGTGCTCATTAAAGCTTTTACCTCATTTCAAGCCTGGGTGCTCCCCAAAACTGGACTAGCAAAAGCATGCATAAAGGAAATCTCTTCATTTCACTGTAATAGAGGGGAGGCCTGTGCTGACTGAAGAAATTACAGGCATTACCTTGAAAAGTACAGGGGAAACGTAATGGGACATTTGCAGCAACTTGCACAAGGAAAGTACTGAGGTGATTGCTATGTCCTGTACTGCACACTGGGGAAATAACAGAAAAGGCTCTGAGCTTGTAAAGCTGAGCTGGTTTCCTAGTAAGAAAACAAATATAGCACTTCAACTGCAGCTAGCGCCATAGCCAGGTATCTACAGGCTGATTCCACCACACCTTCTCCAAACACTTCCTCCCTGCAGACCTCTCCCAGCTTGATGCAAATTGCTGAATAGTTTCTTCTAACAAACTTTTATTGGTTTAATTTGTGTGCCACCACCTACTGACTTACCACAGCCAGAGCTGGTTAGTGCATAGCTTAATCTAAGGTGTGTCCATGATGCCTGGCAGGGTGGCCCTGGCAGACCCATGAGGCTTGGCTCGTGCTGCCGCGTTGCCACAGATCCCCTTTCTTTCCCTGGAAATCAAAGCATCCCCAGATGCAATAGCAAATGTGGCCACAGCACTTCCAATATACTGTTCCTTTAGCCTTTTTCCCAGCTCATCTGAGCTTGAGTTGACAGTGGGGAATTTGTTTCTGCCCCTTTGCCAAATTCATCCTTGGAGGCTAGGGAGGTTGCCCTGGGACTTGGTGTTTTTCTTGCCTTTAGCACTGGCCATGGGCACATGTTCATGCCACTCACACCATGGCAACACCCTGACATTTCCAGGGTGCTGCCTGTTTTTCACCACCTTTCATTTGTGTTTGGTTTTACTTCTGTAGGTGTCCTGCTGCTACCTGATGTCACTGGCATCCCACAAAATGTGGGACTGCTGCTTACAGTCCTCTCCTTGGGCAGCTAACCAGCAGCTGCCACCAGGGCTGCTCGTCAGGGTTTCTTCTTGCTGCCAAAAAAATCTGTTGGTTTATCCTGTTGTTTTTTATCTGCCCCCACCCCCCTTCATCTTCCCTGAGATGGTTTACAGCAAATCTTCCTTGTACTGGGCAAGTGCTTTGCCCTGTAGAAGCACTCTATGCTGGGCCAAACTCAGGGTCGCCCAGACTGTTCACCTTCCACAAAGTAATCATCTGCCATTATTTTTTCACCCTTGAAAGAGATGGAAAAAGAGAGAGGAACTGTTTTTATCTTTCTTCAGAGCCGAAGAAGCATTCCAGAGAGCCTTGCACCACTCCAGGTACACTGTTGACCAGACATTTACTCCCTGACCTACAAACACAGACCTTGCTTGCTCGAAGTATGTCTCCATCTTCAAGAGGGGAAGAAATCAGCCTAGCTCTTAAGGTCAGGCGTTTGGGGGCACCTTTTACTGCCAAGTCCACTGTAAAAATATTCCCATCTTCTACACACTACTGATCTTCTGCCTGGTAGCAAGAATGATTTAAAAACATGTAGGAAAAAAGTCCACTTTTGTTTTAATTGCATTTTAAAGACTGAACATTTTCTTTATCTCAAACTGTTTATAATTGAATCTGAAATTATCACAAGTTATATTTTGTCCTAAATAGAATATATGCAAACAATCAAATTCAATTAAAATAGTCCTTAAACAAGTACACATTTGCTGCTCTTTTAAAGTCAAGTGGGTGAAATTCAGGAAGTCACTTTCTGAGCACAAAAAGCTAGCTGTTGTTGAAGCAGTAATCCAGCTCTTGGCAGGGCTAGTCTTTTCCACAGGTGCCAAGAGGAGAGTTTCTTCATTCCAGCTTCCTTCAATGTCAATTCCAAATAACTGGTTCATGCAAGCTTGAGAAATGATGGTGAGCTAAAAACTAGGAAACTTTGTTTTCCTTTTCCAGTTGAAGAATACAAATAATATGTAGAAGAGTATGAACTGATATTCGTACAATCCTAAAGGCTAGGGATATCCATAAATAATCAGTTCAAAAGTTTGAAATGCAAGACTTGCTGGCATGCTGACTTTTTCCCTCCTAATTGTGAAAAGTTTTATTGGCCATAATAACGATATGACAGTCAGTCACCTAGACCACCACAGCCTGGCTGGAATCGTACTGATCCTTGGCCACTGCTTTCATCCTCTCCCTCAGTGCTTCCATCACCTTTGCTGCTTAAAGGCACTTGGCTGGGGTAGGATGTGCTTCTTACCATGGTTTCTCTGACAAGCACATCCCACACCACACTCTCATTTCTGGTCAGGACTTACACCTCCAGAGTTATAGGCAGGCCTCAGAATCCACCACAATAACTCCTGACCTCATGGTCCCTCGATGTTCCAGGCTGGGACACGTGGCTGTCTCCTGACTCGTGTGCCTGTGTGTCCTCTGCAAAGTCACCACAGCCAGCATTGGCTGCCCTTGCCCACAGCCAGGCTCCTCATGAAGTACCTGCATGGTCTCTGAAGCTCAAAGGTCCCCAGGACTCACATTAGAGACAGCACCAAAAGGAACAAATTACAGTGTGGTGTGTTGAGCAATTTCAATCAGATACCACAAGTGGAGAAACTCCCCTGGAGCCCAGAATAACAACGTAGCCTGTAGCTTATGGTATTTGAAGTGATGTCAGAACCTGATGTTGGAAATCTGAGATGGACTAGGTTTTGAGGAGACAAAGAAAGTTTTTTAAGTCTGAGCTTGTCCGAAAGGAGAACCCGTGGTTTTATTTAGCACAATTCCATTGGGGAAAAAAATCATTTTTGCTGCTTATTTTATATATTAGCTAAAAAAAATAATAAAATCAATTTACTGAAGATGCTGTGTTTCTTCCTGTCTGTAAAAGCTAAAGAATTTTCAGGGGTTTGTTTCAAGGAAAATCTGAATGTATTTTTTAACAGAAATGTCCTTTAAAAAGTGCGTGTTCAAAAGAGCATTTAATAACAACAGCAATCATAGAAAACATCTTTTTCTGGCACATCACCCTTAAATCCTCTTAAAACTTGCACGACTCACTTCTGTAGTGGATCCACCATGCTAGGAGACCAAATTATGAAGATCTCAGTCAAGAAAATATAGTTCTGAGGTTGTTGTAAGCAGTTATTGACACAGTCAAAACAGCAAATTAATTCACGCTGTGAATTAATTATCCTCAGCATCACTGGCAGCTCTCTTTGACTTTATATTTATGTCATTACCATTATTATTACTCTCTCACATCTGAAGTCTTCTTGACTGAATTTGACTTCTAAAGAGCATCTTTCCATGTTCCTAAAATTCCATCACTAAGTAAATCCCTGAGCAACGAATGGCACTTGCTCATATAAATCTCAATGTTATCAACTCTTGAGAGTTTATTCCAAACCTTCTGGCAGTTAGCACTTTTCTTAAAGCTTCAGTTCTACGAATCAATTACTTACATGGAAATTTCAACTTTAAATTAAAGAAAGGAAGCTTCTAGCCCTCGGGACTGTATAGAAAAGCTTGAAATCAAAACCCAAAAAAAGGCTTAGATATCATCAGGCAAATAAAAATGTCCATAAATGATTACTTTTAAAAATCATATTATGGTTAAGTCAGTCTCTTGATTTTAGGGGGCTTGGTAGGTGACATCTGGAAGGATGTTTCTGCTGGAAGCTGTTGGTCACCATCTTCCAGCATACTCTGTCTGTTATTAAAGGGATTGCCATGAATAATGCACTCACCTATTTTTGCATTTGTAAAATTTTTGTCAATGCCCTACAGTGCTTAGTAACCAAAACCAGAAGTTAAACCCACCACATTTTGTTCCACAACAGTCTTGCTTTTATTATTCCCGGAGTCAGCAATGTAAACTGAAATGTCTCTCTTTTTTAAAATATTCCCTCTCCCTAATACCAATTGATTCTTCTGTTCTTCATCTTCTTTGAATTATTTATGGAGCAATGTGTTGTATTTGAGCAGGCAAGTTCAATAGACAGAAGAAATGTCCCAGGACATTGACTTGTAAGACTGCAAGGATTCCATTTTCTCCCTCCTTAAGTGTCTCTTCATTGTCCCAATTCATTCCCATTGCATGTGCTGCAGCAGCGAAGTATCTTTGGTGTCATTTACAACCTTTGTCCGTCTTGGAAGTACCTGTTATACCTGTGAGTCATAAGCTTTTCTTTCAGGAAAAAAAATTGTTATTTTTATATATCTGCTCATTATGTGCAATAATTGCCTATTTCTTGTTTATTGTTCACTCAGTCATAACACTGAACAGGAATCAGGTTTTTATTTAGTAGAAATCAGAATTCAAACCAGAGATACATTTAGCTTCCAGGTGTCAGTTTATCATTTAGTGAAAAAAACCCTCTCTTTTCAAATATCTTCCTTTTGCATTATGCACTTTTGTGCTTTAAAGTGCTAGATTGCTGCCCAGCACTGCAAATATGGATGTGCCTTGAATGCCAATGCATTCAGACATCTACATCAGCCGTAAAATTGTATTCATGCACCTTAAAACTACACTGCATAATTTGAATTTGTGTACAACTTCCATTCTCTATTTTGTGCACAACTTACTGTGCATATCTGAAAGTAAAATGTAAATCCAAAACAGCTCTCAGAAGTTTTAAGGCTTGCCAGAACTATTTTAGATACCAACAAATGGTTTTCTGCCGCTTTTTATCATATGGGGCACATTCTGGACAGAGATGAGTTCACTAGATAAGAAATATCCTAGTGACTTCCTACTTATATTTTTTGCCTCTTTTTGGCTTCTTGAAACTAAGTATCAGCCAAACCAAAGCGAATGTTGTGACTTCTGAAACCTCTACCACTGTATGTTTAATTTCCAGCTGAAAGTTCTTCAATTTCATTTTTATTCCAACAGGAAATCTCCAGCATTTGTGTACTTTACTTTGTCTTTATTACTGAATTGCTCAAGTTTACCCTTGAAAATACCATTTTCACCACTGCTTTTCTAGTTAAGGGACCGACATCAAAGTAGTAGTATTGTTACTAAGACCTTAGAAAGATCAGTTACTACTTTTGGTCCAGTGCCCTCTTGACAAATCTGCTAAAGGCATCAGCTGGCAACACATCACTTTTCTGAAGCCTTTTCTGAGGTTAATATCTAATGTTATTGGCACTGAAGTTTTTCCTCAACAAAAATCAGAGTGAAGCTCTCAGCTCATGTAAACTAACAGCACTATTGGCAGATCTGAGTACAGATCCATCTGAAGATCTGTCTCTCTTTTATTTGAAGTTCCTCATAAGAAATCTGCTCTGTATATCGTTACCTACATTACTTAATACTGTACTGTTTATAGAACCAAAGAAAGATACCAAAACAAGACCAAAAGTCATCCTGTTGCCACATGTGGTGAGTCACCATCTGTAAACTTTTAATGTGGCCGGTGTATGTTCATATCTGAACAATCTAAATTAGCTGCATTTTAATTATCAGTAAATCAAAGACTCACAATAAACTTTCCAGCCTTTGTTGTTCATTTTTTACTAGCAGAAGAAAATGATCTAGAGATCAGTGTGCCACAGCAGCAAACACAGCAAGGCATCCAGTTGAGTAGATCTGCTGGGTTAGGTAGCCAGGTCCTACCTGGGATGGTGAGCACTGACCCACTTTCTGCCCAGGTTTGCTCAGTCACTGCTCTCCCAAGCTCCAAGTCTCCCTGCCCCAAATAATTTTCTGAGTGAATGAGGGTGCGTTGGGCAGCATGTTCATGTGAATGCACAGACGTGGCTATGGCCACCTAGTACATTCATACCACAGACTTCTTTAAAATCTCATCCAGCAAGCATGAAAAACAGTTCAATCAATTGCTCAATTTGGATAAGAATTGGTGTTTGCAACAACAGTTTACAACTGCAACAGCAATTCAACATCATTTCTTAGCGTGTCTTCATTTCCATCAGTCCATACCACAATTTCTGGAAGCTGTGAGCTCACAGGCATCTTTTCTCTGGAAGAAAATTACTAAAATTGATTTTAAGGTGCCTTTTAACATAAAATTTAAGAATAAGTATTATGTTAGTTTCAAATAAATTTATTTTGCACACAGAATTTAAGATGGACCTTTCCTCCATCTACCAAAGGGTTTTCTTCATAAAGCTTAGAATTAACTTAGAAAGATTCAGGAACTCATGAGACAATGTAATCAAAAAAGGAAATACCTGAATGTTTACATGCAATATAAATATTTATCAAAAAACACCCATTGGACCAATATTAAACACAGATCCTGAAGGGCTGAAGAATAAAGGATTTAGGCTACCACATAAAAGAAAAACATTTGGAGCAATGCTACCCCAGGCTCTCGAGGGGTAATACACAATCTGTTATTGGGCCAAAAGCTGTGAGAAATGCATTTGTCGTTTTGTCATACGTACTTTGACAGAAAGGTCAAAGGAAGAATTTATGGGAATAGTACAGTCATTAATGTGTGCTACAGAGAAAAAGTGATCAATCAAACCACAACCCACTGCAAACTCCCGAACTCTGTTTTCTTCTGCTGCTTCAAATCACAGCGCCTTATATAATGCAGTACTTTCCTATCTTCATCATTTGAAGCAAAGTGGCAAAGATGATAATTTTTTTCCAAATCCAAAGACTCTGACTAACATTTTGATGACATTCTCAATCTGAAAGAATACATTTTCCGGTTTTTCCCTGATCCATGACATACTGCCACTTTTAAAAGGTCATTTCAACTGACATTCATGAGTACAAGAGAGAGACTTGTTCTCTTGTAAAACATTGCAGAGACTTGATTATTGTTTCACCTCTCAGCATTTTTGTTGAAGACTGAACCACCAAGCCAGCTGTGTTTTCCTTTTGGCTTTTCTTAACCCACTGATTTTTCAGCAGTGGCCTGGTTGTCAGAAGCTGCAAAGGGTCTGATGCATGGATGAGCTGGAAGTTATTTTGTGTTGATAATCCTAATGACCTTTTACCAGCCAAGGAAACTCTTGATTCTGGGAGTCTATGAAGAGCAAAGAGAATGAGCTTTTTACCAAGATGTAGAATGATGGCAGGATTGTACTCTTTCCTAAGCTTTCCTACTTGGGAAGCAGCCATTTCCCAGGGAGAAGCCTTTAACAAAAAGAGAGAGGCTTTTTGGCTGCTGGGAATGTAGACTCATGAGTTTTAAAACCTCTGGACAAACAGACCTGTCATAAGAGTGGTAAAGATGATTGTCAGTAAAAAGAAACCATAATTTATAAGTTTCAAAGTGACAATGGAACATGTTAATATTTGCTGTCAAACATTTTTTACTCTAACATTTAGACTATTAATAAAGAATTTAAAAAAAAATTGAAACCTGGTTCACAGCCGCTCGCTGGACTCTCTCATGAGAAGTCCAGTGGCTTTTTTTCCAGATCAGCCCCCTGTTCAGAAATGCCAAATTCAATTGACTTGTTATGCCAGACATACTAACAATGACAAGTGTTTGTCTGGCAGTCTTTAGGGCAATATATAGTGCCCACCAAAGAGCAGCACGAAGTGTTGGTAGATGTCCGTTTCCTTCAGGTTTATACAGGAGGTTGTGGATGCCAGTAGCTCCTGTGACAGAGAGGAAAGGCCGCGTGTCCCACCTGCCCTGCATTTCCAGGCAGATATCGTAAGAGTGTGAGCCTGGGAAGGGAGGTGAGTAGGAACAGAACCCTTTTTTCTTTCCTATCTTTGATGCTGCGCTTCAAGCAGTGAAGAAAGTGGAAGAAGGAGCTGCAGTGCCTAACAGATTACTTTGTCTCTCTCTCAAAACCGTGCTGCACTGGGGAGCTCATAGTCTTTCTCCTTTCTCAGGGGAGCATAACTCTATCTGGCCAGTCAGTCTACGAGGAGATCACAGTGACATTCAGTGACATGTATGGAGGATGAATAACTCTAGCCAGATTTATAAATGCAGCACTTTTTTTTTTATAAAAAACCTCACACCTATGCTGTTGGAAGTAAATTCAGTGGATGGGTCAGATGAAGATGACAACTATATCAAGTATAACTCTCAAATGAATAAAAGGCTTGTCATAAGGTATTTCAGATATGCAGGTAAGAAAGGAACTGTGGCAAAGGCACCAAAACATTGGAACAGGGCTTATGTTTTGAATCGTTGTGGTCCACAGCTCATCTTCAAGAGAAATCAAAAAAAGGATTAATGCAGGCAATTGGCCTGGGGTTTGAAAAAGGACATTTACCTGCAAGATGTGTTGAAAAAGGAGAGTTCAGTGTAGGATGGGAATGAAAAATGTGGGAGCACAGGACTATTCGCCCATCAGCAAATGACCCAGGAATGGCTGCTGAAGAGCAGCTCTGCGGGAAAGAACTGGAGGAATCCTGGTGGACACCAAACTCAGCCAGTGTCCACAGTGCACCTTACCAGACATGAAGGTTGACAGCACTCTGAGGCGTGAACAGCGGCATGTCCCACAGATAGAGGGAAGGAATTAGTCGCCTCTACAGACCACTCATTAGACCCCGTCTACATAGTGCATCAAGTTTTGGGGCCCTCAGCATGGGACAGACATGGACAAACTGGGGGGGCTCAGGGGAAGAGGTGCTGGGGAGTGGAGCACTTGTCCCTGTAGGAGCTGGGCTGGGTCAGCAGGGAGAGAGGGTGGCTGTGGGGGCACCTAATAGTACCACTGCCTACAAGGGGTCACCAAGAAGGTGGAGCCAAGCTCTTCATGCATGGGGAGAGAACAAGAGACAACAGGCAAAATTGCAACAGGAGAGACTTAGCCAGAGTATAATAACAAGAAATTTTTTTCCCCATGAGGACAGCCAGGTAGCAGAACAAGTTGCCCTGAAAGGCTGTGCTGTCCCCGTCCCTGAAGGTTTTCAAGACCCAGGCAGACACAGCCTTGAGCAGCTGGTCTGGCCTCAAAGCTGTCCCTGCTTTGGACAGAGATTTGGAACATAGAGCTCCAAGGTCCAACCTGAATTACTCTGTGGTTCTTTGAAAGTTAAAGGATTGGTGAATCATCCCAAAGTTTCATCCTCAGCACTATGAAAATATTTTAGTCAAGGTTATATTAAAGTAAAAAGCTCTTGAGTGCAGAAAAGGAATTAGGACTATATATGCAAATTTCAATTTGAACTAAGGAGCAACAAGTGAACAGAAATAAACAATCCCTGCTGCCTCTTTCCCTTCAGTTTTAACTTTCCCAGATTTCCCACATTTCCCAGGTTAGACGTTACAAACAGGCACCTTCACCATGGAGAAAACACCTTCTGCTTTAATCCCCTTTGAAAGCACCTCCATCAAAGCTGCTTCAAAGCCCCAAAATGCAAAAGAGACATTTGACAGGAAAATGTGAAGATGTCATTGCTTTCCTAGAGAAAGAAAATATCTAGCTTCTCTGGTCTCTATAGCAACAGTCTGTAAATACGATTAGCATTAACAAGAAAGCATATCTTTTGAGGTGAATTTTTTATCTTAACTTACTCTTATAACACATTTTAAAGGCCATTCCTGATATTATTATATATAAGCTCTTTATTGCCCTGTTGAAAAAATCTATGATTCGCACTCATACCTGATATAAATCTACTGACTCACACTAACAAGAATAAGTATGTCTCTAAGTCTATGACCAAAGAGACAAAAAGATTTTCTTTAAAGTTGCACAGCAAGGGCTGCATATGTATGAGAATATGCCACTTTGAGGATTATTTATCACAAGCAACAGACTTTCCAGGCTACTGAGCAACTTTA
>JAOXJM010000001.1:138485938-138534301 GCA_026413425.1 Tringa solitaria
TACTGAGCAACTTTATTACAAGCAGGTACACACCAGCCTATTTCAGTTGTATGCATTTCTCCACTTCATAACAAGACTAAAATGATGTGATAAACCTGGGTTTAGCACACTGAGCCATCAGGAAAATCTACAGCACTGTGGTGCAACATCTCTGTTAGATGCACTCCTGTGTTCATCTTGTTCCTACTTGTTTTTCAAATCACCTTTTCACAGAAGTGGCCGGGTCAAGCTCTAGGGGTGAATTTCAGGGCCAGGCAACAGGGTGTATAAAGAAGCTATTAATACCCCAGGATACAATTCTAGTCACCATCTTCCCTATGCAAACACAGAGAGCCTTTCCACAAGAAAGAATATTTTCATCCTGCATTCAGGCTGTTGATCGATGTCATCGATGATCTCCAGTGGGAAGGAAAGGACCATACACTTTCACACTTTCCCACTTCAGAGAGACAGTAATATAGCTGGATGCCCTCCTCTTTTTATTACAATAAGCGTGGTTTAATTACCCACATGCAAGTATGGATGAGCAAATAGATCCTTGTTTATATTCTAGGTATTTATCCTATTACACATGTTTCCCATGGAAAGCCATTTAAGGGCCTTGCTGTTTGCGAATTTGAGTCACTAAATCCTTATTTGTATGAACAGATCTGCTAAAACATAATGGGAGCTGCCTGCATGGATGGGGCTGGCAAGATCCCTGGCTCTACGCATCTTGAGAAGTGAGCTTACATTGCAGTTGCTCAGAATGAAGCACAGGTCTTTTCAATTGATATTAGGCTGTGCAATGTTACACACCACCAAAAGGAAAGGTAGCAGAAGGAGCAGATGTCACCACATCTGATTTACATCACGCTTTGTGTTCTCACTGCTCCTGATGATAGAGAAACTTTGCAAATTACCAGTTAAACTGGCAGTGTATTAAAGTCACATGAAAATAGCTATATCCACTTCAACGCAGTGAAGAATCAGGCCCTCGTGTCTCCTACTAATCAGGCTATGTATCAGGTATCCTCCTGGCAGCAAACGGAACGTGTAACAAAGACAGAACACGCCTCGTATCTGAGATAAAAAAAAAAAAAAGGTAATAAAGCTCCATTTATATCATGTATTGGCCCTTTTGGACAGTCTTTGGAGCATTACTGATGTCAGTCCCATGTGCTAGTTGCCTTTTGAAGACCTTCATCTATTTGAAGCTTTTCAAACACTTTTGAAAGAATGTCTACAAAGTCCTGCAAACGCCAAGAGCAGTTGATTTAACACGACTCTAACTAAGGCAAAATGAACTGAAGCAATTTCTCCTGTCCCTGCAGGTACTGTGTTGAAATATTTTATCTGAAGTCTTCAGAACTATCCCATTGAAAATATCTTTTAAGAAGCTTCAGTCTCTTCACACATCAAAAAAGTGTGCAGTGTATTTGGAGGGAGGGGAAAATCCCTAAAATCAATGTTGTTATTGCAGTCCTAATAGGCTCTGCCATATTCTAGGCAGTCTAGTTTTGATAGCGGCAAATTTCATTAAGATCTATCTTGAGACACCACACAGTTTCAGAACTCTTTAGAAGTCAGAGTTTTCCTTCAAAAACATTTCAAGCAAAGGCTATAAAAATACTACTAGGGGTCTTTTCCTTGATCGCAGTGGTACCTCTGGGAAAGGAGTTATTGTTACCTTTGTCATTTGGTAATAAGGGGCTACTGTCCATCCTTTAAAGTGATTTGAGCCAGACCCTAATTTGTTGCATTATAATGCGGTATCTGTGATGTCTGTTTATTGTTTCTATCTCCTCCCACATACATCTCTGTCAAGATGTTTCTGCTGATACTGTATTTTGTTCATTTTTAAAGAATCCTGTCAGGTAAGGATGTGAAAAATAGAAAAAGAAATAATCACAAACATGTAATCTTCATGAAAACTAAGTAATTTACGGTTCACATGATTGAATATATATAAGAATCTAAAGAACAGTATGTGCATTTCTATGAAGTGTATAGTGTGTGGGGAATGGGAATTGCTGAGAAAAGTTTAGAAAGTCACGTTAAAAATGACACCTTCTAGGCAGAATAGGAGCAGTCTGCAAAAAGTGTGTTCTCATCCTGGGGGGAGAGAGGGGCTGTTATTAATTTACATCACCTTAGCAAGATGAAGGCTCCCATAGAGGAAACAGAGAACAAAAATCACGCCTTTCCAAAAGGGCTGTTATTCAAAGGACACTCCAGGATATTCCAGAATAGTTTTGAAACCCTTTGTTTAAAGCAGGTAGCTTTCAGTCAGACTGTTGGCCAACTGTTGTCGTACTGGGCTTTCCTAACACTGCAGTAACTATGTGTTGTGGAAAGATTAGATCCTATAAAAAAATAGTACCAGCCTATGCTGCAGAATGGCCTCAATATTGCAGACTCCGAAAGAAAAGAAAACCATTTACTTCAGGAATAAACGTGGCCTATTCAAGAGCCGTGGGTCATGAGGGATTATGCTGAACCTCCACCCCCAACACCTGCCACCCCACCACCACCAGTGGGAGGAAAAGAGAGGACACAGGCAGAGAATTAGCCCATTTTTGTCTCAAGTGTAGGTTTTTTTGTGTGGAACTTGTGCTCATTTTAGCTCTTGACTCCCTGCTTGGTCCCTCCTGGGGGCATTCCCCAACCTATCCCACTGACAGAGCTGCAGAGGCCAGAGAGACAAAAGCAAGTCTCCTGGGGGAGAGATGGCTGATGTAAGGACTATGTAATCAGGCTCACAGGGAGCCTGGCAAATGTGTAAGGAGCCACTTTCCATAGTTATATTCTGCCATAACATTTGGCCAGAAGCTCGTGGCCAGAGCAGCCCCTATCCTGGAAATACTGGTTCTAAGGTGGACTCAGCACAAAAGGCACCTCAGGGCGTGCAGGCTGACACTGCAGACACTGCCCATGAATTCTTGCAAATACAAAGTGGTCTATAACCAAGGAAGGTCTAGACTTGCACAGGACACTTGGCTCCTGGAAGTTCATCTCTCTCTTCCCTACGTCTTTCCGTCTTACTCCACAACTCCCTTTCCCGCTAGAAAAGCTAGTTGACTCTGACTGTCATTTGTACACTTTTCCTCATTAGTCTTTCCCAGTAATTTATTCCATGTGTTATTACTCCCTGCACATAACAGTAGTGCTGGGGTTCCCTCATGTCTGCATTATGTCCTCAGTTTCCTATTTAATATTTCTCTACCAACTCATTACTCCTTTCCATAATGATGAAAACGTCTCTCAATTAACTTCTGCTTATCCTATTTTCCTAAGAGGATAAACCCATCTTCCCACCTGAGCTCAGTCCTTAATTTTGTTGCTGTTGGTTTGGTATGTCTTATACTACGCTACTTTCAGGGCATCACAGCCTGACTGTCACTAACCCTCCACCACTGAATGCAAACCCTCATCTTTCTTCTAAATGACCTCTGGTGCATACATCTTCACCCAAAATTTGTCATTTGCAGGCATGATGGTAGCTTTAAGGGGTTAACATTTGCAGGTGAAGGTAAGGTCAAGGAAGGTAAGGGTAAAAAAAAAGAATCAGCACAGTAAAACACCTTGCCAACATTTCTGGTAGAGGAAAGAAATACCGTACTATGGCCACACTCAGCTGTAACATCGTTAATTGCCATAAAGAGTTAAAAATGAAAAGGCATTCACCAAGGAAGAGTTATGGTCATAGTGATGTAGTGAGCCAGGAAAATGTGCACTAGGCTGCTGTTTTGTGCTGCCCTCATCCCCAGGCAGCACCATCACAAAGGTCCAAACAAGAGTGCACATCCTATGTGGGGCTCAGCTCAGTAAAGGTGAGGATCAAATGGATGCTGTACGAATAGGAAGTAGAGAAATGGGGAAGCACAGAGCACCGATGACTCCCTCTGACCTCAAATGAGATGTTGACATGATCCAGACAGAAGATCAGAAATTTTATCAAAGGGACAGCTGAAGTCTTTATGGGATGCAACAGACGGCATCACTAGCCTACCTTTTTCTGTTAACGGTGGGGAAGAAAGCAAAATAATGCCCAGTTTTTCTTGCAGCAGAATTAGAGTACATCAATTCTAACACCTAGCTGAAATTACTTTAGAGAACTCGTTGTTTTATGCAGGTTGAATTGTCAGGAAAAACATACTATAATCCTAGGAACCAGTTGTTGGATTTGTATCTGTTGTTTCGGAGGCATGGAGGGACTGTAGGAATAGATTCTGAGAAATGGCTGTCAGTGAACTGACTGGAACAGAAAACATTGCATTAATGAGCTGCAATTTTTTAAGACATGCCTTGAGTTGTTTTGTTATGCAATTTTGCTAAAATCATTTGCTAGCTACCTAGATGAAGATCATTGCAGTGGGAACCTTATTTTTTTCATTCATCTTTTTTTAAAGGAATCATACCATTTTTAACATATTCTTTTCTTTATCTGTCACATAGTCAGTTACAAGTTGGAAGCTGTATTTTTCCTCTTTTTTAACCCATTCTAAAAAGTGAAGTGATGAACTACATATAGAAATGAAAAGCCCCATTGTGCATGTAATTCAAAAAAATTATTTTAAAGTCAACTTGTGGCAAATGTCAAGCCTATAGATTGAGAGCAAGAAAAGCCCGTTCGATCTCCAGATCCTCTTTAATTTTACTTATGAGAATTGCCTTTTAGCAGTTCTTTAGTAGTTTATCTAATTAGATATATTGATTTTTTTATATTTTTTTGGTGGCGGAGAAGAGAAATCATGCTTTTATGAAGTAATAATGAGCTCAGCAGAAAGGCTTAGCTATGATTATGTCAACAGTTTAGAAGTAATCTATATCCAAATTCAATAGAGGATTTCATTTACCTAGAAAATATCCGAGTGGAAAACAGCTTGGTGAGGGCATTAGTGCACACCCAAATCTAGGGTGGATTTGCATACAGTTGAGACAATTAGAAAAGAGGGTCCTTATCACTTTTATGAAATCAAGATGAGTCACCAGAGTACCCCAAATACACAGACTGGCACCGGGCACTCTCTGTTCTCATATTTCACAGGGTTTGAAGTAGGTTTCCATTTCATTTTGCTTATATTGCATCAGACAGCTTCGGAAAACCAGAGAGAAATAAACCACAATGCCACAGTAGTTGAGAATATTTTGCTGCATTTTTTTTTCAAAAGACAGTCTCCTGAGCCAGGCATTTGAATCATAAGGACTTCTGGGATGGGATTTTCACTCAGAGATCTCCATTCTTACGTGGATTAAGAGGATTAAAAACCATTAAATGACCATCCTCCAAGTCCCTAAAGCAGATTTGCCTTTTTCTATCCTCCTTCAACTGGGGCAGACTTGGGGGTAACAAAGTACTGCACAAAAGACTCCCTTAGCATGACAAAAGGTGAAACAATCCACTGAACTGCCAATGTACCAGACAATGAAGTCGGTGCAGTCTACTCAGCTCATTTTCATCAGAACAAATGGTATCAAACTTGGCAATGGCATTGTTCTTAAACTTGAACATGGGGCTCTTTTTTCCCCCCTCTTCTTTTTTTTTTATTTTTTATTTTCCCATCCGAAGCTCAAGGTGTCATATTAATTATTTAAATCTTCAGAAGATTTCAACTGTATCCTCCAAGGCTCTGCTCAGTGCCAGAAGGTCTCCAATCTGCATTAGCTTTTGTTAATTAGAGCTGAAACAAGGACTTTGATCTCAATGAATATAATAACACAAAAAAAGCAAAACTTCCTGTGTGATTTATCTTTTACCTATTTTCTGCCTTTACTGTTTTTCCACTCTATTAGACTTTGATTTACCTTGTCTGAGTAACATTAAACAACTCGGGTACAAAAGAACTTAAACAGCTTCAAAAGCCTGACTGAAATGATAGTTAAATGCTACATGAAGTGATCCCGAGTCTTTAAACTTTGAAAGAAAATGACACAATTTTACTTTATTTTATTTTATTTTTTGTAAGTGGGGGCTGGTGTGGGGGGGGGGGGTTGGTTTGTACAGCATGGATGCTTGTCTACTGATGTCAGATATCACAGGTTTTCCTGTTGGGATTGATCTTTCCTCATTAAGAGCCTTGTTTCTAGAGCTATAGTGCTGATATAACAGAAGGCCAGTGATATTCTGCAAGATGTTCCTCATGCATCAGGCTTGCCCTGAGTTTGTAGCGCTGCTTAGATCCGAGGGGGTCACCGCCAGGGCTTGCCTTGTTAAAATTTTTCTCATTAACATTTATCTTGTTGAATAGCTCTGAAAAGCAAATTTTTTAAGCCCAAAAAGAAAAACTAGCAAATTTTAGTGTCAGATGAGGTCTAGTTGTATATTCACTTGAGCGGGGACTTATCGTTATGGTCCCCTAATATGAAAAAAATAATCAAAGAATATTCAAAAATGCTGTGAGTGAAATCTACATCTGAGATTTACAAGATACATGAGGGTAAATTTTCATTGTGATGGACAAAGAGTTGCGCACACAGCTTTCATTAATAACAACGCACGGTGCTGAAAATGTACCCTGTATCTTTTACATAAGGCTCACTGCAGAACAGCGCGGCCCCAGGAGACTGGTCACTCATGGTTTATCTCATTTTAGGGAGAATAAATTAAAGGGTTTCTTGTGAATTCTGGGCAGCAAGTAGGAGAGCCAAAGTGAATAGTCTTAAAAATAATAGCTAAGAACCACGATAACCTGCTGGAGGCACTGGCTGAGACAAAGGAGGCTTGTCTAGAAAGGAACAGGATTTTGTTGGGGAAGTTTAAAATGGATTCAGTGCCTGAGACAAATGCTGCACCGCCAAGGTCTGGCTTTGTCAATGGGTCTGGGACAGCCCGGGCAATGGTAGCACAGACCCCCACTACTCACAGCATCAATTTTCTTCAGCTCCAGGTCTGCAAACAGGTTGGGAATTCAATAATAGTCTGATCCATCCCTTGCCAAAACCCATGGAAAACTTTCAACCAGCTTCAAGAGGCTCCCCACCAGGCCTTGCCTCACTAGAGATGTTCCCACTGAGTCCCAGTGGGTTTGTGACATGAACACCCATCCCCTGGTTGACTAAGACCGCTTTTTTCCTATTTCCATGAGCTTTCTTTCTCTCTTGCCAACCCATTTTGCACAGGTTGGTGGTGGCTGGTAGTGGACAGGTTTCTGGTCACACATTTTTTGGCAGTAATGCTGCGCTGAGCAACAGTTTTAGTTAACAATGCAAACCACCAACCCCCATTGTTTTTCATTCCTGCTCCTTTTGGAGTAGAATTGTGGTTTTTTGCAGTCAAAGGATGTTACTGGTCCAACTGGACGTAACATTTTATATAAAGACAAAAAGGTTCATGTCAAGACCATATCTTTGTTTCCCACGTAGAAGTGTTCCTGGGAGAGGGAGGGACCTCATGCAGCACTTGAAAGGGATATCAGAGTAATGATGTTGCTTTGCTATTCCTCTTCCATATAAATTACTAGAAGCTGACCAGAGAAAAGGGAGGGGTAACAGATTGCCTACAAACATTGATATTCTCTTAAACCAGGACTTTTGATCCCACCATGCTGACCTGCCGTCCCACCACCAGCTAGCACATACGCCTTGCAAATCCAGACAAAATCTGGTAACGCCCAGCATCTCCTCCCCTGCCTTCGTACCGTCAAAGGTTCGTGAGCTCTGGGGCTTCCCTGAAAGTTTGGGGTATTTCAAACCAGGAAAGAAAGGGTAAGGGTCAGTGGCCCTCAGTGAGAGCTTGTAAACAGCCACTTTCATTGAGCCACTGTATTCAAGAACAGCCCACATGGCTTTGCTCGCAGATGTTGTCTTTTATGGGACTGAATCATCCTTCTGACACAGTCTTATAGGATGGAAGCAATGATGGCAGGTTTTGAACAAAAAATAACAAAAACATGTAGCAACCATGCTGAAGCTACTGCAGCGCAGAGTGATGGCCAAGCCTGGGGCCCTGTTCCATACACCTGGGCATCCCACCTCACTCGCTGCTTCTCCTTGCACCAAGAGTAGTGATTCTGGCCTTACTTCACTTTCATCTGTCAGCACAGGTTAGTTTAGTTCATGTCAATGCTAACACAGATACGCTGATTTTTTTGCTCACCCAGGCTTCTTCATTCATCCCTCTCTCTGGGCTCACTATGAGTGCCAGTTGCTGCTCTGTACCATGCTTCTGAGGGAAGGGGCAACAGTCTCCCCAACACAGAAAGTGGGACTCCTCCTTGACAGTCTGGGAGGGCACAAGGGTGCAGGAGGGTCAGGCATGTGGCAGGGCTGGGCTGATGGCTGCAGATGTTAGCAAGGCACACGTGAACCATTATCCCCTTGCAGCTTGTGAACTGCCACCATATTCTGCCTGGAAAGTCCTGCAATAAATACTTCCCAGAGCTGCCTGCTGCCAGAAAGGACAGGAATTTCAAAAGATTGAATAACCTTCCCCACTCCTGTTCAAAACTCAAGGGATGCTATTCACTGGTCTTCAGAAAACTTTCCTAGAAACAAACAGTTGAAGTTTGCTTTGAGGTTTAGGTTCTGGACCAAATATTTTTCCTGTTTACTCCAAGCTGCCTTCTGTTTGGCAGAAGTCAAAGCTGTGATGGTAGGATGGGCAACAACAGGCCACAGAGGGTGGAGAAAGTGAGGATGAGTATCTTAAGTTTGAGGCAGAAAAGCAGAGATATTCTGGTACAGGAAGGAAGTCAACGCCATGGACTAGGAAAATGATCATCTCTGCAGCAGTTTTCTGAATGGAAATTGCATTCATCGATGCCAGAGAAAAGATTGTTGAAGCAATGGAGACACAATACTATTGCCATGAAAATCAAAGGAAAAATACTCATTGACTTTAATAAAAATAACATCAACCCCCAAATCACTGAAGGTTTCTCACAGGGTATAAGGTTTCTGTTGTTTTACATAGTCTACTGTTTAGCATTGAAAAACAGAGACACGTCTATTATTTTAACCCACTAATCTTATAGTTCCCCTAAATAAATCTTTTGCGGGGAGGAATGGAGAATTCATCTTTAATTACTTTACTTCTTTGAGAAATTATCACTTTAAAGCCTTATTTTTTTCCTATATTTATTCAATTTGAAACTCAGGTGATCTATCATCTTATTATGACTTTTTACAGCTATTCCTTTAGAAGGGCTCAACAGCATTCTCGATTTAATTCAGTACACCTCCATATAAAACATCAGTGTGTTGTACGTGCATTGCTTTATTTGAAAATGATGTACACGATAATATGTTTCTGTCTGCAGATTGTGTCTGATTTAGCTGACAAAAGATTGCAGCAGTCACTGTGGCCAGAAGCTATTGGAAAGCAGCCAGCATTAATAACAAAATAAATACAAAGCAGAAGCAAGTGATTCCATAAAACACAAGGACAGTGGGTTACACTTTTCTGCATGAAGTGGCATGGCGTCATGCATCAGCGTGTTTACCAACGGGGCAAAAAGCAAACTGTGGGTTTGAACTTCTCACACCACTAAAATGGTCATGTTCTAAGGGGACCCTCTGGGCTCAGCATAGCCTTGCCTCAGAAAACAAATGCTTCACACAATGATAGAAGTCACTGTGGTAATAAAACAAGTTAGGACAAAAGAATGACGTTAACTGTTACCGTCATTGTAACATGTAACATGTAAATGAGATGGCTGCAGAAAAAGAAGCACCATATCCAAGAGATATTTAATATGAAGATCTACTATTTTGACTCTTTTACTGTTGGGACTCATTGCAATGACTTTTTTAAAACTGGGAGAAGCCTAATGATAGAGCCAACAGCACTAGTAAAGCTCAGCTCTAAACTTAAGAGGTCAGAAAATGCAGATTTCCTTTTAGATCCCCAGAGCAGTGGAAACATGGCTGAGCAGTGGCGGAATCCTTCTGCCAGTCCCACAGGGCTTTTTCCCTGGGCACCTTATAAAATTTTCTAGAGATGCTGTTATGGGGAAGAGGAAAATGGGAGCCCTACCAGCACAAGCTCTAGTGCCATTAAGTGACCTATTTCTGCAGCAGTGCCCTCTACTTAACATCAGTGGTTTGTAAACCCCAAAGGAGGACAGAAAAACTTTTGTTGTAGTAAGGGGTCTAGTCCTCTGCATACTTTGAAGGTGAAGTCATCTACAAATGCAATGTAGTGGGCTGCTGTGATTTAAGTCAGCTACAACTTCTCAATGTCTTTGACTGCCAGACTTGAGTATGAAGCTTTGCTGTGACCTAGTCTCAGAAGAGGTGCATGGTTGCAGTCAGGTCTTTTCCTTTGAGGACAGGATTTTATGTATTTTGCTCAAGGTGACAGACGAACACATTTCTTTCATTAAGAAATGACCAAACAAAGTCAAGAAACTGTATGGATTTGCACTTCACCACACCTGCTAGGAGGATCCTACCAACTGCAGGGCTCTCCCAGGAACTGGCTTTGAATTGCTCCTCGGTGCTGGAGGGCATAACCATTTTCTCTGAGCTGCATTTGAACCAGCTTCTCTTCAACCACATCTTTCTGTTTCCGTGATAACTGGAGTCAGTGTCTGCTTCAAATGAGAGCAACATGCATCATCAGCATACTGTCCTTATTTGTGCCTGCAGCATTTCATGAAGTCTTCTAGACGTTTGTTGATACGGAGCAGATGTTGACTTCGTTGGGCTTGCTCAGTGGTAACTGGTAGCACAGTATGGACCCACTCCTTTACCTGCAGCAGCAATAGTCTACTGAATTAACTATTAGTAGCTTTTCATTGGTTTTGAATTGCAATAGCTCCCAGAATTAGAGACAGTCATTGCCCCACAAAGTTTGCAGCTGTTGGATGTAGCAATTAAAGATGAAAGAGGAAATAATTAGGAGGACAAGGAGGCAAGTGGATACAAAAGGAGGAGACAGCAAGTGGATACAAAAGGAGGAGATAAAGTAATTCCTCTGGTAGGATAAGAATCAGCATCAAGACCACTATTAGAACAGCCTGATCACTGCCCAGTGCTTTGAAGGACTGTGGCAGAAGGGAAGCTTACGGAGGGGACTGAAGAAGAACAGTAGTTTGCTAGGTGTTTTTACTGTGAGCACAAAGATATTATGGCAGCATATAAACAATCCAGAACATGCTAAAATGAAAAGATAAACCAAATAATGATTAAAATAGACACTGCTGAAAGAGGAAAGGGAAGGGTGGGCAGCATAGCAGTATATTCAGTTTGCTTTGGACAGCAAATTAGTCAATGAGTAGCCTTCAGGTGTTGTTTTCCTCTCATTTTCAAGCTATGTCATCAAATCAAGACAAATTCCCCTGCATTTGTGCCACATAATGAATTTTATTCATCTTAAGGAAACCTTTCTTTCAAAGTATCCTGTCTACTTGTTGAGCCGCTCTGAAATTAAGAGCTATTCCCTATTATTTTCCTTTACCTGCAGATTAGCAGCAGCAACTCTACTACTCTACTTCATATGCCTTTTTCTTCTCAAATCTTGCTAAAAGTAGAACAGGTTCCCATCTCCACCACTTTTTGCCTCAGAAAGGCTTCCTTCCATCCTCTCCTTGCTGTCTTGATCATTCTGTGTCCCTCAGCTAACCTGACAGATTCATTATGGCATATGTCAGTGATCAGTCAAATCAGCTGCCATGGGAACATCTCTGTAGTGTCAGATCTCTCTGAGTGAACCACAATTGCAAGTGCCATTGCTGAAAGACCTACAATGCTTCTGCACTGGTTCATGTTGAGGATGCTGAGCTGTGCCATTTCCACTGATGACTTCTTTCCTGAGCCTCTAGCCATGCTGGGGCAGAAAAATTGTTTGGTATCAAAAATAGTTAAAAAATTAATTCTTCACAGTCTTCTCACCTGCAAATAGACTGTAGTTTTCTCAAATAAAATGCAAGGCTCTGTAATAGCATCAGGGTTGAAGTTAGTAGACTTTATCATCTTTCCAATCAGTTATTACTCACAAAATGGAGACAGGCACAGGGCACTGGGAGCGTCAGAGGAAAAGAAACTCCTCCGGAATAATGACCCCCTGGAAAATCTTGTTCTGTGTATTCCATGTGTTGCACACCTTAGAAGGTTCTCAAATAGCACATTCTTCTAAGGTCTGAAGAGACGAATAGACATACCAAGCAGTGAAGGGACTAAGGTCTGGTCCGTCACTTGGTTTACACAGCCATACAAATAACTAGTACAGAAAAAGGCTAGAAATGCCAGACGTGCAAAATGTGTTGTGTCCCACCCCCCCCAGACTTTCAACAGGCTAATAACAGGAAAAATTATTTTTCTGTGTCTGAAAGTTCTCTGTAAAGAGCAGAAACTTTCTAGAGTGAGGATTACATGCCTGAAATGCATCACTCGATGTTTTTATTCTGGTCATACCTTGAAATCCCAGTCAACAATTGTGTCAGCTCTAAGCAAACACAGAAGGAAGCACCACTCCCTTGCTCAAAGGGCCTCTAATATGATGCAAGAAACCAAGGTGGAGATCACAAGAAAGTGTTGTATAACTGTTGTATCTTCTCCAGGTTCTTTCCATGTCCTCATCACCATGTAGCCTACATACTTTTCAGCAGAGACCTCAGCAGCAGGACTGTCATCTGCTGCTGATGGACACATCTACATTGCACTTGGCTTAGTCTTTCTCTCAGGTGTGCCTGAGTTTTGGAGAGAAACATGAAATTTATGGTAGCCCTAAGTTCCTCATGGAGATTACAGAGAAGCCCTCAAGAAAGCTGGTTTTAGTTCATTGACACACTTCACCTTTACAGTGAACATCTTCATTTTTACTTAAATAATAAAATTACCACCCTGAAGCATAAGTGCAGTCTTTTAAGTACAGTGAGCCCAAGTCTTCATGCACTGTGGACATGAGGATAAAGCAATGGGGAGGCAGAAGACAATAAATATGCTGTTGTGACTACCTAAGTTTAATGAACTGGGTTCACAGCATAACAGCTAATAAGCCACTTTTCTCTAGGTCTAATTTTTTAAATAAACAGCCTATTCTGTCTGACTCATCCATCCATCTATCCATGAAAATAAAAAAAAAAGGGGGCCTGCAACAGATGTTTGGTAAAAGCCAAAATAAATTCTCATGTTTGATTTTTGCATGTTTTCATCTCTAATCATCTATTTGCCTGGGTGCTCCCTCCCCTTCCCTTACTGACAGGACAGCAGGCCCTGAGCCAGTGAGCTGCTCTCCTCTTCACTTCATCTTCCAGGGTGAAAATCTAGGCCAAGAGATTCTTCCACTCTTCCTGTAGCTGTTTGTGCTTGTAAGCAGAGGGAGATCCTCTCTCCTCTGACATGAAAGGGGCATGTCAATCGCCATCACTTTACAAGACAGTTACAGAGACTAAAAAGGCAAGAGTGTCAGAAAATCAGATGATAAGAAACTGCTGAAGGCAAACAGGAGCTCCTTAAGAGAAGCAAATACAGTCTGTTCACTTCCCACAGTCCTAGGTCCCTTTCTTCTCACTTTTGCCAAACAAAACATGCTTTACTTCACATCAACTGACCAACTTTACCACAGTTGTTTCCCCAACTAACCCATACCCACACCCCACTCTCACCCATCCTGGCGTCTTTGAATTGAGCTGCATAAAAGCTGTTGCCTTTATGGTGCTTTTGTTTGGATGGTTTTTTGAGGGGATTTTTTGGAAGGGGTGGTGAGCTGGGGTGGAAAGACCAATTATTCCTTTAGTTGAGGTTCTTATCCAAGAGTTCATTTAACCTGATTTGAATGTGTTGCTGACTCAGAGGAATTAAGCTGGAAGATAGCCAAGGACTGAAGAGAAAGTTAAGACACAATGAAGTTAATAGGCTCCCATTGGCTGCTATTGTTAGAACTAGTCTTAAAAACAAAAACAAACGCACATGCAAGTCTGGTTTTCTGTGTGGTAAGCTGAGTGCTTTACAGGGACTTCCATTATGTCATGATTCATTATTTCCTCCTCTCAGCCTAAATGGAGCCTGAAAGTAGAATTAATAGCAATAGGATCTTCATTAAAATGGCTCTTCTGAAAAGGAACAGATGAGGATAGTGTCTTTAATGGGAGGGTTCTCATTTTAGCACTCTTTCTTTATTTATGGAGTACTGTACCTGCACACGGCACTTTAAAACATCTCCCTTTTGAAAAAGTCTGATAAAGACGGAGATAATATAGTGCAGTTGTAATTAAATAGGCTTCTGTAGGAACAACAGTGGCAATAGAATAAAATATGGGAAGTTTATGTTTCTCCAGACTTGTAAAGCAGTTCTGTAAAACTCTACTGAGAAGTAGATCCCTGCTATAAACGATACATGGAGCTCAAAATTATTTAGAGAGTTTTACATTCTGTATTAAATTCTTCTTCCCATAGGGAATGAGACATGATCTCTTCATCCGGGAGGGTTATAGTCTACATGTAATAATGTTTAGGCTTTGCTTTGTAAGTCAAAGATACGGCACTCCCTACAAGTACTCCAGACCATATGGAGCACTGTCTGGTAACGATTCATACCCGGCTCTGCTTCCACTTAGGGTTCAGACCCTAGGGTGGGAGCTTCATCTGATCAACAGGATTTTCAGTTGCTTCCAGTTTGGAAACTCATCAGTTTGAGGTGGAAGGCAGAGGGAGGCTGAACTCAACAGGAGGTGCCACTGTCCCAGCTGAGGTGTCCCTTGTTTTCCCTCTGCAGCCAGTTGACAATGACCCTGTTTTTTCAGATGGTCTCTATGCTGCAGATGCCCAAGTACTGTATCCCTTGCCAATTACAATGGAGTAAGGGCTACAAAATGCATTTGTTTCAAAAGCGCATCCTCAGAAGAGTGCCTTTCTGTATGTGACTTCTCAGAATCCAGATTTGCCATTTCTGCATTGCTGTTTCCCTACAACATTTGCCACTTTTTTTCCCCATCTCTTTGAAAAGAGTGGGTTGCTATTTAATCACAATGCATTTTCCCTCATTGTTGTCTGCCTCAGTCAAGCCAGTGTTACGAAGCTCTGCTGGCTTAGTACGGTAAATAAAGCAAGGTTTGGTTGCTTTTGTCCCACCAGTCACCAACCCACCTTTCAGTCCCACTCAAGCAGTTGTGAGTGAACTAAAGGATACAGAAGATTATCTTGCAAGACATTTGGCCAGCATTGCTTTCTTTTAGAAAATTAGTTTTGCTTGTTGGATGTGCCAGTCCCCTGCTCTAGGACCCATCTCTACAAGGAAATCTTTTAATTACCTCTTCCCCTCAAATGACAGCTTTCACCACTGGAGTTGAGTTCTTGGACATTAGCAATTGAATAGGAAGCCTTCATACTGTATATCATTTTAATCTTTCATGTTTAAGTAAGCCAGATGGCTTATTATTACAAGCTCTGTTTCAAAAAGGCACAAACTTTCTATCAGAGGATTTGTAAGATGATAGTAAAAAAGGGAGATTTTGCATCACACAAAATAGCCTGAATTTTAATTGCACATCATAGTTTGGCAGCAATTTTCCCGTAATTACCATTCCTGCTAAATGAATAGGTGGATTAAATGGATAACTAAAATGGCATTGAAACTTCCTAGAATGGAGATTTATCCTCTAATGTATGGAATAGCTAAGTAAAGTTGTCAGTTGCTTGGGTGTAATTCACGCAGTTTTAACGTTTCGCCTCAGCAGAGGACCTGCTTTACTAGCAGTAAAACCTTGGCTGTTATTGGTTGGGCTTTTTTGCTATTGGTGTTTTATCCCAGCATTTCAGATTTGTCAGATGTCATTTAGCACGTTACACACAGAAGCTTTTGATCGATGAAGTCGAAAAATAAAAGATGCTTTCATTTGGGCCTTGGCTGCCTTCCTTCCAGACACTTAAGAATATCATTCCTGTTCTTCCTACTGGGGATATAATCCCACAGCCATTTATCCTTATAACATAGCTTGTGTACACAGTCATGTGTGCAGTCATGAAAAAGCCAAAAAGGACAGCTCAGGTGAGTCATGCTCCTCCTGCACGTGAGCAACGGCAACCTGGAAACCCGTGTGCTTTAAACACATGCAGAAACATGCTTAGGTTGCCACATCAAGTGAGGAACAATTAAACCATTTTAGAGACCACTGGGATGAAAGAACATATTCTCGATCAAATACATATGGATTTTTTTAAAAGCCATGCACATTGAAAAGACAAGATGCAACCTAAAATGTGAATTCATGGAACCATTCTATATCTATTAGTCCTAATCAAATATCATGTGATGAATAATAAATGCTGCCATTATTCAGCTGGTCTAACTCCTCTGTAAGTATATCTGTGATCCATCCTGAATCCTTTGAATTCAAGGACAAAATTCTCTGGGCTTGACTCTCTCTTATACAAGACCAGCATTATGCCATTCAGGCAATGCTTAGATGCCCTAAGGTCTGTTTAAATATTATTTACAACATCTGTGTGGCTTCTTGCCACCGCCAAAGTGGGGTAAAGGGCATTACATGTCAAACAGAATCAGGCCATTTGACAGAATGACTGTCATTGACTGTCACTGAATTTGTGATACATGGTGTGTAGAGCCAGGTATGACAGCACTACTGAGCTGTCGGCCGGAGACATTAAGTTCTTCTTTCACTGTGAAGATGTGACAGCATTGATACATTTGTACAAATGAAGTTTGTATCTTAATCATGGTATCCTGTAGTTAGTTGGGTGGCATTCATCTCACTTAATTTTATCTGTTTAAATGCTAGGCTAAAGCAGCTGTGTGAACACCCTCTAGGGTAAACAGAGGGATTTGTACCTCAAGTCTCCATTGTAGACATATTTTTTAGGATATGATGAATCATCCTGGGGTGGACGGTGAGTATAGAGACTGCCTAGACGATTGCCTCAGACTAGCTTTGTATGCCTCAGGTAACCAAAACAGGCAAGAAAGTCAGATATCCTTCCTATCAGGTGTGCTGTTTTAGATCTCCAGAGGGGTTGGAGTTTTGTACTCCTTCTATGACTAACTACAATCAGTTCATGAAGAAATACATATCCCTCTCATCTGAAAGTCAGTGATCGGTAAAAAGGGTAACTGTTCCTCATTTTCTGTAAAATTATAGGCATATTACTTGTGCTATCTGAACATCTGCCATTCAGCATCTCTGTTCTACTTAAGGGAAAAGGGGGAGTTAGCAGAAAACACCAGCCACAGTTAAAAAGCTTTACTGAAAGAGCAGAGATTTTAGCAGGGCTTCTGAAGGACTCAGTGTTGCTTGTATACCACCTCCTAATAATTCTGGAGTGCCTGGACTAATTAAAAGCCTATTTGAGAGACCAGGAGATAGCAGCCTTAAGATATTGTGCCGCTCTCAGTGTCACAGAAATTGGTGGCCAGGCAGAGAACAGAGAACTAAATTAGTGGCCACCCTGGAGAGCAAGGCTTTGGGGGGAGAGTTCAGGAACAGCCCAGGGTGCATGGCTGGTGGGTTGGTCAGGGCATTAAGGCACCAGTGAGCCACACAGCACAGAGCAGGGACCTGCCTTACCCAGCTGGGACCCATCAGGCTTTCAAGGAGCTGGGGAAGCCCCATGCCAGCCTGTGCCTCAGGGCAAAACCTCACCCTGTCCCACCTTCAGCATCCCTCATCAGTACCTGGAGAAAAAGTCGCTTTGGATAGTCCCACGCTGACCTCCAAAGAAACGAGCCCAGGATGGACATTGCACTACCTGAGGCATTGCAGAAATAAAGCAAACCAAACTATCTGTCCTCCTTTTTTTTTTTTTGAATGCAAAGCAGTCCATAAAGTCATTAAAAAAACTGGACTGGCAATACCATTTTTTTCCAAATTGCAAACAGGTATTAATGTAACACATCATATCCCACGTTAACAGTGCTTCAGCCACTGATCTGAGGAGGCAGTTGTAGTCTAGCCGTTTGGGTTGTAGTTTTCTAAGGGCTCATTCTGCTCGAAAAAATAATTGATTGCAGAAGTGGCTTAAACAGTCAAAAGCTTAATGTAAAAGTTGGCAAGCCATCCAAAAAGTGCAAGAAAAAACTTTTATGAATCTGTTTGAAATGATGTAGTTAATACTCTCAGCTGCCCAAGCCTTATTGTCTTAAGAGGTTTAAGTGGTTCTGAAGTCTATTATCGGTATTAACGAAGAGTTTATATCACGCCCAGAGACGGTGCTTTCCAAGCGAGATACGGCACTGTAAAGTGAAGCCTATTACTGTACCTCTGGGAACAATGACACTATCACAGATTTCAGCTCCTGCTTTCTGCTTTTTCCAGACAGGAGCACTGGCTTTAGCACAATCGTGTCATTGAAGAGGCAAAGCTCTCTTAAGCTAAGAAATCTGAGAGCAGCCGCTTTCCGCTGCTATCTAGCATTGTCACGACGCACAAAAAGTGGTGGCGCAGATTAGCTGCTCTCCATCACGGATGCCCTTTCCTGGTATGCCCTCCACTGCCCGTGCAACGGGGATGCTGCATGCACATGGAGTCACTTCTCTTGTAAATACACTGGGGAAACTGAGGGGGGCTTTTGCCTTCCTTTTAGAAAACATTAAAAATGTCATCCAAAATACTCACTAGACCTGACTCAGCCTATGAGTCTATCTGGGATTTATCCTGCAAGCCTTGGTGGGGAAAAGAAAAATAACAGCAAAACCTTAAAGTGCCTCTTTTTTGAAACCCTGTACAACGTATACGAGGTCTTTTGCAAACAGGCTGATCTTCTGGATCCACTGACACACCGGGTCTGCTTGCAGGAGCGGGGCTTAAGCCTGTATACAGATTATGTATCATTTGGAAACTGATACAGTTAATGAGTGCGATTCCTCTGCTGCGGATGCAGTTTTGCCAGAAGTAACCCTGTTATGTGGTTATGCTGGTAGAAAGTCCTGTAATAACAAGATGCAAAAATTCAGAACGCTCTCCAAAGGAGCAGAACAATTAGAATTTGAGCCTTTTAGGGGCTATAAATACCTATGGTTTGAAAATCTGAGAGTCCACGATTTCTTCAAAATACCTATTAAAATAGTTTTGTTAAAACCAACTAAATATCCCCCTGGTCTATTTGTAGTCCAGAAACCCATCCGTCCAAGTGTTTTTAACTGCCAGCCATCACAAGGCTCACTGAGTGCCATCCACACAAAATCCATAGCAATTGCAGCCCTCTGTCAGTGCATGGGAACCAAACGGAGAAATTAACTGGTGGTGACCAGAAACAAAATGAAGTTCACCAATTTGTAATATTTTCATTGTCCAATTAGAAAGAAATGAAATTGCAAATGTACAGCACACAGTGAGAAAGAACTAAATCTGATTTTTAAAACATAATTTCACTTCTGATACTCTAAGCTATTGACATTAGTTTAGGTGAAGGAACTTGAGTGGTTTTCTTTCTTTTAGGCATATATGTTTTCTTTAATAAAATGATTTTCCTTTTTCTATTCTCTCTTTCTAAAAAAAGCTATATCCAACCCTTCCTACATGTGTGAATAGAGTACAAATTGGCACACAAGCCAGGACTATCTCTAAATTGGAATAAGTATAATTGAATGTGATTGTTAAAGAAGATAATAAGCAAAACAAATTGTTGTAACAAATTACATGTAGGTGCCCGTGTGGATCATTTGCCTAACCCTTTACAAAGCTGCAATTACGGGCCAAGAGATCTGATTTTATCCACATTTTTCTCTCAACCTCAGAGAAAATCTCTGCACAGAGCGCATTGTGAATTAAGACAACGAGAAAGACATTGATAGAGTACGCGATTTTGGCAACATCCTTCCCAGGAACTCAAAAGTTAGGAAAGAAAAGCCCAGATGCCCAACGCTGGCTCCTCGCATCTGCCTGTCCCCCGGCGGAGTTGCTCAAGGATTGCTTCTACCTCTAACTAGTGGACGCGGGAGAAGAGAACGACAAACGGCCAAAGCACACGGGGAACACGTCTGCATGCTCTTTATAAGCCCAGGACAAACAGGAGAACAAACCCCTCCATGTCCCGGCTCCAAAAGGCAGCTGGAGTCCCAGACCCTGGCCAGCCAGCGGGGCAGAGAGGAGCAAGGCTTTAGGGTGGGCGACACGCACTTCATGTGCCGACCGGCGGGTAGATGAGGCTGCCGGCAAAGCAGCCCAGAGTTTGACAGAAAAATGAATTCTTTCTGTGGAAATCGGTGCGGCCTGGCCTATTAAGGGACAAGTTAAATAAATCTTTCAAAGGCACTCTTGTTGAAGTTACTTTTTCAGCAACCAACCTTTGTGGAAATCCCACACCAAGCCCCATCTATCTTGATAATGCAGAGTATCTACAGCTGAAAGCAGTTTAACAACTGCAAAACAACTGGTTGCTGAAGGGCAAAAAAAACTGTAATAAAAATAAAGGAGGCTTTGGGGAACAGAAATCATTTTCAAACATTGTAATAGTTAAACCATTTTAACCTTACATCCATTACTTGCAAACAAATGTGACATTATGAATCAACTGCAGTTATGTTGTTAATAGACTTTATTAATACCAAGGAAAAATAATATACAGAGTATCCTCAATGGATGTATAACTACCCTCTCAAATGGAGTTTCCTGATATTTTAAATGAATGGTGGGGTTTATTTTGGCAGCAGCATCACATAACTAATGTTTCATATTACACACAAAAATGATTTTGGTGCCATTCTTGAAACGAAATGTTTCATTTCAATAAAAGCTTGTAATTGTAACACTTAAATGCTATCATTAATAGCAAAGAGAAAGTTCTCCCAGAAACATTAAAGAGTGAACTTCCCCGCTCTTTCCTCTATTACAGCCAATGTCTTTTTATTGTCTGTTTTCATCTCCATTTTACTTTATCTGCCAAACTACTTTGCATTTCAAGACATTTCCACTCACCTTGAGTTCTTGGTTCAAAAAGAAACAATAAAGTTTAATCTTTTCACTTGACAATGATGTATGGGTCTGCTGAAAAACACTTTTCAGGTATTATCATTAAAAAGTCTCTCTTTTTTTAGTTTCTCTCTGACTCTTGATACACAGAGAAATACAAGGTGTCACACGTGCAAGGGCTTTTATCAAAGCTTCTAATAATACCACTTAATTAGAAACCAAAGCCTGCTAATGTTCCTTCTGAGAGCTCCTCAGAGTAGTCTTTCCCTAGCTTTAGTCATTCCTCTTCAACTAAACATTGTCTAATGACTTTATTAGTGATTTCAAAGGCTAGCAAAGGCTACCACTCTGCTCTTTTCTTTCCAGATTACATCTTGCTGGTCAGGGAATTTGCTGAGCTCTACCATCACGCAACTGGTTTGAATTAGGAAATTTTTTTTCCCCCTCTCTTGCAGTTAGCTACTTATTAGCATTTGTCAAAACAAAGGGAAAATGCAGCCTCTGAATGTTTAATATTGTTCAGCATTCTCTGAGAAACACAGTCAGACAGTGAAAATACACCAATTGTTCCCTTTGCTGGAACGCACAGCACTGCTGAAACCCCGCTGGGGTTACTTAGACTAAATGCCTTAACTTAATCAGACTGATCACATAACTGTGTTAAAGTTATTTAACTTTTTGTATTTTTATAAAAGCTTTGGAAAGAATTTTTAAAATGTATGATTCGTTATGCAGGAGCCATTCATGAACCCGCCAGCCAATGCAAACAGACTGCCTCACCGAATAAATGAAAACTGTCTGACTGATAATAAAAAGTTTTGGGTGGTATTTTTTTTCCTGAGAAAACTGGTGCTAAGATACATAACGTTACCAATTCTATTTCCAGGTATTTACTGAATCTGGAAGCATCTATTAATGAGACGGCAAATGCCATTTTGGCTGAAGGCTCTCAAACTTCCAACCAGCTACACAAAAGTAAAATACTTGAAGGATGAGAGCTTGGTTTCCAAAGCATATTGATTTCCTTAAGAACATAAAGATGATTGCACTCATTCAGTTGCTTACACTAGAAGTGTATGTTTTAGACTGAACAGAAAGGTGGAGTTGGATGCTGGAGGAGAAAGAGTGACTGTGGAAGAAGAGATGTTAATTATATTAAAAAGCAGATTTTGCTTTTACAGCCCCAAGTGTGAGCGGTGGATGTATCATTTCAGCTGAATGGTACATTCCATTCTGCACAGTGCTGGAGCTCAAATCCCTCTCTCTCACTCATTCACTATTCAGAAACACTTAAGAAATTATTACCACATGTCCAGGAGTCACTCATGATGATGACCACTAATGCCATTCCTCTTGTTACAGTATTAACTCAAAATATACCACTGTTGTCTTTGATTAGCACGAGCAAAGCTAAGAACAAAGACATACCACTGACATAATGACAGTTTTATGGCTCCCGTCTGAAAAAAACTGTGCTCATTAGCATTCAAAATATAAAACACTCTCTTCGATACTTCAGTGCAAAACGACGTAATCTTCTTTTTGCTGAGAAACCTCAAAACCACTGACAAGTTACTTATTTCCTGCAACACACATCTGGAGTAGTTGCTAAATATGGAAATTAAAGTATCAGGTAAGCTGGGCCAAACAAATATTCCTCCTGCAGCTCAGAACAAACCCTTCCTGCTGGACTGATGGTCTCCCCAAAGCAACCGTCGCACAAAGATATTCAATCAGCCTTGCTGCAAAGGACCTACAGGTGTCTGCAGGATCCAGCCCTTTGCAAACTCAAATCCACCGGCTCTACCTAGGAACAGCAAAGCCTCTTGGCTTCTTCTTAACCTGTGTTAAAAAACAGGACACATTAACTTCTGTAAGGTCTTCCCCTCCTTCCCCCACCTCTGGGAAAAACCTTACAGACTTCCCACTGGGTCCCTCTGAAGTCCAAATCAATAACCTATGTATAAGATGTTTCTTTTAAGCATGACAGAAGCTGATATTTATTTGCTCTTCACTCTTTAAGCTAATGAGGTATGAGCACATCTGCAATAACTAAAAATAACGTGCACCTCATTGATATTAATTAGCTGACTGGACTCCCATCCAGAGATACTTAGTTCCCTTCTTTATTCCATTGCTCCGTGAAGAGATGGACCAGAAGGGTGGGAAGATCAAATTACAGAGTTGAGGGCCTGGAGCCAAGAACATGCGATTTCTGGTCCCCAGATGTTGCTATCCAGGGAGCCCTATCTCCTCGCTGCCACACGCAGACATCTCCCACAGTTGTTCCAGGGAGTTATGTGCATGCAACAGCAAAGTTGGGCAGGGCCTGGAGTCTGCTAGTGAAAACATCAGTGTGCATGTAGCACCATCGATCTTCGGTGCCACAGTGGTTCATCACGTAGCCCACATAGGGCCGTAAGAATCAAAACAAACAGATTAAGTCGCATGTAGAAATAAACAGAAAGAGAGGGCAGCCACCAGAAAAGAGATTGTACGTCTTCCCCACAGTTAATGCCAACAAGAAGTAAGCCACAGTTTGCACTTGTCTGGGCTCGCAAATTGAAGATGTACCACATGCAAAACCTCTGCAAGTGAAACTGCCTGATGCATGAATAAAGCGGCGTTGCACTTGACCTCTCCTGCCAGGCCTACCACAGAGGCAATCAGCCACTGCCAGGTAAAATCAGTCCTGTTGGAGAAGTAAGCCAAAATCTCTTCAATCACTTGTGTGTGCTCTGCCTTCAAGCGAAGAAAGTCAGCAGACAGTGTGCTACCCTCAATAAACTATACAAGATCCAAATGCCTCTATGGATGCGTTTTTGGGGGTGGGAGACTGGGAAAAGACTGGCGAGGTGGCCGGGCAGTGGCGGTAGCAATTGCATGAGCGCTTGGTGTAGAAGTCCTGGACCTTGGGGATCCTGCTCTGGGGGGTCCTGCTGTCTGAGCTCTTGGGGAAAAACAAAAATAAAAGGATTATGGAGCTCCTGACCCCTGTGGGGCTGTTTCTGCAAAGGGCTGTTTGGAATGCTGTGTAAACGCAGAGTCCAGTGAGCTTTTCATGGGAACTGTAATAAAGAACCCATTTTGCTTTGTCAGGTACATAGTAAGCAGGATAGTCGTTGAAGGAAGATGGGAGAGTGGGAGGGTAAACTCTTCTGGAGATACAAGGATTCAGAAGTGCTTCTCTTTCCAGTAAGACCACAAACAAAACCAAAGGCAAACTGTGAAGCAAAGCAAGGTACACCAACTTGCTCCAGCTGAACTGTTTTAGCTCTTGCTGTCAGACCAAAAAGAGCAAGACTCCCCACAAAACACCTACAGAAGAGCATCAGCTGCCCTTTGGAGCCGGGTCCTTGGTGCACACCCCTAGGGGGAGAAGAGGAGGCATCTCACAGGAAAGCAGAAAAGTGTTGGGGTTCTCCAGCACATCTGGGCAAGCCGGCAGCACCCTGACAGCTCAGTTTGCAAAAACCAGTACCTCTGCCCCTTGCTGTACCTGCCCTGGCTAAATAAGTCCGGTGGTGTTCTGACAAACAGGATGCCCAGAACCATCTGCTCTGCTCCTTTCCAGGGCAGGAGCGAGCTCTGCTTGAGGATATATCTACAAGAATTTTTAAAATAATATTCTGCTTATGAATAAAACCAGTGAAGAGTCCACAGTTGGAGGAATCAATAACCTAATTAGTAATTAGTGCTAATTAGAGATTTATTAGTTCAAGCTACTCATAAATGTTCAAGTAATGCAAAGCCACTCATGAGAATACCAATACAGCATTTAGTTAAAACAAAATACCATGTGTACTTCTCCCCAGGATTTGAGCTTTCATTACCACAGGCTCCAATCTTTCTTCCAAACAGAAAAGACACTAATGAATGGTATACAGATTGTGTGTGAGAAGAACATCAGTTTTTATTCAGCAAGATGAGAGAGACTTAAACCAGAATTAAAGATAAATTACATGCGAGGGATCAAGTTTTGTGCTCATTTACACTGATGTAAATCTGGAGTTGCTCTGTTAACTTCAGTTGTGTTGATTTCGATGATTGTATATTTATATTAATGATACTGAGCAAATACTAAAAGCAGTGGGGGAAAAAAAAGACTAGCATTTTTTCTTCAGCAGACTCTAAGTGTCATCTGCTGCTTGGAGTTTAACAGAGATCAATTACTGAAATTTTGTACTTGAAATGTTTGCATATGTCAGTTGTAATGAGTCCAACAACTTGGTTTCGAATGTACAGAGACATTTACAATGTTCCAGTTCAGTGCACAGAAATATTATCTCATATGTCCGATTTTTCTGGAAAATAGTACACTTTGAGACACCCAGAATCTTCTGCATCTGATATTCTTGGAGTATGTCTGGAGGCAGCAATGATGGTTCTTTGAAAGCTAGCTCCTGAGAAAACACCACCATAAAAAAAAAAAAAAAAAAAAGGCAAATAAAGGAGATGTGGTTAAAAACGGGACATCTCAAAATAAATCAGTAGCCAAAAGAAAACCCCAGCAGAAACCAAAGTAAAAACAAGGAAGACTTCAATCAAATCAAGAAGTTTAAAATTGACAGTGGCACACAGAAAGACGCTATTGACATTGGATGGGACCCTGGGCTTGCAGACCTGGTAGGATGAACACCAAGGCCTTTGATGCGACTTCTCAGACTCCAGCACTGGTGGAGATGCAGGGTGAGATGCTGCTGCAGGGAGGCAGGGTCTCTGCCCTACACACACTGTGCCACACTGTCCTGCCCATGTGGATGTCTCTGCTACCTTCATGCAGATCAGATGTCCCCAGGTACTACACATGAGCAGCTGAAACCCCTCAAGGAGCTCATCAGGCACTTCCCTGAGGAAGGTGTCCCTCTAGGAGATTAATGTGGGGCTGGAGCGTGCTTGAGAAGCTGTGATGCTGCTGGTCCCATAGTAACGTGAGGTCGGGCCTGTTTAAGCAAGACCCCACATGGACATAGGTCTGTCCTCATCCCTGACACATGATTTGAATGGCTGTAGTTGTTTCCACACGTGCTTTCTACATGGTTCAAGCTCTCCCAGGAGGACATTATCTTAAGGAGAGACTGCGGGGGTCAAATCAGCATCAGGCCTACCTGCTGTGTTCTTAGCCATCCAGCAAAATCACACAACTCCTTATGCAAACACTAGGAAACAATAGCTCCAATGTCTTGAGAACCCACTTCTCTTCAATTTTCAGTAATGCAGATCATCACTACCTGGTGTCCCTCTGCCAAAGCCAGCAGTTGCTTACCGGAAATGTTAGGATTGTATTTCGAGAGGAGGCTAATGATCCTCAGTGGCACCATAGACCTGGAAATAGAGAGGAAAAGCAGACCCACAGTCATCAGGTTGCTCTAGTTTGGAGATCCCACAATTTCCCCAGGCACTGGTCCAGCAACTAGAAGCACCATCCCTCAACCTGCTCAGCCCAGCAAGGAGGCTCAGACAGCTTTCCCCCATTGCCCCACTCACTGCTTTAGAGGAACAGAAACTGTCGCCATGCGGGGACATGCCCTTCCCAGCACCTACATCCCCAGCCTGGGTTGCCAGCAGGCACTGCAGAGCATCCCCTCAAGTGCCCTCCAACTCCTCCACAGAGAAATGCTCTACAAGCTGGGTTCAACCCACAGGCCAACAGGATACCCCAGATTTTTTTTTTCAGAGTATTCAGACACCTAACCACAGACAGCTTGTGGGATTGCTGGCATGAGATTTCCATGGGAGTTAAGTGGCTAGATATTTTTGAAGCCTCCACTACACCAGCCTCTTTAGGCTAGGAGATATACCTTTCAAACGCTCTCCCACGTGACTAGCAGCTGTGCATGAAACATTGGCAAATGTTGTGGGGGCCCAGCCGTGGTGGGTAGAGCTCACTTTGGCAATCGTTGAAGTTGGTGTCCTTATGAACACTCGGAGGGAGTAAATCTGTTGCCACAAACATTCCAGCTTGCCGCTCTGCTTGTTTCATTAGACTCTATGCAGAACTGTGCATAAGATTTGTGATGTATGGTTTTTAGCAATCTGCTTTTTTTATGCTCTGATCTACTCTTGTGCTTAGATACCACAGCAATAGGCTACTTAAATAGAATAGCTTGAATTCTTTGTTCTTTTGAATCCCTTCTCCATATATAATGCAATTAAGTGTGTTGTTAAGGCAGTCCAGATGGGCGCTATGTTATCCTCTGATATACCCAAATATCAAAATGTTAATGATTGTATAACGTTTCATTTGGTTTGTTTTTCCCCCCAATTTCCTACTAACAGCAGCTTTTGAAGTTAAAAAGACTAAAAAGGAAAAAAAAAAGAAATCTTACTCGCAGAAGTTTTAAGAAGGATGGGATCAAAATACAGCTAGATAAATAAAAGCTCAGCTTATATCTGCCTCCTTTTCTGGCCAGTCCACAGGAGACATGAGCTTTAGTGTTTCTGGGTCCATAGGCAAGAATATCGCCTGAAGCTGTGGAGGTTTTTGACTTCCAACAGAGGAGAATGCTAACTCATTAGGCAAATGTTGGCTGGATTCATCACCTTCTTTGTATGCCTGCATCAGAGGAAGGAACTTGGCATCTTAAATCTAACTGGATGAAAATTCTTTTCCTAAAAGCTTTTTTTGATTGACATGTGAACTGTTGAGTATGTGATATCCTTAAGAACTTTAATTATTTTTTATTATGGAAGTGCAGTCTCCTTTGCAGTAGGAGAGAGTTCCTGCCTCAAACCCCATACAATCTAAAAACATGAAACAAGAGGAATTGCTAAATGATGGCTGAACTACAATCAGGGCTTCACCCAGTGTCAAAGTTCCATTTCCTACTTCTCCCCTTGTTTGAACAGGTCACTTTGGATGCGGTTGAGCTCAAATACCTAAATTCAGCATTTCAGCTCACATTAAAGTCCACACCTATCTTAAAGCAGCTGGACAGCACTAAAGGGTCTGCTGATGGCGCCGATGGGAGCTCCATTAGATAGTTTCCCAGGCAGGGAAATACATGCACCAGCTCAACATACATAGCACACCACAGCAGGTCACCTCTGCAGAAAGCAGCGGGGGAACCCAGCCTGCCACAGGTGCGGGAGCCACAACCACTCCCCAGTGCATCTACCAAAGGCTATGGACATACACAAGAGGGAGATAATTTACAGCAGGAACGTGATTTAAGTGGGCTGAATCACCTGCTGGAGGACCCTAGCTCTCTATCTTGCATTGCAGAGAGGAAGATCCCTCAAATTAGGTGGTGTCAACACATCCTGATGCAGAGTTTTCTCATTTTTTTTCTTGTAAGTACTGCCAGAGCTGTCGTTGACCTACAGGAACTGCAGGAAAATCCTGTCTTCACCCATGTTGAACCACAAATAGGAATGATCCAGTAGCAATCCAGCGGGCGACCACACAAAGAACTGGAAGGTTGTTGGATAAACCTGGATAAAACACAGAGCCCAGCCCACGTCCCCGGTTTACAGCTCCGCTTCCATCCTAGCTGCTAAGGATGAGAAGATGAAGCAAGAAAGCCGTTTTTCAAGCCCGACCCCAGTTCCTCCTCCTCACGGGCCCTTCACCAAGCCTGCTTTACCCGCAGCTATTTGCAGGGCTCAGGGGATGGGCCAGGAGGTGGCTCCAGCGGCCCCCGCGGCTGCCCTCATCCGTGGGCTCCCACCGCCAGGGCCGGCTCATCCCCGCCAAATCCTCTCCTCCGGGGTAGTCAAGCAGCTCTCCCGGTCGCCGGCCATGGCAATGCCCAGTGGGTGTAATTAAGCTGAGCTGCACCGGCCGCCCGCAGCTTTCCCCCCACGGGGTTGCAGGGTCTCCGGGGAGGCGGCCCCACCGCCCCTCGCCCTCCCATCCCATCCCATCCCATCCCACCGCCCAGCCAGGCAGGCACCGGGAGGGAAAACTCGGCGTGCGGAAGGTCTGTCCGTCCATCCATCCATCCATCCGTCTGTCCTTCAGTGCCCGTTGCCAAGTGACTGCAGCCGCTTGCCCGTTTGCTGCCGCCCGCCCCTTTCTCTCCTCGCCCCCTTCTTTGGGAGCTGGCAAGGGCCGCCATGCAAATTCGTTGTTGACAGCGCCGGGGGCGTTTCAAAACGTTTAGCGAGCCAAGGAGTTGGCTCGGCCCCTCTTTTCCTTCCGAGCAATATACTATTTTTATTTTTAAACAGGAGCGTGGGGGTAACGCACAGATGTACTGACAGGCAGCCTCGGGAGCAGGAGGCTGGGGCGTACAATAAAACTCCCGTCGGAAAGCGCCCAACGTGCAACTCGCCGCTTTTTCTGTTAAATCACCGAGTTGTTTGACCTCTTTCTTCTCTCTCCCACCCAACCCCCACTTGCAAAATACCAAAAAGCAATTAGAGCACATTACAGGCTAAATCACTTGTTAAATTTCAGTTTTTAAGTCAAAGCCAATTCTGAATTATTGCAAGCAAAAAAGCACCTTAATTGCCATAAAGCTTAGGGCACTTAGCTGGTCCTAGCTGCCAGATTTCAGGAGGATTATTGCTATTATAAAACAGAGCAGCACTACGGCAAGGCAAGACACCAGTAACTTCCCAAGTGGGATGTGAAAAGAAATGGATTTTTCCAACAGTTGAAATAGAGAATATGATGCTATACTACATTTATAATGATTGGTAAATCAAACTATGCATTTAACTCTCTGAGTAGATTTCAGGTGGGCACAGAAATTCACTTCAGGTTATTCTCCTCTTCCCTCCAAATGAATTAACAGCCTGAGGGGAAATCCTCTACCTGTCTGACACTAATGCAGACTTTCCTAACTAATACTTTTCACCTATGACAGTCACAGGTCAATCCCAGTGCTTGGCACCTGGGATAGAGAGGGACGTAAACCAACATTTTCACCACGGGAGAATAAATAAGTCTGTTGCTGTGATCACCCCTCGTGTTTTGCACAGCAGAAGGGCTTTTCGCTCGCAGATATTGGCTACAGGGCCATTAAGTAAACAATAAAAAAAAAAAAAGGTGTTGTCTTCTCCCTGCCCCACTAAGCGCGGGCGATGACTCCAGCGCTGGAGCCGTAGCCAAGTCTCAGGTGAATTTTAATCCTTCATTATTCAGGACATACTGTTTTTTCCCTTTCCCTCTAAAATGACAGTCATGCTGTTAAGCATAATAATTGTTCATGAGTGAGCACTGCTTTTTGTCCCTCTTGATTTTGCCTCTAAGGCAGGCTTCTTACTCAGCAGAGGTCAAGGGTCACCTGCTAAATCATGCATACCCACAATCCCTTGTGAATTATGCAGTTGACAAACTGCCGCTAATGATTAGTACAACCTGCATTAAAACCCTGGCACTAAATTGATATTACTTGAGTGATGGATTACACCTCTAATGAGCGGATTATTGCCACAAGTGACCTTGTCGGCTGAAAGAGTGTTTCAATATAACTAACATCTCTCACATCCTCGTGTCACAGTGGTTCTAAAAAAATATTCTCTCTCCTTTTTGATTTTTTTTTTATTCCTACGTTGCTTTCTAGTCCCTCAAACAAGTGGGTAATCTGTAAACAGCACCTCTAATGGGATTAGTCATTAGACTGCACCCCAATTAGTGCAGCCCCGTGCCTCTGAAATGCCCAGTGCGCAGAAAGATAATTTTTTCTGATGAAAACTGCCATTTTTATTTTGCTCCCTGCTCTTCACAACATGGAAGTTCACCTGCAAGCACCTTGCCTCGCTGCTGAGGGGACCACAGGGCCCCAAGAGACGAGCGGATCAGTTGCCGTTTTAGGGAGAAAAAGACGAAATGACGGCGGTGGACCTCAGCGCTCGTTCAGAGAAAAGCCACCACTGCTTAATTGTGTCAGTGGGACAGGACGTGGAGCGCCTTCTTTCAGAGCATCTTCTCTATCGAAACGCTCCACCGGAGCTGATCGCCTGCACCCACTCGATCGCGTGGGGTGAACCCCCAGGCTCTTCGGAGCGGGGACCTTGCGTTCTGAAGGGGGAGAACCGCATCCAGCTACCCCCGGTGTTTTGTCGGACGCGGTTTGGGCGGCAGTGCCGCAGCTCGCCGGCATCCCCCTGACAGTTAATTCACCGGGAGGGAGGAAACGCTTTTTACTGAGTGTTTCACCAAATAAGAAAACCCTCCTGCAAAGGGGCTGCGCCTCAGCCGAAGCCGCAGTCTGTCTGTGGAGTTAATAGACCCCTCGTGGAGCCTCCTCACGCCTTTGTCTGGACACAGTTAGTGGTATATTCACAACTGCCTGTCACGCTACACAAGTGCAGATGAGGCTTGGGGGGGAGACCGTATATTGATGGAATTAATTGAGCATAAGCCATGCTGACTGGCGGGGAAAATCACATGAGAGAAACAAAACGCACGTGTCTCACCCATTCTGTGCTCTAACAAAGAATGAGCGGCTACAAACAAATAAAAATTGTGGCGGAGGATGTCAGCACGAGCTCTTTATTATCAGTGGCATTTCATCCCCCGAGGGACCCGCACACCCCTCAAAAACGAGGCTCATTCCCCCAAAGTCAGCCGCGTTACACCAGAGAAAATCCACTTTAAATAAATGCAATATCAAGTCCTGCGACGGGCTCTGTGGGGGTCAGATTCGATCTCCTGGTCCATATTGCTTCCCTCTGACCGCTGCCTCTGCCTTCCCTGCTCCTCCTCTCCTCCTCCCCCCTCCCCCGCACGCTATCTAATACGTTTGATGTTCTGCAAAATGAGGAAAAACCCTGGCGCTATAGCTATAATGAGAATGTGTTCTCGGGATGCCCATTAATTAATCCTGGGAGACCTCTGCTCCCCTGTGCCCTACCGTTAAAGCTGCAGGCAGCTCAGATGCTCTTCCTGGCAGTTCCCAGGGATGCGGCAGAGGCGGAGAGGAGGGTTTGCAGGGTGCTCCGAGGTGACGGCTGCCCACTCCCTGCTCCCCCCTGCCCACTCGAGCCCTCGCCTGGGCACATCCAGCCCACACCTGCTTAACTGGCCGTTTGAGCCGGCGGTGGGATGGCAGCGCTGGCTACTCCTCTCTCCCGTGGCTGGAGGGTGCGGGAGGGGGAAAGGTGGGACGGGTTGCCATTGAGATGTTACACCGAACGTCAAGGCCGGGTGGATCACCCCCTGCACATGACAGCTGGCCCAAAAATAGCAAAGGCAGTGGGAGTCGGAGGCATCTAATAAGCCTTCTCTTCCCTCACTTTAGTGGGTCCTCACATTACAGGCAAGGCCAGCAATCTTATACTGCAGAGGCCTTTTTTTTTTTTTTCCTTAATATTCCCAGCTCCCAGGTATGCTTTGGGACAGCTCCACAAATAAAGAAACAAAAAAAGTCACGGTTTGAAATTGACAGATACATTCATCCTAATATTGCCACCGAGAACTTGCCAGGGGAAAAGGGTGGGAGGGGGAAAGAGAATATTAAATAAAAAAAAATAAACCTCTGGCAAAGAAATTGCCAGGTGCCACACAATGCCTGGCTTTATCTCCTGGTGTTCGTAGGAGAAGTTAACAAAACAACACAGAAATATCCTGTCACCCTCTCCGCAGTGGTTATGGCATATGCGGTAGCTACGAGATGTATCCACGGACAGCAACAGGATTTACGAGGATGCTGAGAATGAGACAACTCTGTCACCTTAGGCTGGTGTCAGTGACATCAAATGTAAAGTGGCTGTCACGTGCATCAGGAACCTCATGCGTGATCCATCTCCTGGCGGGCACAGGGAGGGCGGTGCTGCCGGGTCTGCAGAAGCTTGAGGAAACACGGGGGCAGGTGAAGAGCATCAGGGAAGCCCACCTTCCCCCTGGCCAAGACCTGTGGTCCCACCTTCCCAAAATACAGTGGGTCAAATTGCCTTTTGCCCTATTAAACTGCCCCTCACCTCTCCACCTGCAAAATAATCCTGTGCTGTTCATAAATGTAGACCTAAAAATATCCTGCTCTCAGGGGCAAGAGACCGTTGTAGACAATGCTGATGAGAAAATTCACACTTTTTCCAAGCATGAGACGTGTATGAGAACGGCGTCCTCTGCTTCTCTCTCTCTGCTGCCTGGTGTGAAGCCTGAATGCATTCCAAAATTATAAAGAAAACATATACAGACTTTTTTTTTTTTCTTCTTCTCTCCAGCTCTTTTCCATTCAGAGTCAGCAGGGAATGGACTTTGTTTGTACTTATTTATAATTGCGGTATATTGAGGAATGTTCAGTCAGAGAGATGTGTTTCACATCTCGCCTCACAAGTCCATGCCTATTTTGATCTTTTCCAAGCACAGTATCAGATACGTCTCAGGTTGCTTAGAAAGTTTTGTGTCCCATGCACGTGAGCTCTGTTCTGGAGGACAGCAGATTTGTTTTCCCGTGGAATTCCAATGTTGTGGGTCAGAAGAATATGGCTCCTTCCAGTAAATTAGTCATTGCTTGGTTTTTGTTTGTTTGAAGATGTGGCCCAACACCTGCTATGTCTTATTATGTTAAATAGCTTGCTGGAGTAATTTGCTTTTGGCAGCAGCTTGCAGAGATGGGTGCTGTGTGCTGAAACAATTGTGCCGCCCACTTAGCACATATTGCCCTAATATTTTTATAGCTATGTACACACAGGAGGGCTACTCAAATATTTTCCGTAGAAAAACAGTTTGCTGACGGTTTCCATAAAATGCTGCTTCTTTCCAAGGAAAATTCAACTACTGGCTGAGAAACTAAACAACTGAAAACTAGTGGGCTTTTAGTCTTGGGGCAATAACCAAAAAAATGTTAATTAAAAAAATGTAATAATGGCGATTCAGAAAGCAGAACAGCTTTTCCTGCAGGAAAGCTTTATAAAGCAGATAGTGCTTTATAAGACGGGCAGTTTTTATGCCCTTCTTTTATGGACGGGGCTTTTCATCTGACCTACTTCACACATAACCTGTGGCAGGCAAAAACCTACCATGATGCAATCAAGAGAAGTTGCCGTGGCACAACAAGTACACAAATATTTGAAAGTTCAGTCACCATCTGGAGAAAGAAATTACAGTGTTAACTTTACTAACTCTTCCATTGTTAGTCTCAAATATGGGGAGTCTTTCTGGAGGTGCCTTTCCTGGAGTCATTTCAATAAATGGACAGTCTCTGCTCCTACTTTAAAATGAGTAAAAGTTTGAAAACTCTCTTAGCTGTGGAGGAAAGATTACTAAATGCTTTAAAAAACATTGGGGAAATAAAGAAAATTCAGAACATACTCTTTTTATGTTTTCCCTCATTTTGAAGATAATTTCTAACAAGAAATTAGGAGGAACCTAACACAAATTTTCTCCCTGACTTGAGCTGGCATTCTGGAATTATTTAGTGTGATAAAAGTGAATAGAAGAAGAGGTAGGCTGCTAAAGCTAAGAATTGTCTTAGCTTTTTTTACACTTGAATTCATTTGCTTAATTTCCCATGATTGTAGAAGCACGAGTGTTTGAGACAATTTGAATTAAGTCCGGAGATTCAAGCCCAGAAAACATAAAACCCATGAATCATTGCAGCTATGTTCAAATCCAACAGGTTGGGGCATAGTCCTCTAAGTAACCCTATTACGCTAACAAAATGCTAAAAAATGGACACTGAAACCCTGCGCTGGCAGAGAAATTAGATGACAAGGTCTTTTCCATCTACACTCTCTCCAGTTCCAGGTTTCTGTGGTTTTATTATTACAAATTATTTTAGGAATCCTTTTTCCTATAACAAAGGACATACTTGTTCTCTGTTTTAATCACTATGAGACACAACAAGGCTAATATTGTCATATATTAAGTAATTGAAACTCTTGGCCTTCAACTGTGGTGATATCCCGGGAGGTTACCCCTCCTGCTGAGTGAGTTGTATCACTTAGGCTACATAGCTCCTATACACTTATCTCTTTTGGAGAAACAGAGTAAAATACTGGCTAAGGGAAGAAAAAGGGGAGTCAGACTGTACGGCTTTCCCCCCCCCCCGAGCTTTTAAATTTTTCAATTGTCTTCTTATTACTGTCAACCATTCCAGCTATTCAGAGACCACACCCGTATGAACTCCATGAACATATGCCTTGAAGGCTAACCAGGACTAATAGGGTCCCCATATTTGGACAAAACTGTGGTACTCTAAATCTTGATGAATCATCTGATTTGGGTCTACATCCACCAATTAAGTTGCCTAACGTCAAGAGCAACAGGGAGCTGGAAGGAGTTGTGCTTTTGAGGACTCCATCAAAGCCAAAAGGTGATATGAGGAGTAAAGCACTGTCAAATGGCAGGAAAAGCATCACTGCATGACTTTTTGTGAACAAAGGAGGCTGGAAAACCTGTGTACCCTACAGTTCAGAGTGGAAGCCAGGTAGAGGCTGAAGGAAGCAGCTTTGCTTTGCTGCTTGGAGTTATAAAGCCCAGTGCTTTAGACTTCTCCACCTCAAGCGACTTTGGCTTAACTGAGTGATTCTGCTGCGGTCACAGGGAGTATTTCCATCAGTAGGGGTTTGTGGAGCTGAACGTCAACATAAAGCCCATGTTAATCTGAGTTATGACAGGAAAAAGGAAAGAAAGAGTGAAACAAACATGCAGAACTAAAACCTGACAGTGATCGTAGTTGGCTGAGGTAAAGAGTAACAGGGTATTGAAATGGAACCAGTTCGGGCTGCAGAAACATCTATGAGCTAAGAAATACACTGCAAGAGAAATGTGCATTATACTCTGAGTGTTAAAACGTGGTGCTCTGCTTTAATGATTCCCACAAAAGCAAAACTGTTTGCGGTAATCCAGTGACAGTGAGCTACGGCAAGACCTTAACAACGCTCTCTCCGTCCAGTAACAACCGATACAGGCAGTGCCGTTCCTTTTTTCAAAAAAACATTTTCCTTTTTTTTTCCCCCCAGTTTCTTTATGCCGTGCAGCACAGAACATAATTACTTTACACTGTAGGCTCAAAAAGTCACTAAGCAGCTGATAAAAGGCAAAGAAATCAGTACGATTTTCTAGTTGAAAAAAGAGCTTTTCTTATTGGAGCTGATAACTCTCACCAAGGGCTCCAGGCTTTTGTTACATCAATTTGAGGAACTCATAATCTCTGCATTATGAATGTTCAACCAGGATATTTCCTGCTGTAGTGCATCAGGCACCTTCAATATCACAGCTCCTGTTGTCATTGTTGGGTAAACAGCTTTTGACACGTTTTCAATATGATTACATTAGAACAAGTGGGTCATGATTGATAACCTAATATTCAGGCCATGCAAATCATCAATCACGGGAAGTATATTAATTATTCAATGTAACCGTCTAATGCAAGAATCAATGTTGGAAATGAAGAAAAGAAACTCACAGCTCCCAGCAGAGGCTACACCAGATAATAAAAAAGGAATACTAAATAATCTCAGCCCATAATCCTGTTTAATAAAATCCATTTATTTAGCTGTCAAAAACATGATACAATTATTTTAAAAAACAAGGTAATGAAAAATATTTTTAATTTTTTTTCTTGTGGAAAAGGGACTTTTGCACTTTTATGCCGTGATTAAATGTGAGGTCTAAAAATATGCTGTAAATAATGAGGATAGCTGTGACATATGTGAAGAAAAAATATCACTCAGAGAAAACAGGTGTTCTCAGTTATGCTTAGTGAGGTTAAATCAATTATGACAGTATGACACATGGTCTGCAACAAACCAAGAACCATACAGATCCCCTACACATCACACACACAGACACACAGAGTAACAATTCTGCACAGGAGGAGACACATTCCCTCCTTAAACAATCTAGAGCCAAAATTACTTAAGTAGCCAAAGCAGCCATAGCGAGAAGGACCCTTGCAGTGTCTGCCGTACTTCTAAAGTGTCAGAAATTGTGGCCAAAAATGTTTGTAATGCAGAAAGAGAGAGGCATAGTAGGCAATGTCAGAAGGTACGAACTTAATGACCCACCTGGCTGATGTGTTGTTGCATGGTGGAGAGGGGACTTGATGGCACTCACCTGAGCAGATAGCTGCCTGCAGGCACTTTTGTTGACCCATATTTTCTACTAGATTTGACCTTAGTGATTTCCCAAATAATTCAGCCCACTACAAACATCTGAGACCATCTTAAACATAAAAATCTCTAGCAATTATTGTTGGCATTATCAACATCCACTTAACTAGGAGTCTATGCACAGACTTCTACATTTTCCTTGTAGTGTGATCCTACATGACTTCCACTCCATCCACTTTCTTGCTGGACTTCCTCCTTTCATCACAGGACCTCGTCCCCATTTGACAAGGCCTTTTGTAATTTTTAGCATAATGCTGTTTAAACTGTCACTGAATAATCGTCACATAGCTACCTTTTAATTTTAATTTTAGCAAGGAATCCCTGTTTCCAAATGCTTTCTTTCTGCATTTCAGCATCATATTTTCAAAGTATGCCTTTTACTCCTCTGATTTTCTTTCAAAGGAAACATCAAAATGTATTGGTGGGGCCCCCCACCCTCAAACAGAAAAGCGTGAGAGTTTTCACAAAAGCTCCATCACACCAGATTGAGGAAGAAAAGTAAAGACAGGAGCATTTGACTTCATTTCTAAATACAGAGCAGCCCTCTTGGAGCTTTGGAGCTTGGAGTCCTATTTTACTTTGTCTAAAATTTAAAAATTTCTATACGTACTCCCTGAGTGGCAGATTGTGGCAACCTGCAATAAGAAGCCCACCAGAATGAAACAGTGACCATCACCACATCACCCACACCACGCTGACCACCTGGCATTATGATTAATTTTGTGGCTGTTATCAAAGACATTTTATCACTGCCAAGAAATAGGTACCCTCTGGCAAGAAACATGTCTTTTCAAGTTAGATGCACGAAGGACAGCGACAGTCATAGCAGGCTCTTGCAAAGAGCTCCAGGAAGCCCCGGCTGATGAGGCAGCAGCCCCATCCACAGTATCTGCCCAGTGAGATACACCCAAAGATTTCACTCAGCCAAACTTACAGACCTCGCAGTTTATGTCCCTGCTAGGAAATTGCATAATAGGTTCAGCATCCACCTGCTTAAATGGCAGAAGGATTTGGCAATGCCAGGCTTAGGCTCATGAAGAAATGCCACAGCACAGCTTGTGATCATCTTCAGTCCGTGAGTGGATAGCCATGGGGGCATGGTGGGGGCACATGGCAGCAAGACCCAACAGAACCATTCGCCCCCTTCACCTTAGTGGACTCATTAACAAACAAAGTCTTGATTTTAAAACAGGATATTCTAAACAAGCTGCATAAGTGAAAGTTTCTCTAATTTCATAACCACATTTTTAAATGTTGTCAAACTGGCTGGACTTCTTGGTTGGGCAGCCACCCAGCTGTTTTTTAAGCCCTCAGTGTTGGGCTCTGTGTACTAACAAGTTCCCAGAGGCGTACGTGCCTCCAGTGCTTGCTCTTACCTCAATATCTTTTGAGTACATTTCTTGAATGCTGGTTCACAGGTTCCTACCCATGACCCCTCTATTAATATCCATCATAAGGTGCTTTAAGTCCAAACCGATGCCAGTCCCAGAGGCATTTCAGAATCTGAAATACAACCTTTCTCCTATTTCCAAAACTCTTCCTTGTTCAGGCACACGTGTTAACTGAACCCAACAAACACAAAGCTGTTGTAGGGTTCCAAAAGCAATCAGGTTTAGGAACATAAGACTGGAAAGGACTTCCAGGTTGAGAGTGCAGTCCCTTCCTCATATAAGGACCATTCATACAGACCCTTTTATGAACCTCCTTCAGAAACTTATCACATTCTAACTTTTAAAAAAAAAGGTGCATGTATACATACATGTGTGTATATACATGTATGTATATTTTGGACTTACCACTGCAGTGGGAAGATTTTTCCATAACTGCTGTAATAGATAGAAACTCTATTCTGATCTCCAGCCACAAAGCATTTATGACCAGTTTCTGCTCATTTGTTCTGGTCTTTACATTGTTCTGTAGCTCTTGTCCTTCACTGGAAGCAAAATACTGCAGAAAATGCAGACAAGTGCCATATTCAAAATGGCATATACAGTTAAATGTACATAGAGACAGGAATTTCCAATATAAAAAAGAATTCTTAAGTTGTACGGTCTTCCTCAAATTGTCAAAATCCTCCTGTTTGCTTTCTAAAAAGATAGCAAAAAAAAAAGTAAAATATTGTTAATATTGTTGAATAGCAAAAAAAATTGTCAAGCCAAGGACAGTGGATCAGGTAGTTATTTTGGAGGACATGTTAAGAAAAAAAAATATGAAAATAAAAGGATGAATAAAATCAATTATCTTTCCAGAGAAGATTCAACTTTTTTTTCCAGCACCAATATGTGTAAACAAAAATCACAAATTATGAAGGTCTGTAGTGAAGCAACAGTATGACTGTGCTTACTCATTTTTTCTCCCATCACCCTCAACACAGCTTCTCCCAGCCCACTGCCCTATCGGGCTGTCACTCCAGGTTGTTGGTGGAGAGCATTGTTCATCAGAGAAGAGCCAGCGAAAGAAGTTCCAAGGAACTTTCCACTGTAACACAGTGAGGCACTTTGAGACTCTGTTAAAACAAATGTTCTGATCACTTATTCAAGCACTTGCAGTTCTTCTTTCAAGGCAAGTGAAATGACGGCACTGAGCAAAGGAAGTTCAACCACAGTTAGAGCATTTTGATCACTACAGAAGATAGTGCCACGCAGGCCTTCCTGATTCTTGCCAACTCTTGTTAGTACATTCCGACTTCCCCTTTAAAATATTTTTAGTAGATCTTTTATGTTGAGTTCTAAAATGCATTGTATTTACCCGAGAGATCAGACCAAGTTTCTGCCTCCAAAACATTTAGACAGATTTTTTTAAAAAATTGCGCAAGAGACCAAAACTCATCTTTCTGGTCTCCCAGGCAATTACATATCTAGGCATAAAATAGAAAATTAAAAAAAAAAAAAAAAAAAAGAAAAAAAAATTCTTCCATACCCCAATGGACAGTTGATTAAACACACATTATTTCAGCTGTGGATTATCTTTTCCATTTTTAAATCAGAACACATATACTGGTAGCTACCTGGCTTCTTGCATGGAGCAGTGGGGAAAAGTACAAGAAGTCATACAAAAGACAACTGAAGCCACTGCAATAGAAAACTGATCAAAGCATGTGGAGCCAGAAAGTCCACCAGAGAACAGAATTTGGCCCCCAGTCTGTATCTTAAAGTTATTCACAACAGTTTAGCTTTATCTCATTTTGAAATCTAATTGATACACTAATTTTAATCAAAGCATAAATTTGATCCCGTATCTCCAGAAGCAGAAGATAAACTTTGCCAGTCTTGCTTTCTGTTAAAAAGCTCTTGGACCAGACTTTCATTACCACTACCCCCTACCTACTATGCCAGAGGTTCTCAGCATAGCACTGAATCTTTTCTCAAGCCACCATCCATTTTCACACTGCTGCCACTTTAGCTGTTCCACTGTCATGATAGTCCTCACAGGGAAAATACCAGAGCAACTTGAGCACATTACCATGCTGATGCAGACCTGCAGGTTTTAGGATCTATGCTGGTGTCTCCAAATGGAGATGCTTCTCCTCTTTGTGCCTCAGGCTCCTCACTCAGTACTTCCAGGACACCCTGAATGGTCTCCCCAGGGTAGCTGTCTAAACCTTTTGATTGAAAATCTGAGACGAGGTCACTGCTTTCTTTCATAACTCTAATAATTTTGAAAACACAAGCCACCAACAGCTGGGAGGACTGGGCTCATTACCTTCTACTTGATAGGATTCATGTGCCTTATTTTACAGGTGGTTTTCACCTTCACCCTCTAGGCTATCCTGTTGAGAGAAGAACACAGTTTCAGCCCATCTTGGAAGCTGTTCCATTCCGCATCAAAGATGTAGATGTGAATGGATTTAGGTATCAAGTGGATCTAACACTAGCTTTCTCACCCAGCCAAGACAAACACTTAGCCACCTTGTTGAGGGGAGGGCGATGAGGAGATGGAAAGGTGCACAGCAACTGTATCTTGTACAGAACCCAATTCAGTTGGCATGTTTGGAGAACATCTATTGGATTAAACCCCTCAGTCAAGAGAACAGAAGGAACACCTCATTTGTGCATCCAAACAAAGTTGAAGGATTAAACAGGCTATGAGCTGCTCAGACTGTTAAGGTGGAGGTGCCTCTCAGAATGCCCAGGAGCAGAATTTAGGTTCCTGAAAAGCGCAAATGTCAAAAACTTAGGCAGCTGCAGAGTTAAAGCAGTAGCTGAGCAGAATTTTTGAGAATCTAGGTTTTGGACCAAGATACCAAGGCTCCATCTGGAAAATTTGGTCCCTTCGTGGATGTGGCTGTCAGTTTTTCAGTACCTTCTTTCCCCTTCTGCAACATGAGGATAGGAGCACTCTCTTCTGTAACGGGGATACTGAAAAATTGCATACAGCAAAATCTGTGAGCCCTACAGGAAAAGCGCAAGCCTTAAATTACAATTCATAAATGGATTTTGCAAAGTAGATCTTCAACCAACAGCAAACTCCCAGAAAAAACATTTCCATTCTGGAGCAGTGAGGCCCAGCACCAGTCCCAGGACTGTGCTGGCTGGACACAAGCTAATCTGTGCTACCTGATCACCAGTGTCTCATCTATAATACCTTGTGTGCTGCTGACCGTTGTTATCACACGATGGCGTACAGGATTGGGTATGTTATTTCTCATATGGGACACAAAGCACATGCAGAAGACGCCGGTCCCTAACTTCACGCTGCTGCTGCTTTGAGCTGTCTGTGTAGCAGCACGGACGAAACGCTGCTCCTCTCCCAGATGAGCCTTCTTCTGCTTCCTCCATCACGGAAAGTGTCCAGAGTTCCAGAGAAATATTCACAGGCATTTGTTGCATGCAAATAGCTGCCAAATAAATCATTGTATATTGCAGCACAACCCCTGAGGGGGTTTGTACCTATGGAACTTGCTACTGTCACTCCACTTCCCCATATACCTTAATCATGTTATTCATTCAGCAAGAAGGATGAATGTTGAATCATGAGACTTTAATCCCTCACTGCTGAGGATCTGATTCTCAGAGAGAGAGAGAGCAAAAGCAGGAAATCCAGAGAAAAAAACTCTATGTAGGAGTTAAATGCCATTATTTCTCAGCACTGGGTTTAGGCAAGGGTAAGAACATCTCCCTAAAATACTTGGAGAAATTTACTGTGTGAGCACACATTCATTGTGCATGCGTGCATCCATGTGTTCACATGTCAGTAAATGGAGGGCCTGAGCAGCACCTATAAGACAGTGAATTTGCAAACTTTTAAACCTTTTACCTTCCCTCTACCTCTGTGGGGTAGCTTTATGGATCACAAAGCAGCTTTGCAAGAATGTTTCTTCTGTCCTCTAAGCCTTTGAATTTTTTTCCATAAAGACAATAAAAATGAAATAGCAGCAGACATCAGAGGGAGAGAAGCACAGCACTTACTGGTAATCTAAGAGCCTGTCTTTTTAATAGCCCTAGTGCATTTTAAAGGTACCAGTTTATTTGAAATCTTTGCAGTCAGTGCCCTCTGTATGAGGGGCAATGCCTATTGCTTCATGATGACCTTGACAATAACCCCAAATGAACATCTTCCACTAAGGTTTAAGTTCTCTGCCATCTCTGTTAAGACTGGCAGCAAATACATTAACTACCAGGTCCTAGACAAATCTAGAGGAAACTAGACAAACACTATGTCACACCCCGCAATCCCCCCTGAACAGCTATGGAATAACACGGCGATTGATACTTTTGCTTACCTATGTCCAAAGGTGGTTATAAATGAGCAGCTGAGAGACGCAAGGCTATGTAGTTCATTCCAAATCAGTCCCTCTGGCAATCCAGCTTCCAGTTGGCTGCTATTATTCCAAACTCAACTAGGAAAGCACAAGAAGCAGACAAGCTAGTGCAGCTTTGTGTATTTTCGAAGTTTTTTGCTTATCAAACAATTTAACATGAAAAATGAGCCAAACAAATCCATAAAAGGTGCCAACACAACATAGGCTGGTTTATGAGAAGCATGTCTAACAAAGTTTTTTGTAAGACTTTCCTCTAAGCATGATTGAGTGACAACTTAATGAGCCATCTTCATAACACCAGATCTACTTAACACAACCTGAAGATGTGATCTCACTTTCTCTTCCAGCACATCTTTCTGATCTCAGCCCTGCTTCAGGGATTCTCTGGCAGTAATCTTCTAGCTCCATTTTGATGTAAGGGGTCAGCAAGCCTGCTGACTCTCTCCCTTCTTGGACTCGTTCCAGGCCCTCTATCTATCAACATGGGAAAGAGTACTGCCTTCCTTGGAAGCTCCTACTTCTGAGAAGCAGCAGCATGACAAAAATGATGAGTTATTGAAGCTGGATATGGCAGAGGCCTCAGCCCGTTGATCAAGTCACCAGTTTTAGTAATTAATCAGAATAATAATATTAGAGCAGAAAGTCATAAACTACATTGTTCCTGGTCCAGGAAGGGAGTGGGGGAAATAATTTTTTTTATTCAAAATAGTGAAAAGGATAGAAATTAATTCCAAAACCTCACCTATCAATCAGATTTATCAACTGGCTGATAAGTAAATCTGAAGTTTGAGGGACTCACTACCATATTACTACTGTTCAGTGATGCTGCGGTCAGTTGTCACTATTTTCATTTTTCCAGTACCTACCAGCCTGCACCAGGCAGACTTGACACCTCTATCTGTTCTGTAAGCCCCACATGATTACTAGTTCCCCAAGTAGAAGAAACCTGTAAGAATAGAAGGATTGAATCCCATTTCTGCTACTGCCACCCAGATCTGAGCAGCCACGGTGCACAGTATAGTGACAACCATGACATTCCTGAGTCACCATGGATTTGCTGCAAAAGTTTAATAGGCAAAATACAAAAGACTGTAATGAGGAATGGTGATACAAAGCCCTCTACACTTCCTTCTTACCATCCGTGCCAAGCTAGGGAAGAATAATGGCTTATGGACAATCTCAGTTTACTCTCTTGGCCTTTACTATTAATCATTCTACATCCATGAATGAAAGGACAATGGTTAACATTACAGATTAATTGTTGCAGCTTGATCTATAATTAAGTGATTACACATGTGATAAGATTTTCAGGCATAGGAATGAAAAAGAATATGATGAGATACAGTATCTGGCATGAAAGTCTTGCTGACTGTGCAAAATTAGAGCTCAACCTTGAGCTGCTACCCAAAAGTGGTCGAGTTCTGTGCCATATCATCTCAATTTGCACTGAACACAGAGAAATGAAGTAAGGAACTATATAATTTGAAACACTTTCAAGACATAACAGGGACCAAAGCCCAGTTTAGGCATGTGCTGTGTGAGTTAGGATATTTTACTAACCTCTTTAATTGGGAAATGTCAGCGTTTTCTATTTTCATATAATCCACAAGGAAGGTAACAAAAAAAGGGTGATTTTACACTAAACATTTTCTGCACAATAATCAACAACATAGTGTAGATAATCATGCTCCTTGAACTCCCCATGGACAGACCCTCTCATGCGAAACCTCAGAGTTCCATCAAATTGCTCTACAGCACTGTTCTACCTCATAGTTAAGAATAGCACCTACATATTTGGGCCACCAGATCTGATTAATAGTACTCAATCCCAAAGCCTTCTGCTTCTATCCCAGTGCTTCCCCAAAGCAGAATGTCACTACACAAGCCTGTGGCTCATCCCATTTCCCAGCACCAGAAAGCCTTGCAGCAGGACTGCATTCGTACAAGGGAGAAAGGCAGTGGCTGTACATTATAAATGAGTGCGTGAAACCATCATTGTATGGGCAATTGAAAATCAGTTGTTAATTTTAAACACAACAGGTGCTCAATGAAAAGGTGACTAAGTTATGGAAATATATCCAATACTTCCAAAACTGAAAGTCTGTGCAACATGAACGCAGTGAAGACATTCACTGCTGAATGGTTTGATCAGATTGCAGGCACTGGTTTCAAGAAATGTGTGCAAGAAATAGTTTTCTCATTATGTGTCTTTAGCCAGATTATTATCCTGGAAAATACTAATTTAAGAGTGCCAGTATGTGCTGTTGCAAATTAATGACAGTTACTTTCTCAAAGGCAAAGATATTCTACTGGACAGGGATTTCTTGTATTACTCACCACTTTTATGAGGTTACATTGTTTGGATTCAGCCCTAAGTTTAGGACTGAAATCCAGACACAAACACACATGCACTCTTAACCCCTAATGTCACCCTGGACGTAAAGGCTATTAGCATTTTTCTCTTAATTATGTTTCTGCTGGTACAGCCTGTATTTTCAAAGATGTTCAACACTTTGTTTTATGCAGTGTGCAGATTTTCATGAGGACACATATGGGCTGTTAAATTACAGAGGTATTTAGGATATGCACAAAATAGTTGTGCACTCATTTTTACTTTTTATTTTTTTTTCCTCCTCCTTTCTATATTTTTCACAGTTCGCTGGCCAGCATCAGCATAACAGCTAGGCTGTCAGAAAAAAAAATCCAAGCAATAATAGGCAGAGTCTTTGTACAGAAATTCACCCTATTCTGACAGGCCATTTCCTTATTATTTTTTTATCAGGAGAGACATGTGTTTTACAGGACAAATAGGAAGACACAAGCATTGCCCCAGTGACCTTGCAATCCAGTTTTGCAAAGCTGCGAAGGCGAGATGCCATGCCATACACCAGGCTTTTATTCTTGGCCCTGCCAGTAGCCTGCTAGCAATGCTGGGCACTCTTGGCTCTCTCACCTCAGTTATCTCATCTGTAAAACAGGGATAAAAGTACAAAGCACGCTTAGATCTATGGTTGACAACAGTAGTGTGGAATAATGGCTAATTTTCTGAGGGAATAAGTGTTATTCCTTCTCAGAGCTTGAATAAATTGGGGGGGCACGTGGGAACACCGCAGACCAAACCGAGGAGGATTTCTCCCACAAAACCATCAAGCTGTTGTACATCTCCAGCCTAGGGGTCTTTGGCTACATGTTTCCCTCTGGTCCTTCCTGTATGAAGAAAAGAGTCTTACAGGCTTTCTGTTTCTAGGACCTGGGCTTCTACACCCATGTCAAAGTACTCCAGCATAGCAGCTGGCTTCACAGAAGGCCTTTCCACAGGGTTTTACGAATAGCCAGCCACCTTTGTTACAGACCTGCTGCATCCAGAGAGGGAAAGGGTCAAGATTAGGCAAGAAGAATGAAATATAGCTGACTCAGCCATGCCCCAAAGCACACACGTATACACACACACCATATATCCACACTCAGTGAGGGTCAGGTTCTTATCTTTATTACTGTAGCACTGAAGTAAACCAAGTTTGTTTTTTTTTTAAAAAAAACAAACAACTGTTTATATGCTCTTACTGCATAAGATCATCAGGTGCAGCTCTCAGCCCCTGATTTTATGACATTGCACTACCTGTCCCAAAAATCAGCAGCTTAGAAGAATGCTGGGCCAGTGTAAAGCCATGACAAGTAGTTTTATGCCACTAACCAGTGGCTATATCACTTTGCATGGGGCTTGCCTAGGACTCAGAGGCCAAGGTTGGTTCCAACATCCTAGAGTTCATAGTGTCAGATTGCTAATGAAAAGTTTTCAAATTCTTTTAACAGATAATTGTGAAATAATGAATGAATCACAGGATTGCTGAGGTTGGAAGGGACCTCTTGAGCTCATCTGGTCCAACTCCCTGCTCAAGCAGGGTCATATGGTCAAGAAAACAAGGTTCTCTCCTGTATCATATAATAACGGACCTTTCTACCCATAAATAGATCTTTCTAGCCACAACCATCTATATTTTTCAGTGGTAATGTTTTTGCCTGAATAACATCAACTGTCGAGGCGTTGCATGGGCAAGTCATGCAGTATCTGTAGGTAGTGTTTTAGGTTCACCCAGATCAACCCTTCAAAGAGCTGAAATCAAGAGAAAGCTGTGGGCAAGGGAGTCTCAGCCCAGGCTGAGACAACCCCTCCTGAGGGTCGGCCAGCCATGCTTGCCCAAACACACCTCGGCTCCGGCACTATGCCATCACCCGACCACAAGCCTTAAGTAGATTCAACAGATGTGGAAGAGGGAAGTAGCACGGCAAAGAGGTATTTGCCCATCAAATGTTAAAACTGACTGGTAGGAAGTCTGGTTAACGCATCTCTACCAAAGCCTGCTCAGGGAGAAATATTTAATTATTATTCATAAAGATATGATATTTACCAAGCTAAGGGTTAGCTGTCCTTTTTTTTAGCTTTCCTTGATGCAAAAGGGGAGGAGAGGAACAAAGAAATTACTCAATATAGGCTCTTAGAGATTGTACCTTGTTAGCACATAAATTTTAATGTGAGTTCTTCGTTAGTTTAAAGATGGACTGAGATATTTGAACTCCTGTAGCCCTATTCTGGGCTTTCATTTGGTAGCCCTATTTTTCATGTTAGGAAAAAGATAAGTAAGAACCCATGATATATCTAATTTATGTCTTTCATCTTTCTATACTTTCATCATGCTCCTTCCTAATTGTTCTCTCACACTGTAATTTTTTAATTCTCCCCAGATGCAGAGTTCGTGCAATGCCTTTAATAAATTTCATTGCTTCTATCCTTCTATCTGTCTATTCTATTGCTTCCATCCCCTCCTGTTTATGCTCTATATTCTCAATTATAATTATATGATGACAATCCAGTATTTTCAGTGGTCTGTAGTCCCTTATTTTAATATTTTTCTTGCTTTTTTGCCACTGCTGCTCACTGATTTATCCACCGACTACCAAGCCCTTTTCTGCAGTGGCTACAGTTCATTTAGAACCCAGCCGCGTGAACAAAGTAGATCAAATTATTCCTTCCAATATGTATAACCATGTATTTGTCAGCACTGAATTTCATCTGACATTATGTTCCCCAGCCACTTAGCTTTGTTAAGTCCCACTAGAGTTCCTCACAGTCTTACTTCGTCTGGACTAACCTAAATAATTTTGCAGATTTTGCAACCTCGACTTTTTCCTCCCCCACTTCTTACAGATTATAAATGGATCTGTTAAATGCTTGGGATCATAGACAGTAACATCATCATATCATGCTGAAAATGCACCATTTATTCAAATTCTTTTTAGGCCTCAAAGCCAAACAGAATTTCACACCTCTCCCTTCCCCTAGAATGACTGGATTTTGTTGTCTTGCTTTTCTCAGCGTTATTTTGAAAAATGAAAACTGTACCTGCTAGTTCTCAGAAGCTGAACACAACTAACATGTGGTCCGGACCAGCCTCTCAGGCTTGTGTATTAATGTATTAATTTGGACAGATACCTCGTCTTGTGACACCTACGCTTCCTTAGTCAGGAAGCATATCCCTGAATGCTTGCCCTGTTTTATCCTCTTCCCTAGGAATCTGCTGTTGGCCACTTCTGAGACAGAAGTTGGGATAAATGGGCTTTTGGTCTAGCTTGGTACAGCCATTCTTATGCAGTAATCTCATCTTCATTATCTGAAATATTAGGTTTCAGGTTGGGTTTTCCCCAGACTCCCTGTGATGACAAATGATTTAAAGAAAACATTAAGACAAAAATGCTCAAAAGTGGCTGATTTTGGATGGCATAGGATGACAGCTTTGTATCATGTCT